>OZ010716.1:12948982-13590324 GCA_963932345.1 Ophion ventricosus | reverse complement strand
TTTTTTCCGATGAGAGTATTGAAATGACATTTTACACACAATCAATACATAGTCCTGCCGAGATTAGGTTTTTTTCTTATTGAAGAATATTGATAAGCGTGGAAGTCATTATTAATTAAGCAAATTGCCGCAGGTGCTTTACGAACAATCGTAGTAGGTAGTTCCGGTAACTAGAGTGATCTAAAATGAACAATAAATATAAAATTTTCGTCTGACGGAATACTGTTCGAAATTTGGAAAATTACGAAAATGGCAAGTTTAAGCGAAAAAAAGTTCGATTTTCGCAAACAAAAAAAAACTATCGTTTCAGAATTTATTCGAGCATAAAAAATGACGTTCGCCCGACTATTTAACTAGCCACAGCGCACTTTTTCGAGACGCCGGATAAGCAGAGTCATATCGGAGTAACGGCCGAAGAGCATTTCTATTGGTCGGGTACGCAATGTCCGGCAATCATTTTCTCCAGCGATTCCGCCAAAGGCCCGTGGTATATGGTTTATTCCCTTTTTTTCTTATTATCCCTGTTCATTTTCCTTTCTCTCTCTCTCTCTCTCTCTCTCTCTCTCTCTCTCTCTCTCTCTCTCTCTCTCTCTCTCTCTCTCTCTCTTTCTCTCTTTCTCTCACACCCTCTCTCTCTCTCTTCCCTCCTCCCTTCATAATCTTCCCACTGGTTTGTTGCAGCGGCGTTTCGAGTTCGCGTGATGCTGGCGTGTGCCCGCGGGGGCGTTCGAGAACGACCACGCCACCAAACTCATACTCGCGAGAAACGAGCAAAGGGACGCGAGACGAGGAAAGAAGGAATTAAAAAAAAGTAAAAAAAAAAAAACGAAAAAAAAACGTCCTACAGGATCGCGTGTGCCCACCTCGTGAGTTGTGCTCTTGTGCAGGTGGAGATGAGAGCCAGAGCTCATCTTTTCATCTCGTCGTAATACACTCGAGAGTTCCCCGCTGAATCGTTAAACTTTGCTACGGTCTCTACCGATTCGAGAGAAATGTGTGTATGTATATATTCATTTATTTATTTATATATCCGGCAAAAATGATTACGAAGACTTTCGACTACAGGGACCGTCCTCATAGCATATTGTCCCTGCAGTTAACTTTATATAAATCTCAAAGTCTCAAAAATAATCTGTAGATGAATGTAATCATATTTAGATAAAATCGAAATTATATAAATTTATAATATAAATTTATTTATATGATATAAAAAAATATAATAATATATAAAATGTATATGAGGCACTCCACGCCATTTCACCTGGCCTGTGACCCCGACCATTTTTTATTTTCCTGATTTTTTTTTTGTGAAATTGTACCCCATGAAAGGAATATCCACGCCAATTTTTAAATTTTTATCTCTTCTCTTTTAGGAGTTATAAAACTTTCCAAAAAATGTCGATTTCGGCAGTTTTGGAAACGTTTAAAACGCTGATAACTCCTGAACTAATTGAGATATCGACAAATGTCAAAATATATATATATATATTTTTCATTTTGAAGCATACTTCCATGAAAAAATATTTAAAAAATTATCATTTATACTGGACCACATATTTTTTTCATCGAAAATGGATACTATTTTTTTAAAGATGTTTGCCATTTTTTAATTTGTTAAAAAAATTGTCCAAAATAGAGTGACCTATTCTATGATTTTTAAGAGTAGTCTCATCCTGGGCCCATTTTTTCTTCTATTTTTTTACGAATTAATCATATTTTTTTGAGATGATTTTTATCATTTTAATCTGGGAATAATTGTTACTTTTAATAATTCGAATTTAAAAAAGAAATTGAAAGAATTATTAAAAGAGAAATTAATAATATCTCTTTTAATAATTCGGAAAAAAATAGAAGGAGAGATGGGCCCACGATGAGACTAGTCTTAAAATTCATAGAATGGGTTACTCTATTTTGAAGAATTAAAAAAAATGGCTGCCATCTTTGAAAAAATTAGTTTCCTCTTTCGAAGCAAAAAATACGTGGTCCAGTATAAATGAGAATTTTTTTTCATATTTTTTTCATGAAAGTATGCTTCAAAATGAAAAAATATATATATATATATATATATATATATATATATATATATATATTGACATTTATCGATATCTCAATTAGTTCAGGAGTTATCACCGTCCCAAAACGGTTCCAAAACTTTCGAAATTGACATTTTTTGGAAATTTATAACTCATAAAGAAAAAAGATAAAAATCTAAAAATTGGTGTGGATATTCCTTTCATGAGGTACAATATTACAACAAAAAAATCAGGAAAATCAAAAATGGTCGAAGTCATCGGCTAGGTGAAATGGCCTGGAATGCCTCATATATTATAATTTATATAAAATATATAAACATTTTAAAGATCGTTCGCTTAAAAAAAAAACGAATTCGTTTTAAATAAAACTTTAACGAAGGTCCTTAAAATAGCTAGGTGTGTTGATAACCAACATTATATAGATATAACTGCTCCGAAATATCCTTTCGCCACGTACGCGGATTTGCAAATATACACATGAAACAAAATATATCCATATATATATATATATATATATATATATATATATATATATATTGCTTTCGGCTTTGTAAGGTTATAGGGAAGAGTGATGGTTTGCACCACTCGGTGTGTACCTTAAATCGTGGGCGGAACACACGAGGGTCCCTCCGGGACTTTCTCACCCGCATAGAATCCTCGCATATATATATGAGCGCTTATTCTTTGCTCTCCGTCTTCTCCATACAGCATCCTCGTCGATACTCTCCGACCCTGCTGTTACTTCGTTTCGCTATTTATTTTTCTTCTTATTTTCGTTTCATTTTTACGTTTTTTTTTTTCAAACAAATATAATCGCGCTATTCCTACCGTTAAACTTCCGCGGGTGGATGATCTTCGGGATCTATCGTAGCCAATTTGATCGTATAGAAATCGCTGTATCTTCATTGATTGCACTCGTTTCGGGCGGAAATGCGAAGCCTGCAAGACACGTGAATTCTTGCGAAACGATGAGAGAAATCATGGCCGTTGAGGCATCGAAAGCTTTGAAAAAGAAGAGAGAGTGAGAGAGAGAGTGAGAGAGGAAACGAGAGTAGTGGAGATAGAGGAGAAGTGGGAGGGAAAGAGAGAGAAAGAGAGTAATCAGGGAAGAGGGCAGCGAGAAAAGGATAGAAAGATTCTTGGATGCCCTGGTATATAGCCCCGAGGAAGTTCCCATGAGTCGGGGGCGTCCACCACCGGTGGTTTGCCCAAGACTGGAGGTATTCCTCACTGGCATGAAGGATTTTTTATGCCTCGGGCCATATTCGCTGAATCGTCTTTCTCTATATACAATCTCCTCGCCTATAACATCGCACAGTATGCGCTGCTTTTGCTTCCCTGCGGCTCCTGCGTGCAGTTTTTTTGCCCTCTCTCTCTCTCTCTCTCTCTCTCTCTCTCTCTCTCTCTCTCTCTCTCTCTCTCTCTCTCTCTCTCTTTCTTTCTCTCAGTTACTGTGTCTCTTCCTTGGTCTGTTCTTCCCAGACGCGTTATTATTGCAAGAAACCCCTTAATAACCGTCAGGCTCGGTCCCCCGCCCTGTACCAAAAGTCCGAAGAACGAAAACCGGGCCACGGTTTCGATTAGGTTAAGCTCCTTAGTGTTTTTCTTCCAATGATCTTCGTGGTCGTCAACGTGGTTTCAACTGATAATCTCTTCTCCTCTCTTTCTCCTGGTCAATGCTCAGTTGGTGCTCCTAGCACTGGCTGGTCTCGATTCTTTAAGGCGGGCAACCACTTTAGATGCTTCAAAAAATCAATGTTTTTTTTTTTATTTCATAAATCGTTAGGAAAATATTTTAAGAATACACCCTGAAAATTTCAAAACGATATTAGGATTCCTTCTAACGGTATGTATATTAATGATAAAGACGCTCCGCTCGACTCCCAAGCGCGCTCAGATATCCACAAGCGCTCAGTTAGGTAGTTGGTTTGGGTTTGTTTGGGTTTTCATAACCCAAACAAACCCAAACTCGACCGTTTGGCGATTAGCTCCAAAACATGTCCATTCTGGGTACAAAATAATCGAGTGAGCGGCATTTCTTGCTGCTATTTTATTCAATGAAGGAAATTCAGCCCTACTCATGGTTATGAATGAACTGCAAATCGTAGTTGGCAGACAGAGCTATGGATATGCCGAGCAAATGGATCAGATGCGCGTGGCTCGGCCAAATAGAAAAAGTTTATTAGAGACAAAAGAAGCTCGAAAAGCTCGTAAAGAGAAAATGCAAGCTTCAAATCAGTTGCACGAGGAAGAGGAAGGACTGCTGTATGGTGCTGGAATCGCTGATTAATTGGTAAGACACTTTATCATTTGATTAAACACATTCGACTTTAACTTTTTCGTTTCTGAATCTTTAAACATGTTTTTCTCAAAACGACATTTTTTCAATTTGCGGGAATCATAACTCAAAAACTAATTGATGGATCATCTTCAAATTTGGAACACGTTTACATAATATAATTTATTATAACATGAACCTAAAGTTGAAAAGATTGGATTGTTTAAAACATATTTATTATTACAAAATGCCGGGAAAAAATGCTAAAAATCGATCATTTTTTTTTCAAACACGTTCCATCATTCAATTTTCGATTTTTTTTCAAAATTTAGGTTCATGTTCTTAAAAAACATCTCAAGAATGTATAAACATTTGTTGGACTATTTCAGATGCGAATTGCGAGCTGCACAATTCCCGCAAATCGAAAACGACGATGAGGACACGCCAAGGGACACAGCGGATTAAACCTTATTTAATGCATGAAATAACTTGAAAAAATTACCAGAGATGTATCAAAACATGAATAAATGATTGTCAGAGTTGCGGAAATTTCCGTTTTTTTTCACAATAAAAAAAATCCAAAAAATCATCTAATGTTCGGTCTCCTAAAGTGGTTGCTCGCCTTAAGACCGATCTTTGTGCCGTGCTCTCCAGCGGATCCTTCGTATTCGTTCGCCATTCTTTGCCTCGGCGTTTTGCAGTGCGAATGGAGCGGCCCGCGAGCTTTCACCCCTTTGAAATTCCACAACTGAGTTCTCACAGTTTTGTCCCGTTGGTGAGATTCGCGGGCTGACGCGGTGTCTGGGTATTGTAGTAGCAGCAGAAACAGCGCGAACACGATAGAGACGAGAGATGAGCGTCACAGATATTACCGTAGTGTGCCCCATGCAGAAATTTGTTAGGGAGTCCCCCAGATCCTACCTACATTCTTACCTACATCCCTGTTGGCTTCGTGAGTAGCGTTCGTATTCTTGACAGCTCTGTCAAAAGCTCTGTGATTGTGGTTATAATATTGTGAGAAATTATAAAAATTAAAATGGGGCCTCAATTGCATTTAATTTGTTTGCGTTACATCAATTCGTCTGACCAAAGACGGCAAAAAGTGTTTCCTTTCGGTAAAGTAAAAAAAAGTAAGTGAAATTTTTCTATAATATTTTTTTATGTTTACTTATAATTTTGTTATAAGACGAGAAAAATATATATTCAAAATAAATTTGTATTATATATTATATATTATAAAATGTATAATAACTTTTGTTTTATATATTAAGATAAACATTTAAATAATTATAAATTATATATATTTAGAAATTTTATATGATTAAAATAAATTTTTTCTTTGTATGGATAAAATTTGTATTTACTATCCCTTCGGGTATTTTTGCAATTTATTACACAGCAACTGTCGTGGCCCATTTTGAATAAAACAATATTTTATATTTTATTGCAAAAATCTCATACTACGCTCATACCCAGGGAGTCCGCATTGAGATCTAATTGGATTCTGCGCTCTTCCCCGATGAACGTTGTTTGAGAATTTTTATCACATTCGAATCGAAAAAAAATGCGAAAAGATACGAGAAAATGTCGGCGTGTTGAAATATAACCTGCACGCTTTGTGAGGGTGTAGTGATATTATGTTAAAATGCAATAAACTCAATAACAAACGATCATTACAGTGGATTTTCAGTGATGTCATTCAAATCAATTTCTAATATATAAAGGGTGTCTCAAAATGACCTGACATTTTAAATTGCGCGCCATTTTTTTTGTGGCGAACATAGAGTACTAATTTTTAAGAACGTGCATCAGGAAGTATTGAGGTTTAGTCATGGAGAATTCCACGATCGAGCAACGCATAGAAATTGTGAAAATGCAATGTGAAACAATGCAGTTATTGCAGACAAAGTTTCATGATCGTGTTATCTCACGCCATGGCGATGTGAATTGGCCACTAAGATCATGCGATTTGACGCCATTGGAGTTCTTTCTTTGGGGTTTGCTGAAAGGAAATGTGTATGCCAATGATCCACAGACCATTCCGGAGCTCAAGTAAGCAATTGGGCGCACCATTAATAGAATTAGCCCGCAATTATGCCAAAATGTTATCGAAAATTTCGTCAAAAGAGTGAACGTTTGCGAACAGGAACGAGGCGGCCATTTATCGGATATTGTGTTCCACGTACAACCTCCATGTTTGTACTTTATATTAAAATAAAAAAATTCGTACTTTTCAAATAAATAATACGTTTTATTAATAAATTTAATTGTCAGGTTATTTTAAGACTTTACTTTTTTAAGAGATTTATACTTTTTCAAGATAAGATTTATACCCTTTTTAAGATCCACTAATAATTCATTTGCAATGTGATCCATCAAGAATCGTATCGGATTCTATTCGATAATGTGGGAATCCTTTGAGCGTCAAATTGGATTCGTACATTGAATTATAATGGGGAATCCTGATGAGAATCTAAAGTACGAGTATGAAGTTTTAGCATAGGGATTCCATGCGATGACCCATTAGATTCCTATCAGGAAGTAATACCGTAAATTGGGGTTACTTTGAACAGGGTTTGGAAGTTTTTTGTAAGTAACTTTTTTTTAACGTCCCAAATTCCAACTTTTTTACTCCAATAGAACAATGTATCCGTTGGCTATCAAATGTATAAGAAAGTCAAGCCCCACCATAAGCCTACAATTTTTTTTTTTGAGTGTCAAAGTAACCTCGAGTATGGAGTTTCATTGACAAGGCATTGAAATGCAACTTATGTCAACGATGGAGGGTTACTCTGACATCATTTTGATAAAAAAAAAATAATAATATTTGATGCATTATACATGAAATTGAATAAAAAACAACGATTTTTTTACAATCAAATTGTCATCTTTATTAAGGAAACATTTTACATATAAATATCAAATACCTAGGGTACTATTATAGGCACTTAATCAGTCTTATAGTTATCATTGAGATCAAAATCAACTTGAGCAGCATTACAATCAATTTAAGCAACATTATAATAAACTTAAACAACAAATTCAAGCAACAATAGAAAAAATTATTAAAAAAGAATTAGTCTGTGTCCTCGCACACTACAAATTCATAGGCAGGATTGGTCGAGCATTTGTTACACATGCCGCAAATCCAGTTTTTCCAAGTGATGCAGCATATCCATTCTGCAGCATGGCGGTAGAACCGGAAGTCACATCTACAGATGTAACAGAGGTTGTTGTTTTTCTTCTTACCTGACTTACCGACACGCAATGCTAATCACTGGCCACCCACCACAAAAGGTCACGCGAGCTCGCTGCGTACACATCTAAACCACTTGTTTTGGCGCTCTGTTAAAGTAGCCCCAAAAACTGTCGAAGTTATCCACAATGTCAGTGTAACCCCGTTTTACGGTAACAAGTATGGAAATCCAATTGGATGCCTACGACAATATCAGCACGGGGTTATCAACCCGGGCTCGTGCGAGGCACGTTTGTGAATGATTCTCGAGCGATCCTGCCCCATCGTTCATCAATAAGTAATTCCCGGTTCTTTTCGAATTTTCGCTTTTTTTTGTTGTTGTTTGCTCTTATTTTATTTCCTGTTCTCATTCCTCGTCGAAAGTATTCGCGAGTTTGGCATTCCCGAGGCCTTTATTCCCACAGCTTTGGCCATTCCAACACGCGACCAAAGTCTACCGTCGTTCCTCTCAGCTTCCTCTTTCTCTGTTGCACCGCGATTTCGGGCAAGGGTTCTCGCCTCCTTGGGATAGCGGAACGGCACATCTGCGAAGAATATCGAAGAAACGAGAAGACGAGATCGATAATAAATGTAATAATAATCCTTCGTATTCTTTTTCGATGCTTTTACGAACATTGCGCGAAGAACTTGCCCACGTCCGGATCAGGGCGCAATGTCAAACGAGGAGCAAAATCACGCGCTCGCCACGCGGTATATACGTGACGAACACGAGTGCTCATGTGGAAGGAAACTCGAGGGGGAATCTGGCAATCGTGACGGGAATTCCGGAAGCGTGTCGTTCACGTGGGATTGTCCATACACGCGTGGTTTTTGCTCGCTTATTTTGCCCTCCCCCCTTGGGTTTAAACCCTATTGAGTAGAAGACGGTCACGTGCGTGCTCTTGGCTCAAGCGTTAAGGCAGGGTTTTCTATCTTGTTAGGTCCCCAGGTAATTGTATTTTCCAATGCAAACTCAATTACATTATAAACTTTGTTTATCAATCTGTTGCTTTTCAAGAAGGCTGCACAATGACGATTATTTTACTGCATAGCTTTATAGTCTAGGCTATTGAGCTTAATTTGCAACAAAGATACTTTGTTAAAGTTACAAAATTTGACCGAGTTATGAAGATTTTTGGTTGTGTATCAAACGGTCACTTATTATGGGGGCTACATAAGTTTGACATTTTTTAAATACGATTTTTTCATTGCATAGTTTTACAGCATGGCGTCTTAACTTGAATTTGCGACAAAGATTTTGTATTCATTACAAAGATTGACAGAGTTATGACGATTTTTGTGAAGCATCAGATTGCTCACTGCGCTACGGTGAACCCCCCCACTGCGATTTTGTAAGTCGTATCTCAAAATCTATTCGTCTGAATCACTTCAAATTCGAACAGAACATAGTTTATAACATTTTCTATCGTATGATCGGATGATTTTTGGATTTCTTCATCCATTTGTTAATAAGAAATTATCAAAGTTTTTTTTTGCCGAAAATTTAAGTATTTTTATACGGTTAGCCGTTTTCGTAATTTTTAAAATTTCGGAAGAGTATCCGGTCATAGGAATGCATAATTATTTTACGAAAAGTACATTTTTTTATTTTACATCACTATAGTTGCCTGAACCACATACACCGATTACCTATGCAGCAACGACGGCGTTTCGTTTAAATAATAATACCCCGGTAAACATTTTTTATGTAGTTTTTATAAAAATTGCATAGAAACGAATCTATAAAGATGTTATACGAAAATGGATATATAAAAACCTCATAGATTTTATATAATAGGGGAAGTCCGGACAAAATGAACACCTTGAGCTTTCCGTAATTATTGCCGATAATGTATAATAGAGAAAATTAAAACAATTATCTGAGATTAGTCTTTATTTAATCAACTTTCGAAACGCGTTAACAATTTTCTCTTAATTCTAGTTTAATTAATTGCTATAATTCAAATAACAAAAAATGTCAAAGTATCCACTTTGCCGGAGCCCCCGGGTAAAGTAGATACGGCATAACGGCAAAGTGGATAACAAATAAATCTTTGGAAACGTAAGTTACTAACAAAATGATCTGTATAAGGTAGCGTATGCTAACTCGTACTTTTTGGCTGTTCCTTTGATGGATTCTTCAGCTTTACATAAATTGATTGCTGTTTGCACGACGTCTGCACTTCAAGAACTTTGCGTCGTCTTTTTTTTTGTATTTATTAACCATCTGAAACGAAATATCTAGATTATTATATATAATGAAATTCTTTACGATCATCAGGCAAAGTGAATACGGTATTCACTTTGCCCTATTCGCTTTGCCCCACGTGGTCACTCCTGATGTTATCCCGTTTTAAATAAAAACCATTACTTTGGGTCTCATTTTCTACACAGTATATAAAGCTACATAAACATACATTGTAACCACCCAAAAACAAAGAACGACAAATAAATAACTTTCTTGTTATTAGCAAAATACTTACCTTCATGAATCAATATTTTTCAAGCAAAAACACAAATCGTCGTCTCCTGGACGACGCGTGACACGGCCACTCACCAAAGTATTTGCTACGTACTGGATGACGATGGGCGAACGTTGCTATAGTAATATGGCGATCGGTAAACGCATAATTTGCGAGTAGTGGCGAGTATTCACTTTACCCGGACTTCCCCCACTTGAGAACCTCATGTGACTGCGTACGAGAGCTGGAAAATGATATTAAATTAAATTGTATATTTTTATATAATTATAATTATAATAATATTTATTATATTATTATAATTATGTTATTATAATTGATTATCAATATTTTTCGCTTAAAAAAAAACTGCAGCTTGGCAGGACTATGTATTGATTGCATGTAAAATCTCAACCTCGTCATCGGACTACTCTCATCAGAAAAAAAAATGTTAAATATTGACCTATCTTTTAGACCCTAAGCTCATGCAGACGCGTTAAAAATCGTTTTCCTAATTTTTTTCCAAACAAATTATTTTACAGGAACCGCAATAATATTATTCAGCAGTACTGAATTACGGTTGTTATCATGAATTTGGATATTTAAACTAAAGAGACCCAGAAGTACAAGAAGCGGTTTTGACGTGACCGGCCGATTGACGAACGAACATGACGAAGTCAAAAGGCTTCTTAATGTCTACAAAACCTTAAAAATACGTAGGTCTGTTTTTTTTTTTATATCAGATAATAACGCCTTTCCATCTGTAAGAGACGAACAGATCATATAACTCCATAATCAACGATTTTATTATATCGAAACAATCGCGCATTTTACACCCCACCTTGTGTGCATACATATGTCATTCCCAAAGGATAAAAAAATCATAATAAAAAATGCATCTTGTCTTTCCGCACCATCGTTGAATTAACGCATTCAAGAGCTATCTAAGAGATTATTGTACGCGTTCGATAAATATCGTACCCCTTCCAACGCCGGGTATCAGGGCAACAGCACATGATTATCCTACAATTGGCTTGGAGATGCTTATTCTCCTTCTGGCTCCCGAGCAGCCGTGCAAAAAGATATTTCGCTCCGAAAAAGCGTGGATCCGTTTATTGGCGCAGCCATAATTTTTTTAAATGGATTTATTGACAATCATCTTTTTTTTAATGAAATTTACATAATAGTCGATAATTACACGACAGGCATGAAATATGAAATTTGCTTTAATAAAACGTTCATATTAACATTGACAACAAACTCTTGTAATATCTTAAAAAGTAATCCAATTTTCATCATTCATCATCATTTCATCCAATTTTTTATCATTCTTTTAAGGGGTTACGTGGGTTTCGAAGCCAAAAAAGCATATTTTCTCTATTTTTTTTTAAATATAATATATAAATTATTTTATTCAAAATGTTAAGCACATAAAAGAGCAACATTTCAACAATATTTAAAAAAAATTTCATCTAAAAATTTGGGAAATTCAGCCGGTGGGATCTGGTTTCCGGAGACCGTTAAAAAAAAGTGCCCTCGTGGTGGTCAGGATAACTCATGATCGCTTTATCTGAAATTAAAAAACCAAATTTTTTCTGTTAATAGATAAGTATAACTCGTGATTGAACGAAGGATATTTAAAAAAATTGAAATTTGAACTTTTGGCAGAGTTGTATGCAAAATAGTTCAATTTTTGGTACAATTTACACTACGTATACACGGAGAGAATTAGAAAGTAATTTTTGTCGTGAATTTCACGGTAAAAATTACCGTGATATATTTCAATGTGGTGACAAGTGAGAAAAGCATAATAATTCGTATGCGACAAGTTCTTTTTAACTCACGTTACAGAAAATTTCAAATACGTAGCTAAAATTTTACTATACAAGAAGGGTAGCGCGCACGGTAATTTTTACCGAGAGCACAATACATTTTCCTATAACACTCATTAAATTTTATAATAAATCTTAAAATAACTGTTATAAAGACGATACTTTTTTATAGACATTTTTGAAAGGCATAAAATAATAAAATGCACAGTAAAATTTCGCTGATATTAAATATTTTTTAAATTTAAGTTTTGCGTATTTTATTACACATCAAAATTTACTAGAAAATCTGGTAAAATTTTCTATCTGAAGAAGAAATTTTATTTTATTTTCGTGAAAATCTGTGTTTTACTCAGTAATAATAAGCGAAGTTTCAAGGTTGTCATCTGGTTACCGTTACTGCACGGTAATTTTTAACATTTAATTCTCTCCGTGTAGCCTTGTAAAATTAGTTGTAATAAAAAAAAACCTTCGTTCAATCACTAGTCAATGCTATTTTGAAGAAGTGTGCAAAATTTCAATAAGATCGGTGCATTAGTTTTTGAGATATCGTGTCTACCGACATCAAAAATAGTGTTTTGAGAAAAATGCGTATACCTGCGTCGCTCCCGGCCGGTCTTTCCCAACGGGGGGGAATTCCCAAAGCCTCTCTCTCCTAGACTTTTACTCCGATTAACTTAAAACTTTGGGAGAATATTCTAGACATATTGTACTATTAGATAAGAAAATGTAAAAAAAATGGAGTTTTTTGAACTTTTCAAACTCACATAACCCCTTAATCCAGTTACAAGTCTCTAAACTGTACTTTCTTTTCAAAACTTTACTTTCGATTAAATAAGTCTCAGTATTGAATTTTTTTCTGCAAATCGGCCCAACGTTTTTCCAGCTAGAATTTCATTTAAACAATGTAATTCTCTATGTTTAGCAGTGACGCATGAGAGAGTCGTTCCTGAAGCATTTTGCTTCTAGACTATATTTTGGTCCGCCTCATGGCAGAAAAACTTCTCTCACAGCCGGCAGAGCTCACTGGGAGTACTGCTGCTTGGAAAAGTTTATATAAATTAGTACTAAGTAGAACATAAGTTAGTAAGTATTTATTTTTAATATGGTATCTTGAATTTTCAGCATTTATTTTATAATTTTTAAACAGAAGTATGCTTTTCATGATCCTCAAACTTTTTAAAGTTAAAGCGAGGGTCATGAAACTTTTTTGAAACGATTATTTTTTTATTTTCAAACCCACGTAACCCTCTAATATTCGCGATTATGTGAACAAGTTGAAATATCGAGTTTGGATTTCTGTATCTAGTCTCCATGATCACGTGCGCGGCGTTTCGTTCAACGCCGGCAGCCTGGTGGGAGAAAGACAGGGTTCGATAAGGTAGAGAACGAGAATCGCCGTCTACGTGTTCGCGGTCGTCTGGGTATAGGTGTCCACGCTTGGTACGCTCGGTCGTACTCGTCCTCCCGTACAAGACGACGGAGTAGTCTCTCATCTTTGCTGCTACGCGATAGGGATCGCAGACAGAAGCGGGAGGTAGAAACTTGGGCCACGCTGAGACTAGCCGTTCGTCTCTTTCTACTTCCGCGTCTTTCCTGTACGTCTCTTTCTCATGATGTAAATACAGAGTGTGGTTGTATCAGAGCAACGTGTACAGCTCGGACTACGGGACCTCGGAAAGATAGCCCCGGATTATCATGCACGTGCATGTTGACAAAAGAAGTTTAGCTTGTAAAGCTGATTAAACCTTAGTTAATCACAACGGAACGGGAGAATATGAAGTGATAGGAGCTCTCGCGGTGAACGCTTGCGCTCGCCTCAGCGCTTATGCGCTCCCGATACATTGCCGTTCGAGCGGGCGGTCTCGCGCGGCAAATCTCGGCACTTTGGCTCTTCGCGCGTCATGTCTTCCTGATACTCTCGACATAGCAACTGAATTCAGTGCTGCAGTCCGTGAATTCCTAAGATTCTACCATCATACCTAACGCGGGCTAGTCGATGTTCTCGGCTTTCGTCTAATGTTCCTAGCGTTAACCGCTCAGATGGCGTCGGTGTGCAAGAACGGAACAGCGCAACGGGGCACCGAAGGAGGGATAACCTCTTCACGCGTCAGAATCCCCCGTTAATTCGTTCTCTATATTGCCGACCTAACATTACGTCGGAAGAAGTCGCGAGTTTCACGATTCTTTATCGTTGATCTCCTTTCTTCTCTCTTTTCGCGAAAGCATCGCTGTTAACGATATCGAGATATCAGGGTCGAATTTAAAAGTGTGGAGGCCCTGGGCATAGAAAAAGTGAAAGGCCCCAATTGTTTTTTAAACAAGATGCACATTTTTCATAGTTTTTAAATAATTTTATGCGAAAAAACAAGATCCTTTTACGGTAGTAGCCTCGCCACAGTCAGGTTGAAAAGTTTATTCTCCGCTCAATCGATGAAAGCTTCGAAATGTTACGAAATATTATTATAATGTAGATTGTACATCTTATCGGGATGTAAAAAAATTATAAAGTAATGATTAAAACGGCTAATATAATGTTCACCTAACCTTGACTTTTGTATCAGACTATCCATTCCGGCTACTAATACGTAGATACTCTGCGTATACGGATATACACACACTACTCTAATCCAGTTCTAGTCTGGTCCCGTCGCTTCGTGGCGCTAGTGTCGCTAGACATTGCTTAATTTAAATCACTATATCGCTGAAACTAGACGGTCAAAATTCATAATATTTTTTTACCCACTTCGTTATATGTTCCTCTGTAATTGAGAATTAAAAAAAAATCTGTAGAAAAGTTTCGAAGTTATTGCGTGAAATGTGAAACTTTCCACTGCTCCCCATAAGAACACGTGTAAAACCATGAAATCTTTGATTGCCGATATCTCGAAAACGGAACGGTGAATTCTTTTGAAATTTTGCAGGTAATCATTTAACAGTGTCCTAAATGAGTCCTCAAAATTTAAAAAATCTATAGAAAAACGTCTTGGCGAGACTACTACCTTGAAGAACATGCGTTGTTTAAGGGCGGGGTAAGGTTAATTCGGTGAAAAAAAAGCTATTTTCAAGAATTTTTTTAGACGATACAGTTAATGCTGGTTTATTTCATTAATTTCCATATAATGATACAACATCTAAACTATATTTTCCTAAATTTTCATTGCAAAATATTGATAAATAAGCCGTTGGCAGCAAATCTCCGCAGGCCTCGAAAGAAAGTTGTTTTGTGGTGTACGCGATAACTCGTCACTGGATCATCTCAAATAAAAAAATAAAAATGCGTTTATTAGGTGAGATGTTTCTCGAGGTAACCCTGCCGAGTTTTTTTTTATAATTATTTTTTATCTTACAATAACAAATTTGCCGATTTTTTTAGCGAAAATCGCGTTTTTGACTTCCAAGTGTTACCGAAAATGAAAAAATCGATAAAAAAACAAAAACTCGGCAGCGTTACCTCGAGAAACATCTCACCTAATAAACGCATTTTGATTTTTTTGTTTCAGATGATCCAGTGACGAGTTATAGCGTACACCGCAAAACAACTTTTTTTCGAGGCGCCTGCGGAGATTTGCCGCCAACGGCTTATTTATCAATATTTTGCAATGAAAATTTAGGAAAATATAGTTCAGATGTTTTATTATTGTATGGAAATTAATTAAATAAACCAGCATTACCTGTATTGGCTAAGAAAAATCTTGAAAATATGCTTTTTTTTCACCGAATTAACCTTACCCCGCCCTTAAAGGTAAGGAAGGAGACGTTTCCTGACATCAGCTCAATTCGATTACAATTATAGTTATTGCATTTTTTTTTCATGTGAATACACTGATTTTTTTAGTGGGCAATTATATACTTTGTAGTGAAATATAGTGTCATTATACAGTATACACTACACACACGGAGAGAATTAAAAAGTAATTTTTGTCGTGAATTTCACGGTAAAAATTACCGTGATATATTTCAATGTGGTGACAAGTGAGAAAAGCATAATAATTCGTATGCGACAAGTTTTTTTTAACTCACGTTACAGAAAAATTCACATACGTAGCTAAAATTTTACTATACAAGAAGGGTAGCGCGCACGATAATTTTTACCGAGAGCACAATACATTTTCCTATAACACTCATTAAATTTTATAATAAATCTTAAAATAACGGTTATAAAGACGATACTTTTTTATATACATTTTTGAAAGGCATAAAATAATAGAATGCACAGTAAAATTTCGCTGATATTATATATTTTTTAAATTTAAGTTTTGCGTATTTTGTTACACATCAAAATTTACTAGAAAATCTGGTAAAATTTTCTATCTGAAGAAGAAATTTTATTTTATTTTCGTAAAAATCTGTGTTTTACTTAGTAATAATAAGCGAAGTTTCAGGGTTGTCATCTGGTTACCGTTACTGCACGGTAATTTTTAACATTTAATTCTCTCCGTGCATAAGTTGAACTTTACAATTTAAAGGCTTCTCTTTTCGATAAAACAATGTTGGAGTAAACTATTTTTAGATACGAGGGTCATTTGAAAAGTTTCCGGTCTTATCGACACAAAGTAATAATAGAAAAAAATTCCATCACCGTCCGATAGATGGCCTTGATATACGTAAACCGTAATAATTTCAAGCCATTCTGATCACTACTTTGTCTATGGCATTTTCCACAGTCGCCAGCTGACGTTGTTTGCCAAGAATGAAGAAAACCGAGTATCGCACAGCATTAAGTTCCTTCATTTGAAAGGAAAAAAGACGCGGGAAATAATGAGTTAGACTCTGTATACGGTGAATCCTTCCCTTCATTAACAGCGGTCAAATATTGGGTGGCCATGTACAAACGTGGTCGTACGAGCATTTTCGACGAGGAACATTTCGGGCGCCCGATAACCTCGAAAACTGACGAAATGATCGTTTTAGTGCATCGATCTGTGATGGAAGATCGTCGACTGCCTGTTAAGGATATTGCTGAGACTTGGGGGATATCATCTGAACCCGAATTTATTTGTATGAAAATTCTGCATCAGATCTTTTTTCATAAAGTTTCCTTATAATTTAAGGTTAAAAAGAAGATTTTTATAGATATAACAAATAACAAAGAGTATTAAAAAAAACCGACTCAAAAAAAATTATTATTTGTAGAAATAGCATGCGAAAAACCAAAAGCAAATGATTTTTTTTTTTCAAAAAATAACATAAAGTCCAAATTCTCGAAACCCGCGAGACTTTTACCAAACTGAAATTTCAGCATATAGTAGGACATGATCTGACCAATCGACAGTTGCAGGATTATCCCTTCATGACAAGACACCCTTTATAGTGAAATATCATTTTCTATTGATCATGATTTTTCAAATCCAATGCTTATCTTGCTTGTCCTCAAAGAGAAACAATTTTCAAGTAACAAAAACTTGTTAAAATTACATTGTTTCTTATTTCTAATTATTCAAATAATTCTATACAATTATTTTAATTAAATTCTTATAATTGTATAACGTGAAACATATACAAAAAACAAATAGTAGAAAAGAAAACCAGAAAAGAAAAAAGTCGAAAACTCACACTAGCAAAAAGTTGTCAAACCTGAAAAATTATTTTAAAAAAAAAGGAAAATATGTAAATACAAAGAGAACAAATATTCAATTGTTAAGTGCAACTTGCTCGTTTGATTTTTTATGTTAAAGTTAATCTACTGCAGGATAAATAGTTTCCACGCGCTAAAGCGTATATGTATAATTACAAGACTGCCGCGTCTCTAGATAACATTAAAAATAGGTACACTAAAAATGTTCGTAACCAAAAATTAATGAATTCACGGTACAAAATGGGAAATATACAGGGTGGACCACGCAACGTGTGCACCTCTTTTACGACCAAAATATGCGTTGCACAAAAAAATGTTTTATACAAAAGTTACATGGTTTATAAGGCTACACTATGTGGTGCATTTATTTTTTTTATAGATGGAGGCACTTCGAAGATTTGAAGGTTAACTTTATTTTTTCAAATGGAATGCTATATTTTTTATAGCGTAATATGATAGAGTATCGAATTCTGAGTAAAAAAGTATAGACCTTTATTAGCCCTAGAGTTAATAGCTAACGAGTAATTTCACTTTATTACTTTAAAATTTTCTTCACGTAATATCAAGTTGGAGATTCAAATCTACTACAAATTTATGAATGGCAGTGTTTACATCACAGTGTTTATCAATATGAACACAATTACCACATCACACACACTTATCATGATTCACAATCTTCTCAATGATTGTAATCCAGTATTGAAGTAGCCTTCGGTGATTGTGCGTGATTATTATCAGAAAGATAAAAGTGAAAATGAATTTTTCTAATAGTGAAAAACTTGATATGCTATTAGAAAAATTCATTTTCACTTTTACCTTTCTGATAATAATCACGGACAATCACCGAAGGATACTTTAATACTGGATTACAATCATTGAGAAGATTGTGAATCATGATGAGTGTGTGTGGCGTGGTAAATGTGTTCGTATTGATAAACACTGTGATGTAAACACTGCCATTCAGAAATTTGTAGTAGATTTGAATCTCCAACTTGATATTACGTGAAGAAAATTTTAAAGTAATAAAGTGAAATTACTCGTTAGCTATTAACTCTAGGGCTAATAAAGGTCTATACTTTTTTACTCAGAATTCGATACTCTATCATATTACGCTATAAAAAATATAGCATTCCATTTGAAAAAATAAAGTTGATCTTCAAATCTTCGAAGTGCGTCTACCTATAAAAAAAATAAATTCACCACATAGTGTAGCCTTATAAACCATGTAACTTTTGTATAAAACATTTTTTTGTGCAACGCATATTTTGGTCGTAAAAGAGGTGCACACGTTGCGTGGTCCACCCTGTATAACTGTAATCTTATTTAGCTGATGTCGGGATACGTCTCCAACTCATTGAAGGAGGTAAAGCGGAAGGAGACGTTTCCTGACATCAACTTAATTTAATTACAATTATAATTAAATGTATTCCCATTTCTTTCAAGTGAATAAAAATATACTGGCCAGTACAACCGTCTGGCACGTAGTACTAAAAATTTCATAGACTGTTTTTAGCAGTTGTGAAAAACAATATGATTAAACAGAATTTTTTTTTCCGAATATGTCGCTAAATTGTGAGAAACGAACGGTTCCACAAAAAGAAACGACAAACGTTGGCTCAAATCCACGGGACATTTTCTAAATTATCATCCATGCCATATATTCGTTTATAGAGAATTCATCGTGTTTGATGTTTTTTTATTATCTTTACAGAAATACGCTTCGAATTATTCTTTTAAAAAAGTGCTTCGTGAAAGTGTGACAACCGTTTTTCGTTGTTATATCGCTAGAGTGATTTTTTTGCATATTGCGTACCATTCGTTAGCAAATTTTACCAAAATATTTGAATTGTAGAGGCCCCGGGGCTCCAGCCCCTGTGCCCTCCCCCCCCACCCCCCTAAATCCGGCCCTGTCCGAAGGCGTTTTTTAAGTACTTGTAAAAAAATAATATGAGTGAACAAATATTTCTTTCCAGATATACCGCCAGATTTTAACAAATGAATGGCTCGCTCAATCTACGTGATATTTTATTAAATTATAATCCATGGAATATCTTTTTTCATCGTGTTTAGTTTTTTTTTTAAATTATTTTTACCGAAATATGCTTTGAAATGTTATATGAAAAAAGTGTGGCGATTTTTTTCTTTGTGACGTTTCTGGAGTCGTTTTTTTTTCTTCATTAAGGCGGGCAACCACTTTAGATGCTTCAAAAAGTCAATTTTTTTTAAATTTCATAAACCGTTAGCAAAATATCTTAAGAATACACCCTGCAAATTTCAAAACGATATTCAGATTCCTTCTAACGGTGTGTATATAAATGATAAAGACTCTCCGCTCCACTCCAAAGCGCGCTCAGGTATTCACGAGCGCTCAGTTAGGTAGTTTGTTTGGATTTTCATATCCCAAATTTGGATTATCATAACCCAAATTTGGGTTTTCATGACCCAAACAAACCCAAACTCGACCTTTTGGCGATTAGCTCCAAAACATCTCCATTCTGGGTACAAAATAATGGAGGTAGCGGCATTTCTTGCTGCTATTTTATTCAATGAAGGAAATTCAGCCCTACTCATGGTTATGAATAAACTACAAATCATAGTTGGCAAGCAGAGCTACGGATATGCCGAGCAAATGGATCAGATGCGCGTGGCCTCGGCAAAATAGAAAAAGTTTATTAGAGACAAAAGAAGCTCGAAAAGCTCGTAAAGAGGATATGCAAGCGTCAAATAAGTTGCATGAGGAAGAGGAAGGCTGTATGGTGCTGGAATCGCTGAGTAATCGGTATGACACTTTACCATTTGATTAAACACATTTGACTTCGAGGTTTTCGTTTGTGAAACTTTAATCGTGTTTTTCTCGAAACGACATTTTTTCAATTTGCGGGAATCATAAGTCAACAGCTAATTGATGGATTATCTTCAAATTTGGAACAAGTTTACACAATATAATTTGTTAAAACATGAACCTAATGTTGGAAAGATTAGATTGTTTAAAACACATTTATTATTGCAAAATGCCGGGAAAAAATGCTAAAAATCGATCATTTTTTTTCAAGTACGTTCCAACATTCAATTCTCGATTTTTTTTTCAAAATTTAGGTTCATGTTCTTAAAAAACATCTCAAGAATATATAAAAAATTTCTTGGACCATTTCAGATGCGAATTGTGAGGTGCACAATTCCCGCAAATCGACAACGACGATGAGGACACGCCAAGGAACACAGCGGACTACACTTTAATTAATGCATGAAATAACTTGAAAAAATTAACAGAGATGTATGAAAATATGAACAAATTGTTGTCAGATTTTCGGAAATATCCGTTTTTTTTTCACAATAAAAAAAATCCAAAATACCAAAATAAAAAAAAATTGAATTGTTGAGGCTCCGGGGCTTCAGCTCCCATTGCCCTCCCCTAAATCCAGCACTGTCCAGATATCAAGGGAGCCCGTTACCTCGTCTTATCTCGAAGCGCCTCGAACGGAAACGATAATTCGACTTTTATTCTTGCAAGTCAGACGCACGGGATTCGTAGGCGCTGTTTATCTCGCTTCGTAATTCAAATTTAATTGAAACTGAGTAGCAAGAGACTCGAGGTTGTCACGGCTAGATAATGAAATTTACGATGGCAATGAGATCGTAACGCGTCGAGGTAACGATTCGTTGATAGCGTAAATCGGACGGGAAAAACTAATTAAATGAGTATTTATCGGCTGGTTGTAAGGGAAAGGATATTCTCCGAGGCTCATCCGATAATAATCGGTACTCATAATCCATAGGAGCAACCAAGGAAGAAAATTATCAGCGATCCAACATTGTTGCATTCCAATCATGTATTTATTTTATGTTTTTATTCATTCGCTTCATCGATACAAATATATTATAAAGATATCCAGTATTTCGTAAAGTACGTAATTTATTTTAGAAACGATCAAGAACACACCTACCTTAAAACTTCGCAATACAACGTCTTCGCGCTGCAAGCGGCAACTGAGAGGCGGCCTCGTTGGTGCGTCGAGTTGTACGCGCGCCACGACTTCTTCGCGTATCTGCGCTCCTGGTACGACTACGAAGCGCCGCAGCGCCACGCGTCACGGCGAGCACCATCGCAACGCCCGGCGCCTGGACGCGCTCGTGTACTTACTGGCCACCGCGACGCGGACCTCGTCTCGGGGATCAGCTCCACCCGACGTTCGCAGAAAAATATACGCTCTTACGACCGGGACGATAAGGAACAAAAGGTAGAATTGGCGTCTCCGATTTCACCGGAGGCTGTTCAGGATTACATAAAGTATCCGAAGTCACACGAGTAAACCTTCAGACTCAATACACACCCATTCCCCGGATGCTTCTGTGGATGTTGAGATATATTTACGGAATATCGGCGATGAAGATCTTCATCGCCATCTGGTAGAAAACGTACAGACTAATGACGTGTGGAATGGGTATAGTGGTTTGTCGCGTACTGAAGTAACGACAGTCGGTACGCTAGGAAACTATATGCAGAATGAAATTTAGAATCTTCTTTCGCGAGTCTCGGTAAGGCAGGTATCCTCGAGAGTACCGTTAAAGTGCCGTACCGATAGTGTTTCTTCTTTCCTAGATAGTCCAATTAGCTTCCGCCTGCGGCTTTGCCTGCGTAGAATTTGGCCCGTAGACACTTTATTAGAAGCACCTCGCATTAGGGGTTTTAAAGAATCCTAAAATATGCGTTTTATTATTTATTTTTAAGAATATTTATCAAGTTGATACACGTAAAAAAACTTTGCCATACAAACTTTTAAAGCCCATTTCACCCTCTTAAGAGTTGATTTTCGAAATATCCTTTTTTAGTGCATCTCTACACCTTCTAAGGAACATATGTTCCTAGCTTCTAATTGATACACGCAAGGAATATAATTTTCCATACAAACTTTGCCAACCCCTTTCACTCCCTTAGGGGTTGAATTTCGAGAAATCCCTTCTTAAACGATGCATCCAATATAAAATTAACACCATCTTCAAATTTCACGTTTCTATCTTTAGTGGTTTAGGCTGGGCGATGATGAGTCAGTCAATCAGTCAGTCAGGACTTTGCCTTTTATATTGGGAGTACAAATAAGTGTCCGCCGTTTTTTTATAAAAAATTGGGCATTTATTGTGAAAGAACGGTACTTTATGTTTTATTCAAAGTATTGTCCATCGCTAGCCACTACTTTTTGCCATCTTTCTGGCAGCATATGGATACCGCATCGGAAGAACTCTTCATCTTTTGAGGGTATCCACAAATCGGCCCAATTTTTGGTATCTTCATATGATGTGAAGTGTTGCTCAGACAGGCCGTGCGTCATCGATCGAAATAAATGATAGTCAGAGGTAGCAATGTGTGGCGAATACGGCGGGTGGGGTAAAACTTCCCAATTGAGTGTTTCCAAGTAAGTTTTGACCGGCGCCGCAACATTTGGACGAGCATTATCATGCAGGAGAATAATTTTCTCATGTTTGGAGTAGTAGTGGGCGTGTTCTTCCTTGAGTGCTCGGCCCAGTCTCATCAATTTTGTTCGGTAAAGAGCCCCAGTAATGGTTTCGTTGGGTTTGAACAACTCATAATACACGAAACCAAGCTGATCCCACCAAATACACAATATGAGTTTTTTCCATGAATATTCGGCTTGGCTGTCAATTTTGAAGCATGGCCAGGTGGTCCGCATGATTTCCTCTTCTTTGGGTTATCGTAGTGGATCCATTTTTCATCACCAGTGACTATACGATGCAAAAAACCCTTTCGCTTATGCCTGGCAAGCAGCATTTCACATGTGCAAAATCGGCGTTCAACGTTTCTCGGCTTCAGTTCATATGGAACCCAATTTCTTTGCTTTTGAATCATTCCCAACGGTTTTAAACGATGTGAAATTGCTTGTTGAGTCACTCCTAATGTAAGTGCAAGTTCTTCTCGCGTGAGGCACGAATCTCCCTCCAATAATGCTTCCAATTCCACGTGTTCGTACACTTTCGGTCTTCTGCTACGTCCTTTGTCTTCGACGTCAAACTCACCGTTCTTAAACTTTTGAAACCACTCACGACAACTTCTCTCACTTAAAGCAGCCTCACCATATGCTTCTACAAGCAATCGATGCGCCTCAGCTGCAGATTTCTTCAAATTAAAGAAGTAAATCAAAAGTTCCCGCAAATGACGCTAATTCTGCTATATCGCTAATATTTCAAGGTTATGGTCTTGCCAGATGTCCAACCTTACGATATGACGTTTTACATCTGACAATTTCAACCATAACCCCTGGTGGGGCCATCTTTTGTCAAACGGCGGAGATTTATTTGTACCCCCAATATATATATATATATATATATATATATATATATAAAAGATAGATAGATAGATTGAATTTCGAGAAATCCCTTCTTAAACGATGCCTCCAATATAAAATCAACACCCTCTCCAAATTTCACGTTTCTACCTTTAGCGGTTTAGGCTGGGCGATGATCAGTCAGTCAGGACTTTGCCTTATATATATATATATATATATATGGAAGAAGATAGAAGAAGATAGAAGAAGATACATAGATAGATAGTTAGATGAACAATAGTTTGCAAATTTTATCACGAAAATTGGGACAAGTACACTGGCGTAACCCGGGGTGGGGATGGGGGGGGGGGTTAGCCCGCCAACCCCCAAGAAGAGAATCTATCCATAATAATTAAAGTCACACAATCGATTAATTTTACTCAACTAAATATCGACTATTCCGTTCAATGACGTTCTGCCATCTCTCCATGAGCTTTATTATTCCTCTTTAATACAAGTCTTGAAATCTGTGGACAAAGATGTCATCCAAGTAGTTTTTAAGGACGTCCAGGGAACTGAAAGGTTTTATTATTCAAACTGTTCTGTAGCGCTCGGAACAAGTGATAGCTTGAAGGTGCAAGGTCCGGACTATACGGTCGGTGCACCAAAACATCCTACCCAAGCCGCAATAACTTTTGCCAGGTCATCAGGGAAACGTGGTCTAGCGTTTTCCTGGTGGAACACTACGCCCTTTCTGTTGGCCAATTCGGGCCGCTTCTGATCGATTGGTCGCTTTAATTTGGCCAGTTGTGAGCAGTACTGGTTCGAATCATATCGTTTTGTCGGGTGGCAGCAACTCATAATACTTGTAGACGATTCCCTTCCAATCCCACCAGATACAGAGCATGACATTTTTTGAGTTCAATCCAGCCTTTTAGGAAATGAAAAAGCGAAACGCATCGAAAATACACGCTTTTATTGCATGTTCAAAATATAATTCAACTTCCTTTACACCGGCGATAGTAACACCGCTTCCGGTCAATATGCATTTATGAAAAATTATGGTCAATATATCTCAATATATATACTTTCGAATCAAGCAAACTTGAATGAAATCGGACAAATAGTTTTTGAGATAATAATTCTCAAAATTCACCTTTTTTCCGCCGTGTACTCGTATGTGCCCCCTTAAGATGATTAATCTTGATTATTTTTACTCAGTGTCACAAGTTTTGGAAATAACATAGAAAAATATACGTTTTTCGCGCTCGGTCGAGAACTCAGTCGGTAGCAGGTAAAATGAGCTCAGTTGCTAACAGAAACTGTAATAAACTATTTTTGCAGACTTTCGAGTTATGCTTCAAGGGTTGAGTGCCACAGTGCGCACCTACCGATTCTACGTACAATAAAAGTGTTTCCTCTCTGAAAATTTAATGCCCTTCGGAAAATAGTTTAATAGAACATTTGGGGTAGCGATAAAACATAAATAAGTTTTTCATCTTACCTTGCACCTTAAAGTGATGTGAAATGGATATGGTTGCGAGGGGGTTAACGATAGCGGTGCAGACGGAGGAACGAGAGAAGTAGAATGAGAATATGTTTCACATCACCTTAAGGTAAAAGTCTCGTCACAATCACGTTGAAAAGTCTATTCTTCGCTCAAACGATGAAAGCTTCGAAATATTGCGAAATATCCTTACAATGTAGGTTGTACTTCTTATCGGGATGTAAAAACTTATAATTATGAAAATGCCTAATGTTTACCTAAACCTCACTTTTGTATCAGACTATCCATTCCGGCTACTAATGCGTAGATACTCTGCGTATACGGATATGTACACACTACTGTAATTTAGTTCTAGTCTGCTCCAGTCTCTGCGTGGCTATATCTCTGAAACGGTCAAAATTCATGATTTTTTTTTACCCACTTCGTCATATATTCCTCTGTAATTGAGAATTAAAAAAAATCTGTAGAAAAGTTTCGAAATTATTGCGTGGAATATGAAATTTTCCACTGCCCCCCCCCCACAAGAACACGTGTAAAACCATGAAATCTTTAATCGTCAATATCTCGAAAACGGAACGGTGAATCCTTTTGAAATTTTGCAGATAATCATTTAATAGTGTCCTGAATGAGTCCATAAAATTTAAAAAAAATCTATAGAAAAACGCCTTGGCGAGACTGCTACCTAAACGTGACATGTAACACATTTTCTATTGTTTTCTCTGTTCTCCCACACTCGCACCCGAGTTTGTTTTACATCACATTCAAACAAATGGAAAAAATGAAGCTGAGTTTCTTGTAGAAAAGTGTGCATTTTATTTACAAATACTTTTAGCGTACGTTTAGGAATCGTGATTCGATAGTGCATGAAGTATCGAAATTTCGTTGAACAAGAGATCGGCTCGCGCGCCATGTTTCTTCATCACGCGATTGGTCGTCTCAGAGGTTTCGCTTCATCCGAACAATTAGCGGTCTCGGCCTCGTTCGCTCTCTTTGACTGTTCGACTCTCTCCGGATTGTTCCAATCCTGGAGTTCGCCAGTGCCAAAAATTGCGAAAGTCAAAGCGCCTGTTAGGTAGGTAACCGCCAAAATCCAAAAGATTATGCTCCATCCAGCGTAGGTCTGATTGTGATACGTTATCATTCCAACCATCATGGCACTGAGGTAACCACCGAGCGAGCTCAGTGTGTTCGCCAGGCCGAATATCGTGCCGGAAAAGTTGGGTGCTATGTCGAGACCGTTGCCGAGATAGCCGCCGGTTACGGCGCCGTTTATCGTCAAGGCAGCTGTAAATACTGCGACCGACGTCACCCGATCGCAGCCCCAATTTGCCAATACCACCATCAGCAGGCTCGGGCATAGAATGGCTGAAACACGAGAATGCATGAGAATCAGTTGGCCGGGCGCATTTATAGGACGAACTAGCTTTTGCCCGCAACTTCGTCCGCATGGACTTTAGGATTTCATCCAGTGAGGAGATAAACAAAGACAGAAAAACTGGCCAAGTGCGAGTCGGGCCTCGCTCTATTAGAATTCCGTACATGTGATCAAATCACGTTTTTCTTGTAACTAGATATTTAATTAGGTAATGCTTTTTTCCTAGCTTAGTTCTTAGGTAGTACTACACTCAAATCATATGGGGTGATGATAGCTAAAGAAAGCTTTTTATACTCCTGCTGTAAGCTGAATATTTGAAAATGTGAAAATATTAACATTTTTCGCGGAAAAGGAGGAGGCGAAGAAAAATAAATTCAATATCGGCGCTTTCAGTATTTGTTGCTTAAATACAGTATATGGTACATAATATACAGAAATTCCAAATTCCTGACTAGTTTAGTTTTTGAAATAGACCCCGTAACAAAAATGGTCTAATACTTTGAAGGCCCGCGATTTCTTTATTTTTGAAGATAGAAAAGAATAAAAAATATATTTGTACTCTACTCAATAAGCTGTAGATAATGTCACTCCACCTGCCAGGCTAAGACATTTTTTCGGCTTATTTTTCATGTATGGGATACACCATGAAAAATAATTTGATTGAATTTCTAATTCAATATTCGGTTTTTGGGTCAACATTCTACATAAAATATCCAAATTTCAGGTTTGTAACTCATTCCGTTTACGAGCTAGAGATCCGTGACATACGGACGGACAGACAGCAGAGTGATAGCCATAGGACTCCATTTTGCCCTTTGGGCACGGAACCCTAACAAAATGAGAAATAAAGAACGAAGGTGGAGTCTCATATTCCTCAGGCACGGTGCTAGACTGACTGACCGAGGTAAGGGTTGGTAATCAATGAAATAGTAGTATAAAACTGACAACCTTCAACTCCACTAGCATACAATGTCATTGTTGTCTACAGAACTATATGGCTTTGCTATGTAGTTCTGTAGAAAATATTCTATGATTTATGGTCTTTGACAAGCACACTTAAGTTTTGGGCACTCGATACTCTCGAACAGCCCACATGTTGACCTTGCAAGAAGCTAATCCTTTCTTCGTGTACCTCTGCACCTCCTAATGAACATATCTTCTAAATTCCATGGTTCTATATTCAGTGGTTTAGGATGTGTGTTGTCTATATGTCAGTCAATCATTCATGCAGTCACGGAACTGTTTTATATGCACAGAAGATTAAGTATTGAGACGATCAAGAGAAGGGCATCAATGGGTCGTCCATAGAATTGAGGACATGGTCCGATCGCAACATTATCGTCAATTTATTCACTGCTCGCTCTTGAAAAGACAATGTTGACCCTGTGTGCCCGAGCGTGTGCAGTCTGTCAATTAGAATGTGCACAAATTCTCTAATCTAATTGGATCCTTGAGAACGAGGAGACGATATTTCGCGACGACGACTTACCGAACGCTGTAAACGTTTTACGTATCATCGTGACACTGAGTTTTCCAGTACGTCGCAAATGATCCGCTAGGGTAGCCGTTGCCAGGGCGAAAAAATACTTGCCCAAGTACGGCAGCGAAGACAAGAGTCCGTTCTGCAAATCGTTTCATCATCAATCATTTTTTTTGTATCTCCTTGCGCAGATCGCTCGAGGTACTCATACGCGAGCTCCTTTACCTCCTTGATGTTAAAGTGAAGTATGTACTTCATGTAAGTTGGCAGTTGGTGGACCACCGTGAAATAACCAAAAACGCTGCATCCATGAGTGATTATTATGGCCCAGACCGGGACGGACGTGAAGATTGCTTTCCAGGGTACGCTGAGATGCTGAAAACCAAGTACGCGCGTTTTAGAGCGGGATTCCGTTGATAGTACAATGATTCTTGCAGTGCCGGATTCAGGAAAGAGTAACAGGTGCTGGACCCTTGGGGCCTTCACAACTTAATTTTTTCTTGGTAAAATATGCTGACGAATGGTATGCAACATTTAGTGAAAAAAACCACTTCAGAGATCTGACAAACAAAAAAAAGTAGTCACACTTGCACACTTGTTTCTTTTTAATATTTCGAAGCTTTTTTCTCGAAACAAACTGAAAAATACCCAACACGATGAATTCTCTATAAAAAAAAAATATATTCCGTGGATTATAATTTTATTAAATACCACGTAGATCGAGCGAACCATTCAGTTCTTAAAATCTGGCGGTGTATCTGGAAAATTACATATTTGTTCACTCATATTGTTTTTTACAACTGCTAAAAAAACGCCTATGAAAGTGCTTAGCGTCAGACGCCTACGCCGGCCAGTGTATGCTATTTATGTAAAAATAGTTTACTTAAAAATTATTTAAATAAAAAGAAAAGCCGTTAAATAGGAAAGTTGTACTTATACTGTATAATGTGTGTATACTGTATGATGAAAAAATCAATTTATTCACATGTAAAAAAATGAAAAAGACATAATCGTAATTGAATTAAGCTGATGTAAGGAAAAGTCTCCTTCCTTGCCTTCAAACAACGCATGTTCTTTGAAAGGATCTTGTTTTTTTCCCATAAAATTATTTAGACACTATAAAAACAACCCGTGCAGAAATTTCTAAGGGAAACCTAAGTTCCGATCGGATTCCGATCGGGATGTGATACGGATTCCCTAAAAAGGGTATCCTCATCGGAATCCAGATGGCGCCCACTACGTAGCATAAGGCAGAGACGTGGTCCAAGGAAAAAATTGACATACGTATTTCAAATACGTGTTAAATACATTGTTCTTAGCAAATTAAATACATGTTTCTTAGTTCGAACGATCTCCATTCAATTTGAATATAATTACTTAGGATAAATAACCTATATCACTTTTCTCCAGGAAATATAAGTCTTTCAAGGTCTATATATTGGTTTTTCGAAATTTTTTATTAAATGTAAAGAATTTTGTTCATAATTCTGTCATTAAAATATCTAAGTTTTGACAGTTATACTGTAGCACCTATTTTTACCTAATCTTTTTCAGATCCTTGAATAAATGATTTCATATAACGTCCAGCGTCTTCAGCCAATACGGATCGGCATCTCCTGGTGATTTTTACATTCATCCCTGGGATCCGATTCGATATCGAACTAGATCTTGTTCTAGAAGTTCGGGATTCTACCCTGGATCCGATGCAATGTTTCTATTTGGATTCTGACTAGAGTTCTTAATAGTTCCGGATTAGGATCCTGGTTGGAATCCGATTTGCGAGCGTTATATTTCGCTCCCGGATCCGATCCGATATCCGACTGGATCCTGATTGAAAAACCAGGATCCTAGTCCGAATCGGACTGTATCCATGACAATATTTCTGCACGGGAATGTTCATCTGATTTGAAAGATAATTAGGGGCCCCCACTTCTTTGTTGCCCAGGGCCTCCACACTTCTAAATTCTGCCCTGGATTATTGGGTTCGTCGTGACTTACTTTGGTCGTGGAAGTGGTGCCAATCGCTTCTTGTATATATCGTCGTTCTTCGTTCGAAATTCTTGGATGTTGAGACGGCGAATCGAACACGAGAGCGAACCACATCAAGCTCCAGAATACTCCGATACTCCCGGTCACGTAGAAAACGGATTCCCAGCCGATCGCCGATATGAGAAATCCACAGATGGGCATAGTGACCGCCGCACCGAGCGACGATGCTGTCATAATAGTAAGAACATTCGTAAGGAAGTGGATAATTGAAAATTACTTCGATTGAGTATTGTCTGAGATTAAATTTTTACCCATCATGTTTGAAACGAATTTACTCCGTTCCATCGGTGGAATCCAATGAGATGTCATGGGCTGGATCGCTGGCCAAGTTGCGCCCTGAGGAAATTCAATGTCAATACAAATCTGAAAAGATCTTTGGAACCAAATGACAACGAGGTCCCTTTGCGCTGTTGAGCTTACCAGCATAAATCCAAGAACCACTCGTACTCCGGCTACCGCAGAGTATCCAAATGTTGCGCTGAGTGGTGTCAAAAGTGTTACCAAGCTGGAGACAAGCATGCTGTAGCCAAAAACTCGCTTAGCTCCGATCACTTCCGCCAATCTACCACCCGGAAGTTCCGTGCAGATGTAGCCCCAGAAGAAGCTTCCCAGGATAAAATTCACCTCGTACTCGTTCCACGCGTACCTTGTTTGATTTAATTGCTCCACCTTGTGTATTAAATTTAATGGTTCTATGTTTAACAGATTGTGCAATAAACCTGACAAATATACGCAATTATATTTGCCGGAATCAAAGAACATGACTGTGGGATGGATCGAATCTGCGATTCTGTAGTATTTTTTTAATACACAAATCATAAACATTGTCGTCATAAATTGCGGAAGATTTAATGACCATACATCATTTCTTTCGGAACTACTCATAACTTTTCGCCATAAATTCTTCTTTTTAATGATTTTCTTTGTAGATGATTCACTGGCTAGCGATAACGACGTAGCCGAGGAGCCTCGAGTGTTTCGCGTCGAAGGATACTATTTTTTTGAACGTACATATGTCCGATAAAAGTTCAACTTCGAAGTTTCTATAAGTTTGATTACCTCGTTTTCAACAACAATAAATATTGAAAGCTAGACAATTTGGCAGTTTCTTATAAAAGAATCTACACTACCGGCGAAAAGTTTCCGGACAAAAGTTTAAAACAGTGCCGGAACGGTTTTCTATGCCATTTCGCCGGTAGTTGACCTAGGCCCATTTAATAAACGGCATTTTACGGAGAAGGGATTTACCTTCATTTTGGCTGTTTTCAAACATTTTTACGATTTTTTTTACAATTAGCACCCGGTTTTGAAAACGACCATTTTTCGTCGTTTTTTTGTTCCTTTTTGAGTGGACCCCGTTTGCAGTAAAAAACTTTTTTACACATTTCTTCGACCAAAATCATAAAGGGGGAAGCCTAAGCTTCAATTTCATTTTTGAAAAAAATTTCTACGATTTTTTTTTCCAACAATATTTCGTTTTTTGTGAAAAAATAGGTAATTTGAAAATTGCTCCGGAGTACGAAAACGATGAGATTTACAACAAAACCTCAAGATAGCAAAAAGTTGCATTGCTTCTTGTGAGTTCACGAGAATTTTTTCAGATTTTTTTTTCGTAATTTTTTTTTTTCATCGATTTCCGGTCAAAGCTCGATTGATCTGAATACCATAACAATAATATAATTAAACTTTTGACTTACATATTAAACTTTGGTCTCGTCGAAGAAACCTCCTCTCGCCGACAGCACGCTCTTCACCACACGCGGCATCCTCTCCACAAGTTTTTGGAAAATCTCTCGGGGTGTTTCTTTCCAAGATTTTTCTAGGAAATCCCATAGATTTTCGGCGGATGAATGAGTGACTTTGCGCACTTGCCGATCCATTTCATCCCACATCAGTTATATGGGATTGAGATCGGCAAGTGCGCAAAGTCACTCATTCATCCGCCGAAAATCTATGGGATTTCCTACAAAAAATCTTGGAAAGAAACACCCCGAGAGATTTTCCAAAAACTTGTGGAGAGGATGCCGCGTGTGGTGAAGAGCGTGCTGTCGGCGAGAGGAGGTTTCTTCGACGAGACCAAAGTTTAATATGTAAGACAAAAATTTAATTATATTATTGTTATGGTATTTAGATCAATCGAGCTTTGACCGGAAATAGATGAAAAAAAAAAATTTCGAAAAAAAAATCTGAAAAAATTCTCGTGAACTCACAAGAAGCATTGCAACTTTTTTGCTATCTTGAGGTTTTGTTGTAAATCTCATCGTTTTCGTACTCCGGAGCCATTTTAAAATTATCTATTTTTTCACAAAAAACGAAATATTGTTGGAAAAAAAATCGTAGAAATTTTTTTAAAAAACGAAATTGAAGCTTAGGCTTCTCCCTTTATGATTTTGGTCGAAGAAATGCGTAAAATTTTTTTTTACTGCAAACGGGGTCCACTCAAAAAGAAACAAAAAAACGACGAAAAATGGTCGTTTTCAAAACCGGGTGCTAATTGTAAAAAAAAATCGTTAAAATTCTTGAAAAAAGCCAAAATGAAGGTAAATCCCTCCTCTTTAAAATGCCGTTTATTAAATTGGCCTAGGTCAACTACCGGCGAAATGAAATAGAAAACCGTTCGGGCACTCTTTTAAACTTTTGTCCGGAAACTTTTCGCCGGTAGTGTATATACATATGATAAATCTGTAAACTTTACACGTCTGTTTATCTGTGAACGTACTTTACTTGAAGTAACATTTAGTTGTTATTACATCGCAATCGGTTCACTCAATCGAGGGATATGGTAATTTGAAGTTTTGGTAGGTAATTCATGTATGAAAAGCTTTCTTTTCATACTTGAATTACCTACACAAAAAGTGTGAAACGTTCTGTACCCTTTTTTGATGATGTTTTTCTCACTTCATGTGGAATTAAAACAGCGTCTCATAAAAACGCATTAGAATTTACTGCAAATTGAAAGGGTTACGAAGCGATAGTGCATCCAATTTTTATCGCCATGATAGTATTCCTGTTCGAGTCCCAAACATCCTTAAGGGGTTGCACTACCTAGGCGCTCGGAAAAATAAGAATACGTTTTTTTTTATTTTGACGCAACTATTAAATATATGTACTAATTTTTATTTTTCACAAATACATTATAGTTTTATGAACAAATTTAAAGAAAACGAATTTAAAAAATTAAAAATGGCGAAGATATAAGTCGTCTAGCAGGTCCCTCTTTTTAAACTGCTAGACAAAATATTTCGAGACCTACTCGACCGGTTTTGATGAAATTCGTACCACATATTCTTTATAATATTATCTACGATGTAGCATAGCATTTTTTGACTAGATGTCGCGTTCATTTCTTTATTAATTTTAAAAACTTAAAATTTTGCTAAAGATCAGTTTGTTTCAAGCAGCTGTCATTTCTACAAAAAAAAAATTCCCTATGCTACACTTTAGATATTCTCTACAAGACACCGTTCTTTACACGAAATTGTTTTCTTTTATTTTTCAGACGATGCTTGATACAGAAAAAAATTCCACCATCGGCAAGGATTTTTAAAAGAGGTCCCTACTAGACTGCTTATATCTCCGGCGTTTTTTAATTTTTTAAATTCGATTTGAAAAGTTATTCCGTTCATAAAACTATAAAGTATTTGTGAAAAATAAAAATTATTTTACATATTTAATATAAGAAAAAGCGTAGAAAAAGTACTTTTATACCTATTTGTCCGAGTGCCTAGATAGTGTAACGTCTTAATATCTCTTGAAGACATATCAACCACATTCATTGATGTTGAAATTTTCCGAAAACGATTTTCCACTTAAAACTGTGCTAAATTGGCCTAGATCTAACTTTTTTTCTCGAAATCGATGTAATGGAAGTTTTGGAGACTTCGAAGTCGGACGTTTATTAGGCATACCTACTTCTGGAAAAGAAAATGTCCAACCCTTCAACATTCGCCACGGAAACGCTCGACCCTCCTTGAAAGTAAGCTGCTCAAACATACATTTTGTGGACGGAGATCAGCAATGCTCGAATCGTTGATTGTATTGATATCACTGTGATCGCTTTCTGGGCTGTAGAAATCGATCTCCTTCATCGTCTCATTGTGCATGGAAGGTGATGCGTGAGATATTTGGATCGAGAATTCGTCAACGTTCGTAGATCCTGTGGTCCCGCACTGTGCGGCAACGTGTTGCAAGCTTGCGTTGCTGGAATATGCAGTTTCGTTTTGTATCACCATAGCGACAATGGCAATCGTTAGGTTCACGCGAAGCATGTAATTCAGCATGAATCCAAGTATCACCATTATGTTCAGTACTTGGCGGCATGACAGGCGATCTGTTGAAAAAAAAACACACACCCACACACCCAAAATCCGTGATCAATCATACGTCTGTTTTTTTATGTTGATGACGTAAAATCTAATTTTATGGCGAGCATTCGCAATATATCATTTAGTGCGACACACTGGTCTGTTATCCTGGCATGCTTCCATCAGAGCGACATATACTGCTGAATCTTGGGTACAGAAGAGCAGCAGATAGCGTCAAGGAAGTTTGATTTTTTAATTCGTCGCAATTCGAAGATATAAGAATGTTGTTTGTGTATTTTAAGGCAGTATTCTAGTGTAGAAATAAATTTAAAAATCGATAATTTGGCACTTTCTTAGAGACTCTTAAGAATATGTCCTCTGAAGAAAATTTCGAAATCCCCAATATTTACACAGTCATAGCTATTTGAATACGACCGTATTGAGAACTGCTCGCAGGGAAGAACGAGCTTCAGAAAGTCGCGTACCGTGCCTGGGAAAATGGCTGGAAAAATATGTAGATGCACGAGCGGAGTACTTCGAAGATTTTTATACATTTATAACTAAAGGGTGTCTCAAAATGACCGGAGATTTTAAATTGCGTGGCATTTTTTGTGGCAAACATAGAGTACAAATCTTTGACAACTGTCATCAGGAAGGCTTGAGGTTTAGTCATGGAGAATTACACGATCGAGCAACGCATAGAAAATGCAATGTGAAATAATGCAGTTATTGCAGACAAAGTTTCATGGTCGTGTTATCTCGCCCCATGGCAATGTGTATTGGCCACCAAGATCGTGCGACTTGACGCCATTGGACTTCTTTCTTTTGGGGTTTTCGGAAAAGGAAAAGTGTATGCGGGCAACCACTTTAGATGCTTCAAAAAATCAATCTTTTTCGACTTCATAAATCGTTAGCAAAATATCTTAAGAATACACGCTGAAAATTTGGATTCTATTTAACGGTATGTATATAATTGATAAAGAAAAAATAGAAAACGTTTATTAGAGACAAAAAAGCTCGAAAAGCTGGTAAAGAGGAAACGCAAGCTTCAAATGAGTTGCATGAGGAAGAGGAAGGACTGCTGTATGGTGCTGAAATTGCTGATTAATAGGTAAAACACTTTATCATTTGATTAAACACATTTGACTTTCAGTTTTTCGTTGGTGAAACTTTAAACGTGTTTTTCTCGAAACGCCTTTTTTTCAATTTGTGAAAATCATAACTCAAAACCAATTGATGGATTATCTTCAAATTTGGAACACGTTTACATAATATAATTTATTAAAACATGAACCTAAAGTTCGAAAGATTAGATTGTTTAAAACACATTTATTATTGCAAAATGCCGGGAAAAAAATGCTAAAAATCGATCATTTTTTTTCAAACACGTCCCAACATTCAATTCTCGATTTTATTTTATTTTATTTTGGTTCATGTTCGTGAAAAATATCTGAAGAATGTATAAAAATGTATTGGACTATTTCAGATGCGAATTGTGAGCTGCACAATTCCCGAAAATCGACAACGACGATGAGGACACGCCAAGGGATACGGCGGTTTAATGCATGAAATAACTTGAAAAAATGGTAATTCTATACTTTAGCGGCTTTTCCGAAAAATCGTGGGGTGCGTAGAACACTGGGGTGGGCGGAGGGCACCTCGGATGGGTGCGTGGAATCGTGGGCTGCATAGATCCCAGGGGCCATTTTTCGGAAAAGCCGCTAAAGTATAGAATTACCGAAAAAATTACCCGAGATGTATGAAAATATGGAGAAATTATTGTCAGAGTTGCGGAAATTTCCGTTTTTTTTCACAAAAAAAAATCCAAAAAATCATCTAATTTTCGGTCTCCTAAAGTGGCCGCCTTAATGAAATTAGTCCGCAATTATGCCAAAATGTTATTGAAAATTTCGTCGAAAGAGTGAACGTTTGCAAACAGGGACGAGGCGGCTATTTATCGGATATTGTGTTCGACATATAACCTCCATGTTTGTACCTTATATTAAAATAAAAATATTAGTACTTTTCAAATAAATAATACATTTTATTAATAAATTAAAATGTCAGCTCATTTTGAGACACCCTTTATATCTTGAATACGTTTTTTTTTGCGACACTTACATTACATTATGAACACACCCTGTATATCCCTCTGCTGTCCCTACCTCGGGAATTGTGAAATTATTATTATTACTATTTAAAAAAAATCACTTTTAAAAAAGGCCAACAAATTAATTTTTGTTTTCAGACAGTTGCGATGAATTTTTTTTTCTTCCTCTTTGGTACCTGCCATAATGACATTCTTATTGATCAAGAAAATTGGTTTTATTTCTGTTTTAGACGAATCGGAGCTTTGGAATCATGTCAACCGCCTCGAGGAATTTTTTTTTCGTGGCCATATTTAGAGGCCTATAACTGTTTCAATTTTTCTCTTCTTTTCAAAACATTTTTACTGTAAGTTCTCGAAACATTAATTAATAAAAAGCCTGTGGAAAAATGGATACAAAATTTTTTTTTTTTTTTCATCATCAAGCCCGAAATCAAGACCTCTAGACTAAAAAGCTGCCACGAATGCTGTTTTGCGATGACCAGGTACAGATTTTTTTATACTGATTTGCTGAAATCCTCTATAAGTTCACCGACGCTCTCGGTAGATGGCGCCTTCGCGTAACAGATTCTCAAGCCTCGCGAATACACGATTCAAGTAAACCGTTTTGTGGCACGCAAGGCGAAGCTCGTACCGATGTTTCCAAGAATTTCTGAGTTCATCAACGATCTCGCTAAAAGTTCATTAAAAATGGCGTCTCTCTCTCTCTGGACTCCTTTCCTCGTATGAATGGATGCGCAAACAGTGCACGTGTGTTAAGGGACAACACCACTGTGACGGCTTCAAAAAATCGATTTTTTGAAAACCCTCTAGAAAAATCTAAAATACATTTAAGATTAAGATGCCGTTGGACGAATTTTCGGAGATATTGAATATTTTGTGGAGCGGTGCAGCGCTCCGTGACGCTCGGGGTCCCGCGCAGCTGCGCGCCTCAGGGCATAAAATATAAATATTATATTGGTGACGGCGATTCTAAAACGTTTCTGGGCATATCGAATAGCGATCCATACGACGGTTTCGAGATAAAAAAAAAAAGAGTGCATCGATCATGTCCAAAAACGTATGGGGACGCGCCTCCGCGAAATCGTGAAAAAACAAAAAGGATTGTCTGGCAGAGGAAAGCTCACCGGAAAATTGATTGACGAGTTGAGCACATATTACGGCTTGGCTATTCGGAGGAACAGCGATGATGTTGAAAAAATGAGGAAGGCAATTTGGGCAACTATCAAACATAAAATATCCACAGATAGTGAGCCACAACCTGACGATTGCCCAGAGGGAGCCGAGTCGTGGCGTTCGTGGCAGCGAACGATCGCAAGCGGTAATATTTCTGAATATCGCCATAAGCCGCCTCTTCCTGAGGAAGTATTGGAGGCAATTACGCCAGTCTTCGAAAATTTGAGCAGAGACGATTTGCTGCAGCGTTGTTTGGGCGGCTTCACGCAAAACAACAACGAAAGCTACAACAAATCAGTTTGGGCAATAGCCCCCAAGTGTCAGTCTGGGAGCAAAAAAATCGTCGATATTGCAGCTGATATCGCGGTATTATTATTCAATGATGGCCTGAGAAGCCTCATGAAAGTTTTGGAGACGTTGGGGATAACTATCGGCCCAAATTGTTTCAATTTTTGCGTTGAAACCGACGCAGCGCGGATCGAGCTGGCGGAGCGCTCGCTCACAGACGCTGCAAAAGAGGCAAGAAGAGCCTCTACAAGTTCGAGAAAAGATGCTAGGGACAATCATTTGCTTCTTGAAGGCCAGCTATATGGTGCCGGCATCGCTGATTAAAGGTAAAAAATTTTTTTTCCAATTTATCGCATAAATTAACAAACCTAAAACTTTGAACGCGTTTTTCTCAAAACCACTTTTTTGAGTGCGGCACGCAGCAGAACTCGAGCAATTTTTATCCGATCGACTTCAAATTTGGACTGCATCAACAAAACTAGATTATCTAAAGAAGTACATAGGATTTTTTTCGATATCTCAATAATAAAAAAAAGTTATAGCCTATTTTCGACGAGAAATTTTGCTCGAAAATCGTCCTTTAATTTCAAAAGCGTGCCTATTTTTTAAAAATCAATATTTTTTCAAATCCCTGTGTACTTCTCTTCAAAATATCATATTATTAACGAAAACACTCGATATTTTTTTTTCAGATCGACTTTGAAGAGAGTTCTGCTGCGTGCCGCGAACCACTGGAGAGGCAACAGTACCTGACGCGGGAGCTTCCCCAGCGTCACCATGGGGCGTGAAAAATTTGAAATTTTTTTTTTATGTATCTTCAATAAACTACAAACAAAACAAAAAAAAATGTTCGAATATCTCTTTTTTTCCCACAAAAAAAAATTCTTGAAAAATGGCAAAAAAACAGGGGGTCACAGTGGTGTTCTGCCTTAAGGATTATCGAAAGAGTGCGTATAGACTTCGGTGATCAATATAGCTGTGAGAAATACCGCTGTACACTTGGATATTTTTAGTTCATCTCCAAGGCTCTTTGGCTCGCGTGTATATATGCAAATACGTCTACGTAAACACTGCGCAATCAATATGCACATATACACGTGCGCGTAGACTCGTATATATGCAAAGCGCGCAAAGATGCGTCGATTCTCGTCAGTCTTGCGGTGCTCGTAACCTTGCACTTCGTTGTTTCGTAAGGCCAACTTCGTGAAGCTCGTTACGTTTATCCGATAGCGAGCCAAAGATTAATCATCGCTCGACGAGGATCAGCTCGGGGCGCCGGAAAATTGCTCGCGTCGGATCTTCTCAGAGCTCGTGTGTAGCGAAAAAAAAAAAATTAATTCTGCTGAATTAATGTGGGAAATGCGATTCAACTCTTCGCCCTCGCAATCCCGACGCGCACTATTTATGCACGATAAAAGCCGCCTCGGTGAAACGCACGAAGAGTCTTCAAGTCATGTTTTCCCTCTTCTGGAACTTGTGAAATGAGGCTTATGCCTCTAATCACCCATTGATATCGCACTCATCGCAATTCCTAAGGCGTGACGCAGATCCATCTATAGAAGCCGCGAAAAACGATTAGCCGGAGCATAAAACGTCACGGAGAACGAGCAAAAATCAGTACAGAACTTTCCAAGATTTTACAAAGAAACGATTTTTTACTACTTTTGTAGGAAACGGGGGTGATGAGATAATTTCGATTTTTCTTATATTTCAATAAAGAATATTGTTTTACGGCTATGGTAAAAGACAGTACGATGACAATCATATGACTGACAGTTTACTAGTACGAATGCTCTGGCAATAAACTACCCGTGCGAAAATTGTCAGCGAAACTGCTACGTAATTCCGGGCCTGTAAGGTCTCCGAATGGCCATGCGTCATATGTCCAGTCGGTAAAAATCCTACTGTCAAGTTTTCTCCTAGACGGATCATATTTCGGGCAAAAGTAGAGAAAGCCGTTATTCGTTCCAGAGCGGAACGTGTTTCTTTTCTTTTTTTTTCCCAAAAATTAACCGTTTAAGAAATCATTAGGAATCTGCAAATCAGCGATCCCGTGCACACTCATGGCTGCATGCTCGGTTGGTGTGACACTTGGCCTTAATAGGGCTCGTGGCAATATTGATGAACTAGGTCCTGATAGGAGGATATTAGGTTTGAATTATTTAACCCTTCGCGGTCACACGTTCGGGCTATAAAACGCTGGCCACAGGGGGGTCAGAATGACCCCAGCCATGTTTAAATGATTGCCGCGTTAAACGTATCGTTCCGAATGACTCATAAAAATTCAGGATATTAGTTTGAATATTCTAGAATGTGGCATTCTCGGTATTATATTTTTATCGAATTTTTTAATTGCGGAAAAAATTAGCAAGCGTTCAATGCGTAAAAAAGCTGTTGTTTTAACTAGAAAAAATCATAACGCTTGCAATTTTCCATTTTTTTCCATAAAATTTTAAAGTGATTCTCTTGACATATGATTGTTTAAGGAAAAAAATAGCTTCATAGTAGGCGTTTTAAAGAAGGTATTTATTTTTATATCTGAAGAGCCATTTCGGAGTGAAATAAAAAACGATAATCATGAAAAAGGAGTGATTTATTATAAAAAGTGGCCGCTAACAAGTTATAGTAATTTTGGCTTAAAGTTGCGCTTATGGTCATTTTAAATCCGGGTAACCGCGAAGGTTTAATTCGGAAAAGGCTTGAGTAAGGAGACGAATCAAGGACCGAGGCAGATATTACCGGGAAGGTTGACTGAAAATTTAAAAAATTCTAGCCATTGAGGGTTTTGCATAAGTATGAAATTTTCGAAGAATACGATTTTTTTATTGCATAGTTTTATTATCTAGGAATTTAAGTTTAATCCGCAACAAAGAGTTGTAAAAATTCCATAAATCGACCAAGCTGTGACGATTTTTGTGGAGGAGCAGATTCCAACTGCGCTACGGTAAACTGGCCCTCTGCAATTTACCTTTTTTTCTCTTGCATTTTTATCGAAACTGTTTTATGAAACGGTGTAAATCGTATCTCAAAATCTATGCGTCCGACTCATTCAAAATTTGGACAGAGCATAGTTTACAACATTTTCTATCGTATAATTTATTAAGATGTTTATCCATTTGTCGATAACAAATGATTAAAGGTGTTTATTTGTTGTGGTCGAAAATTGATCTTTTATTGAATGTACATTTTTTAATTTCATTTCAGATTACTATAACTGCCAGAACCACCTATATCGATTGGCCATGCAGCTACTGTGGCACTTTGTTTAAATAATAGGAACTTCACAGTTTATCAACATTCTTCAATTTAAAAAAAACCTCAAATTTGGCAAGACTATGTGCAATTATGTGTGAAATCCTGACCTCACCATTCCAATACTTTCATCGGGAAAAAATATTAAAAATTGATATGTTTTTTGGCCCCAAGCTTACGCAGACCTGTCAAGCACTTTTGAAATTCTTAATCGAAAGGTCAAGTGTGTTGTATATAATTATGCATAATTTTCAGGTTTTTACCGTGGCTGAATCTTTATTTGATAACACATGCCCCAAACTCAAAGTGACGGATAGAAATACGAGAAATAAATATTAATTTATTAAATTAACACTCAATAATTTGAGATATACTAAATTTCGATTGTCATTAGCCTAATTTATTCTTTTTCTTAAAACCCAGCGATTTCTCAAACTCGAATAACTCATAATTCAGCAGTGGAGCTATATTGTGTAACCTTTAAGGGCTTTTAGCGAAGAAAAGTGATTGCTTGAGTTCATAAGAGGGTTCCTAGGCAGGTCACTAATAAAGTGAAGATTGTTTCCCCGACCAAAGCTCAGACTCAATTTCTGAACGGGTACAGTTAGGTTTATCATATAATTTCTTATCATGGGCGCTTTGTTGTAAATACCATGCATTTTTTTCCTCAATGAGCAATGTGCACGTTCGAACTATATGCTTTTTTATATTGTGTAACGAATGTGAATAAACTAAATACTCATAGAGAAAAATCTATGGTATTTACAACGAACGCCCATGGTAAAAGAGTGAATAGTTAAATTCCCTATAGTTTATTATCACAGCAATAATAAAATGGTTAATACAACTAGAAGCCAAGAGTATATCTAAACATGCGATTTGGGTGGCATGTTTGACTATTACCCCAAAATAATTATAAACTATTGTAAAAGGCTTGACAATATAAATATGGTTAATTCAGTACTATCAACAAAACGGCGCACAAATACTAATGTTGTATACTGTACGTTAAGTTTTTTTTAGTTCAAACTTCTATTATTCTATTTAAGTTTGTACAATTCATATGGTTAATAAAGGGTGTCTCAAAATGGCCTGACGATTTTTATTGCACGCCATTTTTTTGCGGCGTAATCTTTGACAACGGGCATCGGGAATTATTGAGGATTAGTCATGGAGAATTATACGATCGGGCAACGCATAGCAATTGTAGAAATGCAATGTGAAACGATGTAGTTATTGCAGACGAAGTTGCATAGTCGTGTTATCTCGCGCCGCGGCGATGTAATTTGGCCACCAAGATCGTGCGATTTGACGCCATTGGACATCTTTCTTTGGGGTTTTCTGAAAGGAAAAGTATATGCCAATGATCCACAGAGCATTCTGGAGCTCAAGGAAGCAATTGGACGCACCATTAATGAAATTAGTTCGCAATTATGTCAAAATGTTATTTAAAATCTTCGTCAAATGAGTGAACGTTTGCAAACAGGGACGAGGCGGCTATTTATCGGATATTGTATTCCACACATAACCTTCATGATTGTACCTTATATTCAAATAAAAATATTTGTACTTTTCAAATAAATAATACGTTTTCTAAATAAATAAAAATGTCAGGTCATTTTGAGACACCCTTTATTAACGTTTGTCAAGCATAAGTTGCTAAAAGATCTTACGAAAAGTGATCACTCGAAAAAAAATATGGGAATGCTTACTTATTGCGAAGACGTCAATCATTTGCAGCTGGAGCAAGCATAGTTGAGAAGTTTTGAGAACTACGCGTTCGTTACAAACTATTACATAGTATGTTTGTTGCATTACAAAAATAGGATATCAGTTCAACACTTCTTCTTGCAGTTCACAGTCTGTTTTTATAGGACACATGCATGCATATGTATCATACACGAGGTGTGTAAATTAAGTAATGAGACTGCTTTTTTCAATTTTTTTATTTGAATAGAATTACAATTCAATATGGTTTTCCTCAAAATAACTTCCTTGGGAAGTCACACAGCGGTGGGCACGGTTCTTCCAACTCTCATAGCAGTGCTGGATACTGGAATAGTCGTCAGTTAGTCAGTTACAGCTGTTTCAATGTTTTCGAGTGTCCCACAATGACGTCCCTTGAGGTGATTTCTCAGTCTCGGGAGGAGGAAAAAGTCACAAGAACTCAAGTCAGGCGAATAAGGAGACTAAGGAGCCACAGGAATGTTTTTACTGGCCAAAGACTCGTTTATTGGAATTGCTGTGTGACAGCAATTTTTCTCATCCCCAATTCATTGGTAAAAACCTGATGAACGGTGGTGTGAGTCAAATTGAACTCTTCCACAATCATTCTGACTGTCAACCGACGATCTGAACGCTCAAGATCCCGGATTCTGTCGACATTTTCATCGGTTCTTGATGATGAAGGCCTTCCGCTGCGTGGTTTATCTTCAATCTACTCTCTTCCTGCTGAAAACGCCTCGAACTACCGAAAAACCTGGGCCCTTGAGAAAACACTGTTTCCGTAGGCCTACTGAAGTTTTGCAAATGTTTCCGTTGCATTGTACGCAAATCTGAAGCAAACCCTGATACCACACCGTTGCTCGAAATTGATGTCACTCATTTTTAGAACGCACTAGAAAAAACTGTTTCACGAAAAAAAAATCGTTATGGACAACGAAATGACTCTAGCGAGTTTAAACTCGTACTGAAGGCGTATTACATGTTCACCTGTCGCCACTCCGAGTCCCGCGTCTCAAGTGTTGTCAGATCGAACACTACGTCGTCGGTCTCGTTACTTAATTTACACACCCATATAGTACAAATCACTATAAACATCGTCGCAAATGACAAGCAACATTTTTTTAATATACACTGCTGGCCAAAAGTTTGGATACACTAGTCGAAATTTCTTACCGCAGTAAAAGTTAGATAGCGGACTCAAAATAAAGTTAATGGAATTTCCCAAGTGGCATTTCAAAGAGGACAAATTTACCTTCATTTTGCTTTTTTAGAAAATTCTTTACGATTTTTTTTTCGTCCTGGTACAAACTTTTGAACGTGGCCATTTTTCGGCTTTTTTTGGCCGTTGAAAATTAACTCCAAAGTTTGTGAAAAAAAATTCCTCGGTTTTTTTTCATGGTAAACTGAAAAAGAATATCAAAACCTACATTTTTGTTTTTCAGAAAGTCTCGTACGATTTTTTTCGCCCCAGTATTTCATTTTTGGCTAAAAAATACATGTTTTAGAAAAAAAGGCGTCATCGAAGAACTATAGGGTTTTAAAGGAAATGTTAAGAGGGTAAAAAGTTGCATGGGTTCACACTGGCGTGGCTAGAATTTTTTAGAATTTTTTTTACCATTTTTGGTTGTAACTTTGATGAGTGGAGAGACTTCACTTGGGAATTATGGGGTCTAGGACAATATATTAAAAAAGGAAATTTGTTTACATTTCTACTTTTAATAAAGTACAATTTTTTTAGATTACCATAAAAAAAATCGAGGAAAAAATTTTCCACAAACTTTGCAGTTAATTTTCGACGGCCAAAAAAGCCGAAAAATGCCCACGTTCAAAAGTGCGTACTGGGGCGAAAAAAAATCGTACAGAATTTTCTAAAGAAAACAAAATAAAGATAAATTTGTCCTCTCTAAAACGCCGCTTGGGAAATTCAATTATCTTTATTTTTGAGTCCGCTATCTAACTTTTAGTGCGGTAAGAAATTTCGTCTAGTGTATCCAAACTTTTGGCCGGCAGTGTACACAGTGGGGAAAAAAAAGTATTTGCACACCACGTATTTTTCAAATTATCCTGCGAAATAAAATAAAATACTTTAGCATTTTTTTTCGTACAAAAATAAAAATGTTCGAAAAAACATAAAATGCTAAAGCATTTTTTTTTGTCGTAGGAGAATTTAAAAAACACGCGGTGTGCAGATACTTTTTTTACCCATTATATATATATATTTTTTAGTCCTTTCCGCTATTAGGATCTTGAGGGAGTACATTTTTGATAATGTAAGGAAATATCTATTTTATGAAAACCTACTATATTATATAGCATTGAACAATATAGCATTGCGTTTAACATCGTGTATAATTGATGCAAAACTTCTAAAATATCAACAAGCAGTACTTTATTTTTGGTAGTAACGATGGTTATAAAATATTATGGTCCCCTTAGAGAATTGTAAAATATGGTTAAAGTATGATTGAAAACACCATACACTTCTCTCAGTTTAGTTTTGATTACATTCGATGACAATTATTATTTGTTGTTGTTACATGGATTATTGTTGCAGATTATAATGATTATAATGCAAAAGTACGTCTGTTTAAGCTCATAAATCATTCAATTCGGCAAAATATTCACTTCATTCGTTCCCTCGAAACGGCCTTGTCGTTTTCGTGGTGCAGACCGAGAACATGTAAATTTACATTTGAAATTAACTACCAGGTGATTTTTCAAGCGCGAGGTGAACAAAACAGCGAGAGACGCGACGAAACGCGTGTGCAGCCTCAAGGATGCAATGCAAAACATACGTGCACTTCAATCGGCGTTACGTGTATATTGCGATTAAATAGTGGCCGGAAATCGAGTGAATTGGTCGTTGCGAAAGCGACACGCGAAAGGAAATAAGAACGGTCATCATTGCCGTTATCCCCCCCGCTTGCTCGTGATATTCAATTAGATCATGCTCCGATCGGCTCAAATGCGGATTAATCAATGACCCGTATCACAGCTATGGTAATCCATAGCAATCGTTTCCGCACTCTACGATTCATACAGTCTTTGCTATTAAGTAAAATATTCTTAACAACAAAACCCGTATAGTTCGACGAAATTATTGGCTTATCCGAATGACGTTCACAAAATGTCTCGAGTGTCCACACGACCACAACATCGCTCGTCTCTGTGTCGAAATTATTTATCACGCAATTGCGTGGTCGTTTTTTTTTCTCCGTTATAAAAGATTTCCATTTTCTCTCGTAATTTCATATTTCTATCGTTATCACTGTTTTTTTTTAATTCATATAATACCAACGACAATCTGTTGTGGACTCGTCACAACTGTATGCGATCCAAAGTAGGGCTCAGGAAAAGTATCTTAATCATAACTTGCGACTTACTTCGGGGCGACCCGATAGCCTAACGACTAAAGCTGATTATAGAGCAGGAGGAAGCGTAAAATGAATATTTTAAAAAATCACAAATTCGTTATCAGAGTGAAGATAAATCGGTATTTTTAGAAAAATTGAGTTCTTAGATTGATCATTTTGTTAAGTGTATTTTATTCCACTCGGTACGATAATGGACGTTTTACGTACGCTTCGCGTGCGTAAAACCCTAATTTTCACACCGTGTACAATAAAATTTCGTATAATACTCGACGAGAAAACTTTTTAGTCCTCGTGTCATAATGTACTATTATTTCTTCTTGCAATGTTCTTTTTTTTTCAACCTTATAGATACTACTCACGTATATGAGTTTTACTGACTTCTGATTGCTACAGTTGTGATATCGATATATCGATGGTCCCGAGCGGGTCTATCTTAACTTGCTCAGACCTTTACGCAGTAGCGTAATTGAAAGGGTCCCAGATGTACTAGCGTAACTCTCGCGTCCTCCGCGAAGTATCGTATCTCGGCAGACCCTGTTCATTCTAACGCATCTCCGGCCGCGCGTGAGATCCATCGTATCTCCCGCAGCCTTAGAACGGAGTATCGTAACTCGCCGACTGCGATATGCTCTATCGTATCGCAGATGCACCAAAACGTTTCATCGTAAGTCGAAATTTGGTGATTTTTGAAAAACATCACTACTAAGTTCGTTCGAGCTTGAAGAATGCCCAGACAAAATTTTAAATCATTTTGATAATTTTTTGTGCTGTAATTAATTAAAGTAAAACAAGATATCGTATCCCCCCGCGCTCTGAAAGTTCCATTCTAGTTTTTACTCTGTCGTAAGTCGTCGAAAATCTCGACGACTTACAATGAAAGAATAAGTTATGTAACGATAACAGTTATAAGTATGTTATTATTATGACGTGAATGGAAATAATATAATAATTCATTGATTTAAACAGATAATTAATTAATCATGAAATATAGAAAAATAATAATCGTAATGATATTATTAACACCTTTTGAGATTGGGCGACACAAGAATTGTATTACGGTTATCACTATATCTATTCGTTTGAAAATTGACTGAGATTTCGCGATTTTATTTGAAACAAAAATTGATTACCAGTTACAAGATATTTTATTTTTAAATTTTATTCCGAAAACTTTACATAGTATGAAACAATTTCATTAGAAAAAAATATGCATTAGGTATATCTCTACAAGCAGCTATTTTTCATACAGTTCCATACAAATTATTAGCACACATACATGTGCTAATAATTTGAATGAAAGACCTTTCGTCGAAGCATGACGGCTGTCAGGGGGAAAGCCTACCAAAGACCTTTCGACCGAAATATATGATGAATATTATGATAATAGTATATTATGTTTCTATTTTCACAACCCTTTTAATGTCTAAAAAATATTCTGCATATAATGCGCAATATTTAGACATAAATGTTGTGATGATTCAGTGACATTTTATTTTTGAGAACGCGAAACTTTCAAACCGCGTTTACTGAAAACTTGCGATTCGTAGATACGATGAAACGTTTTGGTGCATCTGAGATACGATAGAGCATATCGCAGTCGGCGAGTTACGATACTCCGTTCTAAGGCTGCGGGAGATACGATGGATCTCACGCGCGGCCGGAGATGCGTTAGAATGAACAGGGTCTGCCGAGATACGATACTTCGCGGAGGACGCGAGAGTTACGCTAGTACATCTGGGACCCTTTCAATTACGCTACTGCGTAAAGGTCTGAGCGAGATAAGATAGACCCGCTCGGGACCATCGATATGTATATTTCGAGTATATCTTCTTCAAAATAAACATAAAGTGCAAGGCTTTTTTGGACCTGTTATATTTACGTTATGTTCGCTATCAATACATTTGGCTATTTTGAGGACTGGCCTTAACAATTTTTTACACCGTACCGTTGATTTTGGGCTCAAGGTGGTCCTTGAAGTTACCTGTTAATAAATATGCTTACATTTATCTGCAGACGATTTTGAAGATATACATTATATATATATATATATATATATATATATATATATATATATATATATGTATATATATATACGTGCGTTTGCACACCCAACCGAATTATTTTTACTTGGGAATCAAGAGTCAAGAACACGGTTTTATTTGCGCAGTTAAAATTGCTGATCTTTTACGGTGAACCCTGTTTTTTTTTTTCATGTGCCGACAAGGCATATGCGTTCGGCATACAAGGGAGGACCAGGTAGGCCACCGATTTTGCCGGTGCAAGTGCAGACTCTCAAACTTGCGTGAGAATGTAGGTCACGAACGAAGCAAACAGACGTTTGATTTTACATACATATATATTCGTATCATGCGCAAGCGGAGCGCTGGCACGTAAGAGAGTGCATACGGACATGCTTGTTTTTTGAATCTTGATGCAATGTCGAGTACATGCTAGAGTCATACTTATCGTTGCGATAATGACCGATGCAACAGACAAATATCGGGAGAATTTCATACCCTCCAAATAAGCTCATCTTGATGAACAAAAAAAAAACAAAATAATTTTGTGCTCCAGTGACGTTTTCTCTTTTTTAATTCGTAACGATTTTTCCAAGGAAAAGTCGGAAAAATAGGTATAACATATATTTTTTTATTTGCTGCAACTATAAAATATATAAAATAATTTTTATTTTTCATAAATACATTATAGTTTTATGAACATATGAAGAAAAAAAAATTTAATTAAAGAATTGCGGAGATATAAGTCGTCTCTTTTCCAACTGGTGGACAAAATATCTCGAGATCTACTCAACCGATTTTGATGAAATTCATACCATATTTTCTTTATAATATTATCTAAGATCTAGAATAGGATTTTTTTTGTTTGGATAACGCCTTTATTTTTCATTAAATTTCAAACACACAAAATTTTGGTAAAAATCAGAGTTTTTTTTCAAACAGCTGCCATTTCTACCAAAAAATGTTTATACATATTTCCCTATGCTACACTTTAGCTATTACCTTTCTTTACAAGAAATTTTTTTATCTTTATTTTTCAGACGATGCTTGACAGAGAAAAAAATTCTACCATCGGCAAGAATTTTCAAGAGAGGGTCCTACTAGACGACTTATATCTCCGCCATTTTTAAACTTTTTTATTCGTTTTTTTTAAATTTGTTTATAAAAATATAATGAATTTGTAAAAAATAAAAAAATTTTATGTATCAAATAGTCGCGTAAATTTTTAAAATTGCTTTTATACCTATTTTGCCGAGTGCCAAGATGGTGTAAAGCCTTAAGGCCTTAGGCCACTCTAGGATTTTCTAAAAATCCATTTTTTTTGTTAAAAATGTACCTTAGTACCTATAAAATTATATTCCAAAAGATTACGGGTGTGAAAAATCTCTAAGTACTCGATTTTCGAATTCTAGCGCAACCCCTCTTGATTCATGTCGTGACTTTCCACTAACTTTAAACTATCTCACAAGTCGGCCGGACTCATAACTCAAACAAAGTTTAACCGATTCCCTTGAAATTTTAACTGTATATTTAGAATTACATTTTCTGAGGCACTACATGGGATTTTATTTATTATATTGCATAGTTCCTTTTTTATAAACAATTTTCTGACGATTTCTCATGGCATTTTATACTTTTTGTTTTAGAAATGCGCCATTTTGACAAAAAACAATATATCAAAAAAATCCTACGTACTTCTATAGCTATTCTTATATACAAACGAAAAAAACTTTAGCGTCTCATCATAACTGAAAAATTATAGGAGCTGTTGGTCCGGCCGTTGAGCTTCCAGAAATAAAGGCGTCAGCGGAAAAATGCTGCACAGTTGCCATTTTGACATGTATCGCTGTGAAAAAAATAATTTTGTATAGTCAATTACGTGTTTAATAAAACCCCTATTTTGTAATTCCGATTTATTTTATGTTTACGCTGAAAAAAAATCACAAAATATGCCCTTTTTTGGACTCTGGAGTGGCCTAAGGCCTTAAGTTGCAACCACAATGAATAAATTATTGTTGACCGGATTAATATACATAAATACTATGAATTTTTCAAATATATTTAGGTAATGTTTTAATTTATATGAATATATAATTCAATATACTCCGAGATCGAGGTATATTTTTTCGTGGAGAAAAATCGAGAAAATTTACGAGTCATATAAACGTCCCAAAATGAACCTAAACACCCGCCACGAATCAACCAGCACTGGCACATATTAAATTATATCATATTTGAAGCTACATTGTATGGCGCGATATAGAACGAAAATGTACACGACCCCATATATATCTCTCTCTTGCCACATTTCCAAAGCTGTCTGTACTGTACAAATGAAGTGTCCATGACAATCGTGTATTTTCCGGCTCTCAGGCTAGACACGTTGCGGCTAAATAAACCAACACCAGTGTTGAGAGCGCAAAGCGATCTCCATTGAGCCAAGTAGGTCGTTGAACGTGGAGCATAGCGCATCTATATACGGAGAAGCTCGGAAAAGCGAATATAACCCTTTGTCCATTGGATTTCCAACATTCTTGCCTCGAGGCATACCAGTAGACGTTTTTATAGCTCACTTCCTTCCTCCTTCTTTCCTCTCGTTCAGCCCTCTCGCTTGTCGCAACATTCTCGTCTTGTCGTTGGAACATAAATATTTCGTTAATTGCCGAATTGCCTTGATAAAACGCGAGATTCATTGAATAATTGGAGTACACATTCGGCTCCTCGTCACCCTGACCTCTATATTCAATTTCATAAGGGCATTAAGCAGCGCAACGAGAAATTACTATGGAAATTCCTGTTGCTTCCGTGCTCGATCTCCCTCGAGTCCGAATTAGACTACACTTGTGTTCCCAGAGAATGTGAACATTTCCGACACGTATCAATTTTCACTTCCCTCCGTTCGTTCCCCCTCGTCGCCGTTGTACATCGCCGATTATAAATACCCTTAAATCCAAGCGCCGGTAAAGAACGATACGAATTCCCACATTCAAACGATCACTTTCATTCGATGAAAATTTTCTTGATCAAACCCGTCGTTTGACGTGCTCAATCTCACAATTAAACAATCAAACTCACCTGCCAGGAGTTTGAAAGACGCCATAGTCAACGCGTGTACTATTCGACACTGTATGCGAAGAGCCGAAAAAACACACACACAGAAAAACTCTGACGATTACAAACTCCAAAAATAAAATCGAACGAAAAAGAAAAACGCGAAGAGAATTCACCAAAATACTTAAATCTGACGTGCCACGAGTTAAAATAAAAAAGATACGGAAATTTAAAAAAAGTAAAACATGACTCGTGTTGGACGACGCTTAAACTTGGCAGTGATTACAAAATACACGAAGTTTTATCGTTGTTTGGAATTACAGGAGAAGAAACGTCGAAACGTGCCTTTGACACAGAACAAAAGTGTTGTGTTGTTTTTTTTTAAATTTATTCGTTTAGGTACTTTAATTATCGCGGAGAATAAAAAAAGTTGCGTAGAAATATTAATTCGTGTTGTAATAATGGAAGGAGAATACAACACATGGACGAAATGTATATTCTGACAGCGAAACACGTGCCAAGTTTTGCGCAAGTTTTGCGACGAGCGCAGCCAACACGAGTCACAATCTGCTTGCGTTCCGTACGCCGGTAGTCTTCAAACTGAACGACCAACGTACCAGCCTCTCGAGTCACAGAGGCAGCCCTAGAAATTGACGTCATATACTCACGTACTAATACACATTTATCCATACATACACGTATATACGCTAGAAACTCTACTCTGCACGCCTTCTGTATTCTCGTACAAAACCGGAGTAACCGTACGACTCCCTCTTTCTTCTCTCGCTTTCTTCGTCAAGGAACATTTTCACCCTCCGATCAATCTTCATTGGGTACCTTTTCTCACATGAATAAAGTATTCAATACCGTGGGGGAAGGAAAGAATGCTTGTTTGGGTTCGGTACTATACCTTACGCGAATGCTCACAAAGGTCCTAACGAATTTTCGAATATAGTGTTTGTTATTCCGAATAAATATTGGTTCAATGCTGCAATTTCGATTGCAAATAATAGCTAATGCTGGTGAAAAAAGCATTTGTCCACTCGGTACGATAATGGACGTTTTTACACCGCGTCAAATAAAATTTCGTATAATACTCGATGAAAAAGATTTTTCTAACCTCGTTTGATTGCAACACTCACCTTCGGCTCGTACTGCAAACTCACACTCGTAAGAAAAAGTTTTTTCGTCCTCGTATCATAATGTACCTCGCCTTTTGTGTTTTTTCGTGATTTCCATTAACCCTCCGCGGACACCCGAAGTCTAAATAATACCAAGCGCAACTTTAAGTCAAAATTACTATAAGTAATAACTTGTACTCGGCCACTTTTTATAATAAATCGTTCATTTTTCATGATTATCCTTCTTTATTTCACTCCGAAGTGGCTCTTCAGACCTTTTTTGAGAAATAAATAGCTTTTTTGAAACGCCCACTATTTTCCCTTAAACTATCATATCTCAAGAGTATTATCCTAAAATTTTATAAAAAAACATTGAAAATTACAAGAGTTACGATTTTTTTTAGTAAAAAAAGGCTTTTTTACGCATTGACTCCTTGCTAATTTGTTTTCCGTCATTTAAAAATTCGATAAAAATATAATACGGAAAATGCCACATTCTAGAATGTTTAAACTAATACCCTGAATTTTTATGAGTCATGCGGAACGACACGGTCAACGCGGCAATCGTTTAAACAGAGTTGGGGTCATTGAGATCCCCCTATGGAGAGCGTGCTATAGCCAGAAAGTGTGACCGCGAAGGATTTACCTAGATAATTTATATTAATATCAACAAGGAGTATTTTTATTAAAAATAAGCACGGTATAAAATATTATGCGTCTTTTTTTTCTAGGATTTATTTAAAAAAGTAAAGTGTGCAAATACTTTTTTTACTCACTGTTTATTGACGGCATAAAAAAATAGAGAGGTTTTCTTTTGATATTTAAAAATTGGTTGAACCTTTCTAAACATCATCGCTCTCCACATTGTGCTCAAAAAATTGCACCAAGAATGATAGAATCCTCATTGGAGTGTATAGAAAATTTTGGAGAGGAGAAATCAAGAAGATTTTTTTTTATGAAACGAAAAACAGATTTTTTTTTGTCACAAGCAGCACAACTAGTCGAAGACTTGAATCTTAAGATTTTTCATCTGAATGTTTATTTTTTAATTCGATAGAAGAAATCGTCTTTCGTCTCCTGCTGCCTCCAAAAAGTTCTCCTTTTTGCATCTCGAAGAAAATATACGGGGAGGCTCGAGGATATCCTCCCAACAATTAAAGTGAATGTAACGGCGATAACCGTAAGTGCGATCCAGCTGCTGTGATTATGACGTTCGTCACGTTTCAGCTTATACACATTTCAGTATAATCTTGCTCAATAAATTTTGTGCTCATACACGAACGACGTATAATCTCAGAAATGGAAACTCACACATGTGCAAATATGTGTAATCTTGGCACGCGAAAAAATTCTAATAAATCGCTGCGGTCTCACCAATAAGAATACGAAAAAAAAAACATTTCTCATATACGCGTCAACTCGGTTTATCGTCATGGAGGCTCGAAAAAAATCTATTACCACCTTGGAAACCTGATTCGTTCGTGTACTTTACTTTTCTTCGTATCGGCGTTCTCAATCGTATATAAATTGTATTCCATTAATGTTAACTTTTAAATTATTCGAACAACAGAGACATTTAATTGGATATGACGTTTGTGCAATTGGAATTACGAAGGTTAGGACTACAGCGTAGTTTAGAAGGATTTTATTGACAAACTTTTATTTACAAATTTCGATTGGACTTCGTTTATCCATTTTTACACAATATCGTAAATAGATCTTATATGTATATGAATTAATGCTATATATGTATATGTGTGTGTGTCTCTGCTTCCTCGTCTCTCCTCGATAATCGCTTAAACCTCACGTGAGCAATCGAGAATTATTTCGTATATGTATATGTATAGGGAATGATTTATTCCGTGTAATCAGAGCGTTATATCCACTCAGGATAATATACAAGCAAATTTACAGACTGTATGATTTATATAGTTCGTAAAAGTACCCACAACGGTTTCGTAGCTCTCGCAATTTGTGTATTCTCAAAAATCAAGTCTCAGTACGAGACTATTACTTGAATAAACTTTCAAGAAAATCTCGAAACGCAATCCAAGATAGAAGATCAAGCTTTCGAGCTCATGCGTATCAACATTTTATGCAACACTTCAATGACGTCAATGAAATTGTTCCTGGCCGAACGTGGCAATTTTTTTTCTATGCATGATTTTCATGTTTTGGAAAAGAAGATAAATGATGCACCAGAATACAATGTGTATCGTATACAAGAGCTATTTGTGGGAAAAAATTATGCGAGCGCAGGCCAATGTTTTGTCGATAGGTTCGGTTTGTATGGTCACGATACGAAGTTCGATGAAAATTGGAAACCACAGTGATGGGTTTCGGAAAAATGTACGACTCGAGTATTTTTCAATCATGAAAATTTCAGTGTCAAATAATAATTATGTTGAAATAATCCCTGGAATGTAGGTAAATTGACGCTCCCCGGGTTGGAGATTGTTTTGATGTTTTTGAAAAAAATAGTGGTGACAAAAAATGATTATATTTATTCAGAATTTTCCTCGTTTTTTTTTGTATTTGGATATTGACAAGACTTCGAAAATCCTTAGGAGATCGTAGTGGGAAAACTTTTTTTCTTTTTAAAGGGGCACACCCGAGTGGACGGCGGAAAAAATTGGTGCATTTTAGGAATTATTATCTCAAAAACTATTTTTCCGATATCATCCAAGTTAATTTTATTTGAAAGTATAAACATTTAGGTGTATTGACAAAAAAATTTTTTATAAATATATATTGACTCTTCCAGCCAATATATATTTATACAAATTTTTGGCCCTTCGCATCGTAGGATCTTTTATACTCAATTATTTTTTTATCAGGCCAGAAATGTCGGGAATTCAGGTTGAAAAATGAATGTACATTTCAATCAGTCGCCATATTGTGAAAAAAAATATTTTCAAAAGATTCTACGATGCGAAGGGCTTTATACATTTCATTTTGAGAATCTTTTCGAAATGTTTGCTTCAGATCAACCGACTGCATGCAATCATTGGAACTAGAGACCGTGCCAGCGAGGGACATGTTTTACGCCGGCCACAATAACAGCGCTCCCATTCAATATATATAACAAAAATTGTCAATATACCTCGATATACATACTTTCAAATAAAATAAACTTGGATGAAATCGGACGAATAGTTTTTGAGATAAAAATTCCCAAAATTCACCTCGTTTTTCCGTCGTCTACTCGAATGTGCCTCCTCAAGAATTTAAAGAATTTGAAGATTCTTCTGGTTTTACGCAATAGGTAAAACTTTAGGCAGAGATTTATGGTCCAAGTGTCTCAATTGTTGGACTCATTGAACAAATATCTCAATTATTCTCAGGCAAACCAGGTACACATTTTTAAAAAATATACTCCATCAGCGTGTCGGTATTGTTTTTTCAAAACAATATATATATATTGATCACGCGCAAATTCATCAATCGATGATGTTGAGTTTGCTGTTGGTTTTTCGCAATTGCGCTCGCCAGGGTATAATTGGTGCTTGGTCTTCGTCGTTGTTTTCGTCCCTTGTTGTCGGGCACTTTTTATCCTCGTCCTCGGTCCTCTCGAGGTCGATGGGTTTCAGCCTCGAGACGGCTGCCGGGGAGGCGTCTCTCTTTACGATCGGCGAGATCTCGATTTTTACCGCCGTTGGAACGATAAGTACAGGTGGCGTGGGTGGCCCTGAATTTGGCCTGAGTTTTTTTTTTCAATAAATTAAAATTAAAATACATAATCGTTGGAAAAAAATAAAAATGTTTCTTATGCCGAATCGAGATCGTGGGAAAATAAGTGACTTGCGAAGAGCAGGGTCTATGGTGCAATGAATTATTATTCTCATAATTATAGGAGTTTCAATATCGTGATGGCTTCGAATGCTCTGGGCGTTTCGGGGTTTGCAATTTCATTGCTCTATCACTTTTGCACTTGCCACTATTGCCAGTTGCGTTATTTTTAAATAAATTTTTCAAAAGAATAAATGAAATTGTTTTCTTTTCATTGCAATGAATTACGAAGGGTCGCGTGAGATGAATGACAGGTCGATTGGGGAGTTGATTTGTACAGGCTCGACAGAGAAATAATAGAAATGATACATTCCAGATGTACTTACTTCTTTTCTTCATAGTCTTTCTTCGCCAGCAGCTGTCGTTTCCACGGTGGGATAGCTTTTTGTCGCTTTTCCTCGTTCTCTCGGGCAATCTGTTCCTCCAATTCCTTCTTGGCACGTTCGGCAGCTTTGCGGGCGAGCATCTGTCTCTTCCAGATCGGTATTACATTTCCGGAGCTGTCTTTCTCAGGAATCTACGAAAACGTGTTCCCAAAAGAATGCTTTTTAATGACGAATTTTCAAATCGGCCGAAGAATATGTAGAAAAAAAAAACGTGAAATTATAACTCTTTCGTTCTTTACCGTGAGACTCACCTGGTCGACGAATTTCGACACATTGAAAGTCTTGCTTATCTCCGTTATCATATTTTGCTCCTGCGTCTTCTCGGATTTCGCTCTCTCGACTTTGAGCTTTTTGATACCCGGTATGTCCTTCGTTTTCTTCAGTTCGGCTATCAGGTCCGTTTTTTGCACGAAAAAAGGCTCGGAAACTGCGAGAAAGAAAAATAAAGGAATACCGTAACATTCTCTTAGTTGGAAATTTGGTCTGGAATTGAAAGTTTGTGATAAATTGATGAAAATATGCTTTGGGAGGGTTTGTTTGTTTTTCGATTGTTATGGAATTATGTTTCCAAAGATAATTCCATTAAATCGAGAATTTATGAAAGTAACTCGAAGTATGCGTAATTTTTTTGTTCACACATATATTTCGACAAATTTGGAAAATCAGTAAGACAATTTTTAGACTTAATAATAATTGTCCGCGTTCATTTTGACGAGAATCGACGTAACGCTTAAGATATTGTAGAAATTTATTCCAGAAAAAAATTAGAAGAGACAGCAACTTTAGGGAGTTTTCAAACATCGCGATGAAATTCTTCACGCAATTCGTCACACAGTAGGATGGTTAAAATAAACTTCTGCAAGAATCCGTGAAAGGGTTCAAATGTGACAAAACTTTTCATTTTCAGGCTCGAAAAAATCAGTGCACCCTTTACCTTGTTAAAATTCTGAGATACCGGACTTGATTTTCGCATAAAAAGAGTATCACGTTGATTGGTTGGTATTAAATTTGAATGAAACTACTTAAGAAATTTGGATTTTGAAAAAATTGTAAAGATTCGAAATTGCAGAAAACGCTGCACTTTTCCCAAATATCGAGATGTCAGCTTATAATTTTGTTACGTAAATGGAGTTTTATGAAGGGATGATTTACTAAGACATCCTGAAAATTGGGAACTTGAACATTACTTATTTTTAATCATTTGATTTCTCCCACAAAGCTTCCCGCCCGACGAAGCCACTATTTGAAAGATCACTCGCTCATACAGGAAACTTCATGTGCGAAATAAGATGATGGTAATTATGAGAAAGCAACCTCCAAGTTTCTAATTTGTATGTCTTTAAAAAAAAAAATTATCGACGACAAACCAACGTTATTGAAGATTGGAGAAAAATAATAATTTCAGGAATACCATTGGTCATGGAGACACTACGTGGCGGTGGAGCCGAAAAAGTTTTCGTAGCGTGCATCTTGATGTTCGTTCGCCTCAATTGTACACTGGTGAGATCTTGAATGCTGATGGTCGCTAGAGGTTGAGGTGTTTTTGGTGTATCAGGCTCGTGATGTGTCGTAGGAGAATTCGGTGTGTCTTTGGTTGTCGTGATCGGTGGCAACGGTGGTGGAGGAGGTCCCGGCACAAATGCCTTCGCCTCCTCGCACTTCCGTGCCTTCTCCTCGTTGTCCCTGTCCTCTCGGTTCTCCACTTCCGGTCTGCTCTGTATATCCAAATTATCGACGGATCTACGAACGGAACGGGCAAAGAAAAGAAGAATAAGATCGATGCGTCGCACATTTTCGTTTTCACAAATTCATTCGGGTCACTAGCGTTGAAGGGTCGCGAAAGAAATTTAAAAAAACCAGCAGAAACTGAAGAAACTTGGTGGCTTAACTGACCTCGCTTTAGAGAGGCTTGTTTTAATGGAATTCTTGCAGATGCTCTTGAGATACTCCGATGGCTTCAGGAGGGTGTTTGAGTCGGCCGTATTGTTGAATTTCGGCGGTATGAAGGGAAGAACCATGTGTTTGCTGACGAGGTGAGATACCTGGCTCGTCTTCGCGTCATCGGTATCCGGCGACGTACTGCCAGCTTGAACTTCCGGCTGATGTTCCAAGGATACGTCGGACTTGTTAGCCGCTGTTCCGCGACAAATAAAAGTATGCGAACGCGGTTATAGTTACAGTGCGGATGAGAGTCGTCGAGTCGAGTGGTGCAGGGGAGAGGGCAGAATAAGGATGAGGATGAGGATCGAATCTACGGAATATGTGTAGCACGTATATACTTATGTATATGAGATTGAGAAAAGGTGGGGAGGCAGAGACTACGAGAGATGCAGCAGCAACGCACTCGTTTAGAATGGATTTTACCTTTGTATGTGACTTGCTACCTGTATATGTGTATGTGTGTGTGTGTGTGTGCCCCTATTTGTGTGCGTACACATACGCGTTAAATACAGGCGCGCTTATGCCTCCGCGGGCAAGTGAAATCTAGGTAAGTATATTATATGCCCGGTGAGCGCCATGGTCTAGTAATAACTGCATCCATAATTCCCTAACGGGCCAATTAAAAAGTCTCCGCGTGCAGCTAACGTGAACCTCTCCCGAGCACCCCTAAACCAGCTACATTCTTCTGCCTGTGTAAATTAGTATGTCGTTCGATCAAGAAACTCACGTCGCTCAACGCGCAAATAACATACTGTTAAGTTTTATGTTCGAACGCATGGGGGGAGGCTAAAACGTTTCGATGAAAACATACTTTTTGTACAGTGTAAACATAGTAGGTGCGGATGTCTTTCTATTTAAGGTATTCCTTTCACGAACTCGAATATTTAATCCTTCGTGGTCATACATTCAAATTCAATCGCGGTAGTCACACTTGGGTCGATTCTACCCAGTCAGTTTGCAAAATAGTATTGTGACCAAACTAACCGTCCGAAGTGGTTCAAAAAATTACGAAACGTGCTTTGAACTTTCTAGATGATGTACGAAAAATTTATTTATAAGAAATAAAATGGCGACATGTTGAGAAAAATTCATAAAGAGGTGAAAACACAAAAAAGACACTTTGTCGCTCAAAAAATCGTATTTCCGTGAATTTTCAACATTTTTATCTAAAATTTGGACGTGATTACTCCTTAGATTTGCTGCTTTTGGGAAAAAACAGTAGCATGGCGCGCGTTCCAAAAAGCGACTTATTCCGACACGTGAAGAAGGTAAATTTTATGGTATGAGGATACTTCAAATTCCAGGTAAGATGGTGAATACAGTCCCATCCGAAGCCGGGAACTATTATATATGTACGCCAAAAATTTATCAACAGGTCGATTCTACCCAGACTGACCACGAAGGATTAACAATTAACTGATTTTTTTTTCTACCATGAAGTAAAAATACATGCCAGTATACTGGTTACATTTCCAACCAAGTTACCGAACTTTTAATAAAAAATTACGACTTTAAAAATCGTTCAGTTTATACGGCACTTTATGGAGATGACATGCTGGCCAACTTTCTATTTAATGATTTACATACTAAATAACTCTAGATGTCTGATATAAACTGCTCTATGCATGTGAAAAAATTCTAAAATTTCCGTAACGATATTAAAGACTGAGAATCACCGAATGTTAACAGAAAATATTAATAATAAAACTTAGAAAAATGTCACTAACAGAAGAATTTTCTTAACTGTGACGTTTCACAGAAAATATAAAAATGTCTAAATCTACAACATTTGTGGAACATTTTTTTATTCCAGTTTATTGCTAGGTATAATAATTTATTGTATTGAATGATTTGAAAGGGGCTGGCTCATACGCCCACAAAATACGGCCCTCCATGAAAAAGAATACCTTAAATAACATCGAACTGACTTTTATAAAATTACGCCAAAATTATGTGATTGCTCCCACCAAAATAATTTCCCAAGTAGTCTTTCGCGAAAGATTTTTCCCTCTTTTTATCTTCACACGATAATTTAATTTTATCGAGATCTTCGTAGGGCCTTTAAACGACAGAGCTTTAACTGGATCATATTTGAAGGGTCTGCAGAAGCTTAAAATTACAAAAACACAATATTTTAATTAATACTTCATTTAATTTGCAAACATTCTTTTGTAATTCCTAAAATTCAACGTGCTATGGCGTTATTGCGTTTTTCTCGAAATTATATGTTTTTCAAAATGGTGTAAATCATATCTGGAAATCTATTTGGCTGATTCACTTCAATTTAAGGCAAAGCACAGTTCATCACATTTTCTACCGTATGACCGGATGTTTTCTGCAGGTGTTTATTTATTTGTTAAAGACCAATGAGTAAAATTGTTTTTTTTTTGGTCGAAAATCGAACTTTGTTGTTTTGCAGCTTGCCATTTTTGTAGTTTTCAAAAAGTTTGCACAAAGTATCCGGTCATACGGAAGTATACTTATCGTACTAAAATTACATTTTTTATTTTCCATTTTCGATCATCCTGGTTGTCAGAACCACCTCCGGACATGTAGCGATGGCGGCAATTTTTTTTATATAACGATAACTTCATTGTTTATCAATATTGTTCAATTAAAAAGCTCAAACTTGGCTAGACTATCTCGTGTAGAAATTTGAGTCGGGGAAAAATACTGCCACTTATCTGCCTTCCCTAGATCATATCAGGCCATGGTCAGGCCATCCAGCGTGGATCAGGTTCACCATGTGACAGATCTTAGGCCAAGCCCTGATCCGCCGTTTCCTCTTTCGGGAACTGATCAGGAACTGACGAGGAAAGGGATTGGAAAATCGCCGCTGAATGACGACAAAGGTGATAGTGTTCTGACAGGGCCACGAGAAATAAACCGGACGGATAGAGTAATGATCAGGTACTGGAAAAGGGCTTTTGGCGACATACCCGAGTTAAATAAACAGTATCAGGTCGTACTGATACTTATTATTTCACAAGTACCACAAATTCATACGCGAATGTGTACGCTGTGAGCATAGCACTTCTGTTCGTGATATAGCAACGGGCCGAAGTTTTATCGTTGTAAGACGGTATCTTGGTTACGTGAAGCGCTTCACTCGAAGCAACCTGGCGGATTGTTTGCAAAATACATACAGGTAATGTCTTCCTGGCAAAACATTGATATTTCCCTGACAAGGTGACGTCAATTTTAAAATCCACGAACCATCTCTTTTTCTTTTTTGTCTTATCAAATAATTTTGTTATTCGTTATGTTGACTACTTGTTGTAATACCATTATTTATAATGAAAAAAAAGCTTATAATGTTGAATAGAATTACAACAGATGTATTGGTTTCATCCTAATTATTTATGAATATATTTGATAGAGTAAAAAGCAAAGCAGCATTCGGCAGTTCTTAAGCTTCGCTTTTCAGGAAACATCAATGTTCTGGCCGGCTATACATTACCTAAAAGCGTACTTGCTCGCAATGTATTTCAGCCAGAACATTGCAATTTTGAAACATAGAGTAAAATAGTACATTTTGTACCTAGGAGACAAAGTACCTAATAACTGACAGCTGTTCCACAGCGATGTATCACAATTTTTAAGTCCTAGGACGTAAAAGACCTCTTTTACGTATCACTCACACGCACGAAAATGCGAGTAAAACATGGTTGTGGTATATAAAAACTATTTTGTGATCTTTCCGGTCTGTTCCATAAAAGAGCCCGGTTGGGTGAATCGGACAAGGCAAGCCTGGCCAGGGCCCGACGCAAACTAGGGGATACCCGGTCACACTTTCGTACGGGATTTATTATAATGGTGTGTAAAATCTCGACCTCGTAATACCAATACTGTCATCAGAAAAAAAACTATCGAAAATTGACCTGTTTTTTGGGCCTCAAGCTTATGCACACCTGTTAAATATGGAAAATAAATATAGATATATTTGATTACAAATATTGCCAACAAATACAAAGCGGGGAGAGAAAAAGATAAGCGATACATTGCCTTCCTCAACATCGCCACTAAAATCTCATCGCGTTATGTATCAGTACGATCGAGCGTCTAGAAAAGATTACAAAGGATGAGTTTCAACGTTTGCTGGGAAGAAAGATTGCAGTGCCGGATACGAATTATCGTTCGAGACGACAAATGTATTCCGTCGGACTAACACGAGCCTTTCACATGTGGGATAGCTCATGTACCGTTACAGATCGTTGATTCGACCAAAGATTAAAAAAAAATAAGAAGACGAAAAAAAAGAAAACAAGTGAACGATGTCGGGACACAGTACGAAAAAGAAGCTTAAGTATATTGATACGAAAGGAAAACGCGACTCACTTGATGACGATGTGCTGCAAGTGTCGCTCCTCGCATCCTTGTCTCTTCTCTCGTCTCGGCCATTCCAATCACCGTTTCTCAAACCGGTGGACGACGCATCTTCCACAGGATCCGGTGGCGGCGGAGGAGGAGGAGGGGGAGGTGGCTTAACGATGCTGTGCAAGAGAAGAAAAAAATAACAAAAAAATAAATGAAAAATCGATCTCACCACACATTAACGATTATTTTAATCGATCATGATTTGCGCGATCGGATGCAACGATCAACGAGGAAGGCGAGGCAAACAACGAGGATACGCACTTTTAAGTGGGTCGCGGCAAATGTCGATCAGAGTTTTCTCAATTCCGAAAAATTTCGAATTCGTGAAAGTGAGGTCACCTTGCAAAGGAATAATTATGAAAAATAAGACGACTATTGATCGGATATACGTCGCTGTCTCTCTCTCTCTCTCTCTCTCTCTCTCTCTCTCTCTCTCTCTCTCTCTCTCTCTCTCTCTCTCTCTCTCTCTCTCTCTCTCTCTGTCTCTCTCTCTCTCTCTCTCTCACACACACACACACACACACACATATCCGTTCGCGCTACTCAAAGAAAGTGCACGCATTTGCATCAATATGCGCGAGCATACTAATTTTCCTTCGCGTACTCGTGCTTATATTTGTATATATATATAAATATACCAACCTCGGTCCTGTGATGGGTACTTTCGATTCTTTTACGATTTCCACCGTCGTTACGATCGGCGCAAGTTTCCTATCGGCGCCACCTGGCGGTACGGGCTCGTTCGGTACTTTTTGAATTTTTCCAACACGCTCGTTGCTGCTGTTTCTCGACGGAGGTGGCGTCGAATTCGTCGACGAGTAACAGTGCAACTCGCTGCTCATGTTCGACGAGTCGCTGCCGCTGCTTGATCGGCTGAAACGTCTTCCGACAGCTCGAGAACGACTGGCAAAACGAAACAGTTTTCGGATGTATCAGGATTTGAAAATTTTTCACTGCAATTGTGCATTAATTTGGGTCTCTTAATATTGAAATAACATCCATGGACGGTAAAAACGCCAAATATGTATCGATTGATTAATCAATTAATTAATTAGATCAATTTATCGTATTAATTAATTGATCAATTATATTAATTATTTGAATCATTTTTGGTTGGATATTTTTTATTTCAGATGATTTTTCATTTCAAAAACATTTTATGTCCAAATTTGGATTAAGGGGTTACACCACCTTGGAGCTCGAAAAAATTGGTAAACATTTTTTTTTCATATTTGACGTGACTTTTAAATATATAAAATAATTCTTATTTTTACCAATACATTGTAGTTTTATGAATTAATTTGAAAAAAAATGAATAAAAACAATGGTAAAATGTCGGAAATACAAGTCTTTTAGTAGGACCCTCTTTTCAAACTGATGGACAAAATGTCTCGAGATCTACTCAACTGATTTTGATGAAATTTAGACGACATATCCTTTATAACATTAACTATTTTTTATAATATTAATTAGCAAAGGATTTCTTTTATTGGATGCCACGTTCATTTTTATTAATTTCTGAAACTCAAATTTTCTTTAGAAATCAGTTTTTTTAAATAGCTGTCATTTCTACAGATTTTTTTTTTCTCTATGCCACACTCTATGATCTTTGTTTACAAGAAATTTTTCATTTTTTACTTTCCAGACGATGCCGAACAGAGAAAAAAATTGCACCATCGGCAAAGATTTATATTTATCTGCGCCATTGAAACAATTTTTTCGTTTTCTTTTATTTGTTCATAAAACTATAATCTATTTGTGAAAAATACAAATTATTTTATATATTTAAGAGTCGCGGCAAATTTTTATTATTATTTTTATACCTATTTTTTTCGAGCGTCAAGGCAGTATAAGACAGCTTAATCTTTTTAAGCTGTGCGTTGCGATCTGGATTGGGGCCAGAGACGTTTGGGCCTTTGAAAGACCCAAATTTTAACTGAAACTGCTCAGCACATGTTTGGCACGCTGTTGGATTAATTTGATCAGTTTCTCACCCGCTTTCGGATATGTCATCGTTAAGCTTCTTGTGCGAGGACGAATTGACACTATCGTTTTCCTCCGGTCTTATGCAAATTTGTTCGTAGGCGTGTTCGGTACCGCTACCGCTGTCCTTTATCGAGTCCAACCTTATCGAGTTTCCATTCCCGACTGACTTGTAGCTACCGTTATTTATATGCACGTCCACTTTCACTGGAAAACGAAATGATGAATTTATTACACTTTTTATATAAAACTCTCGGTCTCTCTCGATCTCTTTCCCACACCCCCCCCCTCTCTCTCTGTCTCTCTCTTATTCCACCTTAAGTGTAACGTCCGCTTCGAATCTTCCGCGGGCGAAATCTTCGCGCGTTTAATAATTCCTTCTCGACTCTCTCGCTGTATCTCGTAATTTATAAACGCTTTCCAGGCCATCAAGGAAAGTATAACGATGTGCCTAATGCAGCGGAATTATTTTTTTCAAACTTTAGCATTCTCATTTCCGCATTAAATCTTTAGAATTTAACAACTTTTTCAAAGGATGACAATAAATTGGAGAAAGGGTGTCAGCGATTAGCTGTTTCTCAAATTTCAAAGTCTAAACGACTCGGTAGGAATAAATAAATGCTGAGTTTCATCGTCTTTGGTCGTTAGGCTGGCGTCATTAAAAATGCATCTCATTATGTATTATACGTTCTATGAAAAAAAAGTGGATTCATCCGACACCAGGTATATATATATACGCCCGTGCTCAAAAGTATTAAACACACTGTAAATTTTCTATCCGCAGAAAAAAATTGATATCTCGGCGAAAAAAAACCGTAAGCCTATTTACCAAACGAGGTTTTGAACTGGACAAAACAAGCTTCATTTTGCTTTTTTATTTTTGCGATTTTTTTTTGTACCCGGAACGTCATTTTGAACATGTCAGGTTTTCACGATTTTCGCACTTTGCAAAATTGCGTGCCGGACGTTGAAAAAAAATAATCTCACTATTTAGTGATAAGATCTTTGAATAGAACACTGTTAGCTTTAGTTTTGTTTTTAGAACAAGTTTTTCAGTTTTTTTGTCGCAAAGTTATCTAGTTTTTTCTTGAAGATACGGCAGTTTTCCGAAAAGCCGGTATCGTGCGGCGAACTTGATAACTATGAGGTTTAGTTTAAGGAGTAAAAAGTTGTATTTTATCATTTTCGAGTCACTAAATCAAAAAAAAATTTTACCAACATTTTTTCGTATCGCTATTTTTGGTTGATAGTCGACGATTTGTCTCATTAATTTATTGCCGTTACGTTGAGACAAAGATGTTTTAATGAAAATATCAAGAGGAGAAAAGGTACATAATTGAAATCGTACGTCGTACGAATCAGATAATAATCGATACGAATCAAATCGTCTACTATAAACCAAAAAAAGCGATACAAAGAAATTTCGAAATAAAATCTTGAAAAAATCTAGTGACTCAAAAATAACAAAACACAACTTTTTTCCTTCTCATACTAAATATTCCAAACCTCATCGTTTTCAAGTTACGCCGTTATCGGCTTTTCGGAAAACTATCGTTAAAAAAAAACTTGATAACTTTGCGGAAAAAAACGCTAAAACTTTTTTTAAAAACGAAACTAAAGTTAACGGTGTCCTTTTCAATGATCTTATCACTAAATGGTGAGATCATTGTTTTTTCAAAGTCCAGCACGCGATTTTGCAAAGTGCGAAAATCATGAAAAACTGACATGTTCAAAATGAAGTACCAGGTACAAAAAACTCGTAAAAATAGAAATAAAAGAGTAAAATGAAGCTGGCTTTGTCCGCTTTAAAACCCCGTTTGATAAATTGGTTTACGATTTTTTTTTGGACGAGATATTCAATTTTTTGTCCGGATAGAAAACTTACAGGGTGCATTTTGAGCAAGGCTGTATATATACAGTAGTAAAACTGTCCAGAGGAAAATTGTAATTGGATTAAGCACGTGTGGCAGATCCGGCTGTACTCGTTATTCGGGTCAACGCATTTTTTTTTGAATTTAATGTTATTATAATCTTCTCTAATTAAATAAACTGTACCGTACTCCTTCTATTGTACACTTTCTTTTTCTTAGCATAGAATAAAAAATGGATATACTGAATGGTTTATTATTGCGAAATGCACCGTCATACGGTCAATTTTTAACGACACTTTTTGATCATCGGTTTATTATAACCGCGCTCATATTTATTGCGACACCTGTGTGGCTCAGGCTATATATCATGCGATAAGAATGAATAATGAAAAGACCTGCTTTCAATAGAACGACCATTACACAGATAGCAAGATAATCAGAAATTTCTTTCCATTCGTACGAAAGACAATAACACTTTTTTCAATCCATCGCACCACTCTTAATGCAACGGAGAAAAATAAATTAAAAAACGGATTTAATTTTAACTACACGTAAGCATTTGTTCGTAGGAAATTTTTTTGAAAAATCGCGAATCGAGCTTAGCCACGAGATGATAAGCTATCGAAATGATAACAAACGTTATTTCAGAGATCAAAGTAATAAAAAAAAGAATGTACTCGTTTTTTGCATGAGCTCGCATACATCGACGTCCGTGACAGTGTGTGCGAAAGTCTCGAAGGATTTTCGAAAGAAAGATGCGATATGCCGATACGGTTAAACGAGAGTCCGTTTGTATCCGCGGAGACTTTTTGCAAAAGAGATACTCTCATCGGCGACAAGCAGGCAGGCAGCAGCACAAAAAAAAACGCGAGCGAGAAAAAAAGATCGATCTCTTGCTCGTCTTTCTCACTCGTTTATACGCGCCATAACGGCTTAACGGGTTTACGGAAGATCGCGCTCGTAAAGCTCTTTAACCCGGTTTTTCCGCGAGTCGCGATTTATCATCACCGCGCGGGACTTTGATGCGCACGTATTGAACCTTGTATCGTGTGCGTTTCCGGGCCATATACGATAGAAGTGCATTAAGGGCCTATATACGGAATAGAAATTTGCTAACGGCGCCATCGAAGAGGCTCGTAAAATAAAATATTGCACATGAAGAAATTCTTCTCGGCCATTGAACGTTCTTTCAATTATCATTTTATTATCGAAGTTACGTGAACACGAGGGAGTCCGCCTCAATGCCGTCCATCCAACAATCGAACCTAACGGCGGTCGGATTTCCGCGCGCCCGGTAAATATAACTATCCAGGATTGTTAAAGATCAAATTTTTTTTTTTTTTTTAAAGTTCCCTCGAATATAGCATTTTTGGAATTCGGTAATTTATTTTCTGGTGTAATATAGCTTTTGTAATTTTATTTATTCATTTGCCGTGGAAATTTTCGTACTAGTGTAAACCGACCAGTGAATGGACGCTATAGGGTTCAGATACACTATAAAAATGAAATATGATAAAAACAAACTTTTCAATTGCTATAACTAACAAAATATGTTATTCTCATAGTAGAAAAAAATATCCGAAGTAATTGCAACAAATAATATTGGAGGAATTTATAAACATTGGCGTAGCCAGCATTTTTTTTTTTGAGTAGGGGGAGTACCAGGGGACTGACAAAATGGTTCTGATCACAATCATGCTTTTTAAAATAAAATTTACATAATAGGCGATAATCACGCAACACAGATGAAATATAAAACTTGATCGAATCACTACGTTCATGTTAACATTAAAAAAAGCTACGAGACAAGACTTGGCAACCACCCGAATCGACTAGCATCGAACCTACTCGACGGAAGAACAATCACGAGGAGGCTGAAAAAGTTCAAGCCACTAGACTTGCGAGAACGATTTCGCGTGCAATAAATACACACACAAAAAAAAAGCAATCGTAACACCGTAATTTGAAACATAAAACAGCGTGCAGCGTTGGTTGCACCTTCTATAGTAAATTATGACACCAGTACGAAAAAAACTTTTTTTAACGAGTGTGAGTTTGCAGCACTCGCCGAAGGCGAGTGTTGCAATCACACGAGGTTAGAAAAAAAATTTTCGTCATGTATTATACGAAATTTTATTGTACGCGGTGTGAAAATGCGGTTTTTACGCATGCGAAACGTACGTAAAACCCCCATTATCGTACCGAGTAGAATAAGATACTTTTTTTGTTTTATTTATTTTTTTTTTTTTTTTTTTTTTAAATTGTTTTCTCCCTCCTAATCAAAACTATTTATTGTTAAGGAGTTTAACAGATTATAGTTCTCAAATGATAAAGTTTAAAAAATATATTAATATTAATATCAAACCCTTGCTATATCTTAAAAAAAACTATTTTTTCATCATTCTCTAATCCATTTACCAGTCTTTAAATTTCACTTTCAGTAGATACTCAATCAAATATAAGTCTTATTTGATTTTTTTTCTAACAATCGGCCCAATCAAAATTGACATATGAGAGAAACGTTCCTGAAGCATTGTGCTTCTGAGCCACATTTTTATCCACCTGATGGCAGAAAAACTTCTCTCACAGCCGGCAGAGCTCATTGCGAGTACTATTGCTACTTGGAAAAGTATATATAAGTTAGGGCGGTACCTCTTTTTAATATGCTTGCTTAAATTTTCTAAAACCTTTTGAGGCTGACGTATCAATTATTACGATTTTTCTACAATTATTTATGAAAACCTCTCCGTTCTTCAAATCGAATTTAAAAAATGCATCAATTGCATGAGGTGGATTCTCAAATAGACATTCTAAATATGATCGACTACTTGGTAGTAAATGTTGATCTTCCAGTCTTTTTATGGTTTTGTATCGGCTTTTGCCCACAGTTGATTGAATTGTGAAAACTAAATATCTGTTTAATTTACGTCATGAAATAGGCACTTTTTATACAAATAACGAAATTACGACGAATAGTTCAAGTTTTATTAAATGATTTCTATGTACCTGCTTGGGCGAAAGTTAAATCAAATTAATCGATTATTTGACTTTAATTATTTTGTATCAACTTTCTTCTGGGGGGGGGGGGGGCACCAGGCTTATTAGGGGGATCGTGCTCCCCTCCCCAAACCACCTCCTGGCTACGCAGAGAGTTATAAATAAGTTGCGAAATGATTAAATCGCCAGTGGATGGACGAAATTATCAGTAAATAGACACTCGACCACCAGTAAAAGGACGCGTATACCAACGCTATAAAGGATAACAATTTATTATTATAATATTATTTATTATAATATTCTTAAACATATGGGTATTATATTTATTATTTCGGTTTCATAGTAAGTAAACAAATCGTTTTCCAACTTAACGTAATATTCTTAAAAAACGATCAAAGTTTGTTTCGACAGAGAAAGAGAAAATTAAATTTTGTAAAAATATAACAAACTAATGAAATTATTTTATCACAACATTTCATGAAATGTGCAATTGTCAATTCTTATCAATAATTAATTTTTCAAGTTTCAACAGATGAACTAAATTTTTCATTTTGCTTCGAGAGTTATCAGAACAGGGCCTATATGCCCATTAACAGGAAATTGGTTAGAATACAGCCCCAGTGAATAAACATGTCTAATACTCATCTATTATTACAAATTTATTTGACAAATTTGGAAAAAAAATCAAAGATTTATTCTATCTAAAATAATTAAAGTAATACCTATGCTCAAAACTCATAAAAAAAGTTTGTTTTCGCCTTTAGAACGACTACTCTGCATAGCCGTATCGTAACTAATTTTCGCGGTGTGCGCGTACCACAAACTAGAAAAATTCCCAGTCGCATGAAAATTCAAAATTAAACTAAGAAATTGGTTTTAACAACACCTCTGATCTTTTTTGCTAAATTATATTGATGCGAATTTTCATCGACAATTCATATTCTGTACTTATTTCAAGTATAAATCAGCCTTTGTCCATTCACTGGTCCCCGTCCATTCACTGGTCGGTGTACCCTATTACGATTATTCATTTCGATGCGTCGTTTGATTTTTATTAATTATTTATCATTTATCATTGCCAGCCCAGCAATTGCACGAGCATGTAAACGTACCACGATGTTGTTGACTCATCGATGCAACGCACGGGCGGACGAGCGTTCGGGGATCTTCGTATATATGATTAAGAGTTATTGGTATATTAATTATTGACGAAATGCACTTATGTCTAAATCGTTTTTTTTTAATTCGCTATAGGTATTCGCTATACGTGTTGAAAGTGGAATTGCATGTGTGCATGTATCGTATACACACACTCATACATCTAATTATATTTGTACACCCGCACACACACACACACACACACACATATATAGATATATATTCAAAAACGATATAGACGAGATTGAACGATGAACCGTCAAACCGAGATGCCGGAAAGCAACTAACAATATGAATTGGGGTCGTCACGGGTGAAGCAATGACGATGTTCGAACGACAAACGGCTGCAAAGTATCTGCCAATCTCAACGATTAGATATAACAAGTGGATAAACCCGAGCATTTGTCCGGTATAAATCTCAAATCGGAGCTGAGCTCGTACATGCAATTTTTTCGAGGAACGCACGATCCACTTTTGATACGATTCTTCGTAAATACAAACGGTTCTATGAGTTTGTGTATGCGGAAATAGGTGAATATTAATACAAACAATGAAGACTGCCACGATATAAAAATCCACGTATCTACTGTAATAAAAAAATCTCTTGATCAACAGCATGACTGATGGAAAGTCCGAGAGTTTTTTTCGGTTTCTTTTTTTTTAGACAATTTAAATTCACGTTTTGATAATTGTTGGTATATTTGAGTAGCTTGCTTGTGAAATATTTGCGACTTGGCACAATTAACATGTCGATTGATTAAGGGGCACCTTGGAACTCGGAAGAACAGATATAAAAATAAAAACATTTCTTAACGTGACTATTAAATATATACAATAATTTGTATTCTTTATATATACAGTTTTATGAACAAATTGAAAAAAAACGAATATTTTTTTTTTTATTGCGGAGATATGCTTCGTCTAGTCTTCTCTTTTCAAACTCGTGGACAAAATATCTCGAGATCCACTCAACCGATTTTATTGAAATTTATACCATATATTCTTTATAAAATTATCTAGGATGTAGCATAGGAGTTTTTTGTTTGGATTTCGCGTTTATTTTTTATTAATTTTTAAAAGACAACATTTTGATAGAATCCGATTTTTTTTTCGAACAGCTGTCATTTCTACAAAAAAAATGTTTAAACATTTTCCCCTTTGCTACCATTTAGATATTACCTTTCTTCATAAGCAATTTTTTTTTCTTTTTCGGACGATGGCTGACAGAGAAAGAAATTCGGCCATCGGTAAGGATTTTCAAAAGACGGTCCTATTCTGTATCTCCACAATTTTTTAATTTTTTTATTCGTTTTTTTCCACTTGTTCATAAAACTATAATGTATTTGTAAAAAATAAAAATTATTTAGTAATAGTCACGTCAATAAAAAAAAAATGTGTACTGATTTTTCCCAGCGCTAAGGTGGTGTAACGCCTTAACTCATTCAAACCGAACTCAATCCGTGTCACATCGGCGAAATTTTTATCTTAGCTGACCCCAATTTACAGCGCGACACAACGTGACTGGGCTTTCGAGGTATATTTATTTTTATCTTTTACTTGTGACTGAAGAGACGAAAAGAATTTTCGGTTCAGCCGGAACTCAGGGACTGAAGAGTCGTTGTAGAATTCCGGTCCTCCTTATTGAAACGTGTCAAGTTTTGTCAAACGTGTCAAATATTTCAACTCATTGAAATACGTCACGTGAGGTTACTTGATGAATTGAAACTTTCGATGTAGCGTAACATCGAGAGACAAATCAGCCGATCGGCAGACTCGGACTTTTTTTTCGTGTAAATTTAAGTGGCGTGGCTGAGTGTACGTTTGAGGATTGGAATACTTCGATGCGAGAAATCGGTGAAGTCATAATAATACAAAAAAAAGGTGAGAATAGCGGACGCGCGGTCAGTGTGTGGCATCGGCGATTCTCCGTAAATTAGCGTTAGCCTGAGCCTATAATTGGATGGGTGACCGCCTAGCCGCGTGCTAAATTGCGCGACGACTACTAAGCGGGAGGCAATTTTGCTGAATTTCTGCGACGATGACGCAACTGACACATAGTAAAATATTTACAGTTTTTTTTTACAGTTTTCCTGTGCCCTCGTGCAAATGCGATATAATGGTAGTACTTCCGAAAATGGATGTGAGCAACACTCTGAAGGAACTGCCAGAAACTAAAAATAATGCAGTGTTGAGTGAGGGTAAATGTAAGAGGGATTTCAAGGTATTCCTTGACGAACGCGAATATTTAAAAATTAACTGATTTTCGTCTACAATTGAGTAAAAATACATCCTAGTATACTGGTTGAATTCCAAGCCAAGTTAACGAACTTTTAACGAAAAATTACTACTTTAAAAATCGTTTAATTTATTCAGCACTTTATGGAGATGTATGCTGGTCACATTTCTGTTAATTTGCATACTAAATAGTTCAAGATGTCCGATATAAACTGCGCTATAAATGTAAACAATTCTGAAGATTCAGCGATAACGACCATAAAGGCAGAGATCGCCGAATGTTTAGAGAAAACATTAATAATAAAACATAGAAAAATGTGACTAGCAGAAAAATTTCTGTAACCGCGACTTTTTACAAACTCCAAAAAATCTACATAATTTATGGGAATTTTTAATTCCAGTTCATTGTTGGGTATAATGATTGATTGTAACTTATTTTTATTAAGCGCCACCGTTACCTATTGAGGAGGGAAAACCTGTTACAATGTTCAAAAAATTAATTTTTTTTCACATATTTCGAAAGTATAATATACTAAGAGTATACTGGAAAATCGAAAAATGAAATATATACGAAGTTATAGCATATAGTCGAGAGCACGCCGGGACCGAATGCTATGAACTAGGGAGTCTTTAAGGCGGGCAACCACTTTAGATGCGTCACAAAATCAATTTTTTTTATTTCATAAATCGTTAGTAAAATATCTTAAGAATACACCCTGAAAATTTCAAAACGATATTCGGATTTCTTCTAACGGTATGTTAGAAGGACAAGAACATATCGACAACGACGATGAGGACACGCCAAGGGACACAGCGGATTACACCTTAATTAATGCATGCAATAACTTGAAAAAATTACCAGAAATGTATGAAAATATGAATAAATTATTGTCAGAGCTGCGGAGATTTCCGTTCTTTTTTCACAATAAAAAAAAAATCCAAAAAATCATGTAATTTTCGGTCTTTTAAAGTGGTTGCCCGCCTTAGACGTGTTTTTCTCGAAACGACATTTTTTCAATTTGCGGGAATCATAACTCAAAAACTAATTGATGGATCATCTTCAAATTTGGAACACATTTACATAATATAATTTATGAAAACATGAAACTAAAGTTGGAAATATTAGATTGTTTAAAACATATTTATTATTGCAAAATACCGGGAAACAATGCTAAAAATCGATCATTTTTGTTCAAGTACGTTCCAACATTCAATTCTCGATTTTTTTTTCAAAATTTAGGTTCATGTTCTTAAAAAACATCTTAAGAATATATAAAAATTTCTTGGACCATTTCAGATGCGAATTGTGAGGTGCACAATTCCCGCAAATCGACAACGACGATGAGGACACGCCAAGGGACACAGCGGATTACGCCTTAATTAATGCATGAAGTAACTTGAAAAAATTTCCAGAGATGTATGAAAATATGAATAAATTATTGTCTGAGTTGCGGAAATTTCCGTTTTTTTTTTCACAATAAAAGAAAATCCATCAAATCATCTAATTGTCGATCTCCTTAAGTGGTTGCTCGCCTTAAACGCAATCATATCGAAACTGCATTTTCAAAAACTGCTCATGTTATAACTCAAAAAGTTATTGATCGAACTGGCTGAAATTTTGAGAGATTTCTCACTAGAACATTATCGGAAGGATATACCTAATGTTGGTCGAAAAAATGGTGAAAAATATGAAAATTTGATGAAAAAGCCTACTTAATTGTTAATTTTATACTTTTTAAATATTTTTATACGTATATCCTTCCCCTAAACATGTCAATCATCGAAAAATATCTTCGATTCTTTTTTCAGATCATTAGAAAAATATAAGACAGATAGAGCACTTTTCGGTATCACGCAAAAGACGGCTAAAGGAATATCTTATAACACGGCCATTTTGTTTTGTTAAAAAAAAAAAAATTTGCACTTGAAAGTTGTGTTAAGATAATGTCAACATTTGAAAATGATGCGATTATTTTATCACCTTTAAAAAAAATCATAAAAAATGACTCATTTTCGGACGTCTAAAGAGTTTTCCCCCCTTAATAACACGAAAGGGCCCTGGCTTATGCGCTCACAAAATACCGCGCTCTGCGAAAGGAATACTCTACAACCTCTCCGATCGGCATCTCCACAAATGAAATCAGCCCCCACTAGGTACCGAATACCGATCGGTGTAGCGCACGGTGGGAGAAGCGCCAGGCCCTAGCGTCAGACTCGAAGCATACTAGTGAAAAGGAAATGGATTGGAGGGGTACTACTGTCAGCTGCGCAGAGTCGGCTTGAGTGGACGGTGCGCAACCTCTATGTTTGCAAGTGTAATGCGGAGCTGATCGCGCCACTGTGCCAATTAGAGAGGTTGCAGTGTACCTTAAGCCTTTATGTTCCCATGTGATATTTCTGTGACAAACCATCTAAGTCTCTACAAGATCCCGTATTAACATTTAATACTTTTTATAAGCAATGTCACAAAACCGCTACAAATCGTTTTATAGTTTTTAGTGCTATTCATGAAAACTAGATGACGTTAGTTGGATCGAAATTTGTTCGAAATTTACTTGTCGCATCACACGCAGACACTTGTCTACGTGTTTGTTTGAATTTGTTAGCGCTACAAAAAGCCAAACAACTGCTTCGGAGCATTCCATTAATCATAAAGGAATGTTACGACACAATGTAACATGTCTGTGTTATTGCTTTATAACTAGCCACCTGATGAAATTTTTCAAAAAATAAATAATACGTGTTTTTCTTTTTTTTCGGCAAAAGCCCACAAAGTCATACCAAGAGCCGTTGGAAATAATAATAAATATTTGTTCTCTTTTTATTTAAAAAAAACCACCAAATCGATCGTTTCTTCCACGACGACATGAAATTCGCTTCCACCAATGCTTCGAATTCAAAATGCATCGTCGAATTTAGCACTTGGAGAATTCTTATAAAAAAATATCTCCAAATTCAAAGATTTTGGAAACAGTAAAAAAACTCTCGGCTAGCGACTTTGAAAGTGGGCATTTCGATAGATGACCGATCAATCGATTATCTTTTCGCAAGGCGAGTATCCGTGACTGAAGAAGTTCTAGTTCTAGCGCTAGGTGAAAAAAAAATCGTTCGCGATTCGTTGAAGCCTAAAACGACTTCCGCGCTCGATCGACTGGAGAACAAATCTCGTCAATGTTCGATACGGGAATAGAAAATCGTTAGTTGTGCATGCTGTGGGAAGGACGCGATGATTCGTGATGACGGAATCGAGGTCGTCCTGGGTGGATAGTCCCCATCTACCCCCCTCTCTTTCTCGAGTGTTCAGCAAGAGCGAGAAGAGCGTCACTCAAGAGTAATTCTTGACCGCGGTATATAAACAACGATAAATCTCGATCTCACGTTTAAACGTGTAGCAAACAAGAGATCGAGGAGGGGGAAAGAGACTTCACCGCATTATCTGGGACGTGCCACTTACCCGTTAAAGTATCGTCCTTCCTCTCGTTGATACCGCCACGTTCGCCGTTTCTTGATTTCTCGCTCTCGCAGAATAGATGAGTTATCCTCGTGTAGACGAGATCGTGGGGGCTGTGAAGGTAAAACGACTCGCCTGATTCCCGCGGCTTTTGGGCAGGTTCGCCGATAAATGCGTTCATAGGATTTATGTATATGCCATCCCGAGGTCTCGTCCCTGGTGGGTGAAGGAAGAACGGCTCGTGGAACATTCCGCAACTACGCAGAGAACACTGCAAACCAACATTTTGGAATTTTTCAATACTATTCAGTATCTATTGCTACCATTAATCGAGAGCAAAGGGAATTCTGATGCTGGAAATCTATTAACGATGATTAGGTTTTTCAACATCGAGGCTCTATTCGTTTTAAAGGGTCACACGACCCTGAAATTTTCGAAAAATCGATCTTTTAGTTTTAATTTTTTTCTCATAGTTTGAACCTTAAAGAAAATTTTAAGCTGAATGCGAAGTTTTTACCTAGAAAATTAACAAAGATATTATTTTTTTTCTACCGCACTGTGCAGCGCTCATACACAGAGAGAATTAAAAAGTAATTTTTGTCGTGAATTTCACGGTAAAAATTACCGTGATATATTTCAATGTGGTGACAAGTGACAAAAGCATAATAATTCGTATGCGACAAGTTTTTTTCACTCACGTTATAGAAAATTTCAAATACGTAGCTAAAATTTTACTATACAAGAAGGGTAGCGCGCACGATAATTTTTACCGAGAGCACAATACATTTTCCTATAACACTCATTAAATTTTATAATAAATCTTAAAATAACTGTTATAAAGACGATACTTTTTTATAGACATTTTTGAAAGGCATAAAATAATAAAATGCGCAGTAAAATTTCGCTGATATTATATATTTTTTAAATTTAAGTTTTGCGTATTTTGTTACACATCAAAATTTACTAGAAAATCTGGTAAAATTTTCTATCTGAAGAATAAATTTTATTTTATTTTCGTGAAAATCTGTGTTTTACTCAGTAATAATAAGCGAAGTTTCAGGGTTGTCATCTGGTTACCGTTACTGCACGGTAATTTTTAACATTTAATTCTCTCCGTGTAGATAGATTCACCCTTCGCTTCTATGAAACTAGTAACCAAGCATAGATTTCTTCTTGGAAGGTTCGATTCGCTGTCAATTGGACGTTTAAAAGGATATATTAAAAAATGTAACGGAGGTATAAACGCTATGATATGGAAAATCGCACCGAAAATAAGTTTCAGTGGTATGAAAATAGTTGAAATAGCTACTTTCATCGCTACCTGTATTTATAATGATGGCTATAGTAATATTTTATTGATATTACACGCATTAAACATAACCATCGGAAGTAATTATTATAACATGTGTAATGACGAAGACGAGCACCGTATATCGTTTGCTCAAAAACACGCGCAAGAAACTACAAAAGAGGTTAGAACAGCTTTGAGAAGGTTAAGATTATCTCTCGAGGACCAGCAACTTGCTGAGATAGGACCCCAATATGGAGCAGGAATCACCGATTAACTATACAATAAGGTATGTCACAAATTTTCAATGATCATTACTGCTGAAACCGCGTCGAAACTTTAAACGCGTTTTTCTTGAAACGACATTTCTCGAATTTGCGGGAAAGATAACTCAACAACAGCTATTCCGATTGATTTGAAATGTATACCACACATTTGTAACATAATTATCTCGTTCCGTACGTAGGCTTTTTTTTTCTTATGTTAACCGTTTTTGATTAATCAATGTTATTAAGTAGAAATGTTATGTGCAAAACAAACATAAATTTCTGCGTGATACCAAAAATCTATTTTTTTTCCAGAAAATCCTATGTAGTGTCGTGTATTTAACTTAAGTGAACAAAATGTTTTCATTCTTTTATGTTTCAGATGAACCGTGAGGCCATTAGGATTTCCGCAGATTGAAGGTGGAAAAAAAAACTTGACGTGCGCGGAGGCGTGTATCTCCGACAATTACTAATATTTTTAGATTTAAAAAATACATTTAAAAAGCTGAAAACACATACTAAAAGAATGTAAAGATAGAAATAAAAAATATGCATTAGTTTAGCTACAAAATATTCATGAATACCGAGCCTTATTCTAGCCTCTCAGGGTGGTGTAACCCCTTAAAGAAATCGTCGTTTTCCTTGCCAAAAATGTCCGCACAGCCCTCCAATAGGAATTGCCACAATATAGAACCCAACTACACTGAAAAAATTGACTTGGGCTGAGCAAATCCGTCATTGGGGGATGCCAACGAATTGTTCATTTGAAAAATGGCGTTTTAAAAATGGCACAGGTTATTTTGTTAATTATTCAGCTCACCTACTTCAAATTTGGACAGTGCATAGTTTATAATATTTTCGATCGTACTACAGAATGATTTATTGATATGTTTACGCTTTTGTTAACAATGAATTATTAAAGACGTTCTGTTCGGTTACGTGCTATAAAACACTTTAAAAAAATGTCCCGCTACTATTAAATAAATAAAATAAATTAATTTTTAACACACACTTATAGTTCTATGAAAAAAAAAAATTTAACGAAAGAAAAAAATTAATTGTGGCGTAGGCGGAGTAATTAATGTCTGGTGGGAGCCTCTTTTCAAATTGGTGGACAATATATCTCTACTCAACTGATTTTGATGGAATTTATACCACATATTTTTTATAATATTATCTAGAATATAGCGTAACATTTTTTAGATTGGATGCCGCGTTCATTTTTTATTACCTTTGATAGCTTAACATTTTGGTCAAAATCAGAATTTTTTTCCTTTAAAAAATTTCACCTTTCGAAAAATCGAAAATGCAATTTTTTTTATATACTAAAGTACTCGGTCATAAGAAAGTTTTGTTATTATACTAGAAGTACATTTTTTAATTTTTCATTTCAGATCAACCTAGTTATCAGAACTATCTACACCGATTGATCATGCAGCAACGGCGGCACTTTGTTTAAATAATAAAACTTCGTTGTTTATCAATATATTTCAATTTAAAAAAAACTCCAACTTGACCAGAATATGTAATCATTCCGTGTAAAATTCCGACCTCCCCATCGCAATACTCTTATCAGAAAAAATATTTAAAATCGACCTGTTTTTTGACCCCAAGCTTACGCAGACCCCTCAATATTCCATTGATCGTCTATGAATGAACAATTTCGTTGATCCAAGCGATTTTTTTTATGTGTGCAGGCATAGGGGCATATCAGATTTAGGTGGCTAAATTAAAAAAAGACTCGTCTAGAAAGGACCATTGATAACCGACTATTATGAGAGGGTCTAAACAGCTAAAACATTGCCAACTAGGCATCAACATTTTTTTAATTGTCCATCAAATCATGATCGGTATCTCGTATAATGATAAATATTTTCAAGTTTCTCCCGTCGCTGAATCTTAGTTTGTATCTTCATTATTTTACGTCCCAACCTCAAAATAAATGATAGACTTTGAGAAATCCAATATTTATTTGAATTACCAAAGTCTATGTCGATACTCCATTTTGAATTTGCGAGTCATTACAAAAAATTAAGACTCAACAAGTTCGAAGATGCTATATTCGGATGATTATTATACTCAACTTAATTTTCTAGTGACCCAAAAATGTCCTCAACTAGACAATTATAGTTAAAATAGCTTCTGCCCGCGTTTTCGCCCGCGTGGAATTTGGCGCATGGAAACTTCATTACCAGTTGCGAACCTTATTAAGAGGTGTTTTAAAAAATACTAAAACATGCGCTTTATTATTTGATTTGAAGAATATTTATACCAAATTTCAAGTTGATACACGCAAGGAATACAATTTTCCATACAAACTTTTACACCCCATTGCATCCTTTTAGAAGTTGATTTTCGAAAAATTCTTTCTTAGTGCACCTCTACGCCCTTTAAGAAACATATCTTCCGAATTTTATTGAGATGAAAGCAGGGAATTCGATTATCTAATATAAACTTTAACCCCTCATTGCACCCCTGATTAGAGGTTATTTTGAAAAATCCTAAAATACGCGTTTTATTATTGGTTTTGAAGAATATTTATACGAAGTTTCAAATTGATACACGCAAGAAATACAAATTTCCATATAAACTTTTACACACCATTTCATCGTTTTAGGAGTTGATTTTCAAAAAATCCTTTCTTAGTCCACCTCCATGCCTTCTAAGGAACACGTCTTCCAATTTTCAAGTTGATGCAAGCAAGGAATACAATTTTTCAGACAAACTTTTGCACCCCATTTCACCCCCTTAAGAGTTGATTTTCGAAAAATCTTTTCTTAGTGCACTTCTACACCTTCTGAGAAACATATCTTCCAAATGTCATGTATTCTATCTTCAGCCGTTTAGGGTCTGCGTTGTCTATATGTCAGTCAGCCATTGAGTCAGTTATTCACTAAACTTTTTTATATGTATAGATAATGTAGTAATAGAATTAACTTAACGATAGTTTTTCCGAGTAGAAATCGTGCTAGCCTGTCTGAGTTACGTGCTAGTAACTGGCTCACCCAATTGAGCTCATACGAACTGTCTAATGGCTGCCTCACTATAGGCTACTAATATTCTAAATGTTTTGTTATCCAGCCCTTGTCTATTCACTACCCAATCGATTTTCACTGTAGGTGTCGCTGCGTTACAATAAAAGTGCCACCTAGTAACTAGGCCGTACTGGATTAGTCAACCATAGTTACGAATAACGAAGTGAGGTTACGTCACTACACGTACTATCATCCAGCGAAAGGTTCATGGCTATCTAGCCAACTTGAGTTTCAGATAATGTTGCGAATAAACAAAACTCTCCAGTGGATATCTCGCCATGATCTAACCAACACTAGCTAACTGCGGCTATGCACCCCTTGGCTAGTCGCTGCCTAGCCGATCTTCATTACAGATGTCGCTGCCTTACGATAAAAAATACCACCTAATGACTAGATCGTACCTGGCTAGCCAATAATGGTAACTAATAATAATGTGCGGTTATGAGACTACATGTAGTTCCATCGAGCAATTGGCTCATGGCTGGCCGAGCAATTTGGGTTAGAGATAGCGCTGCGAATGAACAAAAAAAAAACTTCAAGTGGGTATCATGCGATGGCCTAGCTGATACTAGCCAAGTGCAGCTAAGTTCTCTTCGATTAGTCACTACTCAATCGATCGTCTTACTTTATATAATGTTTACATCGTTATTAGTCGTTTATATAATGGGCAGCATTCATTGCAGTAACATCGTCCTCATTAATTCGTAACTAGCCAGAATAAATGTTTGGACAAATACAATTTTAGGTTATGTAATGCTATGCGAATATAGCTCTCAATGCAAAAGTAGTAATCAATTCCATAATGTTATTTAAGTTTGTTAATCCACCCATTTCTTGATAACGCAACTTTTTGCATATGTAGACGATGCGTAAATAATAAAATAACTAAGTAGAACCGGCTCAGTGGGCAGCGTCATAGATTTATCACTCAGAGGTATCGGGATCGAAACCCCCTCACACATAAGCATTTTGCTGACATAATATCAAGTGAACAAATCAATATATTTACAACGCAAATATCATAACTAAAATTGGCAGATGAGAAAGAAAAACGTAAAATTGCGCAGTGATGTAAATAAGGTGCAAAAAAATGTTTGTACGTTATCTAGAGAAGAAACATTATACAGCAGCGAGCTATCTTCTTTATCTAGTCATCACCTAATTTTCAGTAGCCAGTCACTAGACAACGAAAGGATTACAGGGCTGGATAATTACTAGCTAAAACGACTACTGTAAACCGAGGTAACTTTGGGACTGGGGGTACAACTTTGGGACATCGCGCAATATTCGACTTCTGAATTTTTCACCAACACCATGCTACTGCATACTCTGGTATTGCTACTACTTTGCGGAAAATATTTAAAGCTGTAGTTGTACTGACGTCTGACGGCAGTCCATCTTGTTTTTCACCGGTCGTTGTAGCGTTTTTAGTTCGTGTTAAAACTTTCAATCACCTTCGAAAAACTGGAAACATTTGACTACCGGCAGGTATGTTTACATAGAAGTACATTATTTAACATCCATTTGAAGTGTTATTTATACCGTTGATGTTGTCATTTAATTTTATAACTCGAAAGTTATACATTTTCCGCACTGAGTGGGGTAACATTGGGGCAGTCCCAAAGTGATTTGGAAGAACAGCTTACTTCCATTAAAGACACTCCACACTCTTCAAGTTTCTACCAGAACCTTATGGTGGGCGACTATGTTCTGGTGAGATACGAAGGTGAGATTTACCCGGGACGGATCATTGAGATGAAAAAATGATGAAGAAGTACTTATCTCTGCGATGAAAAAGTCTGCCCGAAAGAGGAAATGGCCAGCTAAACCTGATGAAATTTTTTGTTCAAAGGATGAAATCGTCCAGAAAATCAACCAGCCTACTCGAATTGGCCAACGGCAAATTTTCAAAGTTCAAGAACTAATACTGTTTACGAATAAGTTTTAAATTCACTTGGGTAATTAATTTATGTTAAAAAGTTTCTTACCTTCCTATCAAAATTTGTCTCTCCTTCCTAACCAATTATGTTATTTTAAATCCTGATATAATATTTTAAAACTATTACCGTAATTCATAAAATTTTAATACGAATTTGAAATAAAACCTTTTGTAAATGTTTTAAAAACTGTGTCCTAAGTCTCTATTAAAATACTTCTATGTAACATTCGGACAGATTGGTTTTCCCTTGTGTTTCTAAGCAACAACAGTACTTTGCCAAAGTTATCCCAATTCATGGGGTAAGATTGGGACAAAGATGAAGGATTTTTACGAGGGCATCATTGGCTGTAGAGTAAGATCATGCCCATGTTTTGAAAGAAGAAGGTTAACTTCATATAACACCATAGTCGCAGTTACCTAGTTTAATATGTATTGGCAAGAGTCATAAAAAACCTGAAAAAGTGTCCCAAAGTTATCCCGGTTTACAGTAGCTAGTGGCGATTTGGAATATAATTTTACTAGGTCAGGACTAGGCCGTGATGAGTTGTGTTTTCCACTCGGGTTGTGAAGCCATCAATGGTTAGTGACGCCCCCAGTATGATCCTTGGAGGTCCTCACGAGTCTTCCAAATCAGGGACCTAACAAACTCAGATAAAATCAACGTGGGATCTACCAAATCCCTAACGCGATCTTCGCACGAGTTTCCTCGCTTGCTGTCCAGTATTTTACTCTATGCTTCGATCTTATTCTCTTTTAATAAAATAATTGATTAGGCGACGGTGAAAGTGGTAGAAAATCGTTAGTCTCACTGCCACAATCTTACTTTTTGTTACTTCAATTAGTTTTCTCTTGATTTCAATATTTTCCTTATTAAGAACTACGTATGTTGAGCTGCATCGATATCGCAAACTGGTGCGGGGGAGTTACTAAAAAAAAGGTTTCCGTAAAAACCTTGATTCAAGATTGAAAACAGAAGCGTGCATTGTTTTTTTTTTTTGAGATTTATATCTCATACGTGCGCGACAATCGCCCCCAAGACGAATGAAAGATACCGACGTCTTTTCCGATTTCATAATTTGCCTTGTTCTTTGTTTTTGTTTTCCGTATTTGATGTACGTACACGCGCGATACGTCTTTCATGCATCTTTTTGCTCGACGAGCCGTATCGACAATTAATTTATCATCGCCTCGCGTACAGGCGGCATTGCGAGATTATTATCGCACACACGAGCTTGAGCGAACGTACTCCCGCGATTAGCGCGAGTTTCGCTCTTTGCGAGGAAAGTCGCGGATTGCTCGAAGCGATAACCGATTCTATCTCTATAATAAATTCATAAGCTACGCGCATTATACGCGAGACATGCGAGCTGTGAACGAACTTTTCCCATTATACTTTATGTTTACCACGTGTGCTGTTCAAATTGATGTATATATATTTTTTTCCTTCCCGTTCTTTTTCGAAATTAGTATAATAAGGTATTTAAATTGATGACTAATATTACAAGAAATAATAGCTCTAATAATAATATTACTGATAATGATAATAATAATAATAATAATAATTTTTTAAAGTCACCTTATCAACGGAATTCGTGGTACAACTGCAAGTCGTCGCGTCGCTCATATTCTCCGAGTAATCAGAGCCCGGCCGATCTCTGGCCATTTCATTCGTGACATCGGAATGATTGACATCTGTCAAACAATAATATATGGTCTAGTAATTACTAAAGTTACTTATTACTTACTTACTAACTAAAAAGTTACTTATTAATCACAGTACAAAAAAATTATCGATTTCTTAAAAAAATCGGTACGCAATTCTCACGACAGTCTGAGCTCTCAAAAACGAAAGTATATCAGGGTGATTGAAAAAAAATCGACTATTTTTTTCTTAAAATTCCCTTCTTCAGTGGTTGCAGTAAGGTTGAATAAGATGCCTGTTAAATTATGAGCCCTTAATATTAATATTTAGAGGTTCCTCATCCCAATTTTCTATTTCCTATGCTAATAACATGGAAAAAACTTTGCTTGCTACTTTTGAATTTCATAACTCGTCAACGGGTGAACGTACAACAATGTCCAGAATACATTTTTTGTAGAGAATTGAACGCTCTATGAAAAAGGTCTCTTATCGTTTTATAATAAATCTACTCTTTCAAAAGTTATTCAAGGTTGAAGTTGAATTTATAGTAAATTTCAAAATTACTCCACTTTTCCAGTGAATTTATGAGACTTATTATAAAACGTCATAGGACCTTTTTTGTAGATCATTCCATTTTCTATAAAATCACGTCTTTAAATAATTGAAAAAATTAATAGTTCGATAGTCTATTACGGATTTATAAATTGATTTTTGGTAGAAAAGTTGCTGTTTCCGTAATATTTATTGTTATATTGACTAAATAAATAAAATGCCAATTTTTTTTAAAAGTTGTTTTTTAATGTTTACTGTTGATGAAAATTGTAAAACACATGAATATTTTTTGATTTTATTTATAATTTTTTCTTAAAGCATAAACTTTTGAATTTTAAATATAACAGTTATGAAAAGATTGATATTTATTTACGATTTTCCGGATAACGTCGACGATGTTTTGGACCATTTATAAAAGATATTGCAGTTGTTCGTCGTTCCTCGTTAAACAATTATTACATTCTTCTTTTAACGCTATACCAGGTTCTGCAACGTCACTTATTACCCTTAGATTTCTAACAAAAATCAAAATTTTCCTTATAACTTTCGTAATTAGACCGCAGTGATACATCTACTTCGAGGAAGTCATAAGACAAATCGAATATTTTAAAGAGGGTCAATTAATTTTTAGAAACGAATTCACTAAAATCTTTTTACAAAAATAATTCTAAATCTTTTTACTCAATAACATTGCATATTTTTAGTTACAATAGTACTCTCTTGATTCTGGGTAGATTTACACTTTTTTTGAATTTATACAGGAACCTTGACATCGAATAAAACCAGGGTGGATAACTCTTCATTCAAATACCATAAATGATCAACCATTTTTTTAACAGCTTTTTGTGGGGCTAGTAAATTAATAATTGTATAAAGAATTTACTTTTTAAACAATTCCAAATCATTATTTGGTGCCTGGATAGCAAAAGTAAACGTAAGCTGTATTTTTATGTAAATCAAAATAACAAAAATACAAACTTGATGCAAACTATTAATTTCTCCGTTTTTGTTAGGACTTTGACCTTGAATAAAATTTCAAAGAGTAGATTTATCATAAAACAATAAGAGACCTTTTGTTATAGAGCATCCATCCCCTACAAAAATGTGCCTTGGCCATTGTTGTACGTTGACCCGTTGGCGAGTTATAAAATTCGAAAGCAGCAAGCAAAGTTTTTTCCATGTTATTGACATGGTAAATAGAAAATTGCGACGAGGAACCTTTAAATATTAATATTTAGAACTCATACTTTGAAAGGTGTCTTATTTTACCATACTGCAATTAGTGGATAGAGAAATTTGGAAAAAAAACACAAATAGTTGATTTTTTTAATCACCCTAATATGCACATGGGGATAGGATATTTTGAAATCGTCATATATGTAGAACGTTAGCTACTGGCCTGTCTGGCTGTTTGGAGGACCGTCCTTAAAACTTTTTTCAAAGGATTGATTAATCTTAGTGATCGGACGGTCCTCGGAATAATCGTGATATAAATTATTTTTATCTAAAGGCTTATTATCATCTAAATGTGACTTTGATGACATTGGGTTTCGCACCAGGTCAAGCATAGGGACATCAAGCTACTGCGAGACCAACCTTTAAAGTCGAATGTTGTAAAAATTACTTTTCACCATGTATATGAAGTTGTATAGATTGTACAGTGCAATCGACACCTGTCTCTAGTCTGATTGGACTCACTCGAAAGGCGAAATTACCGCATATTACACCTTACTCATTGCACTTATATGAAAGTTCGTGGAAGCCACTCTCACTGGACGAGCACACCGATCGGTTCGATGCACTATTGCCAAATCTACAAGACCAATTGGGTGCAAATTTAAATTACCCAACGTTCCATTATAATCAACTGTACAACGAAGTACTGAAAAGAAATTGCAAAACAATCGAGTCCACTGAAAATAGGAATGCTTCGCTTTCATACTCGTACGTATAATATTGGAAATATATATATATGTATGCGAGACATCTCAAGCCGTTGCTTGATTACGACATTTTTTTCTTGTGAGATCACAATGAAGGCGATAGGTCGCGAATTAATTCGGATTTTTACGCAGCGTAATCTTCTCACAGAATAAAGATTCGAGAATATACAAATGTATGTACAATAACATTGATCCTTTATACGTTGCATTTGGGTTGTGAGTAAAAAAAGTCCTTAGGATCATTAAAATGGCAGATTAATCTAAAGGAATTTAAGGACATCTTATGCGCAAAATTATCTGGGCGGTCTCATTAAAATTGCTGTACGGGAGGGGGGGGGGGGGGGGTAGACGTGGCCTCCCTAATAGGGACAGCAGCAAAATAGGGCAGTAAGGTTTTGATCAGGGAATATCAGGTTTGGGTAACTAAATTGAAAAAGGCTTGAGTAAGAAGTTCAGTTAAAGAGATTTCTCACGGTTTTTGCGGGACAGGCGGCAAGAGGGGAAGGCATATGCTTAAACCACGGTCTTACATATAGGTCTTGAAACGACGGCAGTGGGGGAAGGTTCGCTTAGCGTCCAATTTTTGTTTTAATTTTCGGGCCCAGTCCAAACTTTCATGGAACAGACCAGAATGATCAAAAAATCGTTTTTTCATGGTTTACACTCCATGTTTCGAAATCGCAATGTTCTGGCTGAAATACATTGCGGGCAAGTACATTTTCACATATAGCCATTCAGAACATTGACATTTCCCGAAAAGAGAAGCTTTAAAAACTATCTAAAGCTGCTTTGCCTTTTACCCCATCAAAGATATTCATAAGTGATTAGGATGAAACTAATACATCTGTTGTAATTCTATTCACCATTATAAGTATTTTTTCATCAATGCTAATTTACGAAAATAAAAATGCTCATCATAAATAATGGTATTCCAACAAGTAGTAATTTCAACATAACGAATAACAAAATTATTTGAAAAGACAAAAAAGTAAAGGAGGTGGTTCGTGGTTTTTTAAAATCGACGTCACCTTGTCACGAAATTTAATATCATGCTTTGGCCGGGAAGACGTTACGCCGTATGTAGGGAGAAGTCCTCCAGGGGTGGACACCTAAGGTTTTCAGACAATCAAAACAAACTGCTTCGAGAAATGTAACTTTATTTATGAAATAATTACGTCAACGAAGTTTAAAACCAAAATAAATTAACAAAAATGCAACCTCTCCATAAACCTACTTAAAAACTTAAATCGATCTTTGGTAAAAAAAATTGGTCACTGCAAGTGGCATCTTGTACCGGACGGACTTAACTTCGAGCCCTCAGCGCCGGGAATCTTCAAAACATCGTACATCGATCGCATATGTAGGTTTCTGAACATCCAGGGATGTCTGCACATACTTCGTGAGCCCATCCAGGGCAGCTGGAGCACTGTATCCAGTCTTCGTCTTGGTCCTAAGCATACTACGCAAGTAGTTTCTATGTTAGATATTTGAGTTAACGGTTTCTTTTTCGTTGCTTTATCTCTACTTTTTCCGTTGGCCTTTACGCCTTTGATTTTTTCACTTCTCTTCTATCGCTGTGTTAAACTTATTTCCAATTCCTTTCTTTTTGTCCCTAACGTTCTTTTCATTCTCTTGCCGAGTTAGTACAAGTATCCGACGCTAGGTGCCGTCCGGCGTTAAGTGACTTCCCCCTATTTCGCCAACAATTCGCTAGGTGGCTTCAAGTGAAGGGCTTCGCGTAACCAAAATACCGTCCTACAACGACAAAACTTCGTTCTGTTGTTACATCACGAACAGAAGTGCTGTGCTCACAGCGTGCACATTCGCTTATGATTTTGTGATACTTGTGAAATAATAAGTATCAGTGCGACCTGATATTATTTATTTTACTCGGGTATATCGCCAAAAGCACTTTTCCAATACCTGATCATTATCCGTCATCTATCCGTCATTATGCGGCGATTTTCAGATCCCTTTCCTCGTCAGTTCCTGATCAGTTCCCGAAAAAGACACCGGCGGATCAGGACTTGGCCTCAGACCTGTTACATGGCGAACCTGATCCACGTTGGACGGCCCGACCATGGCCTGATATTATCTAGGGAAGGCAGATAAGGGACAGTACTTTTTCCCAACTCAAATTTCTGCACGGGCAGAACCAGGAAAAAGCAAGAGATATAAATAGCAGAATAGATGTGAAAAAAGTATTATGATGTGAAAAGGGAAGAACAGACGAGCGGTGTAATAAAATGTGGAATATAAATATCTATTTAAAGATGATGATTATACGATGTTTAAAAACACTTGTTCCTTTAATTGTTTTGTAAAACTTTGATCAATCGAACCGGAAAATGGTTCGATTGATCAATTTGAAAATATACAGGGCTATTGGGGGTATATTAAGCTGAAAAAAACCCGGTAGCGTTAGTCTTTCCATCAATATTTATAAAATAGGGGTAGATTTACTGAAAAACCATGAAAAGTCATTTTTTTTGTACTTTTTTCGAATTGACGTTAAGGGTGATACCATTTTTTTTTCTCAGAAATCAATGAAAGCGTCTTGAGATAATTTATTCAAGTTTTCAAAACTGCCCTTCAATTGCCTGTGCGATCATTGGTTGCTGAGATATCGATGATCAAAGACAAAAGGATCCTTTTTCATTCAAAGTCGGATATCTCAGCACAAAATTGACGCAGAGAGACAAACAAAAAACCAAATTGAAGCTGAATAAACAAGCTAACTGACCTATGCATTTATTCAACTGCGAAAAATATTCCCGAGCCCGTGATCCGTTGAAAAAAAAAATTGGAAAACTTTTGTCCCGCGCTATTTCTTATGAATACGCGATAACCGTAACTCACAAAAATTGTTTGCCAAAAGATCTCAGAATTAGAAACTTGAAGCATCAAAATGCTTTCTTTTCCATCTCGACATTTTTCACACAGATACAGCGCTTCAAAAAGCACTTAAAAAATTGCAGAAATTTTTTGGTCCTTTAATTTTTTGGAGTAGTGGCCAACGATTTTCCGTTCTTGAATTTGAATTCAATAATTTGAAGAATTCAAGGTTTCCACCATAACGTTGACACACAATTTCTGTCTCTCTCATTCTGTTATCACACCTCAATAAATAAAAGCAATAAATCGTATAGACGATGCCATGAAACTGAGAAGGGAAGAAAATGGCTTGGTGGATGTTTTCTCATATGGGCGCACTAATATGAAGAAAAAACACTTTTTCCAGGGTGAAAGGAACGATAAAACATGTACAAACATGTAGTAAACGAGGGCACACTGTCTTACGTATTTTCCCTAGGCCGTTGCAAAATTGACATACAAAAAATATGACGCCGTAAACGCGTCGCTCAGCGAAAAGTCAGTTCGATACTTAACCTCTCGGCTAAGTACTTATTTATTGTGTGGTAAAAAGATTGAAACGTAATCGCATTTATGGACGTTTTGTTTGGTGCGTTGAGTTTCGAGCGTGCAATTTGGTGCAAAACTCGAGAGAGAATTGATAAATTGCTTCCCTTTACGGAGTATGCGATCGTTATTACGATTTCATGTGTCCGAGATCATTGTGATCCGTCACCGAGGATACTTTTCCTTCGAGCCTCTACACTTTACAACCTTGCCGTAAATAAAACGTAATTGTCCCGACGCACAACGGTGGCTTAACGAAAACGGTTTTCTCAACCGATCGTAATATTTTTTCGTTTCGACATTAAATTCAGTATCTTTATCGTTATATCACGAAAAATGTCTCATTCGGCAGATATTTTCTTTCCTCGAGAAAATAAAAAGAAAAGTGCACGAAATTTCCACATCTGAAAGTCCGAATGTTATTTTTCGTATGAATTTGACATTTCGAGTGATTTTTCGCAATGTATGAAGAATGATTAGCAGAAAAGTTCAAACATGCTCAATCGATAACAATAACTGTAATCAACTATCAACTTAAACAACGAGTTTTGGAGAAAGGGCCAAATTTTTTTACCCTTCGACCCGATAGACTCTAAAATCGTGTCCCGAAAAATGATCCGTCTTTCAAAATAGTTGGACCCGCGATTTAGCGTAGGGGTAAAGTGTAAATGGGGCTTTCAGTCCATCTTAACCTTCCGTTGACACACTGCGTTATTTTGACCCAGACGAATTTCAAATAAAATGCTCACTTTTCTAAAAATGAGAATTTTTTAATGATATTTTTAAACAATTTGATTTTATATTTTTCGAATTTCAATTATGCAGACATTATAAGAAGTTGAAAGTGTGTCCTTTGATTTTTATAATAAAAACCGACTGAAGGGTTGTAAATGGCAGGTGGATGAAGTACCATTTGGGTCAAATTGACCCGTTGTGTCAAAATTGTGGCCAGAGATAAGTGTGTCAACGGAAGGTCAAGGTATTACTGAATGGACCGTCAGGAAAAAAATTAGCCCAAAATGGGCGAATCGTGGATTTACAAGTCTAGTTCATGTCGTACATGTTTAGCCTTTCAAATAGCTAATTTAATAATAAATTAAAATGTAGAAATGTTAATTTTCCACTTTTAGTAATAATTGAACTCAAATTCGACGATATTGGCGTGTGCTTGACTGAGGTTTTGTCAGTGACTGTACATCTGTTTCAACTGTCCATAAAAAAAAATGTGTCAATTTTTAAATTTAATTAATACGTTCAGATCATCTTATTATTAATAATAATTACTCAAAAACTCAATATACATTGAGTTTTCCAATTATTGCTATTAATTCATCGTTAAAAAAGGCGATACTCCTCATTACTTTAATTAATTTCTCGACAATTATTCAGTCGATTTATTTGAAACTCTTTACAACCTTTACAAATTTTTGCTGTTTTTTAATATCCATCCAGTAATACCTTAAGTGATGTGAAAAGGTTCTGTAATTGCCCCCCTCGCTCTGCTGTTGGTGCCCCCATTACTATCGCCTTCACAACCATATCCTCTTCCCATTCCCTGAACTCGATAAATTTTATCCCCGATTTAAAAGGCTACACCACCTTGGCACTCGGAAAAATATTTTTCTTTAAATTTGATGCGACTATTAAATATATAAAATAATTTTTATTTTTTACAAATACATTATAGTTTTATGAATCAATTTAAAAAAAACGAATAAAAAAATTAAATAATGGCGGACATATAAGTCGTCCAGTACAACCCTCTTTTTTGATAAAATTTTGATTTTGATAAAATTTACACTAAATATTCTTAATAATATTGTCTAGGAGGTAGCATAGAATTTTTTTGATTGCATGCCGCGTTCATTTTTTTATTATTTTTTAAAACTCAAAATTTTGCTAAAAATCAATTTTTTTTTCTAACCGCTGTGATTTCTACAAAAAAAAATTGAAATTTTTTTTCTTTATATTACACTTTAGCTATTACCTTCCTTCGCAAGAAAATGTGAATTTTTTTATTTTTCAGACGATGCCTGGCAGAGAAAAAAATTCCACCATCGGCATGGATTTTCAAAAGAGAGTCATACCAAACGACTTATATTTTCGCGTTTTTTAAGTCTTTTTATTATTTAAAAAATATATATATATTTGTTCATAATACTATAATGTGTTTGTGAAACATAAAAATTATTTTATATATTTTATAATCGCGTAAATTAAAAATATATATATATATATACCTATTTTTCCGAGCGCCAAGGTCGTGTAATTTATTAGTAGAATTCATTGTCTTCCTTCGAACACAAATCTTTTGGATAAATGTTTTTTTAAAGGCGTTTTCTCCGCTGTACAAAGGCCCCACGTGCATGGCACGTTTCGTCGAGTGTCGTGAATGTGAAGACAAGACGAAATATAACAAAAGACTCCCATGTGGTGGTGATGCATCCTGGTCGCGAAAGTGGACTTGACTGCATCGTAAATTCTAATTTCTTTCCGAGAAATTCGAGACACTCGTAATATGTGCACAAACGTGTGGAAGAGAAATTGTCAATTTTTATGGGACGTGAAATATATATGTACATATGGATCTGGGATGCTGAGAGACGGACAAACAATTCTTCTTTCTCACTACTTTTACGTCCATTTACCTTTTCAAGTCAGCTGATATGGCGCGTCCGGAATAATTATCCCCGAGTGCTTTTCTTCCTTGGCAGAAATTTCAAGGCCGTATACAGAACTATATGAACGGGCTTGTAAATTTTAATTGTTAATTATTTGTTCGTAAGTTATCATGCATAAATTATATTCCAACGAATATGTCCGAGCAACCACCGTGAAATCTCGTGTACTATTATTGCTGGCAGCTTTTCTCGCGATTAAAATCGCCTTGCGATTTTTTAATTTTTTTATGCACGTTTGAAATTATTTAAAAAGTAAATTAAAAAAGTAAACGATCGCTGCGTGGTACATCGCACGGGAGCCCCGAGAGATCATCACGCTCGAACGTGATGATGTTTAACACTTGGAAAGATCGCGAGACGAATATCACAATAAACAAAAATAAAACGGATAAATTACGCCTTTCACCGCGTCGGGCCATGCTCGTTCCGGTAGAAAACTCGAAAGCCTCTCCTCGAACAGAATTGGCTATTGTTACAAGTGTCTCTTTCCTCGGATCGTTTGAATGTTTATTTCTATCCATCGGAGACTCATTCAATTTTCAATGCTTCCGACCTGGGCATAAAATCGGAAAAAGGGTGAAAAATTGGCGCGACAGCCTCAATATTCTAGGGTCTTTGAGGACTTTAAGGGGGGAAACCCCTTTACAATGTTCAAAAAATCGATTTTTTTCACATATTTCGAAAGTATAATATATTGAGAGTATACTGGAAAATCGAAAAAACGAAATATGAAATATATACGAAGTTATAGCACATAGTCGAGAGCGCGCCGGGACCGCATGCTGTGGACTAGGAAAACTTTAAGGCCTTAGGCCACTCTAGAATTTTCCAAAAATCGATTTTTTTTGTTAAAAATGTACCTTAGTACCTATAAAATTATATTCCAAAAGATTATAGATGTGAAAAATCTCTAAGTACTCGATTTTCGAATTCTAGCGCAACCCCTCTTGAATCATGTCGTGACTTTTTACTAACTTTAAACGCGTTTATCTCAAAACTACATTTTTCAAGTCAGCCGGACTCATAACTCAAACAAATTTCAACCGATTCACTTGAAATGGTAACTTTATATTTAGAATTACATTTTCTGAGGCACTACGTAGGATTTTTTAATTATATTGCATATTTCCTTTTTTATAAACAATTTTCTGACGATTTTCACATGGCATTTTATACTTTTTGTTTTAGGAATGCGTCATTTTGACAAAAGACAATATATCAAAAAAATCCTACATACTTCTATAACTATTCTTATATATAATCGAAAAACCTTTAGTGTCTCATCATAATTCAAAAACTTTAGGAGCTGTTGGGCCGGCTGTTGACCTTCCAGAAATAAAGGAATCATCGGAAAAATGCTGCACAGTCGCCGTTTTGACATGTATCGCTGTGAAAAATAATTTTGTATAGTCAATTACACGTATAATAAAACCCCTATTTTGTAATTCCGATTTATTTCATGGTTTCATTGGAAAAAAAATCACAAAATATGCCCTTTATTTGCCTCTAGAGTGGCCTAAGGCCTTAAGGAGTTTCGGGACGATTGGTGAGGTGTTACCATTTGAATCCACTTTATACAGTAAATTCTTTCTCATATACTGAATGCACCTTCCAAATTTTAAATCGATCGTCTACACCGTTCCTATAAACTTTACAATGAAAAAAAAAACCCAGCGCACCGGGACCGCATGCTGTGAACTAGGGAAACTTTAAACGCTATTATCGCGAAACTGCATTTTCAAAAACTGCTCATGTTATAGCTCAAAAAGTTATTGATCGATCTGGCTGAAATTTTGGGAGGTTTCTCACTATGACATTATCGGAAGGATATTCCTAAAGTTTTAAGGTTATCGCGTAAATAAATTACTTTTTTGGGGTGAACATTTTCGAGAAAATGGCCAAAAATATGAAAATTTGATCAAGAAGCTTACTTAATTTTTTATTTTATACTTTTTAAATATTTTTATAGGTATATCCTTCCCCTACACATGTTACTAATCGAAAAATATTTTCGATTTCTGTTTCAGACCAATAGAAAAAATCAGAAAAATAGAGCACTTTTCGATATCACGCCAAAGACGCCTAAAGGAATACCTTATAACGTCGCCATTTTGTTTTGTTTAAAAAAAACATTTTAGCGCTTGAAAGTTGTAATAAGAAAACTTCAAGATTTTAAAATGATGAGATTATTTTATCACCTTTAAAAAAATTCATGAAAAATGACTCATTTTCGGGCGTCTGTAGGGTTTTCCCATCTTACCGTGGCTGCTGAAATAAGGATAGCCATGAAACAGGTCAATTAGAATCGCCATAGGCTATCAGACCTGGCAGAATTAAAAGTGACTTGAGTTAGAAGAACAATCGTGGCAGTCTTTTAATCTAGAATATTTTTTAAATCCTTTTTTGCCCTTTATCTCATAGTATGAGGTCTAAAAAATATTCGTGTAAAATATTATAGCGAAATTCGTAAAACTTCCAAGGCTAAGATGAGGCACCGTGCGATAGAGACGAACAAGCGATCCGAAAGACGATCGTCAGCAATGTTGAAATAAACCCAGACTGCTAGCAGGAAACAAAGTTTTGCTGACCAAATGATATATGAAGAAAAAGAAATTACCGAGATGGCGCAGCAATAGCAGATTGGCAGAATGCATTGTCATCCCGAGTCAACATTTTCGAGCCGCGTTCAACCCTCAAAATAAAAGGGCGATAGCGACACTCGTGAATTTTTTATTTCCGATTACCTGGAGAGCGCACATCATCAACGCCAGCGACATACTTTTTTCATGCCTCTACACGATTATAAATTCTTAAATAAATATACATTCTTATGCAACACAAAAAAAATGTTTTCTATTCTTTAAGAGTGTGCCTTTAAGCAAAAAAAAGTATGTACCGATACATGCAACAGGTTAAAGAAATATTGAAAAATAACTTATTTTTTGAGCCATCATATTGGACTAGCCCCTTAAGAGAAAATATATCCCAACATACTGGTAAAATTCCAAGTCAAGTTACCAAACTCTTATTAAAAAATTACGACTTTAAAATTCGTCTAATTTATGCAACCACTTCATGGAGATAAAATGGTGGCCGCACTTCCATCTGATAATTTATATACTAAATAAGATAAGATATCTGATATAAACTGCTCTAAATAAGATATCTGATATAAACTGCTCTAAGCATGTGAAAAGTTCTGAAGATTCCGTAACGACAATAAAAACCGGGTGTCGCCGAATGTTTAACCCTTCGCGATCACACGTCCGGGCTGGTCACAGAGGGATCGCAATGGCTGGGTACTATGTTTAAACGATTGCCGTGTTGACCGTATCGGTCCGAATGACTCATAAAAATTCAGGATATTAGTTTGAACATTCTAGAATGTGGCATATTTGGTATTTTATTTGAATTTAATTTCACAATGGTGGAAAAAAACCAGCAAGAGGTCAATACATAAAAGTGCCTTTTTTTTTACTAAGAAAAATCATAATTCTTACAATTTCCAATCTTTTTCATGCAATTTTAGAGTGATACTCTTGAGATATAGTTTAAGGGAAAAAATAGCTCCATAGCGGGCGTTTCAAAAAAGGTATTCATTCTTATATCTTAAGAGCCATTTCGGAGTGATATAAAGAACGATAATCATGAAAAATGAGCCATTTATTATAATAAATAGCCGCCAACAACTTATAGTAATTTTGGCTTAAAGTTACGCTTGGGGTCATTTTGACTCCGGGTGACCGCGTAGGGTTAAAGAAAATATTGAAATGTGACTAGCAGGAGAATTTTTGTAACTTCCAGTTAAAAATATATGGAGATTTTTTTTTTAGTTCAAAATGTATGCCATGATTCAAAATGCCATATAAAGGGTGTCTCAAAATGACCTGACATCTTCAATTGCGCGCCATTTTTTTGTGGCGAATATAGAGTACTAATCTTTAACAACTGGCATCAGGAAGTATTGAGGTTTAGTTATAGAGAACACGGTCGAGCAACCTATAGTAATTGTGAAAATGCAATGTGAAACAATGCAGTTATTGCGGACGAAGTTTCATAGTCACCAAGATCGTGCGATTTGATGCCACTGGACTTCTTTCTTTGGGGTTTTCTGAAAGGAAAAGTATATGCCAATGATCCACAGACCATTCCGAAGCTCAAGAAAGCAATTGGACGCACCATTAATGAAGTTAGTCCGCAATTATGCCAAAATGTTATTGAAAATTTCGTCAAAAGAGTAAACGTTTGCAAGCCGGGGCCGGCCATTTATCGGATATTTCGTTTCACACATTTTTTTTTTATTTGATACATTTTAATCAACTACAATCTGTTATGTGACATAACAATGAATCGTTTCGTTGGTATAGTGATAATTGAAACAGTATTGGTATGTAGAGGGCATAACCTATGATAGGCTCTACTCTATGTGTCGCCTTTTTTTTGGTTGCGCTATTTATTCAGCACGAGACCGTTGTCGCAGGTCCAGGGGTTTGTATTTTTTCAGTCTTTTTGCAATGGTTGTTCTGTCCAGTAGAGGCGCTACTACCGCGTTTGGGTGGCTGCCGAGCCTCGGCTCGTAATTTGTGCACAGCTTTTGAGCTGCAGTTTTCACCGTATCTATGTTGAGGTCTTTGTGTAGATAGGCGTTCGTGACGTACCATAGGGCGTTAGCCATGGTCCTGTTTTTTTTTGTTGTGGAGGGACGGGATTTAATGTTTATTAATTATTTTACTGTTTAGGGTTAATGTTATAGGGGTGTGATCGGATGATAAATCTAAGCTAGTTCTTATGTGGACATAGTTTCTAGCTACGCCCTTGGAGTATCACGTCCAAATTTTTACCTAAAATTTGGACGTGATACTCCTTAGATATGCTACTTTTGGGAAAAAAATAGTAGCATAGCGCACGTTCCTAAAACGGTATTTATTCTGACATGTGAAGAGGGTTAATTTTATGGTATCAGGATACTTCAAACTCCAGGTAAGATGGTGAATACAGTCCCATTCAAAGCCGGAAACTATTATATATTTACGCCAAAAATTGATCAACGGGTCGATTTTACCCAGGGTGACCACGAAGGGTTAAAAATGTTAAATTAAAATGTCAGGTCATTTTGAGGCACACTGTACGTTGGAGAATCCCAAAAAAAATATTCTTATACTATAATAAAACAATTTTAAAAAATATTTAGAAAAAAAATTCCAGCCTTTCGCCTCAAGAAACCATTGAAAACGGGTTATGTTAATGATAAAAGAATATTTAAAAAATCGAATTCGACGCGAATCCAATGAACTTCAAAACATTTTGTCTCTCGATAGCGAAAGCTTCCCGAGCGATGGAGATAAATATTGAAAATGGTCAATTTAGACTGAAAAGTGTCCGATTATGCCTATATAAATGATGAGGAAAAAAAATAAAAAAAATTTTGTTCGGAGGTCCTGCGTGCTTGTGATGTTGCGTGTTCGTGTGACGGAGACGAGAATTTGTCGTGTCGTTTCGCTATTACGCTCGCGCTAAGCATCGTGACTCTTGTCAGAGACATTATTGTTATATTAGCAATCCTTTCTCCTATACTGGTCGTATCCTCTTTATATCCTGTTACGTGACTACCGATATGCTTTTCGATCAAGTGGGTGAAGGACGATTCACAAATTTAATTCGTAACAATTTTTATATCCCCCATGCTCCCTTCATTATTATTGTTATGCGCGTGGTCTCGATCAATGGGAAAAATAATGCACCGTGAACTTGACGGGAATTAACACTAACCACGTGGGGGGCTTTTGTCGTTGCCGTACCTGTTATAAAAAAGCGTTCCATGTGGGAGCTCGACAGCCCATGGAAAAAATGCGCCTTTCCGTGCATTTTAATTGCACGATGCGTCTCCTCAATTAAATAAATTCACCGAAGTATCAGTGAGTTCGAGACTGCTTCAAAGTTGTTTAGTCTCCGTCTCTAATCGTCATGACGATTTTTCTTCACAAATAACTGAATCTTTTGTATGAATAAATTTTATATAAAAAAATAAAAGTTTTTATATAAATAAATTTTATATTAAAAAAATAAATAACTGACACTTTTCCTATGTCTCTCGTTAACAAATGTTTCATGAATTTTATTCTTGGAGTGTCTTCTCCAGTCTCTTTTTTATAATTATTTAGCAATCCCACCAACCGTTATAAAAATTGGTGAATAATAATAGTAACTATTACTAATACTGCTATTATTACGATTATTAGTCTAATAATATATTTTTGTTTTACTCTTGTTATTACTGAATAAGCGACCATTCCAGTGTGAAATTTTTTGGAAATAGTTTTTTTTTGCATTATCTAAAAATATGGACTTTCATAAACATGCAGCTGAATTTTAGTCGCGAAATTTGAATTATTCCGGTCTTAGAAAAAGGGATTCGACCACCTGCGTGAAACCTGGCGCTATTTAACGTTCTTCTCGAAACGTCATTTTTCAAAACGGTGGATGATTTGAAACGAATTCAGACGTCTAAAATTTTGCCAAATCAATCTTCACGCTATTCCTTAACGTCGTGCGGAAGCGTTTTTTTTTCTTTTGAAAATTTCATATTTTTTTTAACGAAAAACTGTCGAAAAAAGGTTCAATTTGACACTTAATTTTGAAATGGTCACCATATTGTTAATTTTCATCGAAAAAAAATCCTCCATACGCCTCGGTAGTTTTCCACACTGATTAATAATCTATTTGTTTTTTTTCTTTCAAACAATTTTTGGAGCAGTAGGACTTTTCACCGTTAGGCGCTATTTTTTAGGCATAATTTTGCAGTGGCCAAAAAACCTATATAAAAAATGAAACTAAAAAATTAAAAAATATTTTTATGTGGAACATAAATCATTTGAATAAAAGAAAAAAAATCGGACTGATTAGCGAATTTTATTTTAAAAAAATCAGCAATTTTCAAGCCAGTCACACTATAATGTTCCCTCGAAGAGCTACCAAAATAGCAATTTAAATCCTGCACTTGAATAATTAAATTGGATTGAAATGAAATTCTTCAATTAAAAAATTTTTCGAACGAATGAGTTTGAAGGAAAAAATATTTTTTCATAATTAACATAATTTTTTAACACGTATCTGGTTCGTCTTCGAGCTAAATGCGAGGCAACAATTAGACTCAGGTGATTCAGCCTATCAAAAAAAACTTATATATATATATATATATAATGTGAAGGTTTCTTCATGCAATCGGCGAGCGTCGTTTCGTTCTAAATATGTCGTGATCGCGTGTCGACCATGAGTTAATTAGTTGCGCGAACAAATGCATATTATATACGTCAAATAATGTTCGCATACTTTCAGACCTTTTTTTGCACCAATATTCATCGCAAAAATATCGTACACGGGTCTGCGTGAAAAAAAAAATTAACCGCGATCGAGAATGATTTCCAAAACTAAATATAAGAATTACATCGAATTATAGGGATTATAGGTTCGGGTAAGGAGTAAAATGATGCAGGATTTAATATCGTGCACCGGTGAATTATATATACTGTATTTGCCACAAGGGACGAGCGTTAAAAAATTGACGAATATATTTATAAGTTGTGGTCTGGATTCATCGTATATACATATGTATACGAGAGTCAGGTCGATTCAATACACATCACGTGAGAGGAAAAATGACTTCCTGGGCGTTATATTATTCGTTACACTCTCACGGTAAGCATGCGAACGTCGAACGGAAGAGAAAGAGAATTCATAAGAAGAAAGGCACAATCAATTGCACTAACCCGATGCACATACTTTTTTTTACAATCAAAATTAAAATATACAAATTAATAAAAAGTAAGACGCGCCCGATGAATTGAACGACTCTCGACGAACGCGCTCTGAAATTTTGAGCCGGTCTTACGGGATTGCATAGAGTGGTCTACTTTGATACTGGAATCCGCGAGTGAAACACTCAAAAATTACGAATAATTATGCGTGGTCGTATGTATACATATGTAGACACACACTCACATATATATATATAGATGATGATCGAATTGTTTCATTTATATTGGGTCATCCCATAAATAATGCGGCTTTATTATAGTTCTTTTATTTTTTAATTTAAAATAAACAAAATTTCATATATATATTTATGGAGAAAATATATTTGAACCCGTTATGTCTATGGCTTCTAGCTCATCGATCTGTTTTGAGGACGGTCCTTAAAACTATTCTAAGCAAATGGTCCATAAAACGATGGTTTTCAGAACACTCCTGACAATTATTTTAAGCAAATTTTGGGTCTTCAAAATATCCTTGATATAAATATGCTTCCATTTATTCCAAGGTGATTTTCAACACATTGAGATGCAGATAACTAATATTGAGTATGGGTGCAACACTGCTGTAAGGACGGTTCTTCAAGTTAAATATTTTTGAAATTACCTTTCCAAATATACTGAAACATATCCATAATATGTATATATATATATCTATATATATACATATTAGGGTGGCTGCAATTTGTGTCAAATTTGAATTTTCAAAGTCCTGTTGTAAAAACATAATCAAGATATATAACAAAAATTGTGTGCAAAGTTTTAAGGCACTGGGACAATTTTTAATGTTGCCTGTGAGGGTTTGAATTTTCAATACAAAAATACATATCTTTTTCCAAGTTATTACTTGATTATTTCTCATGCTTATAATATTAGTGAGAAAAATCTGAAACTTGGCTAATATATTGTGCACATTATGAGGTATTTGACCAAATTTTTAAAGATTTTTCCAGTAATATATGTCATTATTACTAGCTTTGCAATGACAACCTCATTTTCATTTTTTTGTGTTTCATTCATCAAAGACTATTGCTGGAAAAATCTGTAAAAATTTGGTCATATACCTCATAATGTGCATAATATATGTGCCAACTTTTAGACTTTTCCCACCAATATCCTAAGCATGAGAAATAATTAAGTAATAACTTGGCAAAACATATGTATTTTTGTATTGAAAATTGAAACCCTAAAGAATTTTCTGAGCGCTTTAAAACTGCACATAATTTTTTAAATATTTCTTGATTTTGTTTTTACAAGGGGACTTTGAAAATTCAAAACCAACCAAATGAGAACTCGGAGTAAAATTTTATTACCACGCGCCAGCAAGTTACATTCATTTGTTTCTCAGAAATCGCAAAGCAAGTTTCCCAAATAAATGCAAATAGATCTACTGAAGACCACAGTTGGAACAGTTGTAAAGTAGTAGGATAAAAAAAAAATTGTATCGTAATATGCAAAAAGGGATCAATATCTTGATTAGTCTTTTCGAGACAAACGTTAAATTGAATATAAACAGATACGCAGGTAGTTTATAGTGTATTTGTAAAATGGTTTTGCTTCGAATGATCATAGTTTTTTTCTTCTAGGAACTAGTATTTGATGTGAAAAGTGCTTGTAAGGTGTCTTTACCGAGCGCTTAGAAACGCGCGCGTGTGCGCATAATGGGAATGATCCTCTCGAGCTATACGTGTTGCTCGTTGAATCGAGTCGCGCGAGCTGGCAACCTACTTCATAGACTTGGATCCGTAGAGATCGCTCGGAAGTACAGCTAAGATGATTTTACGTTTCAGCTGACTGGGCAAATAACGTGAATTTTGTATCTGTAACGGGGTCTATTCCTCATCTGTTCTACTCCATCTATATTTACTGAACTGTCACGATTTTTTCTTTTCTAAATTTCCTGGTTGGCATCACTTTTTCCGTATTGATAAATAAACAAAATGCCTTATTTTTACAGCAAGTGCTAATTTTTAAATGGGATCATTCTTTCTATTCGATGTCAACTCAATGACATCTCGAGTGTTTCGATTCTCTTTGCGTTTGAATTTAAAAAAAAATGCGAAAGCGGAATGTCGAAGGTGGCGGGTGTGGCAAAATGTTAGGGAAGCTCCAATAAAATCTGGGGCCGTCAAGGGCTTGAACGGTGCTATTCGAATATGGATCGACATGATATGGATGCACTTGATAGGATGATATCGAATTTAGGTAACTTAATTAAAAATAAAAACTGTAAAGAAATCAATCGAGGAGATCCAGCCGCATATTATTAGACCACTTAAAAATAAATCATTTTTCAACATCAATGTTTTTTTTCAATCGGGCATCAAAGAGTCAACTGTGTCTCGTATAGTGATACATATTTTGAGGTTTTACACTAGCTGAATTTTAATTTGATATCGTATGTCCCAAATTCAAAATGATGAGTAGAAATTCGAAAATTGCACTTTAAAATGTTAATTTTAACGCTAATTAAAAATCGAAATGTAACATTCGAAATCTAACATAAAATTGAGACTCAATAACTCAACAAATACTTAATTTAGTGTATTTTTGTACAAGACGGTTCATATTTTCGAAATCCAACGATTTCTTGTACCTCAACACCTCTAGTCTAATAATTCAATAATAGGACCAGCTTATAAAGTGCAATCTTCAACCGTCCATATGACGTTTCCAATCTAAGGCCTCAATAAATTTAATAAAAAACGATGTAGTCCCCATTAAGGCCCGAATTAAATTTTCGCCCGTGAGATTGTATGTTTTTACATTAGCTGAATCTTAATTTGATATCGTATACCCCAAATTCACAATAACGAATAGAAGTGCGTTTTATAGGACAAAAAATGCGGACGAGGAAGATCGAAGGTGGCGGATGTGACAAAATGTTAGGGAAGTTCCAATAAAATCTGGGGGCGTCAAGGGCTTGAACGGTGCTATTCGAATATGGATCGACACAATATGGATGCAATTGATAGGATGGTAGCAGATTTAGGTGGCTTAATTTTTTAAAAAGTAAAGAGATCAATCGAGGTTCCAGCCACATATCATTAGACCACTTAAAAAGAAATAAATAATTCTTGAACATCAATGATTCTTTTCAATAGGGCATCAAAGAGTCAACTGTGTCTCGTATAGTGATACATATTTGAAGGTTTTTACATTTTCTGAATCTTAATTTCATATCGTATGTCCACAAATTCGAAATGACGAGTAGAAATTCGAAAATTACACTTTAACATTTTAATTTTAACGCTCATTACAAATCGAAATGTAGCATTCGAAATCTAACATAAAATTGAGACTCAATAACTCAACAAATACTCAATTCAGTGTATTATTGTACAAGACGGTTCATATTTTCGAAATCCAACGATTTCTTGTACCTCAACACCTCTAGTCTAATAATTTAGCAATAGGACCAGCTTATAAAGTGCAATCTTCAACACTCCATATGACGTTTCCAATCTAAGGCCTCAATAAATTTAATAAAAAACGATGTAGTCCCCATTAAGGCCCGAATTGAATTTTCGCCCGTGAGATTGTATGTTTTTACAATAGCTGAATCTTAATTTGATATCGTATGCACCAAATTCAAAATAACGAATAGAAGTGCGTTTTATAGGACAAAAAATGCGGACGAGGAAGATCGAAGGTGGCGGATGTGACAAAATGTTAGGGAAGTTCCAATAAAATCTGGGGGCGTCAAGGGCTTGAACGGTGCTATTCGAATATGGATCGACACAATATGGATGCAATTGATAGGATGGTAGCAGATTTAGGTGGCTTAATTTTTTTAAAAGTAAAGAGATCAATCGAGGTTCCAGCCACATATCATTAGACCACTTAAAAAGAAATAAATAATTCTTGAACATCAATGATTCTTTTCAATCGGGCATCAAAGAGTCAACTGTGTCTCGTATAGTGATACATATTTTAAGGTTTTTACATTTTCTGAATCTTAATTTCATATCGTATGTCCACAAATTCGAAATGACGAGTAGAAATTCGAAAATTACACTTTAAAATTTTAATTTTAACGCTCATTACAAATCGAAATGTAGCATTCGAAATCTAACATAAAATTGAGACTCAATAACTCAACAAATACTCAATTCAGTGTATTATTGTACAAGACGGTTCATATTTTCGAAATCCAACGATTTCTCGTACCTCAACACCTCTAGTCGTATAATTCATCAATAGGACCAGCTTATAAAGTGCAATCTTCAACAGTCCATATGACGTTTCCAATCTAAGGCCTCGATAAATTTAATAAAAATCCATATCGTCCCCATTAAGGCCCGAATAGAATTTTCGCCCATGAGATTATAAGAAAGTGATGGTGGGAGAAAAAAAGTATTTAAAAAATTCACAAAGTATTTTGTACGACAGCGAATGTTTCCGCGATCTCGAAACGTGCGATAAGACGAGTCTCACGAGTTCTCGAAGCTGCACGGAGCGCAAGTATCGTCGCGCTCCCAATACTTATTCATAGTGTTCAGTAAGAAAGAACGTACCTGAAAAGCCGAGCAAGCCGCTAAGTAAGATCGTGCCGAAGGCAAATCCAAGGAAACGTTGCACTTCCGAGCTTTCGATTGTCCACTAAAGATTTGCAAATATAAGTTTATGCGTGCGTATCGTCAAAACGTTTGATACGTCGTCGTGGATTAATGTCCGTCACGAAAGATTTACAAACTCGGCACTCTCGTAATAACAGTACTTGCGAAGCTGCGATTTCACATACAAAATTCGATGTTGTATCTCGTGTCGTGTATTCGGTACGAAAGAACAAGAGAGAGAGAGAGAGAAAGAGAAAGAGAGAGAGAGAGAGAGAGAGGGGGAGTATTACCCTCACCAAACAGGATTTACACGCGAGTTGGCTCAGTCCCGGTGGGCCCTCACGAATGTGGGCCGCTAATTAATTGCATCTGGCATTTTTGTTTTTTAAATATCCCATCTCGCCTTCCACCTTTCTTCCACTTTCGGATTGACGCCCAATTTTTCCACTTCGTTACTTCCTCGCGCCACTCTTTCTCGTTCGCGTGCCTCTTCGGATCATTCAACTTTGGTGACCGGAATAACCGTGGCAGGTTTACGGAAAAATTGGGATTTTTCTTGTCTGGTGCAGTGATGATCGCTATGGTTATCGGTAGCGATTTATCACACGATTCTCGTATACGGATACGGGTCGGACAACGAACTCGCGCAACCGGCAACTAGGTGCGGAAAGCGGTAGACCGGGACTCCGAGAGCGCGGCGTGAGTCAGTTTTACGGTGTTACATGCACGTATGTACGTTAAAACCGCATGGATACGTATGTATTTGTGTGTGTGTGTGTGTGCGACTAAACGCGCGCGTTGCGCGGCTTCTTCGTGCGTTTGCCACGCTCTTCGGCAACGGAGAGTAGTTCACCTGCTGGTGCCTCGAAACTACCAACTGCCGAGACTTGCCAGTGGATTCAACCTCCATGGGGCTTTCTCGCGCCGTTTCCCCGATGGCTCTCTGTCCATCTCCCTCCTATCTACTCTTTTCCACCACCTCGCCGGAACTCCTTCCGTTCTTTTTTTTTTTTTTTCTTCACTTGCGTGCACGTTACACATATACCTCTACTAGGACATCTGCTGTGTACATAGATGTCTGATAGGATCAAGCGACATCGTGTATCTGTACGCTGAGGGGCGAAAAAAAATGTTGTATGGACTCAACGTACGGTCGTGGACCTGCAGCAAAAATTTTCGCCCGGACAGCAATATTTTTCTGCTTTCCTAAACGAGAAAGGGGACGTTCATTAATTACGTGAGGTGTTTTTTTTTCTTTAATTTGGACCACCCTCCCTCTGGTGAGATTTCGTAACATGTCGAAGCACCCCGCCCCTCCCACGCACGTGAGATTTTCCCCCGATTTTTTTTAATGATTACAAAATGTTATATTTTGTGAATTAACAAGTTCACGTGAGATTTCTATTGAGCCCCCCTAAGTGAGGTTTGGTGAGATTTTGCCAGACCCCTCCCCCAGCCCCTTTTGGGCCTCACGTAATTAATGGACGTCCCCGAAGAACACTTTTATTGCAGTAGCGAAATATTTGGTTACAGGTTCGTGGACGCAGGATTAGTTTGTGGGATAGCTTTTTTTTTTTTGTGTAGAGCTGCTCCAAAGCTTCTCTGGGCTTGATATCTCAATCAAGTCATCTCAAAAAGTGTAAAATTTCGGGACATTTTTTGCCAACCGATACCTTGTCATTTCATTTTGTTCGTTAAAATGCTCCTCTGAGCTCTTTCGTTTTTAAATTTTGACTCGTTCGGGGAGAGAACTTTGCGGGAGGAATTGAAAGATGAACGATGTAAAAATGTCTCCTCTGCTCGCTATTTTTTACATTTGTTTTTATCTCGGCTGAGTAACTGAAATTTGAAAGATAAAAAAATAGTCTTTCAAAGTGTCTTGTATAATGATACATGAGGGTTTCACCTTCGCTGGATCAATTTTATATTGTATATGTCTCACATTCAATATGGCAGATAAAAAATCGGAAGGAAACATTTTTTTCTTTATTTTAACGCTCCGTTTTGAATTTTCGAAGGGTACATCGAATGAAAATTCAATGATTTTTAAAATACTAAATTTGAATAAGTATTATACGAGATTGTTCATTTTCTCGAAATTCAATCATTTTTTAAACCTGAAAAACTCTGATAAAATAATTTAGTACTAGTTTGATTGCAGAGTCTTGGAGTGCCCAGGATGTGAAGAGGGTGACCACCCTTCAAGCATTTACATAACGCTTCCAAACTAGAGCCCGAATAAAGTTTGCCAAAATTAACCCTAGGAGTGAAATCTTGGATCTCACAGACCCGACCAAATTTTCAATGATTTGACACCGCGAGGCCCTTGGCATTATAGATCCGGCCGTGCCACGTAAATTAACTTTGGTTCTTTTCCTACCATTTTCTGTTGGGCAGACTCTCAGTCATCGAATTGCTGCTGAATTGTGAAGGTCGAAATACAAGCACCGGCCCTCCCAGACCCAAGTGCGTAAAAATCGGTCTATTTACGAAGTAAGTACATCCTTTTTTTTATTCATTAGATCTTACATAAGTTATATTGAATAAATACACGGAGAGAATTAAAAAGTAATTTTTGTCGTGAATTTCACGGTAAAAATTACCGTGATATATTTCAATGTGGTGACAAGTGAGAAAAGCATAATAATTCGTATGCGACAAGTTTTTTTTTTAACTCACGTTACAGAAAATTTCAGATACGTAGCTAAAATTTTACTATACAAGAAGGGTAGCGCGCACGATAATTTTTACCGAGAGCACAATATATTTTCCTATAACACTCATTAAATTTTATAATAAATCTTAAAATAACTGTTATAAAGACGATACTTTTTTATAGACATTTTTGAAAGGCATAAAATAATAAAATGCACAGTAAAATTTCGCTGATATTATATATTTTTTAAATTTAAGTTTTGCGTATTTTGTTACACATCAAAATTTACTAGAAAATCTGGTAAAATTTTCTATCTGAAGAAGAAATTTTATTTTATTTTCGTGAAAATATGTGTTTTACTCAGTAATAATAAGCGAAGTTTTAGGGTTGTCATCTGGTTACCGTTGCTGCTCGGTAATTTTTAACATTTAATTCTCTCCGTGTATGAATGACTTTATTATAGTCTTTTGATATTAACTATTTTTTATTTATTCATAATTGTGATTTTGCTATGAATGTATTACAGAATATGTACAGTGGGTAAAAAAAGTATTTGTACACCGCGGGTTTTTGAAATTATCCTGCGAAAAAAAAATAGTTTAGCATTTTTTTTTCGACGAAAAATAAAATGTGTGACAAAAATTTTCGAAAAACACGCGGTGTACGAATACTTTTTTTACCCACTGTATACTCGCTACCAGGCGCATGTAAAGTCGCAGAATTAATTAATAAATAAGTAAATTAATAAATAATAATATAAATGAGTAATGAAAATGTGTATTTGTTGATTTTATTATTAGCAGCCTGTGCAAGAAATCCAAAAGCAGCTGCGAATTTCTCGCGAAAAATGAAACTTTTGGACGATGCAACAGAATAGAAAATAACGCTGTCGAAAATATAAACGACCACGAGACCGACGAAGACGAAAAAGATGCCGAGAATCACAATTCGGATTCCTGCCCAAAAACTTATAAACATATGTTGTTTCTCTTTTTTTGTCAATAAAATCTTATTATATAAATACTTTTATGCAATGTATAAAAAAGTTATTAAAAAATATTGGATTTTTACAGTAGTGAATCGTCAGAACAGACCATATATCGTTTGTAGCGAAATATGACACTCCGAAAATCTACCTAATTCACTCCTGGAAGTCTTGTTGGTAACGATAAAAAATTATATCACGATTTTTTTTTACTTTCACATCTGCCCTTTCAGAATCTGCGAAGAAAATTAAATTTTGTCGATCAATTCTTGAGTTATGAATTGGAAAAAAAAATTGTGCAAAACTCGCGTTTTTTCTCTTTCTCGAAACTTTTTTATCTGCTCAAACAGCTTTCTCCAACAAAATATGAACCGAACACAACAGTCCTCTTCACAGGCGAATGCCTAAAAGGCTGCTCTCTCATGTAAAAAAAATTATCTAAATAGATGTAATTTCAAGGAAACCACATCATTCGAAAATTGGCCGGATCTCGCAGGCCCAGTGTGTATAAGTAGCAAAAATATGAGTGTACTCCCAGGGTTAAAAAGCCCTGGAATCAACTGTCACACGGGAAATTCGTAGATTCTCCGGTAACGTATGACTGAATTGCAAAACAAGGTAATAGAAAATTAAGGGCTCTGTATAAGGTTGAAATTTCAAAAATACGAATTTTATTTCTCATTTTTATAGCCCAAAGTCTTAATTTTAATTTACAACAAAGATTTCGTAAATTTTTTTAAAAAATTGACTGAATAACTTACGCGTTTTTCTCGAAATTAGTTTTATAAAATGGTGTAATTCGAGTCTCAAAATTTATTCGGCCGATTCACTTTAAGGCCTTAGGCCACTCTAGGATTTTCCAAAAATCGATTTTTTTTATATAAAATTGGAATATTTATATAAATTTGGAATATAAAATTATATTCCAAAAGATTATGGGTGTGAAAAATCTCTAAGTACTCGATTTTCGAATTCTAGCGCGACCCCTCTTGATTCATGTCGTGACTTTCTACTAACTTCAAACGCGTTTATCTCAAAACTACATTTTTCAAGTCGGCCGGACTCATAACTCAAACAAATTTCAACCCATTCACTTGAAATTTTAACTGTATATTTATAATTACATTTTCTGAGGCACTACGTAGGATTTTTTAAATATATTGCATAGTTCCTTTTTTATAGACAATTTTCTGACGATTTTCTCATGGCATTTTATACTTTTTGTTTTAGAAATGCGCCATTTTGACAAAAAACAATATATCAAAAAAATCCTACGTACTTCTATAGCTATTCTTATATATAATCGAAAAAACTTTAGTGTCTCATCATAACTCAAAAATTATAGGAGCTGTTGGTCTGGGCGTTGACCTTCTAGAAATAAAGGCGTCATCGGAAAAATGCTGCACAGCCGCCGTTTTGACATGTGTCGCTGTGAAAAAATAATTTTGTATAGTCAATTACGTGTATAATAAAACTCCTATTTTGTAATGCCGATTTATTTTATGGTTTCGCTGAAGAAAAAAAAACACAAAATATGCCCTTTTTGTGGCCTCTAGAGTGGCCTAAGGCCTTAAATCCGCACAGAACATAGTTTATAACATTTTCTATCGTATGACCGAATGGTTTTTTGATACGTTTGTCCATTTGTTAATAACAAATTATTAAAGCCATTGTTTTTCGTCGAAAATCGCGCTTTATCTTCTGCAGCTTGTCATTGTCGTAACTTTCGAAATTCCAAAAAAAAAAGTATCCGGTCATACGAAACCTTTATGATTATACTGAAAGTACATTTTTCAATTTTTCATTTCGTATTATCCTAGTTAGCAAGCATTTAATATCTAGATACTATCTAGACAATTCGAATAACTTAAAGATACGATCTAAACGGTTTCGGTATTTCTCGCATAATCCGGAAGATATAATTTAGCCCAGATATAGCTCCTTGTGATCTTCAAAGTTCCTCGCACGTTTGTTCTCCCTCCCGGCTCCGCCATTCTAGTTAGCAATACATGAGCTCAGGCACAATACCAGACGAGCATGTGTGAGTAGCGTGTGCCGTTTTGTTCCGGTTTGATGATCTCCGAACGCGGATATCCGAGAGTGCAACGTGTTGATACAAACAAAAAATAATAATTAATAAAAAAAAAGCACACCAGGCCACGAAACACGTACTTTGGCTAACCGTTGTTCGCGGATATTCCTGCCCAAGTTGCTGCTAAATAGCTGTGTAGTTGGAAAATTCTTACGGCTCCCCATTCTGTGTCGATCTTGCAGGATAACTCTCTCGCTATACCGTAATTCAACGGATATGCGGATAAATGCTGTCGCTCGTATGTACACATACCGTCGAGAGCCAACCGACTCCACATACTCTCTTTGATGACCATTTTATTTAAATATTAAACGGCTCGGAGCAACACTGCAAATCCAAGTGTGTTTAGTTAAGGGATTACGTGGGTTTGAAAATTTCAAAATATCCATTTTTATTAACTTTACTATCTAATAGTACAATATTTCTAGAATATTCTCCCCAAGTTTTAAGTCAATCGGAGTAAAAGTCTAGACTTTTGGAATTCCCCCCGTTGGGAAAGACCGGCCGGGAGCGACGCAGGTATACGCATTTTTCTCAAAACACTATTTTTGAAGTCGGTGGACACGATTTCTCAAAAACTAATGCACCGATCTTATTGAAATTTTGCACACTTCTTCAAAATAGCATTGACTAGTGATCGAACGAAGGTTTTGTTTCGATTACAACTATCTTTACGTAGTGTAAATTGTAGTGTAAATTGTACCAAAAATTGAAATATTTTGCATACAACTCTGCCAAAAATTCAAATTTCAATTAAAAAAAAAAATCCTTCGGTCAATCACGAGCTATAATTATCTACTAACGGAAAAAAAATCGTTTTTAGTTTCAGATAAAGCTATCATGAGTTATCCTGACCATCACGAGGACACTTTTTTTTAGGGGTCTCCGGAAACCAGGGCCCACCGGCTGAATTTCACAAATTTTTGGATGAAATTTTTCGGCTTCGAAACCCACGTAACCCCTTAACATAGCTACGTGTGTTATTATCTTTTGGTCACTTTTTATACATTTCCGAGTGTGTAATTTTGGGATTCGCTTCTAGCGTTTTGTATTACAGACTTAAGGGGGGAAAAGCCTTTAGATGCCCGATAATGAGTAATTTTTCATGAATTTTTTTTGAGGTGATGAAATAATCGCATTATTTTTAAATCTTGACGTTATATTATTACAACTTCCAAGTGTTAAAATGTTTAAAAAAAAACAAAATGGCGGCGTTATAAATTATATTTTTAAGCGTCTTTTCCGTGATATCGAAAAGTACTCTATTCGTCTGATTTTTTCTATTGATCTGAAACAGAAATCAAAAATATTTTTCGATTATTGATATTTGTAGGGGAAGGATATACCTATAAAAATATTAAAACGTGTAAAATTAAAAATTAAGTCGGCTTTTTAACCAAATTTTCATATTTTTGACCATTTCTCGACATTTTTTTACCCCTAAAAAGTAATTTATTTACGCTATAATCTTTAAACTTTAGGTATATCCTTCCGACAATGTTATAATGAGAAACCTCCCAAAATTTCAGCCAGATCGATCAATAACGTTTTGAGCTACAACATGAGCAGTTTTTGAAAATGCAGTTTCGAGACAATCGCGATTAAAGTTTCAATACGATAATGTGCTATACGACTATGCTATACGATTATGTGCTATAACTTCGTAAATATTTCATATTTCCATTTTTCGATTTTCCAGTATACTCTCAATATATTATACTTTCGAAACATGTGAAAAAAATCATTTTTTTTTATAAAAGGGTTTTCCCCCCTTAAGTGTATTATTGCTATGCATGTTTCGTGTGTTATTTGTTTTTTTTTTACACACTATATGCGTGTTGGCTCAAGGCATCGCAGCCTGTTTACTAAACGCATGGAATATTTCATAAATCTAAAATAGAATAGAATACTCAGCTCAGAATTCTACATCAATGATTTTTTATTATAATTCGTCATTCCCAAATGTCCGGAAATGATTTTTTTCGAAGAAAACATTTCACCTACATATGGAATTAAACCTACAATCTACCTGTCTATACCGCCGACGCTGAATGGGAGGGGAGGGGAGACACGACAGAGAGGGAGACAAAGATGTTAACACGATAATTTATTTTCAATCGTCATATGTCAATTAACAAGCCCTATTCGATTAGCTTCATTTAAATAGGTATTACGTATCTTAAAATTGACATGACATGTTCAAATGTACATGTACATTTTAATATACTTAATGCGGATTCATTGTTTACAAATACGCACAAAATGTGCTTAATTTTACTGTCACACAGATAAATGCATCGTTCAACACACGTTTGATATCTGCACGTGTAAATGCAGACATTTATATGTTTTACATGTTTTGAATGAGACAATATTAACGTGTTAAAATTTAATGTGCTTCAAATGTTTGATAATACACATAAAATGTTTTTGAATTGTTTGTAACACACACAAGTGCGTTGTTTTAAGGCCTTAGGCCACTCTAGGATTTTCCAAAAATCGGTTTTTAATCGATTAGTACATATAAAATTATATTTCAAAAGATTGTGGGTGTGAAAAATCTCTAAGTACTTGATTTTCGAATTCTAGCGGAACCCCTCTTGATTCGTGTCGTGACTTCCTACTAACTTTGAAAGCGTTTATCTCAAAACTACATTTTTCAAGTCGGCCGGACTCATAACTCAAACAAATTTCAACCGATTCACTTGAAATTTTAACTGTATATTTAGAATTACATTTTCTGAGGCACTACGTAAGATTTTTTAAATTATATTGTAAAGTTCCTTTTTTATAAACAATTTTCTGACGATTTTCTCATGGCATTTTATACTTTTTGTTTTAGAAATGCGCCATTTTGATAGAAAACAATATATCAAAAAATCCTACGTACTTCTATAGGTATTCTTATATATAATCGAAAAAACTTTTGTTTCATCATAACTCAAAAATTATAGGAGCTGTTGGTCCGGCCGTTGACCTTCCAGAAATGAAGGCGTCATCGAAAAAATGCTGCACAGTCGCCATTTTGACATGTATCTCTGTGAAAAAATAATTTTGTACAGTCAATTACGTGTATAAGAAAACCCCTATTTTGTAATTCCGATTTATTTTATGGTTTGGCTGAAAAAAAATCACAAAATATGCCCTTTTTTGCCTCTAGAGTGGCCTAAGGCCTTAATTGTGTGGATGGCATTTACACGGGTTAATTCCCAAAATGACACACTTCACGCGTAACAAATAATACACATGGATTTGCAGTGAAGATCCCGCGTTTCGCACACACACACACACACACACACACACACACACACACACACACACGCGCGCGCGCGCGCGCCTGTGTATATATATATATATATACAGGCTGTCCCAGGACGGAATGTCATCCCTGAAATGGGCGGTTGGGAGTGAAATTCTGAGTCGATTGATATAAGCATGTATGGTTCCCAGATCAAGCCCTGAATTATTATTAATTTTTAAAGACGGGCCAATCAGGCGCGCCCGATGAGCGGGCTCACGTCGGTGAGCGATACGCGGGTGAACTGGTGCCTGGCGGAGCGGTGCTCCTACCGTGCGTGCACTTGCGCTCGTCGGTGTGAGCGCTTGCATGCGGTAGTGGGTGCCTCGCTTTACGTGCTTTCGTGGTATGGGTAGGACTCTGCGCCCGCATCGGTGTGAGCGCTTGCGTGTGTAGTGCTCTCTGTTTATGTGCACTCGTCGTATCGTGCGACGGAGAAGGCCACTATCCGTGTCAGGGCGCGAATGTAGTAGTGCGCTTCTCCTTAATAAATAAAGATCAATAAGTTTTTAAATAAACAAAAGTTTTTAACAAAACAATTAAGCAATTGAATTTTTTTATTACCCGATTAGCCCAATACATTTTGGGGGCATTTGGTAATTTTTCAAACAAAAAAATATTTTGAATAAACGATTTATTTATTAAATCAACTGGGAACATCTATTAAAAAAAAAATTTCCGACAAACCTTATGTCAACTATTCTTTTTTCATGTGAAATAATCTCCGTGTTTTTTTTTTTTTCATTACAAATTAATTTGTTTACACTTCACGATTTTGTTGGAAGATCGATTTAAAAAAAAATTACAGAAAAATACGGGATCAATTTTCAGTTATTAATTTTTTTCACTATCAATTTTGATGAACTATTTTGCAAAGAATTTTTCCGAGAAAATGGATTCAAGAAAATCCGCCGTTTTTCGTTTTTGTTTTTTTTATGCCTGATAAGACAGAGAAGGTTGCGAAGAAAGACCTGCGAATAAATAAAATTGAATAATGTTCTCATTTTATTCAAATTTTCATGCGAATTGAAATTATAAAAATTAAAAAATGCCCTCAAAATGTATTGGGCTAATCGGGTAATACAAAAATTCAATTGTTTAATTGTTTTATTCAAAACTTTTGTTTATTTAAAAACTTATTGATCTTTATTTTTCGATGATTGAAAATGCGAGAAATGAAATACGCAAGGAGAAGCGCACTACTACATTCGAGCGCTCACACCGATTGTGGCCTTCTCCGTCGCACCATACAACTAGTGCACGTAACAGAGAGCACCACACTACACTCAAGCGCTCACACTGATGCCACGAAAACACGTACAGCGAGGCACCCACTACCGCATGCAAGCGCTCTCACCGACGAGCGCGAGTGTACGCACGGTAGGAGCACCGCTCCGCCAGGCACCAGTTCACCCGCGTATCGCTCACCGACGTGAGTCCGCTCATCGGGCGCGCCTGATTGGCCCGTCTTTAAAAATTAATAACAATTCAGGACTTGATCTGGGAACCATACATGCTTATATCAATCGACTCAGAATTTCACCCCCAACCCCCCATTTCAGGGATGACATTCCGTCCTGGGACAGCCTGTATATATATATGTGGAAAACACCCTGTATATACAGGGTGTTTCGGACATGGACCGACAAAATTTTTTGTGCTATTGATGGGGCTAGTTTCTACTTTTTTCATCCTTACACCCTATGTCCTAAGTGCCACGGTAATTGAGATATGATTTTTTTTTATTGCCGGAAATTTCGCCTTTAAATCGTCATAAGTTTTTTGTTTGTGGTTGTGAAAGCACGAAATAACTTTTGTTGCATGCATGGAGCAAAGAAGGTCGATTTGAGCCAAATTTATTACTCAAGTTAAATAATTAAAAAAAAACATCAGAAACATAAAAAGTCTTTTCTCAACCCTGACCCTGGCAAACTAGTATCTCTTATTTTGACCGCATAATAAATCATTTCTGTTACATGTAGCATACCGTTCGAACGGGTATAAACTAGAGAACTGTTTAAAACAAAGCTACGTTCAAAATAGCTTTTATTTTTTTTTTATAATGAATTCAAAAGTTGACATTTTTCATACATTTACACATTTTTTAAGACTTTGAAAGCTCATGAGTGCTTTTCTTGAAACCAATTGCATCAAATAATGATTTGTTTATGATAAACATACATTGCAGAATACAACAAAAATTATTTCGTGCTATTGCAGCCACGGATAAAAAAAGTTATGACGATTTTAAGGCGAAATTTTGAGTAATTAAAAAAAATACGAAAAAAGCATACCTCAATTACCGTGACACTTAGGACATAGGGTCTAAGGATGAAAAAGTTGACATAAGACCCCCGCCCCGATCCCCAAAAAATGTTGTGGCTCCATGTGCCAAACATCCTGTATATATGGTGAGTGGGTAAATATATAATATATGGGAAAAGGTTAATTTGAAGACATTGATATTCGAGAACGGGCTTGTTCTCAAAATTAACGATTGGATTTAACAAAATAGAAGAGCAGTCCTCAACGCAGCCAGATATTCTGATAACCACTGTTGAATAGATATAACGCATTTAACATTTACTTTCCCCATTTATAAATATGTGTGTGTTTACATATGTAGTGATATATAGACGCACGCAAAATTCTCTTCCTCTTTCCATCAAGGAGATCTGGGTCACGATGGCTGCAGGATTCTTCCTGTGGATCTTCCCTCTCGAACTTACCGGTACCTGCCCACCTGAGGAGGCTCTTCTTCGTGGTTTTGTTTTTTTTTCGTTCCTTTGCTAAGGAATCTCATACTTAATAACTCTTCTCTCTGGATGATGCTGGACTTTTTTTTAGCATGATCCAAAATTTTGACTACGCATATATGAATCTTTCAATTTTAATGATGTCACGTATTGGATGCGCACTTTGATTATTTATTTCGATACGCTTCGATGTTGCTGTAATAGTTATTTGGCAACGATTTCTTCATTATGGAATAGAAATAATACTTAGCAGCTACTGATGATATGAAAAAGATGTTAATAAGAAAAAATAGATGCACGGACTAATTCTGATAATACAGTAGAACCTCGATTATCTGATCTTCAATTATCCTCATTCGATGTTTGAAAGAAGTTGAATATATGGGGCATTCCATACCAATTCGACCTGGGTCTGACCCTCGACCCCTCAAATCTGGTTCCCGATTTTTCCTATCATTACTCTCACTCTATCAAGCAATTACAGTTTTTTTTTCAGATTTTTCAAAATAAATTTGAGCGCGTCATGAATTTTTGATTTTTTTTTTGAACACCTCGATGGCCGTAATCGAAAAATCTGAACAAAAATCCCAAAAATACAGTGTCAGATATAAAAAATGTTGGTGTAAAATTCATAATGTCTGGGCTTTTGCTTCAACCCGTTTTTTAGCTTTTTGAGCAAAAAAAATGAAAAAAATAAGAAGCAGAGGTCAATTTACTGTAGACTCTTGCTCGAAATTTTGTATGCATAGTACCAGATTTTTTAGAAAATTTCTCCGATTTTTCTAAAGTGTATTTTGTAATTTTCGAATTTTTTTTTTTATCATGGTAACAAAAACCCTAATTAGGGATTTGGAAATGATGCGAATTGCACTAACAATAAGCGTAAGATGCCTGGTGAGGTTCGGTACACTCTAAACTACTATTGAACTACTACTGTAGACAGTAGCTTGAATATTTTTGATGATAGCGAACGGTTTTTGGAAATTTTTAAGGATTTTTTAAAGCATTTTTTTCTGTAATATCATCGTAAAATCATGATTAATTAAAAGCGGTCATGAACAGTGATCGCTCTTAATTAAATAATTAAGAGCGGAAATAATTTTTAATTTAATCCCAAAAATGTTGGATCTTTGTCTTGATCCTTTCATTTGCTTCAGCTAGTACGGATTTTCTTTTTATATCGCTTGAAATAATGGGCGTTGAAAGAGAACATCGAGGAATTTTTTTTAAAAATAAGATATATAATTTCGGAGATTTTTGAATATGGCTTAAAAAATATTGCCTCTTTGTAGAGCGATTTTTTCAATAAAATGAAGCAATTGGCAATTGCGCGAGCAATCACCAATTAGTACAAGAATACAAATCAAGATAGGAATGACGGAAGAGAATTAACAGACTCATTGTATCAACAATCAGCATTAATCTATTCATTTACTTCGGCCATTGCTGTTTTTGATTGAAAGAAAAGGCATTGGGAGGAATCTTCAAAGAACAAGTTTGAAAAATAATTGATGGATTTTCGTATATTTTCAGAAAGACTCAACAAAAAATCTTTTAATGAATTATTGATTAAATAAATGTTATTCAAGTCCTATTATTAAATAAAGTTATGAAATAAATTATTATTAAATGTATTATTAACCCTTCGCGGTTACACGATCTGGCTACAACACGCTGGTCACAGGAGTTCGCAATGACCCCAGCCATACTTAAACGATTGCCTCGTTGACCGTATCGTTCTGAATGATTCATAAAAATTCAGAATATTACATTGAACATTCTAGAATGTGGAATTCTCGATATTATATTTCAATCAAATTTCAAAATGGCGGAAAAAAATCAGCAACGGGTCAATGCGTAGAAAAAAACCCTTTTTTACTAAAAAAAAATCATAACTCCGGCAATTTTCAATTTTTGTTCATAAAATTTTACGGTGATACTCTTGAGATATGATAGTTTGAGAAAGGAAAATAGCTCCATAATAGGCGTTTTTAAAAGGTATTTATTCTTATATTCGCAGAGCCATTTCGTAGTGAAATAAAGAACGATAATCATAAAAAATTAGCGATATATTATAAAAAGTGGCTGCCAACAACTTATAGTAATTTTGGCTTGAAGTTGCGTTTAGGGTTATTTTGACCCCGGGTGACCGCGGAGGGTTAAATAAAACGATGAAATAAATTAAATAATTTGTTTTATTCATTAAATTCATTACATAAATAAAAAATATTCAAACAGATTGTTAAAATAAATTATGAATTAAAGAAATTTAAATAAATGAATCGTTGTTCCATGTGGATTCGACGTTTTTTTTTTGTCAAGGATCGATGTAAAAGAGGTCGAAGGCTCGTCTTCGCCATTTTTCACACGCATATACTTATAGTTGTTACATTCTCCCGATTGATTCGCGAGAACGCAAGATTTCATTGCCCCACTCTTTCGCATCAGCTGCCGCCTATTTCGGCGTTATACCGCATCGTCTGAAACTCTCTCGCGCATTGCCGTGAGATTCTCATCTCTCATGGCATCTTTTTGACTCGCTTCATCTTTATGTTTCTCTCCTCGTTGCTCCTCTCTCTTGCCGCAATCTTAATCTAACTGTAAAGCAGGTCCTCTCTACTCTTTCCCCACTCGCGTATTACACTTACCGATCGTTTCTCTCTCTCTCTCTCTCTCTCTCTCTCTCTCTCTCTCTCTCTCTCTCTCTCTCTCTGTCTCTCTCTCTCGCTCTCTCTCTTTTACACTTCCTTCTCGGCCGTTATAGCTCGCGTAAGACCGTAGGGATCGCCGGCTCTGACGCAATCACGATTATACCTCGATTGAGGAAGTATTACGTCGAAGTGAACTTCAGAAAAAATCGGTTTTCTCGATTTTTACTGGGGTAATACTGCAATTTCGAGGGGATGGTTAAATCCAATCGATTCTTAAAATAAGAAAAGAAATCGCTGGCTTTTCTTTTCCAAATTTTTCTATTCGTCGATTTGTCTTCAAAGCTCTAAGTTTACCGAAAATGTTGTCCCATATTCAGAGACAAAATTCGCGATAAGGGGAACCATTCTTTTTATTTTGTTTTTATTTTGTCCCATACTCAGAGACAAAATTCACGATAAGGGGAACCATTTGTTAAATTCTCTTTGTATTTTGTCCCATACTCAGAGACAAAATTCGCGATAAAGGGAATCATTTTTAAAATTCTTTTTGTATTTTGTCCCATACTCAGTAACAAAATTCGCAATAAGGGGAACCATTTTTTATATCCTCCTTGTATTTCGTCCCATACTCAGAAACAAAGTTTGCGATACAGGGAACCATTTTTTTAATTCCGTTTTTATTTTGTCCCGTACTCAGAAACAAAATTCACAATAAAGGGAACCATTTTTTAAATTCTCTTTGTATTTTGTCCAATACTCAGAGACAAAATTCGCAATAAGGGGAACCATTTTTTAAATTCTCTTTGTATTAGATGAAGTAAAAAGTTCTGAGCGTTTTTTCGCTTTATTTCGACGAAGAAATTAACATAGTTAGGATTATCTGATTTAAATCAAATATGCACCGTTTTGTCCGATAACTTTTGTCCATTTTTAAGGCAATTTCATAATTCCGCGATTGAAGAAGTCCTCGTCCCTATTAGTAAAAAACTTGACCAGCTCATTTTCGCAATCCTCTCTTGAGGCCAGTTTTGTACCATCAAGAAAGTTTTGCAAATGCTTGAAAAGGTGATAATCGCTTGGTGCCAGGTCTGGACTATACGGCGGGTGCGATAGAACCTCCCATCCAAGCTCTCGGAGCTTCTGGCGCGTCGTTAAAGATGTGTGCGGCCTGGCGTTGTCTTGATGGAACACAACACCCTTGCTATTGACCAATTCTGGCCGCTTCTGGTCGCCTGCTTCAATCTGGTCAGTTGTTGACAGCAGAGGTCCGAATTGAGTGTTTGGCCGGATGGGAGCAGCTCATAGTGGATGATTCCCTTCCAATCCCACCAAACACATAGCAAAACCTTCTTGGCCGTTAATCCGGGCTTGGCGATCGTTTGGGCCGGCTCACCGCGATTGGACCACGATCTTTTTCGGCTGTTGTTCTCGTATGTGGCCCATTTTTCATCACCAGTCACCATCCGCTTCAAAAATGGGTCGATTTCGTTACGTTTCAGCAAAGAATCGCAGGCATCAATTCGGTCCAAAAGGTTCTTTTACAACAATTCGCGTGGCACCCATACATCGAGCTTCTTCTTGAGAACAGCGTTATGCAAATGGTTCCAAACGGTTTTCTGGCTAATCTTCAGTTGCTGGGCAATGGAATAAGTGCTTACATGCCGGTCCGACTTGACGGTTTCCATGATTTTATCGACATTTTCGACGATTGGCCTACCAGAGTGTTCCTCATCTTCGACGTCCATATTATCAGAACGGAATCGTTGGAACTACCGCTTTGCTGTTGCATTCGATACTGTATTGGGTCCATAAACAGCACAAATTTTTTTGGCCGCCTGCTCCGCCTTTTCAGCTTGGTCGTAGTGGTACTGAAGAATGTATCGAATTTTCTCTTGTTTTACCTCCATTTTGGAACGCTGTAACACACAACTGGCTTCACCAAACACAAAACTGTGAAAAGAACTTTTTTTGAAGCGTAATGTCACCTTTAAATAGCCGTACAGTATGACCCGATGCAATGTATTCATCGTGAGATATGGCTCACTAAAGATATCTAGCGGAAAACGCTCAGAACTTTTTACTTCACCGAATATTTTGTCCCATACCCAGAGATAAAATTCGCGATAAAGGGAACCATTTGTTAAATTCTCTTTGTATTTTGTCCCATACGCAGAGACAAAATTCGCGATAAAGGGAACCACTTTTTAAATTCTCTTTGTATTTTGTTCCATACTCAGAGACAAAATTCGCGATAAATGCAACCATTTTTCAATTAAATGTTCAAGCGAATTTACAAGCCTTTGGAAAGAATTTAACGGACCTGTTCTCATGCTAATACGCGAACCGAGCTGCGCGATAATTGTTTCGCAACGTTGTCTTTTTTTACCGGTAATAACAGCTCTAAAATCGGTAAAAAAAAATATGGCTGCACTGCATACTACCGTTTAAGAATCGTGGCCGAAACAAGACGAAATTACTATCGTTTTTGAGACCACAAATAATCATTATAAAATCGATCTATTTTCCAATGATTACAAATGTACTCGCAATCCCATCGTTAGATTTGGTCCTTTCACTTTCAACTTCTCATTTTTTTTCTATCAAATAAACTGTTTTTATCATATGCGATGTGAGAGAAAGGTGAGAAAAGCGTCGAGTTTTGTTGGACCTGTTCGGGCACTCGTCAACTTTTGACGTTTACTCGATCGTGATACGCGCAATGTTCTTTTTTCTTCTTCGGATTTTCCGGTTCGTTTTTACGTATTTCGTGTCGAGCCGTCTACGATACAATTACGATATACGTGACGAATTAATAAGAGCTCTGATCACTCGAAAATTATCGAAGCGTTGAAATCCGTGTATGCACTTCTGATAGGTCAACGAAAGCAGGAAGGATTTATAGTCTTTTATTTTGTTGTCGATTTCTGCGAGGTTTTGTCACGCGAGGCGAACGGAACGCGGCGTTCGTGTACATTTGAATTTATGTGCTAAATAAATATGAAAAAGAAGAGTGAAAGTTCGCGAAATTCTTCGCGTTAATTGGCACGTATGCATTCTAGATTATTGGCGTGACTATCGGTCGTTGCTTCATGATTAATCGGATCCTCGAATACTTCACATTCATCGAATCACCTTTCTCCAGAAATATATTAATAATGCTCACGTAATAATAATGAAGATATATCAGAATTATATAAACACCTAGCTGGAATATTGCAGAGTTTTTAGCATTGAAAATGCTTTTAAAGATGTATATAGGGGAGTCCGATTTAGCGAGATGCCACACGAAAGTAACGCTACCCCCACTCCACTGCTGTTGTAGCAGTGTGGGCCGAGCTCTGGCATTCTGAATGCCTGTAATTGGTTGAAAACTGCTGCATTACATGTAGTCATTTATGGTTACAAATGATAAGTTTCAATTTTGTTGTGTACATTACAATGTAATTAGGATAATAATTGTATTTACAGTTTGAGAGAGTGGGAGGGGGAAAGAGAGCGAGAGGGTGGGTGGGTGGATGGATGGATGAATGAGAATGTAAAAATGTGCAAATGTGAAAATGTGAAAATGTGAAAATGTGAAAAATGTGAAAATCCGAAAATGTGAAAATGCGAAAATGTGAAAACGTGAAAATGCGAAAATGTGAAAATGTGAAAATGCGAAAAAGTTAAAATGTGAAAGTGCGGAAATGTGAAAATGTGAAAACACGAAAATGCGAAAATGCGAAAAGAAGAAAATGTGAAAATGTGAAAATGTGAAAATGCGAAAATGTGAAAATGTGAAAATGTGAAGGATGGATGGATGGTTGGATGGTGAGTGAGAATGTGAGCATTTGAGAATGCCAGAGAGAGCAACTCATATTATTTGCATGTACCTTGTTGTTAATCACCCGAAAAGTTTGATAACATTTTCAATGCCACGAAATAATTGCACTTTGTGTAATATCTGTAGATTTTTTGTTTGTTTAAAAACCACGTTCTTTTTCTCTCGCATTCTCCTGTTCATCTTTGCAACAAAAAATTGACTTTGAACATCTTGGAAATCATCGTCCGATTTTTGTTATGCAGAGAACGACGCGAGATGCCCGACATACTGCTTTGGAAAGACAATAAAAAAAAATTCACGGAAGATGCGAGTCGTGCTTGAGTGTGCACGGCGATTTTTTTAAAAACGGAAAACCAGTTGCGAGCTTGAGACTGTATGAATACAAACGTTGCATAAGCCTGAAAATAACGGGTATAATTCCCGGACCCTTTCAACTGTGAACGAACGATAAGAGAACGCGAGAGTTGAGTTTTTTTTAAATGCCCCATGCGAGACGTTCGACTGGAACTGGACAAAAAGAGTGCTTGGTTCGAGCAAGGACCAGTGTACTTGTGCAAAGACTTACGTATTACACACTCGATTGACGCAGTCTATCCAGATTCTATGTAACTTGATATACTCCTTTTCATAGATAAGCTTGAATTACTTCACGATTAAAATTACTCACTGTGTTACTCAGCCCACCGTGTATCTGATTTAAATCGACCCGTTGCCATTTACAAATGCCACGCTTTACATTTATCCATTCGTAAACAACAAGGACGATTGAATTCACTACACGAAGAGAAAAGTGCATGGTATTTACAGAAAACGTCCGAGGAAAAGAGGGTATTCTCGAGTATAATTTGTTACAAGATCTTATAAAAGTGACTACATGAAAACAAATTATGGTAATCTTAACTTATAGCGAAGACGTAAACAATTTTTAAATCGTGTCAATAAAGTAGATATAGCAATAGCACGCTATAATCGATATAGATATATACGCGCATTAATTTATCAGTTTTCAATATTCACTGACAGAAAAAGTCTTTTATTCCACTCGGTACGATAATGGATGGTTTACACACGCTTCGCGTGCGAAAACCCCCCATTTTCACACCGCGTAAAATAACATTTCGTATAATACTCGACGAAAAAACTTTTTTTAACCTCGTGTGATTCCAACACTCGCCTTCGGCTCGTGCTGCAAACTGACACTCGTTAGAAACAGTTTTTTCGTCTTCATGTCATAATGTACTATTGATATTCTATCTAACAAGATGCTTCTATTTGATTTTTTAAAATTGAATTAACTAGATTTTTCGTGAAATCAAATTTTTTCTATTGCATTCCATTATTAAAATGATTTATTTTAGATATATTTATTTATTCAAATCAAGATCTATTCAATATCGTCTAATAAATACATATTTCATTTATTCCTAATAAATCTGTGATTTGGTTTCAACTGGCAGTATAAAACAAAAGAAACCAACGGAAAAATGGTACACGATTCAGTCTCTCAAAAACTTATGGCTTTGTTTTCATGAAAAGACTGTTGTCATATTCTGCAGTTCAAGAAAATGGTTCACGCCTGTTAATAAGAATCATGACGATACCTTTCTTTTTTTCCAAACAACAGCCTTGTTAGTGAACAAAAAAGAAAAATAATTTAACTTTTTTTCACCGCACTTTTATATCATGAACCTATATTCCTTTCTCGTATTTATGCGATATATCGTGTTTTATCTTTATTTATTTAATTTGAATCTAATTTTTATTTATTAAATTTTAATAGAGTTGATATTTAAAAAGAATAGCTTGAAGATATAACAAAATATATATTTGAAAGAAATAGGGTCGTAGTAGACTACGAGACAAGGACAAAACCTATTTGTTTTAAATAGATCTTATTTAAATTGAATATTTTTTGGTCAGTGTTTAAAATTTCGAAAACTATTGCAATGTGATAAAAAAGGGATTTGCGCAGTTATCAAAAAGAAGGTTTGGGCCAAATTTCATCTATATCTGTTATGCCAAATCTACGATTAGAATAACATACGAGATGTGTAAATTAAGTAATGAGACAGGCAACGGAGCGTTCGATCCGGCAACACTTGGGATACGGGACTTGGAGGGGTGACAGGTAAATATGTGATACGCCTTCAGTAGGAGTTTGAACTCGCTGGAGTCATTTGTTTGTCCGTAGCGATTGTTTCCGTCAAACCGTTTTTTCTAGTGCTTTCTAAAAATGAGTGATATCAATTTGGAGCAACGGTGTACAATCAGGCTTTGCTTCAGACTTGAGCACAGTGCAACGGAAACTTTTGCAAAACTCCAGCAGGTTTACGGAGACAGTGTTTTGTCAAGGGCCCAGGTTTTCTCAAGGGGCCAAACTTCGAAAAAGGGTCATGCGTGTGAGATCAAACATCAAGAACAACTGGGTGTTGCATCACGACAATGAGCCTTGTCACACAGCAATTTCAATAAACGAGTTTTTTGCCAGTAAAAACATTCCTGTGGCTTCTCAGCCTCCTTATTCACCTGACCTGAATCCGTGTGACTTTATCCTCTGCCCGTGATTGAAAAATCACCTCAAGGGACCTCATTTTGGGACACTCGAAAACATTCAAACGGCTGTAAACAACCACCTGAAGGCCATTCTAGTATCCGAGTTTTAGCACTGCTATGAGGATTGGAAGAATCGCCTTCAGCGCTGTGTGACTTCCTAAAAAAGTTATTTTGAGGGAGGAAATATTGAATTGTAATTCTATTGGAATAAAAAAATTGAATATCATCAGTCTTCTAACTTAATTTACACACCTCGTAGGTACCCGATAGCATGGCGGCAGCGTGCAGAAAAAAGGTCGGTCGGTTGTAGATTTGATTCCATGTGTAGGTGAAACATAGAAAGAAAACATTCCAGGAGGTCAATGAATGACGAATTATGACAAAAAATCATTGAGGTAGAATTCTCAATTGAGCATTTTTTTAAATTACTTTGGATTGATAAAATGTTCTATGCATTTAGTAGAGGTATCGTACAATATGGTATAAATCACTATAAACATCGTGGCAATTCACAAGCAACATTTTTATTAACGTATATATATATATATATATTAGTCCTGTTCACTATTAGGATCTTGGGGAAGTTATGTTTTGATAGTGTAAGGAAATATGCATTTTATGAAAAGTTACAATATTATATAGCATTGAACGATGAACGTATGCTTGTAAGATTGTTGGTTGCGGTTACCATGTGTGCATAATTTACGCAACCGCTAAAATATCAGTTAGCAGTACTATATTTTGGACGATAACCATGGCTATAAAATATTATCGTCCCCTCAGGGAAATCTTCTGTATATATAAAAGGCAAAGTCCTTATTGACTGACTGACTGACTCATTATCGCCCAGCCTAAACCGCTAAATGTAGAAACGTGAAATTTGGAAAGCATGTTGATTTTATTATATAGGTAGTTAAATATCCCATTTAAGAAGGGATTTTTCGAAATTCAACCCTTAAGAGGAGAAAAGGGGTGGCAATGTTTGTAGGGAAATTTGAAAAAATCGGATCGGATTTATTTGAAATTTGGTATTCGTGCTTCTTGACACAGTTAATGAAACACGTATTTCAGCATTCTTAGAAATTTAACCTCCAAGGGGTTAAAGGGAGTGGCAAGGATTGTATGGAAAATACAAAAATTCGGGTCAAATTTACTTGAAACTTTTTATAACTGCTCCTAGACATAGTTAATAAAATGTCAGCGCTTTTTAAAATTCAATCCTTAATGGGAAAAGGGGGTAGCAAAGTTTGTATCGTAAAAGATAAAATAGTTCTGTGACTGACTGACTGACTGACATTAAGGCCTTAGACCACTCTAGACGCCAAAAAAGAGCAGATTTTGTGATTTTTTTCAGCGAAACCATAAAATAAATCGGAATTACAAAATAAGGGTTTTATTATACACGTAATTGACTATACAAAATTATTTTTTCACAGCGATATATGTAAAAATGGCGACTGTGAAGTATTTTTTCGATGACGCCTTTATTTCTGGAAGGTCAGCAGCCGGACCAACAGCTCCTATAATTTTTCAGTTATGATGAGACACTAAAGTTTTTTTCGTTTGTATATAAGAATAGCTATAGAAGTACGTAGGATTTTTTTGATATATTATTTTTTTTGTCAAAATGGCGCATTTCTAAAACAAAAAGTATAAAATGCCATGAGAAAATCGTCAGAAAATTGTTTATAAAAAAGGAACTATGCAATATAATAAAAAAATCCTACGTAGTGCCTCAGAAAATATAATTCTGAATATACAGTTAAAATTTCAAGTGAATCGGTTGAAATTTGTTTGAGTTATGAGTCTGGCTGACTTGAAAAATGTAGTTTTGAGATAAACGCGTTTAAAGTTAGTAGAAAGTCACGACATGAATCAAGAGGGGCGCTAGAATTCGAAAATCGAGTACTTAGAAATTGTTCACACCTATAATTTTTTGGAATATAATTTTATAGGTACTAAGGTACATTTTGAACAAAAAAAATCGATTTTTGGAAAATCCTAGAGTGGCCTAAGGGCTTGAGACAACGCACAGCCTAAACCGCTGAAGATAGAAACATGAAATTGGGAAGATATGTTCCTCACAAGGTGTAGAGGTGCATTCAGAGAGGATTTTTCGAAAGTCAACTCTAAGAGGGTAAAATGGGGTATAAAAGTTTGTATGGAAAATTGTATTCCTCGCGTATATGAACTTGGAATTTGATATACACACTGCCGGCAGAAAGTTTGGATACACTAGTCAAAATTTTTTACCGCACTAAAAGTTAGATAGCGGACTCAAAAATGAAGATAATTGAATTTCCCAAGTGGTGTTTTAAAGAGGATAATTTTACCTTTATTTGGCTTTTTGTTAGAAAATTCTTTACGATTTTTTTTCGCCCCGGTACGCACTTTTGAACGTGGCCATTTTTCGGCTACTTTTTGACCGTCAAATATTAACTGCAAAGTTTGTGGAAACATTTTTCCTCTGTTTTTTTCCATGGTAAACTTAAAAAGGATATGAAAATCTACATTTTTGTTTTCTAGAAAGTCTTGTGCGATTTTATTTCGCCCCAGCATTGCATTTTTAGCTAAACAAGACATGTTTTAGAAAAAAAAGGCGTGATCGAAGAAATATACGGTTTCAGAGGAAATGTTAAAAGGGTAGAACGTTGCAGGGGTTCACATTGGAGTGGCTAGAATTTTTCCAGAATTTGTTTGGAGTTTTTTTTACCCTTTTTTAGTTGGAACTTTGATGAGTGGAAAGGCTTCACTTGGGAATTATGGGATCTAGGAAAATATATTAAGAAAGATTTTTTTTTACATTTTGATTTTTAATTAACTACATTTTTTTTTATTTTTGATTTTCATTTTTTTATTTCAATTATCAAAAATAAAAAAAACATCTACAAAAATTGTAGTTAATTAAAAATAAAAATGAAAACGAATTTCCTTTCTTAATATATTATCCTAGACCCCATAATTCCCAAGTGGTTTGATGTGTGGAGCCTCCCACACATCAAAGTTCCTACCAAAAATGGTAAAAAAAATGTCCAAAAAAATTCTGAAAAATTCTAGCTACTCCAGTGTGAACCCATGCAACTTTTTACCCTTTTGACATTTCCTCTGAAACCCTATAGTTCTTCGATGACGCCTTTTTTTTCTAAAACATGTCTTTTTTAGCTAAAAATGCAATACTGGGGCAAAAAAAATCGTACGAGACTTTCTAAAAAACAAAAATGTAGGTTTTGATATCGTTTTTAAGTTTACTATTAAAAAAAATGAGGAAACAATTTTCCACAAACTTTGCAGTTAGTTTTCGACGGCCAAAAAATAGTCGAAAAATGTCCGCGTTCAAAAGGGCGTACCGGGGCGAAAAAAAATCGTAAAGAATTTTCTAGATAACCAAAATAAAACTATATTTGTCCTCTTTAAAACGCCACTTGGAAGATTCGATTATTCTTATTTTTGAATTCGCTATCTAACTTTTAGTGCGGTAAGAAATTTCGACTAGTGTATCCAAACTTTTGGCCGGCGGTGTATATTCTTCAAAACGAATAATAAAACGCATTTTTTACGATTTTTTAAAATAACCCCTAATACAGGGTGCAACTGTTAATGAAGTTTCTATGGCCACCCAGGAACATGTTTAACATCAGCCACAATAACAGCGCTTTCACTCAATATATATTAATTGGAAAAATTTGCCTATCTTAATATTTATATTAAGGTATATATTTATTCGAATAATTTCGAATAAAAGAAACTGGGATAAAATCAGACGAATAGTTTTTGAGACAATAATTTCCAAAATTCACCTATTTCTTCCGCCATCTACTCGGAGGTTCCCCCTTAAAAGAGAAATAATTAATTGATTTATAATTCCTTTATTAAACAAAGTCTTTTCGGTATGGTTCCGTACTTGCGGTCAGCCTTGTCAAATCACTATAAACGTTCCTAAATAATAGTCAATTCATTAATAACCAGCAACTTCATATATTCGAACTTTCGAAAAAGATTGTCCGGATTCTTCTTGTTTTTCTATTTATTTATTGTTTCATAACAAAATAACGAGTCTTCCTCCAATAGCTGTAAAAGAAAAAAAAAATTCAGCCGAGCATAAAATAGCCGCTCAGATTCTCCAGCTTCGATTTCCAGCCAACTCTAATGACTCTCCTGGTGAGCAAAAGATTTCACTGTCTTATTATCGTTTCTGCTTTTTTTAAACCTCTTTTATTTCCCTATCGCGCATGAGACGGAGAAGATCTCCCGACGTAAGTGGAGATTCTCTCCTCATTCGAATAAAAGAGCAGGAAGCTTGGAATGAGTTTCACTCCTTGAGTTTTGTGAAATTATAATAACTGGAGAGAAAATATGCGTCGAGTTTGAGATTGTCGTTCGAATGATGGACGCTGAGGAGCTCTCGCTATTATTCATAATAGCAGATAAATCTTGAGTGACGGAAAATAATCCAGTATATACGCAAATGGCATAAAATTTTCTCGAAGCATAATCTCCTATTATCAATATAGGTTGAGAGGGAGGAGGAGGGCAGGGGCTCGTATATAAAAACATACAGATAAGTTCTCTCGGAATGTCTCGAAGACGTGGCTGAGATAAAAATGAAAAAAAAAAAAAAACACACACACACATATCACTAACCGGTACCGTGATCGTCATGAACAACCAGGGAATACGGTCGCGCCTTCGTTTTCACGGCGTACGATTGGTCAAACGAGCAACAGTTGCCTCTCGTGAATGTAGCAAACACGTTTTTGAATTTATAATTATCAGCGATTCTGTTGACACTGCGCAGTGATTCTAAGGTCGTCCGGTATTTCCCTCGCTATAAAATCTCGTCGCACCAAATCTCACCGTGGTATTTTCTTTCGTAAAGAGTCTCAGTCAAGATCAACGATACAGCGATGTTGAATCTGCAGGTTCGAGATTCAAATCTTTAATTGTAAAAGAATAAAAGCCCTCGCGCGCGTGAATCACCGGATCTTTTGATAAAAATAGATAAATAAATGAAAAATTCGACGAATTTCCAGTGACAAAGCGATGTGTATACGCGTCAAAGTGGGGGAACTTTTTTTACTTACAAGTGTATCGACGAGAAAAAAGTGTTTCAAAGGATTCAAAGCTATTTTTATGAACTACTAGAAAGACGAAGCAAAATGTCAAGCTACGAAGCTGTAGCTACGAAATGGCAGAACGATTGCTCGAGATCGTTTTCGCCAACCGTATTTTTCTTAAGGCGTTACACCACCTTGGGCCTCGGAAGAGCTACATATTTTTTATATTCACCGTCACTCCTGAATATATCAAATCATTTTTATTTTTCACAAATACATCATAGTTTTATGCAAAAATAAAAAAAAACGAATAAAAAATCCTAATAGCGGAGATATAAGCCGTCTAGTAGGACCCTCTTTTGGAAATCCTTGCCCTTGGTGGAATTTTTTTCTGTCAGACATTCTATGAAAAAGAAAAAAAAGATTGTACAGAAAGGTAATAGGTAAGTGTAGCATAGGGAAAAAGATGAAACATTTTTTTGGAGAAATGACAGCCGTTTGAAAAAAAAAGCTATGATTTTTACCAAAATGTTGAGTTTTATCAAATAAATAAAAAATGAACACGGCATCCAATTTAAAAAATTCTATGCTACATCTTAGATAATATTATAAAGAATGTGTGGTATAAATTTCATCAAAATTGGTTGAGTGCATCTCGAGATATTTTGTTCACCAGTTTGAAAAGAGGGCCCTACCAGACGACATATCTACGCCATTTTTTTATTTTTTAATTCGTTTGTTTTATGAATTGCTTCATGAAACTATAATGTATTTGTGAAAAATAAAAATTATTTTATATATTTAATAGTGGCGTTAAATTTAAAAAAAAAACGATACGTATTTTTCCGAACGCCGATGTGGTGCAACCCCTTAAATTTTATTACTAAACTCATTTTTACTATTGTCTCTTAACGATCGTCCTAAGAGCGAGTGTTTTAAATGATACCACGAAAATGAAAAAAGTCAATGGCTTTTACACAGAACGCCTATAGTAAAAGAAAGTATGGAAAAACTAACCATAGTTCGATGGTAAGGCAATCAAATTAGGGCTGACGACCTTATTATAGTTCTGCTAATAAACTATAGTTAGTTTCACCACAATATTCTTTACCACAAGCGTTTTCTGTAAATACGATGCACTTTTCTCTTACTCTCAGTCAGTACGAATTTAAAATATCCATCCATGCATTATCTTTTTTTAGTGCAACGAAGCTTTCACATCTTTGATTTTAATCGTCGAATATTTCGCAGTATTTAACGGGCTTCGACGGAGACTTCGTCAGCGAGGATCCTCGTTGTCCGGGTTCACTTCCGGTCGTACAAAACACACCGCAAAAGTGTCCGTATGGTCTTTATGCCGAACAATTGTCCGGCACAGCTTTTACCGGTAAGTAAATTGTTGTCTTTTGACGCTAATTGAGATACGTCATTCAAGTGCTCTGAAAACATAACACGCATTCTATACATATATACAGGGTGTTTGGCACACAATCCGAACAAATATTTTGTGCTATTGGGGGGAGGGGGGTATTTGCTCGGGTGAAAAAGGTACCAAATGACTCCCCCACCCCTTAGGGTATGAGTTAGCAAACGACCACCCCCCTATGTCTAAGGGTTTAGACCCTATGTCCTAAATGTCACGGTAATTGAGTTATGATTTTTTTTTCGTTTTTTTAATTACCCAAAATTTCGCTTTTAAATCGTCAAAACTCTTTTATTTGTAGCGTAATGGCACAAAATAATTTTTGTTTTATACTGCAATGTCTGTTTATTAAAAATAAGTCATTATTTGATAAAATTGGTTTTAAGAAAATAACTCATGAGTTTCCAAAGTCTTAAAAATGTATGAAAAATGTCAACTTTTAAGTTCATTATAAAAAAAAATAAAAGCTATTTTAAACTTAGCTTTGTTTTAAAAAGTTCTCTAGTTTATACCCTTTCCAACGGTATGCTACATGTCATAGAAATCATTCATTATGCGGTTAAAATAAGAGATACTAGTTTGCCAGGGTCAGGGTTAAGAAAAGACTTTTTATGTTTCCGATGTTTTTTATATTAAGCTCGAGTGATAAATTTCACTCAAATTGACCTTCTTTAATCCGTATGCATGCAACGAAAGTTATTTCGTGCTATTATAAACACAAACAAAAAACTTATGACGATTTAAAGTCGAAATGTCGGGTAATTAAAAAAAACGAAAAACAAATCATGTCTGAATTACCGTGACACTTAGGACGTAGGGTATGAGGGTGAAAAAGTTAGCAAATGACCCCCCCAAAACCCCAAAAAAAATTGTCGGATGACGTGCAAAACACTATGTATATAGAGGGTGAGTCACTAAAAATTAGGCACTCGATAGAGAAACGTTACAAGCGATAGACCTACCTGTGCAGAAATTGTAGTAGGGTTCTCGATAAATCCTCCAAATTTCGTCGTGACTTTTTTGTGTCTAAAATGAATATTTATCGAAGTTTTCGAGTGTTAAATTTCTAGGGCCTCACCCGGTACATATTGTGATGGTACGAAGTAAATAAGCTAATATGAGCGTGAAACTAGAAAGGCGTAGATATCTGTGTTTTTTTTTTTATTATACGTTATTTTCACTCTGTGAGCGATCCGCGCAAAAGCGATCGCCAAGCGAATTTGTATAATTTTAGAATAAATGGCAAATTGCAGCGCCAAGAGCAGAAAACAGAAGAACATGGTTCTACAGGATAAAGCCTTCGGTCTGTCACGGCCCGTACGAACACGATCCAACGTTAGCGTCAGGTCTACGGCAAGATTGGGATAAAACACTGCCGAATCCAAATCCGGTAAGTTTCCGTCAATCGGAATATAGAAACCATAAGTCGATATCAACGGGCTGTGTTCTACCAAACACTTGCACCCGTTTCATTTTCCAATTGTTTTGAATCAACAAAAATGACGTAAGGTAGTAATCTCGCCACGGTCGAGTTGAAAAGTTTATTCTCCGCTCAATCGATGAAAGCTACGAAATATTGCGAAATATCCTTATAATGTAGGTTGCACATCTTATCGGGATGTAAAAACTTATAAAGTAATGATGAAAAGGCCTAATATTATATGATGTTTACCTAACCTTCACTTTTGTATCAGACTATCCATTCCGGCTACTAATACGCAGACACTCTGCGTATACGGATATGTACACACTACTGTAATCTAGTTCTAGTCTACTCCAGTCGCTGTGTGGCGCTAGCGTCACTAGACGTTGCTTAAGGGGATACGTGGGTTTCGAAACCAAAAAAGCATATTTTCTCTGTTTTTAAAAAATATAATATATAAAGTATTTTATTCAAAATGTTACATAAAGCACTTAAAAGAGCAACATTTCAACAATATTTTAAAAAAATTTAATCCAAAAATTTGGGCAATTCAGTTGGTGGGACCTGCTTTCCGGAGACCCCTAAAAAAAAAAGTGTCCTCATGGTGGTCAGGATAACTCATGATAGCTTTATCTGAAATTAAACATTTTTCTGTTAGTAGATAAGTATAGCTCATGATTGAACGAAGGATCTTTAAAAAAATTGGAATTTGTATTTTTGGCACAGTTGTATGCAAATTAGTTCAATTTTTGGTACAATTTACACTACGTATAGCCTTGGGAAATTAGTTGTAATCGAAACAAATAAAAACCTTCGCTCAATCACTAGTCAATGCAATTTTGAAGAAGTGTGCAACATTTCAATAAGATCTGTGCATTAGTTTTTGAGAAATCGTGTCCACCGACATCAAAAATAGTATTTTGAGAAAAATGCGTATACCTGCGTCGCTCTCGGCTGGTCTTTCCCAACGAGAGGAAATTCCCAAAGGCTGTCTCTCCTAGACTTTTACTCCGATTGACTTAAAACTTTAGGAGAATATTCTAGACAGATTGTATTATTAGATAATAAAATGGATTTTTTTAAATTTTCAAACCCACGTAACCCCTTAATTTAAATCGCTATATCGCCCACTTTTTCATATGTTCCTCTGTAATTGAGAATTAAAAAAAAATCTGTAGAAAAGCTTCGAAGTTATTGCGTGGAATGTTAAATTTTCCACTGATCCCCATAAGAACACGTGTAAAACCATGAAATCTTTGATTGCCAATATCTCGAAAACAGAAAGGTGAATCCTTTTGAAATTTTGCAGGTAATCATTTAATAGTGTCGTGAATGAGTCTTCAAAATAAAAATCTACAGAAAAATGCCGTGGCGAGACTACTACCTTAAGGAGGTTGCTCAGCTATCGCATAATGTTAAGAATTCGCTGAAATCTATTGAGGATATTGGCGAACAGGTGTTACGTATCCGTGCAAAATTTCAAGTCAGTCGTCTGCATTATTGTTGAGCAATTAATTATTGAAGTTAGGCTCTAATACACAGGCGACATAGCAAAAAAGTTATACGATAACTCTGCTACGACTCTCGCAACAAAATAAAAATATTAAGAATTGAATACAAATAGGCGGAAGAAAGTCTTGACATTTTTATGAATTTCAACGAAGAGTGAAGCGTTTTTCCTGCCTCGTTATCGACATTTTCTTGAAATAAAACAGGAAATGTTTGCTGATTTGCGTAAAACGATAAAGCGCGCTACGACACATGGCAACGTTGCTGTCAAGTCGGCAATTTTGAATAGGCGCCACGATTAGAAACGCACAAATTATATTGCTTCCTCATTATCAATTTTTTACCGCGGTTTCATAAAGAGTATTGAAATATTTGTTTATCATTATTGTTATTTTTGTTCCGCATGATTAAAAGAGAGAGCAATACAACACCAAATGTTCACGATAAAGATGGTAATTAAAATTTTCTTTATTACCAATCAAACAAACTTAACGGATATTTGGCAGAGTACAGGAAATATTGAGGCCAAGCCATGTTTTCGTTCATATTTAATATTTTTCATCCATAATTCCTCTTGACAGAAGCTGCAGTGCACGTGTTTCGACATAACCTTCAAATCAATTATGCGTCGTTCCTCGACTGCGCATTCATTTTCCGGCTGAACTTCTTTTTTTTCCTGCTCTCCATTTTCTACTTGCTTAAACCGAAGCTTGTGCTGTTTTTCACTTTGAATTTTTTCTTTCCATCTTTTCATTTTCGGCGTACACAAAAACTGAATTCGCGAAGGGTGTTTGACAGCAATAAAGCGCTCACGATCCGGCGTTCGTATCTGAGCTCAGTGCTACTGGCTACTGAGAACTAAAATGCGCGTTTGCCACATTTCAACTTGGTTAATAACATATCCGCGATGCATATAAACCAAAACCAATGAATAACATTTCTATAGTAAGTTATATGCATTGCATATACTTATTACCTGAAATTTGTTTATTTTACGTAACCGAAAGTTTGATTATTCGGATTTGGCAGCCGTTTCAGGCGCCCATTTTTAATATAGTAGTCTCGCCAAGGCGTGTGTCTATAGATTTTTAAATTTATTTTGAGGACCTATTTAGGACACTATTAAGGGGGAAAACCCTTTAGACGCCCGAAAATGAGTCATTTTTCATGAATTTTTTTAAAGGTGATAAAATAATCGCATCATTTTTAAATTTTGACATAATCTTATTACAACTTTCAAGTATTCATTTTTTTACCAAAACAAAATGGCGGCGTTATAAGGTATTCCTTTAGGCGTCTTTTGCGTGATATCGAAAAGTGCTCTATTTGTCTGATTTTTTTCTATTGATCGGAAACAGAAATCAAAAATATTTTTCGATTATTGACATGTGTAGGAGAAGGATATACCGATTAAAATATAGAAAAGTATAAAATCAAAAATTTTGTAGGCTTTTTAATCAAATTTTCATATTTTTTAACATTTTTCGACGATTTGTACCCCAAATAAGTAATTTATTTACGCGATAACCTTGAATGTTTGGGTACATCCTTCCGATAATGTCATAGTCAGAAACCTCCCAAAATTTCAGTCAGATCGATCAATAACTTTTTGAGCTATAATATAAGCAGTTATGAGTCGATTTTCCAGTATACTCTCAATATATTATACTTTCGAAATATGTGAAGAAAAAAAATCGATTTTTTGAACATTGTGAAGGGTTTTTCCTCCTTAAATTACCTGCAAAATTTCAAAAGGATTCACTGTTATGTTTTCGAGATATTGGCAATCAAAGATTGCCCGGTTTTACACGTGTTCTTATGGTGAGCAGTGGAAAATTTCACATGTCACGCAATAACTTCCAAACTTTTCTACAGATTTTTTTTTTAAATCTCAATTACAGAGGAACATATGACGAAGTGGGTAAAAAAAATCATGAATATTAACCGTCTAGTTTCAGAGATATAGCGATTTAAATTAAGCAATGTCTAGCGACGCTAGCACCATGAAGCGACGGAGCAGACTAGAACTAGATTACAGTAGTGTCTGCATATCCGTATACGCAGAGTATCTACGTATTAATAGCCGGAATGGATAATCCGATACAAAAGTAAGGGCTAGAAACATTAGATTAGGCATTTTCATCATTACTTTATAAGTTTTTACAACGCGATAAGATGTACAACCTACATTATAAGGATATTTCGCAATATTTCGAAGCTTTCATCGATTGAGCGGAGAATAAACTTTTTATCAGGACTATGGCAAGACTACCTTAAGCATATGTGTTCCGCCTTTGCCGCCTACCCCGCAAAGAGGCCTCCAGACGAGGCCTCCAGTCAATAGTCGTGTAACTGAAGACTCGTTGAAATAGCTTCCTGGTCGGCGAGAAAGAGACGCCGAGCTTATGTGATTTCCGATATCCCATGCGAGAAATTATCAGGGAAGCCCCAGTGAAAGCCAGGGTCTTCAGGGCTCGGATCGCCACAGTACAGGTGAACTCCCGATTGGATGGTATAAGATTTGGGGGGCTGAATTAAAAAAGCAGTAAGGAGATCAATTGCGGAACCAGTCGACTATAATCTGACCACTTTCTTAAAAAATAAAACATTTTTGGACATTTATCATTTTCTAGCGAACTTTGTCTTGTATATTGATACATATATCTTAATGTTTTTACAGTCGTTGAATATTAATTTGATATCGTATGTCCCAAATTAAAAATGGCGAATAGAAATCCGAACATCATCAATCTTACAAATTTTTATTAACACGAATTAAAAATAAAATTGTAACTTTCGAAATAGAACATCAAGATTCAATAACTCAAAAAATACTCAATTTTTTCGGGTAGGGGAGAATGGGGACCATCGGGCACTTTTTTGCTTTAGTGGCAATAAAACAGTAGTTTTTTTCACATAATCAAATTTTCATGTTTCAGGTTAGTAGCACATATATTTGGCTATAATTATTACAAAGATCAGTCCTCCAATTATAATCAGTCTTGAGGTTATAAGAGATCTAATAAACCATTACAATAGTACCTAAACCTCCCTGTAGTCGGATGGCTGGGGCACCCCTGCGGTAAGTTTGGGCATGGCGTTCAAAACGACTCAAATCAACATCTTACATAATAATCAATATTTTGCTCTTAAGGGCTTACATACACCTGGGTAGGTAAAAAAGATCGATTTTTCAAAAAGGTGCTCATTCGAAAAAAACTATCCTTTGAGTGTCTACCGTGAAAATTTCATAAAGAAATTCGCAGTAATGACGAAGTTATAGCATTTTGTAACTGACCGAGTGAGCAACGACTAACGGTTGGGGCGCAGGTAGACGCGGCCTTTGTCATCTGTTTGACTATGAGTTTGACTATGAATGAGGTTGACACAGCAAAAAAAAAAGATCTAATGGAAGCGTCAACATCTAAGGAAGATCCGTCATATGGCCCAGGAATCGACGATTTCATGTAAGTTTAAAATAAACCAGTTATTTCGGGGTAAAGTGTACTCAAAACTTTAAACGCATTTTACTCGAAACAGTGTTTTCAAAATCGGTACCCGAAATATCTCCGCAACTACTGGACCGATCGGGATCAAGTTTTGCACAGTTATGCTTTACATAATAATCTAGTACTTATCGAGCCGTTTTTTCGATACCTGGCATAGTTTTTTTTTCATCATAAGTACTGAACAATTTTGAGGCGAAAAATCGCCTGTTTTATTCCAGTGATTGCCATGACCCGAAAAAATTAAATTTTTGAATTCCGGCTCGATAAGTACTAGTTTTATCTATCTACTTTAAGAAACAAATATTTTTTTTTAGATAAAAAATTGCAGAGGCACGTCTGGTACCGCAAACGCTGTCAACAAAAATACTTCCCAGGAAAACGACTGTAATTTTTTTACCGTTTGAAATTTTTTAACCAAATGTTCACACAAAGTAGATAAAATGTCATACTTTAAAATGTATATCATGGTTGTTCAATAAAATTCAGTTTTATACACAAAACAAATTATTAACCATAACCTTACTTTTAGCCGTCTCAGGTGTAAGCCCTTAAATCACCTTATCTTGGGTTCGGTATGACCCCGAGGGGTTTATCCAAGTTATATATTGAATTTGGAGGAAACATCTTTCACATTACAATCCAGTTTTAAATACCTTTGTAGGTTGGTTCTAGGAATATCATATTTCTTCGCAGTAGTGTTTATTTTTTTCGCCCTTTCAAACCTCCTCCATGGCGCGCAAAATAATGTCTTTAGGTGTTCACGCCGCTTATTCTTCTTCTTGAACGTAAATGACATTTAGCTGAAATTAAATCATCAAAATGATTAGTAAACATATAATACAAAACCACAAAAATATTCCACCAATACACTATGCAGCGGAGGGAGTATTGGGCATGCCGGAGCCTCCCTTCAAAGGCAGTGCCCAATGGTCCCTAGCCACTCATTTTCCAAACAAACTTAAATAAGTTTTTTTTAAATAGAATAGTTTATTATGATTTACATGTTACTATAATATTTAATAAACATACAATTAGACGTACACAAAGAAGCTCTTACCTTATTGCAAACTGATCCGTTATTTACTTCGAAATCACGATTTTTTTTTTTACTTTCGCACGCACCAATCCGAAAACCGTCTGTTTCTTTGACAACTGAGACAAATGACAGATAAAATATATTGGTAGAAATTTGAAAAAAAACTACCATGCACTTCGAATTACGAGGAGGTGCCCGAGCCTCCCAACTGCCCGTTGGTCCCCACTTTCTCGAACCCAAACACCGTTAGTCAAATAAATTAGTGACAGTCCATATGAGGTTTCCAATCTAGGGTTTCAATAAATACGTGGACAATTAATGTAGGCCTGGCTAAAGCCCTAAGCCTTCTACGCCTCGTCATACCCGAAGCTCTCATAAAAATGACCCAAATTCCAAGAATGATTCGCCTTGAATAAACTTCGCGTCTCCTCGCTCTAGTTTTTTATTTACCAGTGAAGAGTCTAAATTGTCGTTTCTTGTTGTAATTCAACGCTTTGTGACGTACGCACAGGGGGTCACATCGTATATTGTACCGTATTTAGTCTCGCGTTAATACGAATTGTCAAAACGAGCACGAGCGAATCTCGCATCGAAGAGAAAGACGAGCTCGTTAAGTCGAGTAGCATCAAATTTAGAAAGAGACGAGCTCATCGCGTAAGAGTACAGAAAGATTTCCGAGAGCATGTGAAAGTGTATGTACAGAAGAGGACAGGCTGCGATTGTGATATAGTTGAAGAGTCAGCAAGCAGAATGAGCAACTGCTCGGACTTCAATGTTTTGCATTCCGCGTGCTCGTTAAATTGTCGTGAAAGCCAGTTTTCTCGTGTATCAGAACAATTCTATACGAATACAAAACACCGATATATATATATATATATATATATATATATATATATATATATATGGGATATTACATTTAATTACAGCTTCGTTGGAGAGCATTCTCATTGCCGACTCATGGACAAGGCAACGTGGATTTTGTCGAGGGTCTTCATACAATTTGCGGAGCTGGCGAACCGAGTCTCCGAAATGGAGTTGCGATTCACGTCTATTTATGTAACGCTTCGATGGAAGATAAAGCCTTTTACAACGCCGATGGAGACTTGCTCATCGGTACGTAATTACGTATTTTTTTTTTCTTTTTTCTTTTTCGGGCACCAGATGTACGGTATATATAAAAAGCGACGGTTGCTGAGACGGATGTCTTCCAATGACAACGAAAAGAAAGTCGTGAAATTTCGATCTTCCTGGATACAGCTACCGAATCTCAATTTAATATTATATGCCTCGAAATTCAAAATCGTAGGTGGGCTTTCGAAAGTGAAATATTTATTTGAATTTGAATCCGTCATTTTGAATGGATGAAAAATAATATGAAATTAACATTCGATGCTTATTATTATACTGAATTACTCATTTTCTTGAAATTTAAAGATTAAAAAAAAATTAAACACCTTTAGTTAAATAATATGGTTATAGCGCTAACTTATGGAGCTCTCAATAGCTCTTGATGAGAAAGTGCGACCACCCTTCGAGCATTCACACAAGACTCGCAAATTAGGGCCCTGATAAAATTAGGGAACATCTACCATATGTGCGCCCGACCAAAGCTCTTAGCCAATTTTCGCTCCGGATTAAGGCGGGCAACCACTTTAGGACACTGAAAATTAGATGATTTCTTGGATTTTGTTTTATTGTGAAAAAAAAACGAAAATTTCCGCAACCGTGACAAAAATTTATTCATATTTTCATGCATGTCTGGTAATTTATTTAAGTTATTTCATGCATTAATTAAGGTGTAATCCGCTGTGTCCCTTGGCGTGTCCTCATCGTCGTTGTCGATTTGCGGGAATTGTGCAGCTCTTAATTCGCATCTAAAATAATCCAACAAATTTTTATACATTCTTAAGAAGTTTTTAAAGAACATGTACATAAACTTTGAAAAAAAAAACGAGAATTGAATGTTGGAACGCGATTGAAAAAAAATGAACGATTTTTAACATTTTTTTCCCGGCATTTTGCAATAGTAAATATGTTTTAAACAATCTAATTTTTCCAACTTTAGGGTCATGTTTTAATAAATTATATTATGTAAACGTGTTCCAAATTTGAAGATGATCCATCAATTAGTTTTTGAGTTATGATTCTCGCAAATTGAAAAAATGTCGTTTCGAGAAAAACACGTTTAAAGTTTCTCAAATGAAAAACTCAAAGTCAAATATGTTTAATCAAATGATAAAGTGTCTTACTGATTAATCATTGATTTCAGCACCATACAGCAGTTCTTCCTCTTCCTCATGCAACTCATTTAAAGCTTGCATTTCCTCTTTACGAGCTTTTCGAGCTTTTTTTGTCTCTAATAAACTTTTTCTATTTTGCCGAGCCACGCGCATCTGATCCATTTGGTCGGTATATCCGTAGCTCTGCCTGCCAACTACGATTTGTAGTTCATTCATAACCATGAGTAGGGCTGAATTTCCTTCATTAAATAAAATAGCAGCAAGAAACGCCGCTACCTCGATTATTTTGTACCCAGAATGGAGATGTTTTGGAGCTAATCGCCAAACGGTCGAGTTTGGGTTTGTTTGGGTTATGAAAACCCAAATAAACCCAAACATACTACCTAACTGAGCGCTTGTGGATACCTGAGCGCGCTTGGGAGTCGAGCGGAGAGTCTTTATCATTTACACAGTTACATAAATGATAAAGATTATGATTATATAAATACATACCGTGAGAAAAAATCCGAATATCTTTTTGAAATTTTCAGGGTGTATTCTCAAGATATTTTGCTAATATGAAATTTAAAAAAATTGATTTTTTGAAGCATCTAAAGTGGTTACCCGCCTTAAGGCAGTATTCTATTCATTGGCGTAGCCAGGGAGGGATGGGATTGGGCATGCCCCCCTCTCCCCAGAAAGCCTGGTGCACTCCCTGGGAAAAAAACTTTTCAAAATTATTAAAGTCAAATAATTGATGAATTTTATTTAAGTTTCAACCAAGCAGGCATAAAGAATTAATTTAATAAAACTTGAACGATTCCTTCGTTGCAATTTCGTAATTATAAAAAAAGTAATTATTTCATTACGTAAATAAAATAGATATTCGATTTTCACAATTAAGTCAACTGTTGGCAAAAGCAATACATTAGACTTGTCGGCTGATACACAACCAGAAAAATACTGGAAGATCAACATTTATTACGGATTAGCAGATAATATCATTGTAAATTTAAAACGCCGATTCTCAAATTTAAAATTTGAGAATATACCGTTAGCTTACGCAATTGATGCATTTTTTTAACTAGAAATAAAGAACGGAGAGATTCCATCGGAAATTATAGAAAAATCTTAATAATTTATACGCCAACTTTAGAAGCTGAATCGATGATCATGAAAAACATACTTCAATTTAAAAATGATAAAATAAAGGCTGAACTTTTAAGAAAGCATATTAAAAAGGAGCCCTACCCTAATTTATATAAACTTTTCCAAGCAGCAATAATACTCCCAGTACCGGCTGTGAGAGAATTTTTTCCGCCCTGAGAAAAACAAGAAATTACAGCAACAAAAAAACGTCGTGCAAAAAAAAACTGAAAGAGTTATGGGCCTCTAAATATGGCCGTGAAAAAATAAGGGTCCCGGGAGTTGACATGATTCCATTCATCTAAAACAAAAATAAAACCAATTTTCTTGATCAATAAGAATGTTATTATAGCAGGTACCAAAGAGAGAGAAAAAGTTTAATTGCGACTCTCTGAAAAAAGATAATTTTTCGCCCTATTTTTTTCAAAGGTAAACTTTTTTAAATATTAATAATAATACCAATTTCGCAATTCCCGGGGTGAGACTATAGAGGGATCTATTCTGAAGGTCTATACCAAAGTTAAAGTCAATACAACTCGAGATTTTATGTCAACCAGGTTGAAAAAGGTAATTCCGAGAAAAACGTGTTTAAAGTTTTGAGTACAATTTCAGACAAACGAAATTTGAAAAAAAAGTAAGTAGTTTCGGCAAAAACGTGTTTAAAGTTTCGAGTACAATTTCAGACAACCCCAACTATCTAAGCAGTATAATGGCATGTTCTACTTACGTTGTATTAATGTACCATTCCTGTTTCGTAAATTATGCCCTCCTCGACTTCGAAATCATGATTTTCTGAAGTTCGTTCTCCCCTGCGAGCAATTCTAACTTCCTTAGAAGCTTCTGAAGCCGGTGCGGCCTCTTAATCCGGCCGTATTCAAATCGCTATAACTTTGTATTTACAAAGTTATAGTTCTTAATATTTAAGTTTTTAATGATAATATAAGTTCATAAATTAATAATAATATAATATAATATTAATAATAATATTGAGTGAAGTAAAAAGTTCTGAGCGTTTTCCGCTAGATGTCTTTAGTGAGCCATATCTCACGATGTATACATCCATCGGGTCATACTATACGGCGATTTAAAGGTGACATTACGCTTCAAGAAAAGTGCTTTGACAGTTTTGTGTTTGGTGAAGCCAGTTGTTTATTACAGCGTTCCAAAATGGAGGTAAAAAAATAGAAAATTCTATACATTCTTCAGTACCACTAAGACCAAGGTGAAAAGGCGGTGCAGGTGGCCAAAAAAATTTGTGCTGTTTATGGACCCAATACAGTATCAAATGCAACAGCAAAGCGGTGGTTCCAACGATTCCGTTCTGGTAATATGGACGTCGAAAATAAGGCACGCTCTGGTAGACCAATCGTCGAAAATGTCGATAAAATCATGGAAATCGTCGAGTCGGACCGGCATGCGAGCAATTATTCCATTGCCCAGGAACTGAAGATTAGCCAAAAAACCGTTTGGAATCATTTGCATAAGGCTGGGCCCAAAAGGGAGCTCGATGTATAGGTGCCACACGAATTGACGCAAAAGAACCTTTTGGACCGAATTGATGCCTGCGATTCTTTGCTGAAACGTAACGAAATCGACTCATTTTTTAAGCGGATGGTGACGTGATGAAAAATGGGTCACATACGACAACAACAGCCGAAAAAGATCGTGGTCCAATCGCGGTGAGCTGGTCCAAACGATCACCAAGCCCGGATTAACGGCCAAGAAGGTTTTGCTGTGTGTTTGGTGGAATTGGAAGGGAATCATCCACTATGAGCTGCTCCCATCGGGCCAAACACTCAATTCGGACCTCTACTGTCAACAACTGACCAGATTGAAGCAGGCGATCGACCAGAAGCGGCCAGAATTGGCCAATAGGAAGGGTGTTGTGTTCCATCAAGACAACGCCAGGCCGCACACATATTTAACGATGCGCCAGAAGCTTCGAGAGCTTGGGTGGGAGGTTCTATCGTACCCGCCGTATAGTCCCGACCTGGCACCAAGCGATTTATCACCTTTTCAAGCATTTGCAAAATGTTCTTGATGGTACAAAGCTGGCCTCAAGAGAGGCTTGTGAAAATGAGCTGGTCAAATTTTTTACCAATAGGAACGAGGACTTCTTCAATCATGAAATTGCCTTAAAAATGGACAAACGTTATCGAACAAAACGGCGCATATTTTATCTAAATCGGATAATCCTAACTATGTTAATTTCATCGTCGAAATAAAGCGAAAAAACGCTTAGACCTTTTTACTTCATCTAATATAATATGTTAAAAATAATTAAGTTATTAATATTTATAGGGAATTTATAATTTCCTTTCGAGCACATATTCTATGTCCTGTGTTTATACTTAAAGAAAATGCCAAAAAAATTGACTTTGCAAATTTCTAGACTAGTATGCTGCCTCAATGTAATTTCTTAATTGACCCAATCATCGTATTCTCTACTTATATTGATTTTCGAGTGAATTGATGAAAACAACAATTGCCCGAGTCTCGTTTATATCGTCTATGTAAATGCTGGTCCAATAAATTTTTTCGCGGAGTAACATTTTTTTGCCCATGTTTGACTGCGTTCACAGTGCCGCAGCTCGGAGAACTTGAAATCACGACGGAGTTTGGTAAGATGCTGTGCAAACCGGATGAGATCTGCGTGATTCAGCAGGGGATGAAGTTTAGCGTGAGGGTTTCCGGTCCCTCGAGGGGCTACGTGCTCGAAGTGTACGACAATCACTTTCAGTTGCCGAGTCTTGGGCCGATAGGTAATGATCAAATAAAAGATGGCAATTTCTCTCCTGATCGAGCAAAGTGAAGATTCATCTGGATTTTAAAATATTTTTGATTGTTTTCTTTCGTAGGAGCCAACGGCCTCGCTCAGGCGCGCGATTTTTTAACACCCGTTGCCTGGTACGAGGATCGCAGCGCATTGTATAAAATCGGCTGCAAGTATCAGGGCAAGTACTTCGAGGCCGAACAAGGACACAGTCCCTTCGACGTTGTCGCCTGGCACGGGAATTACGTACCTTACAAATACGACCTCTCCCGTTTCATGGTCATCAACTCGGTGTCTTTCGATCACTGCGTGAGTACCTTGATCACGATATTTGATTCTTAATATCTCGATCCTCGATCAGACACGTCACTTATGGAAGAAAAGAAAAATTCTCATGAAAATTAAAGAAAATTAGTTGAAGGAATAAACTTATCGATTAAGGGTGTCATCACAGTGTAACGGGTCGAATAATAGCTGATTTTCGCGATTTTTTTTTCGATGGTTAAAATACACTAATCAGTCTGATTTTTTTTTGTCAAATCAAGGCACTCATGAAGAATAGAAAATCAATTTTTAAACGTTTATTTGTATTTTTTTTACATTTTTATTAACGTTTGAAAATGTCTTTAAAAAAAAAAGAAGTCCTCACGGTATACACGGTTGTGGCAATAAATATTATCTGAAACGAAATTTGTAAAAAGTTTATTAATCAGTACGAAAGCCGCTATCTTGCTCTGGAGGTTTTTTTTTATCAAAATTGACAAAATAAGGGCGGTTTAAAAAAAAATATCGAATTTAGCGTATTTTTTTGACAGTTTTTCGTTAAAAAAAATATGAAGATTAAAAAAAAATCTTCCATAGCAAGATAAAGAATGACGTGAAGAATGTCAATCGAAATATATTTCATCCAAAGTTCTGGTTAAATGCTGGTACGGAGAATTTTTGCAGATTTTTTAATCAACGGTTGAAAGAGTAGAGGGGGAGGGGACATGCTTTGCACATGACTTTGAAGCTTGATAATTGAGTACCGATCAGACGCCAGATTCGCGGATTTTACGATGTTATCGTAACTGAAACCCAATAAAATATAACTGCCTGTATCGACCCCGGATTCCACGGTTTTCCTGTGCCCTCTTGCAAAATACGACACAATGCTGCATTAGGAAAGAACGCCAGTGTGTGCAATACACTCAAGGGATAAGGGATGTAGGATCGTAAGATCGCGAAAACGCAGATGAAGGAATATTTGAATAAGCGAAATAGTCGTTTAATAAACAAACGTATTAACAACTTTACGTAAAGACAAAATCCCGAAAATCATATACAAATTCAAAATCTTGTAATTTGTATAATTATAATTATCAGGATCCATCGATCTTCACAGTGCTGACGTGTCCTTCGTCGAAGCCTGGAACGGCAATAGCGGATTTCGTGATTTTTCCACCCAGATGGTCCGTCCAAGAGAACACTTTCCGTCCGCCGTATTATCATCGTGAGTACATGAAAAATTTGAGGAAAATCAGTTCACGGTCTCGACAACACACTCTGTACTATATTTTCTTCTCCAATGATACCGTTTTGGCTCTCGAATAACACTAATAATGATCTCGATGTATATATAATTAGCACGGTTATTCAAGTATACGCATTGAAGCTTTTAGTGCAAAGTACAAATTTCATATAAATATATATATATATCGTGATTTTACGTTATACCGGCTTAACTCGACGCGGTGAAAATCGATCGTGAATAATTACGTATGGAAAGAAAGGGATTTTTTTTGCCTCCAAGCGAGCTCGCGAATGTCTAGTGGTCACCACTTAAGGGGCTCGGTCAAGCGGTTTTTAGCGTGCCTTCGTTACGGTACAACTCCGATAAACAGTGTTACAGAGAGAGGAAGAAAGTGAATGAGACAGAAAATGATGTGTACATGGTGTGTACATTGCCCGGCTTGGTATCGAGGAGAAAACACACGGAATTTAACGTCGCATCCCTGATTCCAGGGAATGTCAATCACTCCTCGGCTTTGTGCACATCACCGTCGCCCCCGCCCACCCTCTCCCCACACAGACAATTGTTATCGCTGTCCCCGCGTAAAAAACGTCAGACCTTTCAGACGTGTGCTCCACCTTTCGCGAATTTCCCTTGCAATGTTGTGCACCACGACGATTAAACGTCGCGAATGCAGTTTCGTTTTTTTTCTCCTTTATTGTTACCTCTCTACTTTTACACAGAATAAAACACAAGTAGGCTTCAAAATATTTAGGGCTTCTACACCAGATTTTTCTGTTTACAGAACGCACAGCCAAAAGGATTACGATTTTTTTGTACTGGGTCTATGCTTAATTCTGTAGCGAAAATTTGAAACGCAAAATATTTACCAAATTTATATGTAAAAAAATAATTTTTTGAAAACAAGATTTTATTTAAGCCCGGCAACCACTTTAGGAGACCGAAAATTAGATGATTTTTTGGATTTTATTTTATTGTGAAAAAAAACGGAAATTTCCGAAACACTGACAATAATTTATTCATATTTTCATACATGTCTGGTAATTTTTTCAAGTTACTTCATGCATTAATTAAGGTGTAATCCGCTGTGTCCCTTGGCGTGTCCTCATCGTCGTTGTCGATTTGCGGGAATTGTGCAGCTCGCAATTCGCATCTAAAATAGTCCAACAAATTTTTATACATTTTTGAGATATTTTTTAAAAACATGAACCTAAATTTTGAAAAAAAAAATCGAGAATTGAATGTGTTTGAAATGGAGCGTGTTTGAAAAAAAATGATCGATTTTTAGCATTTTTTTCCCCGGCATTTTGTAATAATAAATATGTTTTAAATTATCTCATCTTTCCAACTTTAGATTCATGTTTTAGTAAATTATATTATGTAAACGTGTTCCAAAATTGAAGATGATCCATCAATTAGTTTTTGAGTTATGATTCCCGCAAATTGAAAAAATATCGTTTCTCAAACGAAAAACTCAAAGTCAAATGTGTTTAATCAAATGATAAAGTGTCTTACCGATTAATCAGCGATTCCAGCACCATACAGCAGTCCTTCCTCTTCCTCATGCAACTCATTTGAAGCTTGCATTTCCTCTTTACGAACTTTTCGAGCTTCTTTTATTTCTATTTTTCCGAGCCATGCGCATTTGATCCATTTGCTCGGCATATCCGTGGCTCTGCCTGCCAACTACGATTTGTAGTTCATTCATAACCATGAGTAGGGCTGAATTGCCTTAATTGAATAAAATAGCAGCAAGAAATACCGCTACCTCGATTAATTTGTACCCAGAATGGAGATGTTTTTGAGCTAATCGCCAAACGGTCGAGTTTGGGTTTGTTTGGGTTATGAAAACCCAAACAAACAAACAAACTACCTAACGGAGCGCACCGTTTGATAAATATAGATTCGAGAAAAACGCAAAAGAACAAGGGGCAAATCGCACCGAGGCGGGTCTCCGCAGCTCAGTGAGCAATCTGATTCTTCACGAAAATCCATCATAAATTGGTCAAATTTTTGAATTTTTACCAAATTTTTATTGCAAATTAAAGTTAAGACGCTAGGTTATAAAATGATCCAATAAAGAAATCGTATTTTTGAAATTTGGAGCTTATGCAGACCCCTTGAGTAGTTTGTACCTCCTTAAGGAGGTTGAAGTGGTCCAGTTGAGACAAATGACGTTTCTTAAGTTTCTGTAGATGCCGAGTCCTCATAAAATATATAATTAAAGGGCAATAGTATGATTTTTATACTTTTATTACGTGAAAACTGTTGTGTTACTACCAATTTGAAAAAGTATAACATTGTTGATGATTATTATGAAAGAGTCGTAATCTTGTATTAGATTTAACGGATTAAACGTATTAAAGAGATTAAAAGGATTAAGAAGGTTCGTAATCTTTTATCAAAGCTTGATGATTCAATATTTAATATATATGGTTTTCGATGGGCAAGATAGGGTTTTTTTTTCTGAATGTTTACAAAAGTTTAGTTTACTTTAAGGGGTTACGTGGGTTTGAAATTTTCAAAAAATCCATTTTTTAAATTTTATTATCTAATAGTACAATATGTCTAGAATATTCTTCCAAAGTTTTAAGTCAATCGGAGTAAAAGTCTAGGAGAGAGAGCCTTTAGGAATTTCCTCCGTTGGGAAAGACCGGTCGGGAGCGACGCAGGTATACGCATTTTTCTCAAAACACTATTTTTGAAGTCGGTGGACACGATTTCTCAAAAACTAATGCACCAATCTTATCGAAATTTTGCACACTTCTTCAAAATAGCATTGACTAGTGATTGAACGAAGGTTTTTTTTTCATTTTCGATTACAACTAATTTTACAAGACTATACGTAGTGTAAATTCTACCAAAAATTGAACTATTTTGCATACAACGCTGCCAAAAATTCAAAATTTCAATTTTTTTTAAAATCCTTCATTCAATCACGAGCTAGACTTATCTACTAACAGAAAAAAATTTCAAATAAAGCTATTATGAGTTATCCTGACCACCACGAGGACACTTCTTTTTGAGGGGTCTCCGGTCCCAGCCGGCTGAATTTCTCCAGGTCGCACCGGCTGAATTTCCCAAATTTTTGGATGAAATTGTTTTAAAATATTGTTGAAATGTTGCTCTTTTATGTGCTTAACATTTTGAATAAAATAATGTATATATTATATTTAAAAAAATAGAGAAAATATGCTTTTTTTGGTTTCGAAACCCATGTAACCTCTTAAGAAGGTTCCTAATCTTTTATCAAAGCTTGATGATTCAATATTGAATATATATGGTTTTCGATGGGCCAGATACGATTTTTTTCTAAATGTTTACAAAAGTTTAGTTTACGTTAATCCGTTGTTAGAAATGGTTTATATTGGTGCTAAATAGGCGAGAAAATTATGTCAGCCGTAGCGTGAAAGTCTTGCCCATCTAACAACACGTAAAATTACATAAATTTAACGATTTTTTTATCTCTGGAGTTTTTGTGGTGAAAAAAAATTCAAAAAATTCGTAAAATCTCAGTATAGTCTGGACAATAACATATATATATATTTTTTTTTAACTTGGATTGTGGGTAACGCTGCAATCTCCTCACTAACGAAATCATTTTTTCCAACATTTCCGGCCCCCTCACCCTGCTTTCCCTTCCGGAATAGTAACGCGTCAATCAGAGCCCTTATTATTTTACAAAATTGTTGAATATTTCGAGATACAAGGGATTGCATCTGACATTTTAGGAAATTGCATGAGTGAATTCATGGGACTGATCAAGGGTCGTTACGAGGCAAAGGAGGAAGGATTTCAAGCTGGTGGAGCCTCGTTGCACACCATGATGACGCCCCACGGACCGGATGAGAAATGTTTCGAGGCCGCAACGAAATGCAAATTGGCACCGGAACGAGTCGCCGATGGCACAATGGCCTTTATGTTCGAAACCTCACTGTGCCTGCGCTTGACCGAGTGGGCCGCCAGCAACGAAAGCCTCGACAAGGACTACTACCTCTGCTGGCAAGGTCTACGCAAACATTTCGATCCCAGTGACCGACCCAACTTTACCAAGCAATAATACACTCTTGTTTTTATTCTACGATTTATACTTCAATCGTGCACGTGGAATTTCTTCGCTAATATCGTCGACGTAAAAGACTTCTGCGAAATTCGAATTATCATCTTGCACAATTGTGGCTTTCATTGTGCAACGATAAAACGTTGCTCTTTATATCGTTATTGTCTGTTGGATCGTTTTCTTGGCATAAAATATATTGCTTTGTCATCGTAATTTCGAGTTTACGAGCTGAGAATCGGAAACTATTACGAGGAATATTGAGTCTTTTTTTTCCATCGTTAACTTTATTTAACGTACATCGCGCACCCTTCCGCAATACAACGCGACGACTTTCACTCGTTTATACTTGTAACGTGATTTCTTTTGTTACACGATGCGTATAAGGAGCGCCCGAAAATTCAGAAATGTAAATGTAAATTCGTAAATTCTTTTGAGTTGTTAAAAAAAATGTTCTTTTTTTTATTTAGAATTGATTTTTTGTGATAATTAAACAGAATGTCAAAAGGGTTTTTCTTTGAAATAATTCAAAAGATAATTATTAACTGTTTTGATATCACGATAATTCAAATTGTAGATGTTGGCGCGAAATACCATGCTATCGGCGCTGACATTTGTGACGTCATCGTTCGAACGCGACCGCATAGGCTATGTATACGGCTTACACGCAAGTGTACACAAATGTGAAATTTGGTATCATTTTACATCTGAAAACATCGCGAGCTTTTTAAATAAGTCGAAAACTAGATCAATTTTCTTGCCACGATGTGTGAAAGTGAATCTGTAAAAGCAAATTCGAGTAATTTACCGACCGTGGATAATTGAAATTTTTTAGGTTAGGAGAGGTTTAATAAATTGCGTCAGTTCATTTCGCTACGTATCATAAGCATTTTGAGAAAGACGTTTAAAAAAAAAAATTCAATACAGTTTATGTTACACGTTTACACTGAGATCAAAGTGGTCTTCACATAAAAAAATAAGTGGACGATGATTTCGGGTCGACACGGCGTGCTGCATCGAACCACAGATTTCGACGATTTATGTATTGTGACACATTCAGAAATACCTATTAGGGGCACTTTTCGTCGTATTTATACAAAGAGAAACGAAACAAGCCTTATACGATTTTGTCGTTGCCGTCGTTGATAGAATACTCGTATTACACGAGCAGTTTGTATATCGACTTGCGAACGATGACGTCACAGAGGGCTCGGGTAACTTCGGATGCTCTCGGCGCGTTTTTGCCGAGCCGAACAGAACAACAATTACAAAGTGCTATATCGTTGTTAATTGTTGAAAAAAAGCAAAATACTTTCCTTTACAAACGGCAAATGATCTTTACAATGAAAAAAAAAATCATTTAACAACTCAATTCCTATTTAAGGTAGTAGTCTCGTCAAGGCGTTTTTCTATAGATTTTTTTTTTATTTTAAGGCCTCATTTAGGACACTATTAAGGCGGGCAACCACTTTAGGAGACCAAAAATTAGATGATTTTTTGGATTTTTTTATTGTGAAAAAAACGGAAATTTCCGCAACTCTGACAATAATTTATTCATATTTTCATACATCTCTGGTAATTTTTTCAAGTTATTTCATGCATTACTTAATATGTAATCCGCTGTGTCCCTTGGCGTGTCCTCATCGTCGTTATCGATTTGCGAGAATTGTGTAGCTCGCAATTCGCATCTGAAATAGTCCAACAAATGTTTATACATTCTTGAGATGTTTTTTAAGAACATGAATCTATATTTTGGAAAAAACAATCGAGAATTGAATGTTGGAACGTGTTTGAAAAAAATGATCGATTTTTAGCATTTATTTTCCCGGCATTTTGCAACAGTAAATATGTTTTAAACAATCTAATCTTTGCAACTTTAGGTTCATGTTTTAATAAATTATATTATGTAAACGTGTTCTAAATTTGGAGAGAATCCATCAATTAGTTTTTGAGTTATGATTCCCGCAAATTGAAAAAATGTCGTTTCGAGAAAAATACGTTTAAAGTTTCACAAACGAAAAACTCAAAGTCAAATATGTTTAAGGTTGGTGTCTAGTCTAGAGAGCGAAAAACAAGCTTATTTTCGAAAACGTTTTTCTCAGCTTCTTTATTAGATACAAGAATAAAACTTTTTCGAGGACATAATGTTATCATTATAGAATAGAAAAAAAATAGTTTACTTCGTTCAGCGTTTTTTGTCAAATTTTCAGAGGGCGCCAAAGTCGAGTCCTCAAAAAAAATGTGTTCCCATGGCGGACAAACAATCTCCGGATTGGCACGTCTGAAACAAAAATAGAAAACAACATTTTAAAGAGGAAGGTTTGCCACGTGGTAATTCACCACCGTTTGCCAAAAATCAACAATAGAAAAAAATGGCGGCTATTTGAAAAACATTGTACGAAAATCGACCTATTTTTGCACCGTTTGCGTCCTGTAAATTTTTATATTATACATTTTTTTTCCAAAAATGTGGTGAATTACCATACAAAACACCTTAATAAAGAATCGTACAAAGTTTCATCAAAATCGATCGAGTGGTTGCGGAGATTGTTTGTCCGCCAGTTGAAAAAAAGTGATTTCCAGAAAAACGCGTTTAAAGATTTTTTTCCGATTTAGTTCTGAATATTTTTGGAATAATCGAGTTGTAATACTCACAATGGCTCAATCAGCCATCCCTGGAAATTTTAGGAGGTGATTCTTGACGCTATGAGACGTTGAAAAATGAAATAAATTTTTGTTCGATTTTCCGAAAGTTCTAGACTAGACACCAACCTTAAACAAATGATAAAGTGTCTTAGCGATTAATCAGCGATTCCAGCACCATAGAGTAGTTCTTCCTCTTCCTCATGCAACTCATTTGAAGCTTGCATTTCCTCTTTACGAGCTTTTCGAGCTTCTTTTGTCTCTAATAAACTTTTTCTATTTTGCCAAGCCAAGCGCATCTGATCCATTTGCTCGGCATATCCGTAGCTCTGCCTGCCAAATCAGTTCATTCATAACCATGAATAGAGCTGAATTTCCTTCATTGACTAAAATAGCAGCAAGAAATGCTGCTACCTCGATTATTTTGTACCCAGAATGGAGATGTTTTGGAGCTAATCGCGAAACGGTCGAGTATGGGTTTGTTTGGATTATGAAAACCCAAACAAACTAACTAACTGAGCGCTCGTGGATAGCTGAGCGCGTTTGGGAGTGGAGCGGAGAGTCTCTATCATTTATATACATACCGTTAGAAGGAATCCGAATATCGTTTTGAAATTTTCAGGGTGTATTATCAAGATATCTTGCTAACGATTTATGAAATAAAAAAATTGATTTTTTGAAGCACCTAAAGTGGTTGCCCGCCTGCTTGATTACCTGCAAAATTTCAAAAAGGATTCACCATTCCGTTTTCGAGATATTGGCAATCAAAGATTTCATGATTTTACACGTGTTCTTATGGGGAGCAGTGGAAAATTTCACATTTCACGCAATAACTTCGAAACTTTGCTACAGATTTTTTTTCTCAATTACAGAGGAACATATGGTGAAGTGGGTAAAAAAAAATTATGAATTTTGACCGTCTAGTTTCAGAAACATAGCGATTTAAATTAAGCAATGTGTAGCGACGCTAGCGCTACGAAGCGACTGGAGCAGACTAAAATTAGATTACAGTAGTGTATGTGAGGCTGGAGGAAATCACGGCAATAATTCGGGACACCCGGGGTATAAACACACGATTAATATTTATTCACTCTATTACAAAATAACAATAAAATTAGTAACTGGGAAATGTTCTTGTGAGGCTAGCGTCTTATTTCGTTCCGCGCACGCTACAGCTCTAACGGAAACGTCTCCGGAAAGCCAGGTTCTTCGGAATGAGGCACTAGTACTTGTTTTCGCCGTTTGTGCTGCTTCCCGGTTCCGTCGTCGCTTGCAGTTTCGGTTGTGCCGGAACAAAAATGAGGGTTAGGTCAGGGGGCTGACACTGGGATAAATTCTCTTAACGTAACGTGTCCCCGTTATTGTCGCCACGTAAACTAACCCACCATGCGGCGCTAGTAGTCGCCCGCATGAGCCCGACTCCGCAAAGCGCCTCTCCGTATTATTTCGTCATCTTTTTCGTCGCGTGGACCAAGTGGATATTTTTTTTCGTTTTCTCGATCTGTCGTTGTTCTCGAATAAAAAAATCGTAGTGTAGTCTTACAAAGTGATAAAATAATAAACAACTTTAGTGTAGCGATAAAATAAAAAACAATTTTTGTGGTTTTTGTGTGCTTATATTTAAGAATGCCTGCGTGCGTGGTCCTTGGCTGCACGTCAGGTTATCAATCAAACAAGGAAAAATCGCATTTTTTCAATGTACCAAAAGATCCAGAAGCGGATGCAGCAATATTCTTCACGTCTCAGCGCAGAACAAAAAAAAAGCAATCTCGACAAGAAATAAATTGCAAAACATTGTACAACGTGACTAGTCCATTATTTAAAAAAAAATAATGTTATCTGTTTATTTCGTTCAATAAATATGTTTATAATACATCATTTTTCAACAAGTGTAAATATTGTATCTCTCCCCATATACACATATACTTTTAAATTCTAATCTAAATACTGAATTATCCAAACGCGTCGAATGCAAATTATGCAGACGCTGCGCGACTGGAGTGGGGGTCATGCGGGCGACTACTAGCGCCGCATGGTGGGTTAGTTTACGTGGTGACAATAACGGGGACACGGTAGACCCAGCAGTGCCAGGGGGCTGGGTTAGGTAAACATTATATTAGGCGTTTCCATAATTATTTTATAAGTTTTCACATTCCCATAAGATGTACAACCTATATTATGAGGATATTTCGCAATATTTCGAAGCTTTCATCGATTGAGCGGAGAATAAACTTTTCAACGTGATTGTGGCGAGACTACTGCCTTAAACGCTCGAAAAGAAATTTCTCGTGTGTTACTGTCGTAAACGATGATTTTTTTTTCTTTGCGACAATTGGATAGAGAAGAAATCCGAAATTACTCGGAAAATTGCGTTATCGATTGAGCCACACGAAAAAAACATAATCTTCTATATACGCGCGTCATCGATAGATTAATTTATATCTTATCTTCTTCGTGGTAATCTATAAGTCACACCCAAATTTAAATATTCCCGCTCGCTGCACGATCGCGCTATCACTCACTCTCCTGCGCTCGGCGTGCATCGTTGGTTCGCCCTAGCGCCGTCGCGGGCGGCGCTGCTATCGCTTAGAAGCTGTCAGCGGAGTCAGCGTGCGTCAGCGCAGCTGATCGGGCTTACCATTGTTCGCGGTGAGACGACAATGCGATGATCGGGAAACAAAAAAGAATACTGATAAACACGTTACGGATAATGCGTAAATAAATGAGACATTGCGGTACGTGTGAGTGCTTGGGTGCAACGAACGAAGCTCTCGAGGAAGGATGACGAATAACACATTTTTGCTACGATCCTGATGAACAATTCTTTCGGAGAACTGCAAAAATGCGCGAAATATTACAGCTCCTCGGTTTGATCGCGTTGTGCTCGATACCAGGAACTTTTGCGTCTCATTGTTATTCGGACATTTGTCACAACAAGGTAACGCTGCTGAACACTTTCTCTCTCGTTCGCGATAATGGTAAACAAAGCGTTCTGGTCTTTGAGGTTATGTAACATAACTCCAAAACCACGGTTCCTTTTGGGCATTTCAGACCGCGAATCTTCGAGGCTCCGGACCGCAGTGTCTTCTCGCATTGACTCAACGTGGTAAAGGTAAGAAAAAACACCAAAAGAAAAGACGATACTCGCGTGATAAAGAATTTTGAGCAGACGGGCGTTCCGCAGATTGCATCAATCTGAGATTCGAAAATTTGGGTCTCTCTCCGGGAGCCGGCGAGTCCCTCGGAACGTTTAAACTGTCATCTTACATCAAGGACTTTGGCAAATTTCAAGGGCGAACGACCGCGTTCAATCTCACCATCGGCAATGCCAAGTTCAATAGTAAGTACGGCACCCGTGTCTTCGCTGGTTGGGAGGGCGCAACCTCTCCGATTGGCCTCTCCATAAATGGATTCAGCTAAATATCCATCGGTATAGCGCATAGTGGAAGAAGCACCAGGCCCTAACGTCAGGCTCAAAGCGTGGTAGACAAATAAGAGAGGGATTGAAGGGTTATAGTCCCCGTACATTGCAGACTTTCTGTCGGCCGATAGTTTGGTCGGGTTCTCAATCATGGAGATCTATGCAAGTGCGCTCATTATAACGATTTTGTATAGGCTGATAAATAAGTTGAATGGGCTATAGGATTGCCTTCAAAATGAATTGTTGTCGAACTATTTTTTTTAAATATAATATATAAATTATTCTATTCAAAATGTTAAGCACATAAAAGAGCAACATTTCAACAATATTTTTAAAAAATTACATCCAAAAATTTGGGAAATTCAGCAGGTAGGACCTGGTTTCCAGAGAGCCCTAAAAAAAGTGTCCTCTTGGTGGTCAGGATAACTCATGATAGCTTTATCTGAAATTGAAAAATCAAATTTTTTCTGTTGATAAGTATACATTAAAACCTTGTTTATCCGACCTTCGATTAACCAACTTTCTGCATTATCCGAGTCACTCAACTCATCCGAGTCCTCCGCATTATCCGAAGTATATCCTTGGATAATACGGAGAATCTCGGATAAAATGGAAGAATCTATTATGCCTATACATGGAGTAGTCCTAAAGGGTGTCTCAAAATTCATGCAAGAAGTAATTTTGATAGAAAACACAGGTTATTAATTAAAAATTGTAAATTTTTTATTGATTCATAAACTATACAGTATAGGGTTATGTATGGAATAACATATGGATTTGTTTCTCAGCAATCACTCGTGGATTTTCTCAACCCCAAATGCGACAATTTTGTCGATTAACGAAGCCATCAAGATGAAAATGAGCCTCATAGCTGAAGATGATGTTGTTCGAAAAATCAGCATCCACTTGTTGTTCCATAATCCATTCTACGAACTCTCTTTGCTGTGTGTGGTCAGTGGGCTTCAGTTCTTGAGTCAATTGAACTTTGTAAGCATGAAGATGCAAATCTTTCATGAGAATTCGCTGTAGAGAGCTTCTCGAAATGTCCAATTCTTGACAACGGTGCCGAAGTGATGTTCCTGGACTCTCAGCAACACTCTCACGAACTGCTTCGATGTTTTGTGTAGAATCACTTGTTAAAGGATGGCCAGAGTGTCTAAGATCACTAATTGATCCAGTCACCTTGAATTTTTTAATTAATCTCTTCACAGTTGATGAAGTTAAATCACTATTCCGACCGTATTTTGTACGAAAATTGCGAACTGTATCTGCCAAACCTTCATGATTTTTAAAATATTTCTCAACAATGAAAACGCGTTGTTCTTTCGTGTAGCGCTCCATTTTTAATAACCCTGAACTGTCAGCTATCACGCTGTCTTTTTTTTCGTTGGCAACACTTTACCGCACAAATGGCGCAACAGCCATATCTTGCGTGAATTTTGGGATGCCCTTTATTTTGCTACTTTCCGTATTATCCGAGATTTCACTTATTCGAGGTACACTCTCCCAATATTACCTCGGATGAGCGAGGTTCTACTGTATTCCTGTTTTTTATTTGCCTCTAATTCTACTAAAAAACTGACCGGTACGAGTAAGTATCGATACTTTTTTAGCCGATACTGAGTGGATACTTTCTGGCCGATACGGTATCGAGTGAAAAGTATCGATACTTACATGGTATCGTTTCATCCCTAAGTGAGAATCAACCTTTAGTGGTTTTCTTTTTACATTCCGAATAATAATAACCATAATGATAGATCTTTTCATTAATTTTCTTCTATAGCATTCGCTCAAATAGCGCTACATTGACTTTTACCACTCTTCAACTCTTTTTCACCTAATTCAAAATACGCCGAACTTATCGTTAAATTTTGGTTTGTTCACACATACACACATACCCACACCCACACCTGCGCACACGCAAAAAACCATGCAAAAATTACCATAGATCCCAAATGTCGCAAAAAATCGACTTTTTTGTTTCTCAATCGTTATATCTCCGTTATTTGATCGACAATCGAATTTTATCACTCTTGAAAAAGTGTTTATATTGGCCAAAATATAAATGTCGCACGGTCAAACTTTCGCGCCCCAGATATCGTCGTACTGCTCTGATTGGGAAGTAAATTTACACCGTGCGCTTTCTCTGCCCAGAACTCATCGCACGGTATCAGGACTCCGGCGATTACCGACAAGCCGCTTGCGTCGAGCTCGAAGTCTATGGAAGGAGCGAGGGAATTCTGTTCCCCGAGATATTCGTATCTTGCCCGTTTGCCGAGGAAACCTTTGAATCCAGTCACTATAGATTGGAATACTTGGTGGTCGGGGATCACATAGAGTACAGCAGAAAGTTGGTGTTCGTTGTGCCTAGTCACATGTCAATAGGTGAGTTCTTACAGCAGAGATATCGATTCTGAATATTTTTTGACGTCCGTCGTGCCTGGGATTACTCGCAACTTTGACGTGCCCGTCTGTCACAGCTGAGTTTCCCTTCCACTATTCTTGTGACCCTTTGGTTCAAAAATTAGAAATAAAGTAACATTGTTGCAGTTACTTTGCAATAATTCGTTTCAGACAAAGATAAGAGAGATATTTGACCAGTCTCCCAAGGTGAAATTTATACATATAAAACAGTTCCATGACTGACTGAATAACTGACTGACACAGCCTAAACCGCTAAAGATAGAAACATGAAATTTGGAATATATGTTTCTTAGAAGGTGCAGAGGTGCACTAAGAAAGGATTTTTCCAAAATCAGCTTCTAAGAGGGTGAAATGGGGTGTGAAAATTTCTATGGAAAATTATTGCTTGCGTGTATCAACTTGAAACTTGGTATTAATATTCTTAAAAACAAATAATAAAACATATATTTGAGGATTTTTAAAAATAGCCCTTAACCCTTCGCAGTCACCCGGAGTTAAAATAATCCCAAGCGCAACTTTAAGCCAAAATTACTATAAGTTGTTGGCGGCCATTTTTTATAATAAATCGCTCATGTTTCATGATTATCGTTCTTTATTTCACTCCGAAATAGCTCTTTAAATATAAGAATATAACCGCCTTTGAAACGCCCACTATGGAGCTATTTTTTCCCTTAAACTATCATTTCTCAATAGTATCACCCTAAAATTTAAAGAAAATTGAAAATTGCAAGAGTTATGATTTTTTTTTAGTAAAAAAGGGCCTTTTTCACGCATTAAAATTAATGAGTGCTATAATGATTGAAGCTAAGAAAACTGTTTTACATTGGGTATATACTGAAGGGCTTGCTTACAAATGCTGAGGCTGCCCCTTTAACAGGTCTGCGTAAGCTTGAAGCCCAAAAATCAGGTTTTTAAAATATTTTTTTCTCGTAAGAGCATTGCGATGACGAGGTTGGCATTTTACACACAATTAATACATAATCCTGCCAAGTTTGATTTTTCGTTTATTGAAAAATATTGATAAGTATTGAAATTTCTATTTAAACAACGTGCCGCCATTGCTGTATGGCCAATCGATATAGGTGCTGATCTAGGGTGGTTTGAAATGAAGAATTCAAAAATGTACTTCTAGTATAAAAATTCAACTTTAGTACAACCGGATCTAGAAATTTTGAAACTTACGAAAAAGGCAACCTGTAGAAAAAAGTTTGTTTTTGGAACGTACAAAACAACGTTACTTATTTGTTATTAACAAATGGATAAATGTATAAAAAATGTATCCGGTCATACGATTGAAAATGTTATAAACATTGCTCCGTCGAAACTTGACGTGAATCGAACGGATAGATTTTGAGATACGAGTTACGCCGTTTCATAAAACATGGTTTCGAAAAAAAAATGCAAAAGAAAAAAGGATAGTAAGGGTAGTGGAAAGTTCTCCGCAACGCAGTGGGCGATCTGACCTTTTTCAAGAATCGTCATTACTCGGTCAATTCTCGGAGTTTTTACAAAATATTTGTTACAAATTTACGTTAAGGGGTTACGTGGGTTTCGAAGCCAAAAAAAGCATATTTTCTCTATTTTTTTACAATATAATATATACATTATTTTATTCAAAATCTTAAGCACAAAAAAGAGCAACATTTCAACAATATTTAAAAAAAAATTCATCCAAAAATTTGGGAAATTCAGCCGGTGGGACCTGGTTTCCGGAGACCCCTCAAAAAAAGTGTCCTCGTGGTGGTTAGGATAACTCATGATAGCTTTATCTGAAATTAAAAAACCAAATTTTTTCTGTTAGTAGATAAGCATTGCTCGTGATTGAACGAAGGATTAAAAGAAAAATTGAAATTCGAATTTTTGGCAGAGTTGTATGCAAAATAGTTTAATTTTTGGTACAATTTACACTACGTATAGCCTTGTAAAATTAGTTGTAATCGAAAAAAAATCACTAGTCAATGCTATATTGAAGAAGTGTGCAAAATTTCAATAAGATCGGTGCATTAGTTTTTGAGAAATCGTGTCCACCGACTTCAACAATAGTGTCTTGAGAAAAATGCGTATACCTGCGTCGCTCCCGGCCGGTCTTTCCCAACGGAGGGGATTCCCAAAGTCTCTCTCTCCTAGACTTTTACTCCGATTGACTTAAAACTTTGGGAGAATATTCTAGACATATTGTACTATTAGATAATAAAAATTAAAGAAATGGATTTTTTGAAATTTCCAAACCCACGTAACCCCTTAACATCCTAGGCTATAAAACTAGACAACGAGAAAATCGTATTTTGGAAATTTAAAGCTTTTGGAGACGCCTTAAACGTAAAATCGCATTCCTTAGGCCCTATTTTATATATCCAGATGAAACAAAGTATAAGCAAATTGCGCAATCGTCTATTTTCACGTACCGAAGGTTTAGAAAAACAGCTTCGGCCGTTTTCACGCCAATTTCGATCAGACAACAGACAATATTTTCAAAGATGATAGATATTATCTCAGCAACGTATTCTAATTCTGCCATCACAATTCCAGCGCGAAACATTTGTACAGCTAGACCCTACAGTTTTAAATCAGTAAAATTCGTTTTTAATACCAAAGAATGCGGAAAATAGCACGTGATATTAAACAATGCTTGGTAGCGTGGACAGCAAAATAAATATTAATAAAGACCAGATTTTGAATACCATTATATTCCGCAATAATCCAAACGTCATACGAAGTGTTTGACAAACAGCGAGAGTCAAAATGCTCTGCAATCTCGCAATGTAAAATCTCAGCCGAAAAAGTATCCAAAGAATATCGATCATTTTGTGAATCAACGAAGCCTAAAGATTGTCGATTTTGTGACAATTCGTGCAGATAAAAATGTGAATGACGTGAAAACGTTCACGCCATTTTTCTACGTGGATATATCGAACACGGGATCTCTGTTCTTGCACATCCAAACGCTACCGGAGGAATTCAATGTTACGCGGTACAAGGTGTGGCTCATAAATAACGATACGAGAAGCGCGACGAGCTTCGAACTGAAATTCAATCAGGGGCAAGAGATTCAGCACAATTTCTCGGTTGTTGAAGGTGTTCATTTTTTCAAAGTAGCAGCCATGCATCCGCTCTGCGGAGAGGATGGTTGCGTCAATAGTACATCGCCTGCAATAAGTACAAGTACGCGTTCGACGGATGCTCGTTTCTTAAATTTTGCCGATCGATAAATCCCATCGACAGACTCAAATTGACAATCTTCTTTTTCTTCCAAGAACAACCCACCCGTCGTTTACTAATCATGATAATTAGCGTCATCTGGATACCACCTGCGATACTCTACGCCATGTATTACGCGTACAAGGTGTACATGAAAAAATCTCTGGCCAAGCGCCGACATCGGAGAACGAATTGCCTTTTGGTTTATTCGCCCACGCACGCGGCTCATATCGAGGTCATGCAAAAATTGGCAGTTTACATGAGAAGCTGTAGCATCAATGCCATGATTGACACACTCGATATTCCTAAAACCACCAGTAAGGTAAAGACAAAAATGGCGCATTTTGTTGCCTCTTTATTGCTTTATCTTTTTATTGTGAAGAAAACGGAAATCCGGTTGAGATAGGAGTGAGATCCGGGGGAGATATCGTTTGGAAATTAAGGCAGGGGTGGCCAAGACGTCGACCGCTTAGCCGATTTCAGTAGCCCGTGAGAGTAAAATCAATTCAGAAAAAAAATTACGAAGTATTGTTATTTTCTGTGAATCAACGTTTTCTACTACGAATGCGATAAAAACGAAACATCGGTCTCGGTTAAGGAGTTACGTGGGTTTCGAAGCCAAAAAAATCATATTTTCTCTATTTTTTTCAAATATATATAAATTATTTTATTCAAAATATTAAGCACATTAAAGAGCAACATTTCAACTATATTTAAAAAAATGTTCATCCAAAAATTTGTGAAATTCAGCCGGTGGGACCTGGTTTCCGGAGACCCCTCCAAAAAAGTGTCCTCGTGGTAATCAGGATAACTCATGATAGCTTTATCTGAAATTGAAAAACCAATTTTTTTTCTGTTGATAAGTATAGTTCGTGATTGAATGAAGAATTTTAAAAAAATTGAAATTTGAATATTTGGCAGAGTTATATGCAAAATAGTTCAATTTTTGGTACAATTTACACTACGCCTTGTAAAATTAGTTGTAATCGAAAAAAAAACCTTCGTTCAATCACTAGTGAATGCTATTTTGAAGAAGTGTGCAAAATTTCAACAAGTTCGGTGCATTAGTTTTTGAGAAATCGTGTCCACCGACTTCAAAAATAGTGTTTTGAGAAAAATGCGTATATCTGCGTCGCTCCCGGCCGGTCTTTCCCAACGGGGGGAATTCCCAAAGGCTCTCTCTCCTAGACTTTTACTCCGATTGACTTAAAACTTTGGGAGAATATTCTAGACATATTGTACTATTAGATAATACAATTTTTTTAATGGATTTTTTGTAATTTTCAAACCCACGTAACCCCTCAACAGACGAACATTCAACTTACTGTTTGCGCATCACAGTTAGTTCTTACACTGTGCAACATGAAAAACTTGTGGAGAATATGCAGAGCCTGGAGGTATGAGTTATTTTATTGATCAAGAATTTTCTATGAGAGCTTTGTAAAACAAGTTTAGAAATTATTCATTGAATAAATATGTTTGGGTTTAAAACTGTTACCGACGGTAGACCGTCAGGGATATTTTGAATTCTAGTGTCGACCGCACACTTCGAAAGTTTGGCCACGCCTGCCTTAAGGTATCCCATTCACGAACTCGAATATTTAATAATTAACTGATTTTCGTCTATAATTAAGTAAAAATACATCCCAGTATACTGGTGAAATTTCAAACCAAGGTACCGAAATTTTTACAAAAAAATACGACTTTAATAGTCGTCTAATTTGGTAGCACTTTAGTAGCACTAAATTGCTCAAAACATGTCAAAATTCTGAAGATTCCGCAACGATAATAACAGAGGGTCACCGAATGTTCAAAGAAAATATTAATGACAAAACTTATTTAGAAAAATGTGATTAGCAGAATAATTCTCGTAACCACGACTTCTGAGAGAACATATAAAAATGTCTAAAACTAGAAAATTTATGCGAAGTTTTTCATTCGACTTCATCGCTGGCTATAATAATTGATTGTACATTATTTTCATTAAGGGGCTATTCTACTGTGAAGTCTCAAAAAATAAGCTATTTTTAAATATTTTTTTGTTTAACTGTTGCATGTATCGGAACAAACTTTTTTTTTCGCTTAAAGGGACACTCTTATAGAATATAAAACAATTTTTTGTTGTTGCATATAAATGTATATTTAACAATTTATAATCGTGTAAAGGCATGAAAAACAGTATGTCGCTGGCATTGATGATGTGCGCTCTCCAGGTAATCTGAAACAAAAAATTCAAAAAGATTCTTAATCTGTATGAGTGTCGCTATCGCCCGAACTAGAATTATTAAAAAATATTAATTTTTTCTCATACTTTCACCCGAATTATGACGAAAAAAAACGTGTTTTTCGAACACTTTTGCAAAAAACGACGTCATTTTGTTCTTTTGTAATATAAAATAATAATTCTAGTTCGTGCGATAGCTACACTCATACAGATTAAGAATCTTTCTAAATTTTTTTATTCAGATTACCTGGAGAGCACAAATCAACGCCAGCAAGATACTTTTTTCATGCCTTTACATGGTTATCAATTATTAAATGAATATACATTTATATCCAACAAAAAAAAAGTTTTCTATTCTCTGCGAGTGTACCTGTAAGTGAAAAAAAAGTTTGGACGGATAAATTAAACAGTTTTCAAAAAAAAAAAGATTAAAAATAGGTTTTGAGACGAAGATTATAATTTTGGATAGGTATCTGTAGAGAGATTAGCAAAAAATAAACCAACGAACCCTGTTCGCTTTTTTTATGGTCCAATAAAAATAATGGGATGCTATCCAATTCCAACGATATATGATGTAGCTAGACCCGTTGGAATGCAACGAAAGTTCATTTTTATTTTTCCATGTCATTATTTTCGATTATTGTCGAGAATCTTTTTCTGCAGAATTTTATTTTAGATATTTGAATGAGAATCTTAAAAAATGGTTGAGCCATTTTGTACGCAAAATCTGTTGAAGTAAATTGAAAGGTCTGCACGAGCTTGGGGGCCAAAGAATATGTCGATCTTCAATATTTCTTCCGGGTGGGAGTATTGGGATGATGAGAGCAACATTTTATACACAATTATCACATACTGCCAGGTTTAAGTTTTTTTTTTATTGAAACATATTGATGAACGAAGCAGTTATTATTTAAACAAAGTCCCGTTGTTTCGGCATGGCTGATCGGTGTAACTGGTTCTGACAACTAGGGTGATCCGAAATGCAATATAAAAAAAATGTACTGTTAGTAGTATAATAAAACTTTCCTATGACCGGCTACTTTTTTTTATTCTGGAAGTTATGAAAATGAACAGCTGTAGAAAAAAAGTTCGATTTACGACGAAAAAACAACTTTAATAATTTGTTATTAACAAATCAATAAAGATATTTAAAAAATCGTCCTGTCAAACGATAAAAAGTGTTATAAACTATGCTATAAAACATAGTTTCGAGAAAAACGCAAAAGAAAAAAAGGGATAAATTGCAGCGAGACAGTTTGCTGCAGAACAATGGATTTGGAATTATTACAAAATTTTTGTTGCAAATCAAATTTGAGGCTATGAAAGTGTACTATCTATCTATATATATAAAAGGCAAAGTCCTGATTGACTGACTGATTGACTCATCATCGCCCAGCTTCAACCGTTAAATTTAGATTAGAAGCATCGTTTAAGAAGGAATTTCTCGAAATTCAACCCCTCAGGGGGTGAAAGGGGGTGGCAAAGTTTGTATGGGAAATCATATTTTTATGGTCAAATTTTTCATGATTGTCGTCCTTTATTTCACTCCGAAATGGCTCTTTAGATATAAGAATAAATACCATTTTTGAAACACCCACTATAGAGCTATTTTTTTCCCTTAAACTATCATATCTCAAGAGTATCACCCTAAAATTTGATGAAAAAAAATTGAAAATTGCAAGAGTCATGATTTTTTCAGTACAAAAGGGCTTTATTTACGCATTGAAACATTGCTGGTTTTTTTACGCCATTTGTAAAATTCTATTAATATAATACCGAGGATGCCACATTCTAGAATATTCAAACTAATATCCTGAATTTGTATGAGTCATTCGAAACGAAACGGTCAACGCGGCAATCGTTTAAACATGGCTGGAATCATTGAGAAGTTGCAGTTACGAAAATTCTTTTGCTGGTCGTATTTTTCTAAGTTTTATCATTAATAGTTTCTTCAAACATTTGGTGACCCCCTGTTTTTATTGTCGTTAAGGAATTTTTAGAATTTTTTACATGCTTGGAGCAGTTTATATCAGAGGGTTACTTAGTATATAAATTATCAGATAGAAATATGGCCAGCATGTCATCTCTATAGAGTGCTGCATAAATTAGACGATTTTTGAAGTCGTAATTTTTCGTAACTTCTGTACTCCGGTAACTTGGCTTCAAATTTTACCAGTATACTGGAATGTGGTATACAAAGAAGTGCTGTATTAAAGTCTAGCTTTCTGTCCGCAGCTTTTCTCGCGTAAATTAGGTATGCACTGTTTGTACAGTTTGTTGGTTTATGAATGAACAACAATGGGCCTAACAACATATCGATGGACGTACAACATCGATTAAAATGAAGAAAAAAAAACTGTTCAAATCTTATAGTTTCCGCGAGCGAAGCCGCGGGCCGATAGTTAAAAATAATCGTTTTTTCGAAATTTCAAGCTTGGGCAAACTTCTTAAAGCAATTCTGAAATATTAATTTCCATGGCATTCCAACGAGGCACAATTCAATATCATATTCTCACGACGTTGAAGTTTGCATCGTTGGAATGCAGCGAATTTTTTTCAGTCTTATTCTTTTTTTTTCAATTTTTAAAATTATTCCAAACTTTTTTGTAAAGGTCGACTTCGTAAATTCCCAATAAAGATACGTAAAAAAAGTTTGAGTAATTCTCGTAGCCGAAATCGGCCAAACAAAAATTCCCAAGAATCAAATGAAAATAATTTCCATTGCATTCCAATGATTCAAATTTCAACATTATAAATTCCAACCTGATATCATTCTTCTAAATGTGTCTGTGCCCAACAAATATGCCAAATTTAGGATCCCGGTCTCTGGTGCAACTCGGCGTTTCGGGATGCGGACGTGATAGCAGTGGCGAGTTCCCCGCCCCCTGGCGATGAGATCGTGCCCCACATCTATCGCAACGTCGACAATCACGCCCTCCGTCTATTGAAAGAGAATTATCCGCGGAGAAACAAGCGTTACTTCGCCATACAATTTCCATATTGCCAATCCGACGATGATTTTCCGGAGGAGGCGAGGCTCTTCAGGCGCTTCGAGATGCCACAGGAGTTGGAAAAATTCGTGCGAAATATTTACGCCGTCGACCGAGTACGCTTCTTCGGTTCATGCGGCACAGAATTTGCCGAGGCCGTCAAACTTGCCGGTTCCGTGATATTACAAGATCTTTTGAAACGGCCGAGGAAGCGTGAAGAAACGGGTGAGTTGGTAATTTTATTTGTTTGCTACTGAAGGTTCGTGAGCTATTCGAAAGCCTCGTTATTTCTTCGGGTCCATCTTTTCGTGGGTCGTAGGAGAGTGACACCCCCCCCCCATCCCAGAATTCTTGTAATTCTTTGGTTTAAGGAGGTACGATCATTAAGAAGAATCCAACTTTCGGCCCTGAAATTTTTATATGATGTTGACGAATACATTATGCACCCTTTGGAAAAATTTGAGCTATATTGATCGTTCAGTTTTTTCGTAATAAAATTGCAAATTCGAGCACTTTGAGCTAGTGAAGCACGTGGTCTTATGGAGACGGTCGACCGAAAGTGCGGTTATCACGGTTTTGCTGCTCACGTATCCAACTAAGGTCGTTGGAAAACTGAAATTTGATAAATTAGACATAATAGATATTGTAAAAAATTGAAAATTCGAACTTCACCGTGTAGTTCAAGCACTACATTATAAAACGGTTTCAACTTCCGGTTGAATATTATCGTAATGACGAAATAGCACCCATAGACTTGTCAACGTCAGGCGTAACAGCTAATTCGTTTGGCGAGCATAATCTAGCTCTGCTGAGAAATCGTTGATGAAGACGAGTCGCCATAAAACGCCAAATTTTACCTATAATATTAATTCTGCTGAGGTAATTCGGGACTATTTAAATAATATTCCAATAGATTTGGTGCAACCGTTTTTTTCTTCTGTTTTTATGGTGAAACTGTAATTGCGAATATGCCGGAGACTACTCCAGAGTCGTTAAGGATTTAATTTTTCAGTATTTATTAGTAAATACTGTTGAACCTCGATATAACGATTCTCCAGGGAAGAGTAAAAAAGTTCGTTATATTGAGGTTTCGTTATATCGAGGTCATGTTCCAAAAAATTCGTTATATGGAGGTTTTAATAAAAAGGACAAATAAAAATTGCTCTAATATAAACATTTCTTTCTTAAAAGAAATGTATTCGTACTATAAATATAGGGATATTTTTTAAAGAAAGAAAGGTTTAAATTAGAGCAATTTCTACAAGTAATCAGCAATTAGAGCATAATGTATATAACATATTATTTTTAAAAGCGGATTATTTAAAAATTAAACAAATATTTTGATTAAAACACATTTGTTGATTTTTTAATCATACATATGCATAGTAACATTGAAATAACAGCTTTGGTATCTTTGGGTTCGTCAAAGTCTTCTAAAAAAGTCGGTAATTTTCTTTTGCGTACCCTTAGACTTTTGTCTTTGAATTTGGTTTTCGATAGTTGTTGCCGAGTTTTCGATAGTAATCCGATAGCAGAAAGGGGGAGAAGGTAATGAAAGAAAGGGAGTTTGTTTACCGAACGCTTCGTTATACAGAGGTTTTGTTCACAAAAAATCCTTGTATAGAGGTTAAGGGCACTGAAAATAAATTCGTTATATCTATAGCTTATCTTCGTTGTATCAAGATTTTGGATGTCTATCGGAAGGAAATGGACAAATCTTTGTTATATCGAGGATTTCGTTATATCGAGGTTCGACTGTATGCAATAAATAAAATATTTACGACAAACTCGGCACTTTGGGATCGGAAAATACGAATATTCAACATAAGTTAACATAAATCAGAACACCCATGGGGTAACATAAATTTAGTCTCTTTGTTAAGCCTGAAGAACTAGTCGTACCTCCTTAAGGAGGCTCCGACACGAACGTCTCACCTCCAGAAAAGAATAACTTTCAAGTATATTTTAGATAAAGTACCAATATTCACGTATGTGGGTGGGAGTCGGAAATTCGATCGATCAATATTCAGAAGGATCGAAATTTCGAATTCATTAAAGACGAACGTTCCAATATAGATAGAGGAATCTTAAGATAGTCTGTGAAATAGTTAATAAAAATTGTGAATACAAATATCTCGAAATTGATTTATAGCGAAAATAAATATAAGATTTAACAAAATAATGAGAGATATAATATCGATTTTCCGGTATAAATACACTGAACAAATCCAAACTACAAATCATCGAATTGTAAATATTATGATGGTTTACAATTCCGAATTCATCAAAGCGAAGGGCCAAAAAGTCGATCAGTTAAAATAGCGATAGGCCGAAAAGGCGAACGGTCCAGATAGCGAAAACTTATGTTCGAGCAATGACAGTGCTGACAGATGGCGCTGGCGGTCAGTCGGGTAAGGCAGTCATTCCATGTTCGCTATTTAGGTATTCGCTATTTTGGACCATCGATTATTTGCGTATCTAAGATCTACATATGCGAAGTTTGTATTCTCGATATATGGCTTTTTGCTATAGATGGTATTATCAATATTAGATACTCACTTTTTTTCTATTTTGGAGTTATGAATGATGTAGATTTTTCGAATCTGTATTTGTATGACTCAAACTGCAGACTATCTGAATACATGTTCTCGAATAAATAATCCTTTGGTGTAATAGTTATTCGATTTCGTCATCGGTCGAAGGATAACATTTTTAATAATTTAACCTTCGTTATTTTGAGTTTATAATTCTATCATTTCGAATGATTTAGCATTTTTCTATATTTGGCCATTCGAAGTTTTGACCCCCAGCCACGTATGCAAAATTTAAGATAAGGTCAATGACAAAGAAAGCGAGATACAAATTGTTAAAGTTAGCATGTTCAACGCACGTTTTATGGACGAGTCACCCTCAGAAGACTCGTATCAAGTGATATATATGTCGGATGAATAGATTTTGAAATACGACTCGCGCCGTTTCCTAAGTTTTCGGTAGGTGGAACATTAGAAAATCGGTACGAGCTTTCCGGACAACCCAATAGTTTCGCGAAAAACGCATAAGAAAAAAGGGTAAATCGCAGCTAGGCGGTTTGTCGTCACGCAATCGGCGATCTAACCCTTCACAAAAATCGTCATAACTCGGTCAACTTGTGGAATTTCGCAAATTTTCTTGTTGATTGCTCGTTTAAAAAAAAAAACGAGCAATAATTTCAAACTAGATGAAGAATATACGAAAAAAAATTGGATATACAAAATGTTTGAACCGGTGATTAAAATCACGCGGGCAAGAATTTTAAACGCAATATAAAAAAGTTGGATCTAAATTAAAGTAAATAAATAAAAATAACGTTTACAAGCCTTTCGATTGAGAAACACAATATATATATAGCGGTAGCAGGACTCGAACCCAAAACCAGCAGCGTACTAGCCGAAGACCTTAACCGCTAGGCTATCGTGCCGCTTCGAAAATTCTTGTTATTTTCGAGGTTCAAAAATCGTCACACAAATTTTGTTTGGTCGATTTCGCGAAAACGAGGGCCCACCAGCGTGAACGGCGGCAGGGGGTGACACTTGGGACCGAACCCTACACTACCCTGAAAGGACGTCCCGAAATCGATTGCGTGCTTAGCAAAGGCCCCCTGGCCAGCTTCAACTCGTACGGCATCCAATGTCCTTGCTTTTGAATAATTCCTAATGCTTTCAAACGTTTCGAAACTGTTGTACTATCAACTCTTAATGATTCTGCAAGTTTAGCTAGCGTCTGACATCAGTCTCCATGAATTAATGCCTCCAATTCTTCGGCTTCAAAGTTTTTCGGTGCGCCACAGCATTCTTTATCTTCAACGTCAAAATCATTATTTTCGAAGGGTCTCAACCAATCTCTGCATGTTATTTCCACCAGAGCATGGTCGCTGTAAGTCTCAATACGAATTCTGCGTGCTTCAGCTGCAGAATTTTGTTTAATACAGTAGTGCAGTAAAATTCCTCACAAATACTCTTTTTTTTTTGGCACGAAATGACATGTTGGTAAATCTGCAGAATCAGGGCTGCAGGTCAAAACCGCTCCAAATTTTTTTCTAGCGTTTGTTATCATTAAAAATTGATATCCCATGTAATATTATGGTGGGGGAGGCCAAAATTTCCCATAAATTATGGGAAAATTGCTAAACCTATGGGATTTTGAAATTTGCTAAACGTGGGGAAAAAATAACGCATCCGCGGACATTTCACACTTATGTTGGGGTGGGAGCAGGAGGAATTAGTAAAAAAAAAATACTTTTTTCTTTACTAATTCCTCAAAATTAGGGCGAAGACGAGTACTGCAAACATCGCGCGAGGGGTAAAAGTCTTTGTCTCCGCGGTGCACACGATTATTTATATACCAAAACCATGTGTTCCGAGATTTTGCAATGTGAATTCCGAGATCTTGCATACTATGTTATTAATAATTTTCCTTTTACTAATTTAGATTTTATGGGAAATTTCGGCCTCCCCCGCCACAATATTACATGGGATATCATTTTTTAGTGATAACAAACATTAGAAAAAAATTTGGAGCGGTTTTGAGCTGCATCTCTAATTCTGCAGATTTACCGACATGTTTCACACTATAAAAAAAAAAGTTGTTTACACTTCGACGAAATGACATACACTGCATTTCAAGCTTGCTTATAGTACTTCTTTATAGATGCGTTACCATCTTAAACTACACGCGGGCAGTTCTGGTAACGCCATCTGTTGGGAAACAGCGAGAACTTATTCAACGTCCCAATACAATAACAAAAAAAGGAAATTAAAAAAAACGATTTGTCGTTGCATAACAATTATGGAAAATTCAATACTATCATTTTCACACTCATTAAACTTGTCGTGAAAAGCGAAAAATTCGGAACATACAGCTTTTATCTTTTTTTTTTTCCAAAGGACTAACGACCGAAGATACTCTGTCGGACGTACTCTTGCCATCAGAAGTGCGTCACGAAATGAAGATAACAAAGTTGGAGGACAATAAGAGCGCGAATACAAAGGACAAACACGAGGAGGGTTACGTTTCTCGATATTTCGCGACGAATATCGACGAGCTGAACCTTCTCGGTGATAACGCCGAGAGTGACGCTTTCGTTTATAGACCTACGTCTAATGACGACGAGTTTCGCATCGACCAATTGAATTTGTAAAAAGTACGTATCGTTTTACCCGCAGTCTTTCTTTTATCATCTCACGCGCAGTCTTTCTTCAAAGGCATGCGCAGGGCCAACAAAACCTCACGAATTTTCGAACTGAGTTTTATTATAGCTGGCTGAAACTTCTAGGAGAAGCAAAACAGGAGGGCTTTGCAGAATTCACTGATGCGGAGTTTGACGATTTTATTTTGCCCTAAATATTATTCATCTTTGAGAAATCTCTGTTCGAAAATGTCAGCTATCTCCCTCGCACTCATACGTAACGTCGCACAGCTTCCCCTTCGTCTCAATTGCTGCATTTCAGTAATTACAGGGTCGCTCAAAATAACGTACACCCGACTGAGTAATAATAATACATGAATAATAATGATAGTCATGAGACTTGGGGGTGGGGGGCGATCCTTGTGCCAAATTTTCCGACTTTTCGGCTGGAATCTCGAATGGGTTCTCTTTTTTAATTCTTTTACAAAAAAAGGAAAATACAACAACAAAAAATGTACAAACGAAAAAACCTTTGTAACCGTCTTTGTATTATTTTTTACTTTGAGTATGGAAAGTAACCTTGATCGAATATCGACGATTGACCCCATTGCCCCGTCTCGAAAAACTCTGAAAATAAACATTGAAGTGGCGAGTCCAGTCCTATAAGCTATGAATCTGCGATAAAAAAAGGAGGAATTTCGATAGATGTCAATACATGAATATTAATCAGTTACGACCGTGATTGTGACTTTTATATTTAGATAAAAGGCCTTTACTTCGAAGCGTACAAAAGATTACAGTCTGTTAGATAAAAGCGTGTACGGTTACATTTTTTCCTGGAAACCGTTAGAGGGTAGATCTAAATACAAGCAGGTAACGGAACCCCACCACCAAGATGCTTTGCATAGAAAGCGACAGTTAGCGGCCGACCGTGGTCACAGACCTACCGCTATTTCCCGTAAAATACGTCGAAAAATTGGGGCAACGTAATTTTTTCGGTCGGAGCTTCTTTTTGGGCGCGTTCTTCCATCAATCATACCTGGTCTACCCATACCAATAGATATCAAAGATCTGGAACGTCAAGCAATTATTTCGACAGATTCGACTTACATGGAGACCTTTCTCATTGTCGGTAGATGATGCCATGAAATTAATGGAAAGTATGTCTCGGAGATGCCAGGTGATTATTAATAGTAGAGGTGACTGGACCAGTTAAGGTAGTAGTCTCACCACAGTCACGTTAAAAAATGTTTTCTCCGCTCAATCGGTGAAAGCTTCGAAATATTGCGAAATATCCTTATAATGTATGTTGTATATCTTATCGGGATGTAAAAACTTATAAAATAATGATGAAAACGCTTATAATGTTTATCTAACTCTCACTTTCGTATCAGACTATCCATTCCGGCTACTAATACGTAGATACTCTGCGTATACGGATATGCACAAACTACTGTAATCTATTTCTAGTCTGCTCCAGTCGCTTCGTGGCGCTAGCGTCGCCAGGCATTGCTTAACTTAAATCGCTAGATCTCTGTAAATAGACGGTCAAAATTCATGATTTTTTTTCCACTTCTTCATATGTTCCTCTGTAATTAAGAATTAAAAAAGAAAAACCTGTAGAAAAGTTTTTAAGTTATTGAAACGTGAAATGTGAAATTTTCATTGCCAATTTCTCGAATACACAACGGTGAATCCTTTTGAAATTTTGCAGGTAATCACTTAATAGTGTCCTGAATGGGTCCTCAAAATAAATTTAAAAAAATCTATAGAAAAACGTCTTGGCGAAACTACTATCTTAATAATAAAGCATCGCAGTTTATATCATGTAGTGTGTATTTTTTCCAAGCTTTTATTTAACTTGACTTGGTGTGAGATGCAACACGGAAACTCGATATTTCACCTACTTCCCGACTACTTAGAGCTCTGAAATTTTGCAAACATGAATTTACGAGGTGACAATGCATAATTCAACTTAAAATAAGTAAGTAAATAAATAAATAAATAAATAAATAAAAATAACGACTTTCTGTGAGATGCAAAACGGAAAATTGATATTTCACCCACTTCCCGACTACTTAGAGCCCTGAAATTTTGCAAACATGCATCTAAGAGGTGACAATGCATGATTCAACTTGAAAGTAAAATCAACCAAATACTAAAAAGTAGAAAAAAATTTATATGTCAATTTTTTTTTACAAGCTTTTATTTAATGTACTAAAAAGTAGAGAATAATTTTTTTTACCAATTCACCTATATGTCCCTATAAATAAAAGCTTGGGGCGCTCAAAATTTAGACATATAATCTTTAATTTACCTAAATCCGTTAACATATCAACTGTATTTAATTCACTGTAGAACAACTTTAGATTTCTTAAATAAAAATTCTGAAACTGAGTATAAACGTGTGATAATAATTTCTCAAATCACTATTATGTCAAATTAAATACGCTTAATGAAACTGAATTGATCAAATTTATTAAACATTTAAAAACTTGAGCTCCACAAGCTTTTATTTATAGATACAAATACGTGACTTGGTAGAACAAATTATTTTCTACTTTTAAGTACATTAAATAAAAGCTCGTTTTATTTTCAATGCCTTCTCCTAAATAGTTGGCGAGTTTCGCCGTACACGCCCTTGTCAAACAGACTGTATATATTTAATTACAAGAATATAAAACAATGTGAGGCATTTAAATAATTCTTTGAACCCCCGAGTCGAGTGGAACGTGGCTCGGAGGTTTGGACTCAGGTGGAGTTCGCGCCTACAAATAGGTCGTCGTTGATTAAAAATAAAACGTACGCTCGCTCTTACTCTTATCGTATTTGAAAAGTTAGCACTTTATTCGTTAAGTTATTATTATTATTATGCCTATGTTTAAAGAGACGAATGGTGTAATTGGCCATTTTTTGGCCAAAGTGCGGTACAAGGTCTCGAGATCTTGCGTTACAATTTTATGAAAATTACACTACAATTACGATTGCAATACAACGTCGTCGTTCCTGTTGTTATCATAGACACACATACCTTCATACATGCTCACATACGCACACACGCACACACACACATATTTATATATATTTTTTTTTTACACGTAAGATATACGTTATTGGATATTAAATAGTGTTGTCGACTATAATGGAATGTTTTTCGTTTTAATTCTATACATTTGAGATACAAAAAATGACGGTAGGTAGTTTATCGTCAAGGTACACGGGAAACGCAGTCTTTCACTTTCGATATCGTTTTTTTTTTTCTAACGCAACTAGAAACGCATAGCTTAATCTCTTGAAGCCCAGAATGGAGAAAGCTTGATTGTAAATAGACCCATTGTATTAATATTACAACAAAATCATTAAGTCCCAGAGACCCACACATATGTGGGCCTATGTGAAGAGACTCATATCTCCGTAACAAAAATTTATTTATGTTTGATACTGAGAGGATATTTTTGTAATAACTGAGGGATGCCAAAAAGTAGAAGAAAATCCTCGAAATAAATGTTCTTTTATAGGACATTCGCTTGATTTAAACTTTAAACTTAGTTTGAAAATTAATTTCTCGTACTAGGACATCGCATCATGGTTCCAACGGGGTGATTGTAAAGTTGGGTCAATATGAGTTCATGATTTTGTTCTAAAAATAGTACGCGGGGCCTCAGGAGATTTAAAAAAGAATTTAAAAAAAAAACAAGATATCTATTGTGCCAATATTGCCGATATTATTTTTTCTCTTTTTTTTTTTAGTTCGCCGTGTGTTCACAATCGAGATTATCGTGGATTGTACAGATCTACAACGAAATACATTTAGTAGGAAGCATAAACCGGCGAGATCCCCTCGCAAAATGAACAAAACGAATTTTACCTCACTACTCTTTTTCTCGTGTGTTTTTTTTCCTCTCATTTTTATCCGATCTTTTTAAAATATAAAATTCAACGAGAAAGATATACATCTATAAACTATTGACGTAGATATACACCAGGCGCGACGTTAAATTCCACGTCCTCAAATACTAATAACAATACAATTCACCGCACGAATTGTATTGCTATTATTATTATTACTATTATTATCATTATTGTTGTTGTTATCATAACTACTATTCTTGTTATTATTATGCTTAATTTTAAGTACATAACGGTGTTTAAATACAATAAAAATAGGTCAGAGGTTATTCTGGCTTATACGATTTGTGTACGAATCTCGATTATGATTTCCGGCTCCGATCGCTCCTCGCTTTGGTCCTGTAGTTTTTTTTTCACTGAATCCGTCGATATTTTTCATCAATGGGTACACGTGAGATCGCTTCTTTCCTTATTTCCTCTCTCGACACAATGAACATCGATCCAGGATTACGCACGTCGAATTGCTTCGGTAATTCGCCCATTCGTGGTCGATTAATTGTTACGTTAAAAATACTTTTTTCGATCGATTTTCGAACTCCAATATATTGAACGGAACGCGGGTTGAAGAAGGTTGGAAAAAACTCAAAAATAACGTCCGCAGAGGGATAGTTATTACGGTTCAGGTTATGTGAGTTGTTTATAGAATTGGTATTGTAAAGCAAAAAAAAATCATACGTCACGGTGATTGGGATATGGTAACAAAAAAACAAGAATTGCACGAACACCCGATGATGATCGAGCACGGTTGGGGCTCTGTTTTACCAAAGCTTCTTACATTATTACTCGTTAATTTTCGTTAGAAAGAGACTAGTCTGAATTGTCATTGATCTGGTTAGTAATAAAATAGAAAATAAAGCTACTTAAACGTAAATCAGGTATTCCATTCTCTCTGTCTCTCTTATTATCTTCCTCGCTCTCTCTCCTCTCTTTGTCCTCGTCTTTCTTTCTCGCTTTCGTCGCGAACAATTTTCTACGCGTTTTCTTTCTCGTCCAGCAAATCTTTCCCCTCGCGCCTCATCATCCCCTCATGGAAAAAGGAAACAATTTTTTTTTAAAGTTCTGTCGCGGAACTCTTCCCCTTCGTAACAAATATAGTTTCAGCATTTTTTTGATGTACTGCAATAATTTTTCCGCGTATGTCTCGTACGCCGTTGAAAATATACGGGAAGAATTACGATTTTTCGTCAACGTATCCTCATACATTCTATGGTTTACGTGAGATATATTTTCTAGATATCTGACATATATTTCTTTTTTTTCCATGTGGATGTTTTTTTTTGCTATGAAAAAGCGATATGTCCAAATGTGTATTCGATAACTTAATTATCGTTCATGTATCGAAAGTTTATATGCAGTGCAGTGTTGTTCTTCGTTATAGCCATTTTCGAATATATTCAGGATGGTACAAGTTCATTCCCAGTGACACTTTTGTTTTTATTTGAATTTCAGTACTTCGCGATTTGCCAAAAATATGCGAGAACTCAGATGTGCTGGAGTTGCTACGAACATTAATTTTTTATTACAATAATTCCCAAAAGTTATTCAAGAATATATCGTTCAACGATTTCGTTGATTTTCCAAAATTTTTGCGCCGTGAATTTTCTATTCCATTCTGAAAAATTAACGATTGCAATATTCTAAATATTGTTTTGTAGAAAGGTGTTTCGTTATCCTCCAAAAGTCTTCATCGTTGAACGAACAAGTTAATTAATGCAACCTCACAAAAAACAAAAAAAAAGAGAGAACATTTTGATTAAATTCGTAAGCATTGAAAAAAATAAATAATTAGAATTATTAACACCATTTTTTAGGAAGAACATTTTTTCGCTGTTTATCCGTTAGACAGCGATGCATTTGGATAATTTGTGAATCATCTTTAGGAATTATTATTATTCGCAATAGATTCTTCATCGTATTTTGAAAATGTTTGAATTTTTGCAGACTTTCGCCGAATCTCGGAGTGCGAAAAATACGTTTGAATAAAAAATGTTCGCCGAAAATTCGTGTGACAGATATCCGGTCTATATACAGAGTGGGGCATTTAAAGTGTTGCAGAGCTATAGCACTCAAACTATTGGTGATATCTAAAAAAAAGTTTTAGATGAAAGTTGTACTGTTCGAGACGGAGGTCATCGTGATTTTTTTTTCCGGTAGAGGCACCAATGTTACGTCAAGGTCGACTCCACATTTTTTAATCGACCCATGTATTTTTTGCATGACATTATTACTGACGTTGAGACGAGTTCAGTGAGCTACAACACAAGTTCATTACCGAACAATAAACTATCGAAATAAACGAAAAACTTGAACAAGTAAACACACCTGACTATATGAAAGAATGAATGAGCCGAGCATGTGTCCAAATAACACAACAAATATTGGCTAGAGTAAGACGATCTTTTCATCAGAGAATAAACAAGTGCTCACAAGTCGAGGGTCATCATTTCGAGCATCTTGCTTGACCCAAACCAATGTTTGTAAATCGCTCTTCGTGGTCACACTTCCATATTCAATCGCGGTGGTCACACTTGGTTCAATTCTACCCAGTCAGTTTTCAAACAAGTATTGTGACCAAACTATCCGTCCGAAGTGGTGCAAAAAATTACGGAACATGCTTTGATCTTTCTAGATGATGTATGAAAAATTTATTTACAAGAAATAGAATGACGACATGTTAAAAAAAATTTATAAAAAGGTGAAAACGCAAAAAAGACACTTTTTCGCTCAAAAAATCATAGTTTCGTGAATTTTCAACGTGTGTACCTAAAATTTGGACGTGATACTCCTTAGATATGCGGCTTTTGGGGAAACATAGTAGCACAGTGCGCGTTCCAAAACAGGTATTTACTCCGACATGTGAAGAGGGTAAATTTTATGGTATGAGGATACTTCAAACTCCAGGTAAGATGGTGAATACAGTCCCATTCGAAGCCGGGAATATATTTACGCCAAAATTTGATTGACGAGTCGATTCTACCCAGGGTGACCACGAAGTGTTAAAAGTGATTGTTCCGATTTGATTCCATTTTTCGACTATTTTCATACTTTGCGTGACTAAAATGATCTTGTATTGTAGGTCACTGAACTCTTCTCAACGTCAGTAATGCTGTTGTGAAAAAACATGGTTCGATTTAAAAAAGTGGAGTTGACCTTAACGTCGCCTTGGCGCCTCGACGGGAAAAAAAATACGATGATCCCGCATGACGGCCTTCTCGAACTGTACAACTTTTGTCTGAAATCTTTTTTTTAGATGTCATCATTTTTTTTAGATAGCTTGAGTGCTATCGCTCTGTAACACTTTAAATGCTCCACCCTGTAGATGTAAATAAAATTCGTCGTCTCGGATGTGTATATACATATATACATACAATCATACATACAATCGAGAACGGAATTTTATTTTCTCCAAATATATTCGACCTTTTTTGCGTGATATTTTCATATGCCGTTCTTTTTCCACAAGAGGATCACTTTATGAGATCGCAATGACATTTTTTTTGACATTTTACTCTTTTGCAGCGAATCGATCGCGCAATTGTACGAATATTGAAATGTACCTATATTTGTAGGCTCACTTCGTGATTTCGTTAATCGAAGGATCGTCACGGCTTAGTCGATCGACGTTGTTGAAGAGCAACAAATCTGCTTGACCGCCTATGTCGATTTTTTTCCCCGCCATATCGATGTAAGACTGCGGTCTCTCGTTGCTCGGTGTTTTCAGATCGTTCTCGCTGTTGCTCGCTATACTCGAGTTTCTCAATTTGATCGGGCTCTCGTAGTGATTCACGTTGAGATTATTGATGGTACGATCGTTCGCGTAAGTTACCGAGCCCATTTTGAACGGCTCCTCGGGAAAGGATGCTATAGGATCTTGCCAAAGAGCTCGAAGCTTGTCAACCTTGTCGGACTTCCGGATCGGCTCACCGGAAGGCTTGCTCAGGTAATTGAAAGCCTCGTTTCTTATGACGTTTAAATTGACGTTCGTCATGCCGTCGTTGCTCGAGCCTGCGGAAAAAAAACAAATTTTCCTTGAATTGCGATTTCTCTATAAATTTGGTAAATAATGTTGATAATTTTGGATGCTGGATCGGTCACGATATAAGGAGGTTTGACTTTTCAAGAATCTAGCGACCTATTTCCCGTTTAAACTTCCTGAAATAAGTTTCCTGAAGAACAAAAATTACTCTGGAATAAAATCTCCATGTAAATAAATTTTCGAATAAAATTGCTCTCCGATAAGAACTTCCCCACACTGGAAAAACAGCAAATTCTGTATAATGTACAGATTCAATTGAGCGACTTCAGACTATTGATTATGTTTCAACGATACAACGAGCAAATAGATTTCAGACAACAATAATGTTCAAGTTGAAATGCGTCAAAGAATTGTTCCATTGGCGAAATTCATGAATTGTTATAATTCTTTCCAAAAAGTTTGTAATACTTTTAATTAATTTCGCACAATGATCATGCTCAAATCATATGTTAGCAAATGAAAATAGACTTGCACCTTATCTTTTCGCATATGCGTAGAATGGTAATCTTCAAATATGAAAACATATGACAGTTCATTCGAGAGTTAAATCGTGGGGGAGAGGGGGCACAATGTGTCACGGGGCGCCGTGAGCCACATGCGATTTCTCGGAGGTTTGTAGCTCATAACATTCCGTTTTTTTTATGTTGGATCGGGATTTATATTAAGTTTCGTCAGGTCTAAGAAAAAGTCAATAGCAGCTCACAAAGAATTATCAAAAATAAAAAATGAATTTAAGTCTTGGAAAAAAACTTCGCTTGCCGGGAAAACGTTAAATATAACTTTACTTTCTGTAGCGACTCGGTTTTTCGGTCCTAATCGATAGTTTTATTATGTACAATGCACTCGGTGACTTATGTTTTTCCATTCGTAGTTTAATTCATCATTATTTTGATCAATAATCGAATATTCTACTAGTGGGGCACAATGTGTCATCGAGGTGTGGAACACAATGAGTCGACGCCCAATATTGTTGACCAATAACATGACCACGACGTTGAAGCAAAAATGGGAAAAATGATCTTTTTCATCACTTTAGTCATACAAAATTCACTTTAATCTTACATACCCCACGTTTCGCAGTACTTGACACACTGTAACCACCTATCTGCCACATTGTACCCCACCCGTGGGGTACAATGTTTTGACGCCCAAAGGTTTATGAAAATCGGTTATGACCTTTTTTTTCTAATCAGACTACTTTGGTAAGAGTGAAAATTAAAAAAAAGGTTAAACGTTAAAAAAAAAGGTCACACATAGTGCCCCAACTTCCCCTACTCTTTATACAGTAAGGTGGCCCTTTACTGGTCGCTTTTGAACTTTGAATTGACGTCACGCGAAAACGCCTTGGCGAATTGAAAATCTCATGACATTTCACCAATGTAAAGTGATTTTTTCCTATGGTATTATTCTTTAATTCATATCTTCTCTTCTTTCCTTTTTTACTCTCACTCTCTCACTCTCTCACTCTCATTCTCCCACTCTCTCACCCTCACTCTCCCACTCTCTCACTCTCACTCTCACACTCTCTCACTACTCACTCTCCCACTCTTCCACTCTCTCACTCTCTCACTCTCACTTTCCCACTCTCACTCTCCCACTCTCCCACTCTCACTCTCCCACTCTCTCACTCTCACTCTCCCACTCTCTCACTCTCACTCTCACCCCCACACTCTCACCCTCACACTCTCGCCCTCACACTCTCACCCTCACACTCTCACCCTCACACTCTCACCCTCACACTCTCACCCTCACACTCTCACCCTCACATTCTCACCCTCACACTCTCACTCTCACACTCTCACCCTCACACTCTCACCCTCACACTCTCACCCTAACTCTCTCACCCTCACCCTCACCCTCACCCTCACCCTCACCCTCACCCTCACCCTCACCCTCACTCTCTCACTCTGTCACTCTCTCACTCTCACTCCCTCACTCTCACTCTCACTCTCTCTCTCTTTCTCTTTTTCTCTCCCGCCTCATAAACCTCATCGTAAGTCCTTATAACCTCATGAAAATAACAATTAAAAGTCGTGCAAGAGACAGATAAGAGAATCGTTTCGTATACGATCGAACTCACTGGTAGGACTATCCAGGGCGTGTAGGGAGGCGAAGTAGGCCTGATTGTGCACAGTGCGAGGATTGAGGTCGAGATACTCGATGCCGTCCTCGAGCATGCGTTCCCAGTGGCAGGTGAGCTCCTTGAAGGACGGCCTCATACCAGCCTCGTCGTGCCAACACGAGACCATCAATTTGTATCTGGATAAAAAGAACGGATGTGGGTGTTCTGTATGTATTAACTCATTAACATCGAATCTGTTCGTATTTGCTCAATTATTGAAGCACGATTGATCACCCTGCCGGCAGAAAAAAGATTTGCCAATTTTTCCATATTAATATATATCTTGAAGAATTGGGCGATATTTTTTCATTTTTTATATATCTATAATCACAGGTATAACGACCCCATCCACTGAACACCCATCGATTTTCCGTGTATCCTTATCACTCCAACCGCTTTATTGTATACGTCTACCCAGAACTAATTCGATTGATTAATACATACAAGTATATTGATCGTTCAAGTAATTATTCAATGTCATGATGTACATGATTTTTCGTTAATTGATCAATAATTTATTAGTTGCGCGATTTCTAGAATTTTTCTTCAATTATCGTTTAAATAAATATTTCTCATTAAATCCTGCAAATAATAATAATAATAGTAATGAATGTTAATGTAATATTAATATAATATAATGTGCACCATTTGTCAAAATATTATTCATACTGGTCTTCTTTTCTGCATCATGAAAATAATAATGATAGTAAGGTTTTGTATTATGCAACATTTCTTTAAGCCTACGTGGTCATACTGCCAAATTCAATCGCGGTGGTCACACTTGGGTCGATTCTACCCAGTCAGTTTTCTAAAAAGTATTGTGACCAAACTATCCGTCCAAAGTGGTTTAAAAAATTACGAAAAATGCTTTGCACTTTCTAGATGATGTACGAAAAATGTATTTATAAGAAATAAAATGGCGACATGTTAAAAAAAATCATAAAGAGGTGAAAACGCCAAAAAGACACTTTTTCGCTAAAAAAATCATAGTTCCGTGAATTTTCAACATTTTTACCTAAAATTTGGACGTGATACTCCTTAGACATGCTACTTTTGGCAAAGAAAGTAGCATAGTACGCGTTCCAAAAAAGGTATTTATTTCGACATGTGAAGAGGGTAAATTTTATGGTATGCCGGGAAGTATTATATATTTACGCCAAAAATTGATCAACGGGTCGATTCTACCCCGGGTGACCACAAAGGTTTAAATATTATTCATACTAATCTTGTTTGCTGTAGCGCGAAAATAACAATGATAATAATAATAATATCGTACAATTGTGTGGAGCAATTAGCTGGTCTTTCCATCCGATAGCCAGCTTTCAATAAATTGTACAGATTGTGAACGTCGACACCGGGATACGGGGATGCCCCGAGGGTGACCAATTCCCACAGCAAGACACCAAAGCTCCAGACATCCGATTTGCTCGTGTAAACGTGATCAGCCAGTGATTCCGGTGCCATCCACTTTACGGGCACTGAAAACGCATCTTCAATTAATTTTCTCCGGCGATTTATTTCCAAAAGCGATTCATTCACTGATGTCCTATAAAATAAGACCGCCCCCCCTCCCTCAACGGCCCTCCGGCTTCTCGTACACTCACCGCGTCCCTTGCTGCGCTTCAAATAAGCGTCGTCCTCGTATACGTCGCGAGTCAGTCCAAAGTCCGAGATTTTGCAGACCTTACCGGTCGCCAGGAGAACGTTTCTCGCCGCCAAATCGCGATGGACCAGCTGCGCACGAAGAGCGGTGAGAAATTTGACGGGCGATTCAGGCTCGATCAAGTTAAGTAATTTATGAATCATTGTACAGGGTGTCCAATAGGAAGTTGCTAAAACTAAATAAGTGTCTCTTCCCTCCATGAATTCAATAGGGGTCCCTTTTTCTAAGGCGCATACCTGAGGCCCCGCAGTTTTATTCCAGCCGTGATTGAAGCAAATACGCGCGCGTCAAAATGAGTGAGCTTACCACTGAAGAAAAGGTATATCTTATTGAGTGCTTCTTCTCGAGGGGAAAAATTTATAGTACTGCGTATAGAGGGTTTCGTACTAAGTTTGGAACTCATAGAGTTGCCAGCGAAAACACTCTGAAAAGGTAAGAATTTAATATTTATTCATATTCATCTATCACACAACTTGTGTTTCAATTCAATTAAACTGCATTGAAGTAATTTTACGTTAATTTTTGTAGGATAATCGATAACTTCGTGGAGTATGGTACACTCCAGGACCGTAGACACGAGTTGCCAGGTCCATCTGTTACGGTGACTACACCAGAGAAGATCAACGAAGTTGAGAATTATTTCAAACAAAATCCAAATGATTCGATTCGGAAAGCTGCTCAAGCATTAAAAATAACCAAATCATCAGTACACAACATTTTGAAATATTTTTCAAAGTTTCATCCGTATAAAATAAGCACTCATCAATTGTTAACTGAACATGCCATGACGAAACGCATCGTATTTTGTAACACTATTACGGGAATGTTTGAAGCCGAAGAACTTAATGAGAAAATGATTATTTATTCCGATGAAGCACATTTTTGGATGAATGGGTACGTAAACAAGCAAAATTACCGGTTTTGGGGAACGGAAAATCCCAACATATCGCTAGCGAAGTCCCTTCATCCACAGAAAGTAACGGCATGGGCAGCGATTTCAGTAAAAGGAATTTATTTGCAATTCTTGGAATCTACGGTAACAGGAGAGAGTTACAAACATCTTTTGGAAACGAAATTCTTCCCTTATGCAAAAAAGAGGGGACTGGTTAAAATTTTTTACTTCATGCAAGATGGAGCGACGCCGCACCGGACTCATGAGGTGTTTGAAGCTATTCATCGCGTATATGGGACTCGAGTAATCGATCTGGGGTACCCTAAATTTGCTCAAGGCGGACTAGAATGGCCTCCGTACTCACCCGACCTGAACCCTTGTGATTTTTTCTTGTGGGGTTACATTAAAGATCATTGTTACGCTAAAAACCCCAGCACAGTAGAAGAACTGATCGCGGCCATCCAGGAAGTGGTTCGCGGCATTACGAACGATATGTTGGACACAGTTTTTCACAGTTTTCAAAAGAGAATTGATTTTTGTGCACAATCTAACGGTTCGCACTTCGAAAATATCTATCATTAATCACTGTACTTTTTCGTTATTTTTATAAGATGTAATAAATTGACATAAAAAATATTTGACTGGGTTTTATTTATGTGCGTTTAAAACTGCAGAGTTTCCTCTATTTAAAGCAATTTGGCTTTTCTGATTCTGTGCACGTGTTTTGAAATGACAGCCGATTAGTTTCAGCAACTTCCTATTGGACACCCTGTATAACGAGAATAACAATTGATGAATGAAAAAAGATTCGCAATTCGTTATCGTGGTTTATTTGATTATTCAGCAAGTCAGTTGGAAGTTCTGGGGAAGAGGGCTAGACGTGAAATTATTCATCAATGAAGAAAGTTTTGAAGTGCCAACGACGAAGGGGCGACCGTTTGATGAGGGAACGGAGAGACAAGCAGTTTGATTGAGTTTCTGATGGTAACGCAATTGTAAGTCCGAAAAAATATAGCTGTCGATGTCGGCTCAGGTTTTTCACGGTTTCCTCGTGACCTCGTGCAAATGAGATGCAGTTCTGCATTAGGTAAGAATGGTTGTGGGCAACATCGTAGGGAGTCTCTAAAAAAACTGAATTCAGTGAAGCAAAAAGTGTAAGATTGAAAGGCATTGGGTCGTAAAAGCCTGAAAGTGTACACGAATGGATATTCGGGGAATAAAGACTTGTCGCACCTTGATATCCGTCAGATAGGCCATTCCTTTGCTTATTTGCCAGGCAAAGGATAAAATGTCGCGCGGAGTTATCGTATAATTCGCAGCGGTTTCGTTCGTTTGCAATTCCTCGCGGGTGTTGCCCGGGGACGCCGACAATAACGCGGTCGAGCACGGTGCTCGACCCTCAGACTCCAAGTGACGACTCCTTCGCAAATAGTTCCTAGAAAAAAATTATCACGTTTTTCATTCGGATAGAAAATAAATATATACTTTTTTTTTCAGTCGGCACGTTGATAAGAGACAACATACATATTTAGTATTGTCTATCCGAAAGTATTTTTTTTTGTTTGCTGGATATGATTTTTTTTCATTTAAAGCGCTTTCTCATAAGGCAACACTAACAGTGAAATGTGGTGCGAACCTTGAAGGATTTTTTTTAAAAGAAAGTTGTTTTCTTTCGTAGAGGCATTCCACCCCTAAATTAGGGTTTTTTTTTCGAAAAGCCCAAAATTACGTATCTTCTGCTTTCTTAGCTTTCTCAAATGCAAGTGATTTCGTTGAAAGATTAAGGTAGTAGTCTCGCCACAGTCACCTTGAAAAGTTTATTCTCCGCTCAATTGATGAAAGCTTCGAAGTATTGAAAATATCCTTATAATATAGGTTGTACATCTTATCGGGATGTAAAAACTTATAATGATGAAAACGCCGAATATAATGTTTACCTAATCCTCACTTTTGTATCAGACTATCCATTTCGGCTACTAATACGCAGATACTCCGCGTATACGGATATTCACACACTACTGTAATCTAGTTCTAATGGGCTTCAGTCGCATCATGGCGCTAGCGTCGCTAGACATTGCTTAAGGCCTTAGGCCACTCTAGGATTTTCCAAAAATCGATTTTTTTTAGTTAAAAATGTACCTTAGTACCTATAAAATTATATTCCAAAAGAACATGGGTGTGAAAAATCTCTAAGTACTCGATTTTCGAATCCTAGCGCAACCCCTCTTGATTCATGTCGTGACTTCCTACTAACTTTAAACACGTTTATCTCAAAACTACATTTTTCAAGTTGGCCGGACTCATAACTCAAGCAAATTTCAACCGATTCACTTGAAATTTTAACTGTATATTTAGAATTACATTTTCTGAGGCACTACGTAGGATTTTTTAAATTATATTGCATAGTTCCTTTTTATAAAAAAATTTCTGACGATTTTCTCAGGGCATTTTATACTTTTTGTTTTAGAAATGCGCCATTTTGACAAAAAACAATATATCAAAAAAATCCTACGTACTTCTATAGATATTCTTATATATAATCGAAAAAAACTTTAGTGTCTCATCATAACTGAAAAATTATAGGAGCTGTTGGTCCAGCCGTTGACCTTCCAGAAATAAAGGCGTCATCGGAAAAATGCTGCACAGTCGCCATTTTGACATGTATCGCTGTGAAAAAATAATTTTGTATATTCAATTACGTGTATAATAAAATCCCTATTTTGTAATTCCGATTTATTTTATGATTTCGCTGAAAAAAAATCACGAAATATGCCTTTTTTTTTTGTCTCTAGAGTGGTCTAGGGCCTTAATTTAAATCCGCTATATCTCTGAAACTAGATGGTCAAAATTCATAATTTTTGTTTACCCTCTTCGTCATATGTTACTCTGTAATTGAGAATGAAAAAAAAAATCTGTAGAAAAGTTTCGAAGTTATTGCGTGAAATTTTAAATTTCCCACTGCTCCCCATAAGAACATGTGTAAAACCATGAAATCTTTGATTGCCAATATCTCGAAAACGAAACGGTGAATCCTTTTGAAATTTTGCATGTTATCATTTAATAGCGTCCTGAAAGAGTCCTCAAAATAAAAAAAAAAATCTATCAACAAACGTCTTGGCGAGACTACTACCTTAAAGAGAGTTATACACATTTTTCAACCGTCAAACCCCAAATATTTCTACTCATTCAGTCCGTTAGAATTGAATGAAATGAATTCTTCATTATTCGCCATGAGCATTATTCATCAATTGGTTTTAATTCAATATCTCGTCGCGAAATATGTGAAACTGGAAATGTCACACTGAAAGTGTCCAACTTTGAGGGTAAATTTCATCCCTTAAGGGAAATACACGTAGCGGCATAAAAAATTCATGCATTCATGAAGAAGCTGCAGGAATATTGTATGATCCTGGAAACGCTGATTATTCGGTAAGTCACTAAAATCATTCGTAGTTCGTAATTAAACACGTTTTTCTCAAAACTACATTTTTTAAGTTTGTGGGAAATATAACTTTAAAATGAGTTGATCGATCGTGCTAAAATTGTATACAGAAGTCAATAATAATATTACCTTAAACTTACACCTTACGATCGGAAATCTACTACGTGTACATTGAAAAACAAAAATTAAGGGAGGACCAGCCCTTTATTTTTCTTTCTCGAACGTCATATTCAAAAGAGATGCATTAAAATGGACGTAACAGGTTATGCTTAAAAGGGGGAAGACAAAGTTCATGTATTTTGCATTTTTGCTGGACAGTAAGCTTAAGGCCGGATCCTGAATTAGAAGGTCCAAAAAATCGATTTTTTTTTTATTGTTTAAATCTATTCCTGATGTATCTAAGAATGTCTAGACAAAGTTTTATAGCCCAATTCGAAATATTTCCAAAGATACAGCACTGAACGTAGTGGAGTGTCGAGCAGGTATACGGGCGCTCGGGCAGTTAGGGCGCCCGTTTTCTCGAGTTTTCGTTTTTACGATTTTTCTAATTTGGCGTATCTGATTACAAAAAAACTATTAGTCCAATCGAAACAAACCAAAGCTTGTTCGCTTCAGTATCGTTTTCTTTTCTATTTGAACTAAAAACATTGTCGAAAAAAAAATTCTTAACAATTTTTTTAGCAAGTTGAAATAATTTTTTTTTCACAAAAAGCACATTTTCTACTTCAAACCCGAAAAAACATTCAAATTTCAAAAATTTTTTCGTTTTTTTTAGTTCATATAGAAGAAAAATATGTCACAATTAAAATGGTTTTTGGTTTTTTTGTTTCAGATGAAAATTACGAGCTCCATTTGTCACGCCGCATGGAAACAGCAGTGGCACGAATGTGCATAAAAATCGGTTGCCTGTTGATATTTTTCTTTAAACAAAATTGTTTTCTTATGTTCAGACATGTAATAAAATAATCTGAAAATTTCGCTAAACTTGCTTTTTTTTTTACCCGAAAAAAATTCCTCAAAATATCGATTTTTCGAACCGGCTAATTCAGGATCCCGCCTTAAGGGGCTAACCCACATTCCATACATTTTCGTCGATTCTTCATGAAAATGAATGGTTTTCGCGGGAATAAATGCTGAATTCGTATTCAGGGGGTAAACGTACATAGACATGGACTTCACAAAAAATATTTGAGATCCAAATTTTTCCCTGACCGTGGCAAAAAATAAGTGGCTTCACTGAAACGTCGATCATTCCTTTACTTCTTCGACTTGGAACTCCATTCTGTGCTTATTCTCTTCGTTAGCGTTTGCTCTTTAAAACGCTGTTCGATTTATTGAGCTTCGATTATTTTTTATTTTCTGGCAGCATTTCAGAGGCGGACTATCAATTTATCGCAATTTTTCCATTCCTTGGCCATTTTTTAAGTGGACTTTCCGGTATCATTGAGATATCGGGATGAATTAAGCGGCATTCTCAAAGTTTACCAAAATCCTTTTCAGATCCCCTCTCCCCATTAAGTTTATGTCACGCCAATAAGACCGACGCTTCGGCTGTTTGAAATTTTGGGATTTTGACGAAATCAGAAAAGTGGCCAAATAAGGTGAATATTTTTTTGTCTTTAAAATTATTTCGGTGGTCTATTCGATGGGAAAGTTTCCACCGATCACGAATATCACTGAGTTTTTGTCGAAAACTCAAAATTACTCCGGCTAACCGCCAAAAATGTATTATTCTACTATTTTTACGATTTTTCATAATAATTGAGGGTTTCGGGGCAGATAAATGATGAATTCTTATTCAAAGGGTTAAAATACATCGATTTGGATTCAGAAAGGAAAAGTAAAAAATCCGATTTTTTCGCATTCGAGCAAAAAAAAAAGTTTTTTCACTCAATCGCCGTTCATTTATTTTTTATTTGAAACCTCGCTCTGCGCGCATTCTCTTCTCAATCGTTTGTTTTGAACTGCTACGTGATTCATCGAGCTGCGATTATTCAGTTTTGCGATTTTCGGCGGAATTTCTAAGTCGAACCATCGATTTTGGTGAATTTTTCCATACTCTAAATATTAATTTGGAGTTTGTAGAAATATTTTGAATCAACGTACACATTTTAAATACAGAAAAAAAAAACAACTGTGATAAGGAACTTGAACTAAGGTGTGGTTTACCCTCTTAACCCTTCGTGGTCACACAGTCAAATTCATTCACGATGGTCACACTTGGGTCGATTCTACCCAGTCAGTTTTCAAAAAAGTATTGTGACCAAACTATCCGTCCGAAGTGGTTCAAACAATTACGGAACATGTTTTGAACTTTCTAGATGATGTACGAAAAATGTATTTATAAGAAATAAAATGGCGACATGTTAAAAAAAATTAATAAAAAAGTGAAAACGCAAAAAATACACTTTTTCGTTCAAAAAATTATAGTTCCGTGAATTTTCAACATTTTTATCTAAAATTTGGACGTGATACTCCTTAGATATGCTACTTTTGGGAAAAAATAGTAGCATAGTGCGCGTTCCAAAGAAGGTATTGATTCCGACATGTGAAGAGGGTTAATTTTATGGTATAAGGATACTTCAAACTCCAGGTAAGGTGGTGGATACAGTCCTATTCGAAGCCGGCAACTATTATATATTTATGCCAAAAATTGATCGACGGGTCGATTCTACCCAGGGTGACCACGAAGGGTTAAGCTTGCTATCCGGCAAAAATGTAAAAATACGTAAACTTCAATTTGATCTCCTCTTCAAAGTGTTTCCTGTTTCACTCAATTCAATGCACCCTTTTTAAATTTCGAGTGAGAGAAAGAAAACTAAAGGGGTTGTTATCCCTTAATTCTTGTTTTTTTTTTTCAATGTACTCCTAGTGATTTTTTGATTGTTTTGCATGAGTGGAATTGTCGTTTTTGTTTCACTGAAATCAGCGAATTGCTTGCGGGTGAAACGGCAAAATCAACCCTTGACATGCTTCTGAAGGGTGGTTTCATCCCTTAAAAAAGTTTTTCCGCCGATAAAAAAAAATACGTATCCAATAGTTTTTGATGCTCTACCATATCCATGGTTTTCAACAAAATCGAAGGTAGAAACCAAAGTGATGTTCCTTGTTAGTAAAGTCTACCCGCTCGTATTATCGGCGCGTGTTTATCGGCAGTTTATTTATCCCTTTGTACGAATGCGATACATTAGGGCACTGGCAAAAGATAGGTGTGGGCAACACTCCGGGGCGCCTCTCAGAAACTGTAAATGGTTAAGTGACAAGTGTGTCGTAAAAGTGAGAGGAATAAGATCGTGAATGCCCCAAAAGTTAACACGAAGGAATATTGGAAAAAATAAAAACATTGAGAGAAAAGAAAAAAAAAACGCAGTTTTACCTCAACGAGCCGAATTCGGCAAACTCGATGATGAGATAGACCGGTGCACCGGGGGAGGTGCAAGCGCCTAAGAGCCTTATGACGTTGGGATGTTGGGCCTCTTTGAGTAACTGATATTCCGACAGAAGATCAGCTAGTTCGGAGGCGCTGGCGTCCTCCTTGAGGGTTTTGACTGCCACGGTCGTGGGCCCAGGCCATCCACCGATATCGATTGCCTTCGCTCTCAATACTCGACCGAATTCACCCTCACCCAGAACCTGCTCGATCGTCAGTCGCGAGCGTGGGAACTCCCACTTTGGATCGGGCTGAGAACACAAAAAAAACTCAAACACACTGACTAACTTTATTTGCAACCGACCAGCCGAAAACTTCAGAGCTCCGTTTTTTTTTCCCAAAACTAGAAAAACTATCCACATTTCACATGCGTATGAGTTTAAGATGTTCATTTCGCAGGGGGCCGTTTTTTGTGGGCGCCAAATGTCAGGGATCTTTTAAATAATTGGTAGATCACAATGGCGCTTCAGGTATTACTGGATGGGTATTAAAAAATCGCCAAAATTCTTGAAAATTTGAGCTTTGGGCAGCCCAAAGCTCGCAGAACAGAGATCCAAAACCAAAAATTCCTAGAAAGTGAAGCATTTGAAGAAGCTGAAGGAATTATGTATGGACCAGGCGTCGCTGATTGAGGGTAAGAGGCTTTCTGTTTTAAAAGTTTTATGTACATTTTTACAAGACAAACTTTAAACGCATTTTTCTGAAAACAACCTTGTCGACATGATTTTGAAAAACTATTGCACCGATTAGGCTCAAATTGACATGGATTATTCTATGCATGTATCACTTCGATCCCTACTAACGGTATAAATATTCACTAATATTTAATCCTATTTTTAAACAATTGAAGGTGTAAAAAACAGCCGAAAAATTCAAAAGTGCGCCATTTTGTTTTCTTTTTATCATGGGTGAAAGTTTTTAGTAGGGGTCATAACTACAATTCCACTTTATAATAAAATACTGGACTTTTTGTGTTCAGATGCTCCAAAGTTAAGATTTCGTGTCGACAAGGTGAAATCAGGGGTAACTTCAGGCAGCCAGATCACCAAGAGAAATTGGAAAAAAAAACATTTAAAAATTTTTTTCTCGTACTTTGAAACTTCTATTTTTATGTATAAAAAGATCAAAATACGGAGCTAAATTTTATTATGAAAAAAAAATTCTCGAAAATATGTGATGGAGACTGAAATATAGATAGAGACTGATGCCTTAATACCAATAATTGTAAAGCTCAATATATATTGAGTTTTTGGGTAATTATTGACGATAATAAGATTATCTGAACGTATTAATTGAATTTAAAAAATGAATGTTTTTTTGTTGGACAGTTGAAACAGATGTAAAGTCACTGACAAAACCTCAGTCAAGCACACCCCAATATTGTGGAATTTGACTTCAATTATTGTTAAAAGTGGAAAATTAACATTTTTAAGCGTTCATTTATTATTTAATTGGCTATTTTTAACACTAAACATGTACGACATGATTTAGACTTGTAAATCCACGATTCGCCTATTTTGGACTAACGTTTTGTCCGACGGTCCATCCAGTAATACATTAATAAAAATAAGTTACAATCAATATCATCATATCCAACGATGAACTGGAATGAAAAAATTTCGCATAAATTTTGTAGATTTAGACATATTTACATGGTCTCTGAAAAGCCGCGGCAACGAAAATTCTTCTGCTAGTCACATTTTTCTAAGTTTTATCATTAATATTTTCTTTAAAGATTCAATGACGTCCTGGTCTTATTATCGTTACGAAATCGTTAGAATTTTTTACATATTTAGCGCAGTTTATATCAGATATCTAGAGTTATTTAGTACGAGGTGTGTAAATTGAGTAATGAGACTGGCAACGTAGCGTTCGTACTGGCAACACTGGAGACGCGGGACTTGGAGGGGCGGCAGGTGAACATGTGCTACGCCTTCAGTGCGAGTTTGAACTCGCTAGAGTCATTTGATTCTTCGTAGCGAGTTTTTTTTCGTCAAACAGTTTTTTCTTGTGCGTTCAAAAATGAGTGATATCAATATCGAGTAACACTGTTCTATCAGTTTTGCTTCAGATTTGGCCACAGTGCAACGGAAACTTTTTCAAAACTTCAGCAGCCTCTCGGAGACAGTGTTTTGTCAAGGGCCCAGGTTTTTCGGTGGTTTAAGGCGGGCAACCATTTTAGGTGCTTAAAAATATCACATTTCTTTTAATTTCATAAATCGTTAGCAAAATATCTTAAGAATACACCCTGAAAATTTCAAAACAATATTCGGTTTCCTTCTAACGGTATGTATATAAATGATAAAGACTCTCCGCTCGAATGAACTACGAATCGTAGTTGGCAGGCAGAGCTATGGATATGCCGAGCAAATGGATCAGATGCGCTAAGCTCGGCAAAATAGAAAAAGTTGATTAGAGACAAAAGAAGCTCGAAAAGCTCGTACAGAGGAAATGCAAGCTTCAAATGAGTTGCATGAGGAAGAGGAAGGACTGCTGTATGATGCTGGAATCGCTGATTAATCGGTAAGACACTTTATCATTTGATTAAACACATTTGACTTTAAGTTTTTCGTTTGTGAAACTTTAAACGTGTTTTTCTCGAAACGACTTTTTTTCAATTTGCGGGAATCATAATGCAAAAACTAATTGATGGATCATCTTCAAATCTGGAACACGTTTACATAATATAATTTATTAAAACATGAACCTAAAGTTGAAAGATTAGATTGTTTAAAATATATTTATTATTGCAAAATTCCGGGAAAAAGATGCTAAAAATCGATCATTTTTTTTTCAAATACGTTCCAACATTCAATTCTTGATTTTTTTTCAAAATTAAGGATCATGTTCTTAAGAAACATCTCTAGAATGTATAAAAATGTATTGAACTATTGCAGATGCGAATTGCGAGCTGCACAATTCCCGCAAATCGACAACGACGATGAGGATACGCCGAGGGACACAGCGGATTACACCTTAATTAATGCATGAAATAAATTGAAAAAATTACCAGAGATGTATAAAAACATGGATAAATTATTGTCAGAGTTGCGGAAATTTTCGTTTTTTTTTCACAATAAAAAAAATCCACAAAATCATCTAATTTTCGATCTCCTAAAGTGGTTGCTCGCCTTAAGCCATTTTCAGAAGGAAGAGAGTCGATTGAGGAGGAACCACGCAGCGGAAGGCTTCCATCTTCAAGAAGCGATGGAAATGTCGACAGAATCCAGGATTATGTGTGTTCAAACGGTCAATCAACACTGTTACCGAGAGGTTCTTGAAAAACTTCGAAAAAGGGTCATGCGTGTGAGACCAAACATCAAGAATAACTGAGTGTTGCAGCATGACAATGCGCGTTGTCACACAGCAATTTCAATAAACGAGTTTTTGGCCAATAAAAACATTCCTGTGGCTCCTCAGCCTCCTTATTCATCTGACTTGAGTCCTTATGACTCTTTCTTCTTCTCGAGATTGGAAAATCACCTCAAGTCATTTTGGGACTCCCGAGAACATTCAAACGGCTGTAACCGACCAGCTGTAGGCTATTCCAGCATCCGAGTTCCAGCACTGCTATGAGTATTGGAAGAACCATCTTCAGCGCTGTGTGGCTTCCCAAGGAAGTTATTTTGAGGGAGACAATATTGAATTATAATTGTATTCGAATAAAATATTGAAAAAAAATCAGTCTCTTTACTTGATTTACACACCTCCCATATAAATGATTACATAGAAATGCGGTTAGCATGTCATCTCCATAAAATACTGCATAAATTGAACGATTTTTAAAGCCACAATTTTTTGTTAAAAGTTCGGTAACTTGACTTGGAACTTTCCCAGTATACTGGGATGTTTTTTTTTAAATTTAAGTGTAAACAAAAAATCAGTTGATTGTTGAATATTCGGGTTCGTGAAAAGAATACCGCAAACGAGCCCGAAATATTTCAGCAATTTGTGAAACTTTGCTCGAGTTAGTGAAAAATCGATCGTCCACTCATCGGCAAAAGTTATTCGCACCTAGGAATTGTTTAGCCCCCTCGTGAAACATAGGCGCGCAATCCCTTCGACCTGTGTAAATTTCCGGAAGAACTTTTTTCCCCGCGTCTCCGTAGGTGGAGCGTCTCGTGACGCGAAGTGAATTATGCGTCGATCTTTATCGCCCCGCGCGCGCGGACTCGACAAGCCAAATAATCGTATACAGTGAATTATTGCTCTGACCCTTTGCGTGGAGGGGATCTACACACGGGTCAGAGTCCGCGGAGCGATAGATAACGCGACGCAGGATTGAAAGTAGAGACAAAGGCAAAGAAACGAAAAAAATTAATTCAAAGGAACGATTACTTACCGGCGAAGCTTTCGGTAGGAGGAGACTTCGATTTGGACCATTGAACGAGTCCAAACCGATCAAGTGACCGTCACCACGGTCGAGATAATCTGACGGCAGTATTCCCAATCCGTTCGCCACGTCCACACCCCTGTGCTTGCACTCTCGACGCAACCCCTTCTTCGTTGTTCTGTAATAAAACAAATGCATTGCCCTTAAAAAAAAGACGAGCACGCGAAAGTTGTGATTTAATGAGGAAAATATTCGTTTTTCGATGTATATATAAATTTACACACATATACACCCTTGGCCAAAAGTATAAGGCACCTTGTAATTTTTCTATCCGAACAAAAAATCGATTATCTTGGTGAAAAAAAATCGTAAACCAATTTAAAAAACGAGGTTTTGAAGTGGACAAAGCCATCTTCATTTTTCTTTTTTATTATTATTTTTGCAATTTTTTTTGTACCTGGTACGTTAAACCGGCATTTTAAAAATGCCGGTTTTCCACGATTTTCGCACTTTGCAGAATCGCTCGCTGGACTTCGAAAAAATAGTAATCTTACCATTTAGTGATAAGATCTTTGAAAAGGAAACCGTTAGCTTTGATTTCGTTTTTTTTTAAATTTTTGCGAATTTTTTCGCAGATTAATTTAGTTTTTTCTTTGGAAAACGGCAGGTTTTCGAAAAGCCGGTATCGTGTGGCGTAACTTGAAAACTATGAGGTTTGGAATATTTAGTCGAAGGAGTAAAAAGTTGTATTTTGTTATTTTGGAGTCACTAAATTTTTTAAGATTTTTTTCGAAAATTTCTTCGTATCGCTAGTTTTGGTTGATAGTCGACGATTTTTTTCATTAATTTATTACCTTTACTTTGAAACAAATATGTTTTAATGAAAATATCAAGAGGAGAAAAGATACATAATTGAATTTGAATCAGATGGTAGTCGATACGAATCAAATCGTCGACTATCAACCAAAAATAGCGATACAAAGAAATTTTTGAAAGAAAAATCTAAAAATTTTAGTGTTTCCAATATAACAAAATACAACCTTTTACTCCTTAGACTAAATATTCCAAACCTTATAGTTTTCAAGTTACGCCGCAATCGGCTTTTCGATAAACTACCGTATTTCAAGAAAAAACTAGATAACTCTGCGGGAAAAAATCGCAAAAACTTTTTTAAAAGACGAAGCTAAAGCTAAAGTTGTCCTTTTCAATGATCTTATCCCTAAATGGTGAGATTATTTTTTTTTCAAAGTCCAGCTTGCGATTCTGCAAAGTGCGAAAATCGTGAAAAACCGGCATTTTCAAAATGACGTACCGGGTACAAAAAAAATCGCAAAAATAATAACCTAGAAGAAAAATAAAGCTGGCTTTGTCCTCTTCAAAGCCTCGTTTGGTAAGTTGGTTTACGATTGTTTTTCGCCGCGATATTCGATTTTTGCCCGGCTATAAAAATTACAGGGTGCCTTATACTTTTGGCCAAGAGTATTTATAAGGTGTTTCGAAGTGCGTGGTTGGGGATACACATATACGTTGTTATCCAATTATTGATCGTTTGACGAATGATTTCAAAGTTTCGGATTGTTCGAAATTGATTCTATTTGTTTTGTAACTTTGTCTATTATGTAAATTAAATTTACATAATAGACAGTAATCACGCGACACACATGAAATATGAAACTTGCTTCAATCACACGTTCATGTTAACATTAATATCAATCTCTTGCAATACCTTTAAAAAAATCAACTATTTTTTCATCATTCTTGAATCCACTTACCACTTTCAGTAGGTACTCAATGCCTTTCAGTAGGTACTCAATACTGAATTACTTTCAGTAGGTACTCAATTAAATAAGACTCAGTTTTCTATTTTTTTTCTGCAACACGGGCCAACACTTTTTCAGCTGGATTTTTTAAAAATAATGTCATGCTCCATATCCAGCAGTGGCATATGAGAGTATCGTTCTTGAAGCATTGTGCTTCTAAGCCACATTTTTATCCGCTACATGACAGAAAAACTTTTCTCACAGCCGACTGAGCTCAGTGCGAGTACTATTGCTGCTTGGAAAAGTTTATATAAGTTAGGGCATTACTGCTTTGTAATATGTTTTCTTAAATTTTCTCAAAGCATCTAAGGCTGAGGTATCAATTATTAAATTTGTTCTATAATTATTTATGAAAATCCGCCATTCTTCACAACCAATTAAAAAAAGCATCAACTGCATGAGTTAACGATAGATTCTCAAATGGTGTTTTAGATTTATAATGATATTATATAATGCTTGATAGTAAATGTTGATTTTCCAGTATTTTTTCTGGTTGTGTATCGGCAGGCAAATTTAATGTATTGGTCTTGCCCACAGTTGGCTTAATTATGAAAAATGAATATCTATTTAATTTACATAATGAAAAAGTTACTTTCTATACAAAACACGAAATTATAACGAAGGCAATAGTTGAAGATTTATTAAATTATTTCTTTATGCCTGCTTGGGTGAAAGTTAAATAGAATTAATCGATTATTTGACTTTGATTATCCTGGATCGACTTTTTTCGGGGTTTTTCAGGGTGCACCAGGTTTTCTAGGGGGCCGTGCCTACCTTAGACCCCTCCTGGCTACGCCAATGCTCTGTTTTTGTAAGGTTAAGGGGTTACGTGGGCTTGAACATTTCAAAAAATCCATTTTTTCAAATTTCATTATCTAATAGTACAATATGTCTAGAATATTCTCCCAAAGTTTTAAGTCAATCGGAGTAAAAGTCTAGGAGTGAGAGCCCTTGGGAATTCCCCCGTTGGGAAAGACCGGTCAGGAGCGACGCAGGTATACGCATTTTTCTCAAAACACTATTTTTGAAGTCGGCGGACAGGATTTCTCAAAAACTAATGCACCGATCTTATTGAAATTTTGCACACTTCTTCAAAATAGCATTGACTAGTGACGGAACGAAATTTTTTTTTCGATTACAACTAATTGTACAAGGCTATACGTAGTGTAAATGGTACCAAAAATTGAACTATTTCGCATACAACTCTGCCAAAAATTCAAATTTCAATTTTTTAAAAAATCCTTCGTTCAATCACGAGCTATACTTATCTACTAACAGAAGAAAATTTGGTTTTTTAACTTCAGATAAAGCTATCATGAGTTATCCTGACCACCACGAGGACACTTTTTTTTGAGGGGTCTCCGGAAACCAGGTCCCACCGGCTCAATTTCCCAAATTTTTGGATGAAAATTTCTTAAACTATTGTTGCAATGTTGCTCTTTTATGTGCTTAACATTTTGAATAAAATAATTTTTATATTATATGAAAAAAAAATAGAGAAAATATGCTTTTTTTGGCTTTGAAACCCACGTAATCCCTTAAATTATCCTCATACCATAAGATGTCGAAATAAATACCTTTTTTGGAACGCGCACTATGCTACTATTTTTTCCCAGAAGTAGCATATCTAAGGAGTATCGCGTCCAAATTTTAGGTAAAAATGTTGAAAATCCACGGAACTATGATTTTTTTAGTAAAAAAGTGTCTTTTTTGCGTTTTCACCTCTTTATGCATTTTTTTTAACATTTCGCCATTTTATTTCTCATAAATAAATTTTTCGTACATCATCTAGAAAGTTCAAAGCATGTTCCGTAAGTTTTGAACCACTTCGGACGGATAGATTGGTCACAATACTTTTTTGAAAACTGTCTGGGTAGAATCGATCCAAGTGTGATCAGCGCAATTGAATTTGGATGAGTGACCACGAAGGGTTAGGGTTAACGTCCCGAAGCACCACAAAATCATTTCTCACTCTGACTCCGAGATCGGACCTCTGAGCCCGAGGATTTTTCGGGTATTCACTTTTTCTAGCAGCTCAAAATTTTCCCCCGAAATCGTGTCTAGAGATTTTTGGCACTCGAACGATGCGAGCGCGATTGCAGTGAAACGGTTTTACGCACGACGCGCATCACGAGACGGAAGAACTTTGTTTTTCTTTCGCGTCGGCGCAAACGTGAAAATCCATCGGTTATTTGATACCATAGAAATCAAAGAATTCCATATTTCATTGCGAATGAGAAAACACCTGGAAAATGATAGCTCCGAGAATTCACCTGCAAATTTTTGTGTGAAAAAAAACCAAAAATAATCGCCTCAGGTCGCTGAAATTACAACGTTCTGCATGAACGTCCGATAAAGTCAGATATTACGTGAGAATAATAAAATTACGACGAAATCGCGTATGCTCATATTTCACTTTACTTGCAAGAAAGCAATGGTCTACGTGAATATTTCCCGTTGAGGAAAATATTTCCTCGGGCACATGAAGTTTTCTTTTTCCAGAGGGCGAAGAGAAAACGCCATGTGTCCAAGTTCTCGGGGGGTTGTGATTTGTTAGAAAGAAAAAGCAAAAAAGGGTAAAAAAAGAAGGAAAAAAAACGTTTTACGAAATTATACCGAACGGTCGAACGAATGTACAATCGGAAAAGATTTAATGCCCCTCAATCATGTTTCACTCGTCATGAATTTGTAACGCTGCGCAGATTCATGCGACTCGCACGAAAATTGACGGGACTTCTACTTTTTTTCCCCCTCGATTTCGCGCCAGTGGAGAATACACTTTTGCACCGACAACTCCTCGATGGATACCAGCAGGATTGTGTCTCACAGAGAAATACTTAACGCGAACATTTCCGCTCTCAGGTGAAAACATACAGTTTGAAAAAAAAAACAAAAAAATCGTTTTTATAAATTAATCTTTTTTTTTCTTTTTTTCTCAATTGCGATCGGTTTATGCTTTTCATTTTTCTTTTTTTTTGCGGTGATTTCTATCGTTTAATCGCAGATACTTTGGTCTGTGGGCTCCACATCCAGGCTCTACGGGAATGTTTAAATTATTTTACGCATTGTACAACAAACTCATGCTCGCACTCATGTGCACGTTCGCCGGTACTATCGTTGCCGATCTTTGCTCGAACTACAAGGACCTGATGATCGTAACCGACGACGGTTGCTTCATCGCCGGCGTATCTGTCGTCATTTTCAAGCTCCTCAACTTTCAATTACGCCGCGAACGAATCGAACATTTGATCGACGCGATTCACGATCCCGTCGACGCTTTGCGATGCTCGTCCGGTGAGATAAAACAACACTATTAAGTGTTTTTTTTTGTTTGTGCGTTTTGGTGTAATTAATCGTGTAGGTGTGAAAAACAAATTTGAAAATCGGCGATCTTTTAGATGTACAGTGAAACCTCGCTTATACATTTCGCACTTATACGTTTTTTTTTTCATTTATACGTCGTATTTTTATAGCCCCGGCTAATTCCACCTATAACGAATGTAATAAAGTTTAATTTCTACATTTTCCACTCATACATTTTTTTGCGCTTATACGTTATTAATTTTCATCCCCAGCGTCCGTTTCAGGGTCTGTTTTTTTTCAGTTATACGTAAATCAGTGTTATGTGATACAAAACGAAAACAGACAACAATTTTAAAAAATTCACAACCCGTACTTTAATTTTTTCCAATCTAAAATTCTAGGATCGAACTATGTATGCATGTGAAGGACATTTTTTATTGCGCGCCATTTTTTGTATTGCAAACACAAAGTACTAATCTTTGAAACTGGCATCAGGAAGTATTGAGGTTTAGTCATGGAGAATTACACGATCGAGCAACGCATAGAAATTGTGAAAATATAATGTGAAACAATGCAGTTATTGCAGACGAAGTTTCATGGTCGTTGTTATCTCGCGCCGCAGCGATATGAATTGGCCAGCAAGATCGTGCAATTTGACGCCATTGGACTTCTTTCTTTGGGGTTTTCTAAAAGGAAAAATGTATGCCAATGATCCACAAACCATTCCTTCGGAATGGTTTTGTGGATCATTGGCATACACACCATTAATGAAATTAGTCTGCAATTATGCCAAATTATTGTTGAAAATTCTGTCAAAAGAGTGAACGTTTGCAAACGGGGACGAGACGACCATTTATCGGATATTGTGGTCCACACATGACTTTCGTGTTTGTACCTCATATTAAAATAAAAATATTCGTACTTTTCAAGTAAATAATACGTTTTATTAATAAATTAAAATGTTAGGTCATTTTGAGACACCCTTTACTTAAATGTAATTAAATATCTCTTATTTATACGAAAATGTCTGTTATTATCTAGTGTAAAACGTCAAAGCTTTAATGTTACAACTTCGCGTCAAATAAAAATTCTGAACGAAAATAAGAAAAAAAGATTGAGTGGCTCATTACTTCGTTACTACCAATGAAATTTTTAATTGGAAAACCAAATATTATAATAGAGGTACTGCTATTAAAAACTATCGCGAATTATGCATCGATCACCATTTTCAAATGCCAAAGAGTTTCCGATACATACATTCTACGTTATTCTCATTTATACGTCATACCCCTTGAAAACGTATAACTGAAGTTTCACTGTAAATCAAATAGGTTTTTTTCCTTGTCTCGCGGGGTACTACGACCCTATTGTTTCAAATGTTTCCTTTATTTGTTCAAGCTATCCTTTTTAAATATTAAATATATTCAAATTAAATAAATAAAGATAGAGCACCATATATACCACGAATACGAGAAAGGAATATAGGTTCATGACATAAAAGTGGGGTGAAAAAAAGTTAAATTATTTTTCTTTTTTTTAAACTAACAAGGCTGTTATTTGAAAAAAAAAGAAAGGTATCGTCGTACCTTTTATATTAACAGGCGCGCCGATTTATGTATAGAAAGACTAAGCATTTTCCTCAACTGCAGAGTGTTACGACAGTCTTCTAATGAAAACAAAGCCATGAGATTTTTGAGAGACTGAATTGCCTATCATTTTTCCGTCTGTCTTTTTTGGCTTATACTACCAGATGAAACCAAATCACAAATTTATTATGAATAAATAAAATATTTAGTTATTAGACGATATTAAATAGATCTTGATTTGAATAAATAAATATATTTAAAATAAATAATTTTATGAATGGAATGCAATAAGCAAAATTTGAATTCACAAAAATCTAGTTTATTCAAAAAAAAAAAAAAAAAAAAATAGGAGCATCTAGTTAATATCAAAAGAATTTTTCTGTCAGTATAGACACGGAAAAAGAATCACTTGGACCAAAGAAATTGTTCATTCACTAGTGGCTAACGAAATATTGAGATGGAACACTAAAAAATGTTATTCTTCCGAGTATCCATGAGTTCAATGGCCTAAATAATTTAAAAAAAAACGACCATTTCATGTTTTTAATAAATAATATGTTGACATCCTCCAATGATAGATTTAGTCAACCCAAGCAATTTTGTTTAGTGTTGAGAGAATGCAAAAAGAAAACAGATTTTTACAGTTTTTGATGAGCAAGCGACATTGTTCATTGCTCGTTTCATTCGATAAATTTATGGGGAACGAATCGGTCTGTAATATTCGTATTCGATTTTTTTTCTCAACTATACTGAGGGTTTTAGAGAGGCCGAGCATTTCACAAATGAATGTTAAAGGACACTGATTGTTTTAGACGTTGATATATTTAATGAAAATTTAACGTCGAAGCTTCTATAATTTGCATTGTAGTCTTTTCGAGAAAAAAAAACAATTACAATCTATTCAACTCAGCACATGTTTTTATGAAAAACATGACATATCAATTGTATTCATTCGAATTAACGTTGCAGTGTAACCCGAAGGGTTTTAATTTTTTTTCTAATGTACTTTTGCATTGTGCTGCCGTACGGTATTCGCACGAGGGCACAGGGAAACTGGAAATCCTATACCGATACAGGCACCTATATTTTAACAGAGTTTCAGTTGCGTTAGCATTTAAAACTCAATAAAACAGCCTCCTGCTTAGCACTTTCTCATGCGAGCGCGCGATTAAGCGGTCACATATCCAAATATTGGCCACGTTTTCTCCTGTTAGTGCAGATTTTTTTTTCTCGAAAAAAATGTAGTGGAACTGGTTAAAGCTTTAAGGGTCATCATCCACCAAAGCGGAGATGAGCGGAGCTAGGAAAAACAGCCAATATAATCGCTCACTCAGCTTCGATGGACATGAATTCAAAGGTCGATTGGTTGCTTTTTCCCAGCTTCACTCATCTCCGCTTTGGTGGATGATAGCCCTATGTTGAATTTTTTTCAGGCATATATACCGTCAACGAAAAGAATCAGTATCGTCCAAAATTGATCGATGAAGAGCTCGATCCACGTTAACGATTATACAGAACGAGCCCCGGATAAAAGTCTTCACTTTCTTTATTAGATCGGGGCGTTGTAAATCTACTGAAAACGTTCGTTCTCTACGAAAAGACAACGGTCTATTTTCTGTCGTGTCTGGGAGGCTTTCTCGTGGTTGCGATAATGCTATTTGTACCAACGGAGAACGGGTCGCTGCCCATACGTGCCAAGTATCCGTTCGACACGACGATACCGCCGATGCACGAAGTGGCATTCTTCGTTCAGGCTTCAGCGATTACCACGACCATCGTCGCTATCATGGCGATGGACACTATCGTCATTGGGTTTTGCAGATTCACGCATTTCCAGCTTCAAGTTCTCAGCGCCAATTACGCCAATTGCCAGAGTTCGTCGAGCAAGCGTGCCTGCTTTGAAATGCCTACAACCGACTTGGCCACAAGCTACTTCAGAACTGAGAGAGACTTCGTCATTCGTAGTTTCGTGCCATTCGATCGTGAAGATGCCAACGAGGTAGACGACAGTTTTACAAAGCGTTTTAAAACTTGCGTCAGGCATCATCAACGCTTGTTCGAAATAGTTGACGACATCAATGAGCTCTTTGGCTCGAGTATGTTCGTGCAATTGTGCGCCAGTTCGTCCATGATCTGCCTAACTGGATTTCAAGCTGCACTCGTGAGTAAAATACTTCTTTTCTCTTATACACGGAAGTCAAGAAAAACACTTGGGTCAAGGAAATTGTTCATTCGGAGATAGCCAATGAAATCTTCTCGTGCGGAAATTGAGTTAAGGCTTTGATCGGGTCTATCCTAATTTTCCGTAACTCTATTAGGGCCCTAGTCTGGAAGCCGGCCATCAGTGGCCGGTCACACGTTGCTACCGAGGTCCATTAACGGCCGATTTAATAGGGACATTTAAAATTTCCAAAACGGTACCTCATAAAACCCATTGCAGCCATATGTTTACGTGGGTGTGCATTGTACAAAAGAAATGTGTTGTTTCAATACGTTTTAGGCTTGCAGTACTGTCGTTTATTTTAACAAGTTTGATCCCGCGTTGTTCAAATGAACACTTTGCATGTGTAATGGTTCAAGATATTCCAGTCCGTCTACCAATCGCATATAATATTTTGTAATTCCAAAATCAACTCCACCGCCAGTTCTACGTCAGCGATGTTTCATTAAAATTCATAATTTCCTGACCTGAAATGATTTTTGTCGAAAAAATTATTTCGTCTACACATGGATTCGAACCTACAACCTACCTGCTTATCTTTTACCAATACTACGCACGCTGCCATTAGTGCTTGTGGCATCTGGATAGCAGATATTTTTTTCACTGCCAAATAATGAAAGATCTTGAGAATGAGAACTTAGACTTACTGATTGCTCTACAGTAACGTCGCAATGATGTGCTTACATTTGTATCTTAACCCAGCTTCGCAGCTTTGCAACCAAGCTGACAGCACCGTTATGGGAAACGCCACGAACTTTACCACATTTAAAAATGTGCCCAGCCTTCAAAATACCTTTTCCTTCCACAAAATCGCGTTTTTTTTAGGATTGGTACCAGCCCAATCACAAATTGGACTAATACTTATCATAATTTTACAGAAATTTGCACTAAACTACACGACTATTTACGTTTCACGGTCCTCTTATAGCCGCCATGTTTTTTAGACTCCACCCGTATGACAGATCCCAATCAAAAATCGATAAAAAACAAATTTCAATGTTTTAGCCTAGAATCGGTTTAAAAAATGATGCAGACATTTACTCCTATAAAAGGTGTTCAAAGTGATGGCCATCAAATTCAATCCACGCTTGTAATCTCATTCACATTGATTAAATTGCCTTATCAATCACGTCAGTCTGTATTAACTAACATACTCCAATTATTCTTCCTTGCATATCTTGCACAGTAATCGGCACTTCTTTGTAAACCATGTCTTTCAAAGTTCCCCATAAGAACAAGACCAGTGGCGTCAAGTTTGGTGAACGAGCTAACCAAATCACATGAAACCCACGCCCAATTATCCAACGCTTGGTAATTTTTCCACTGAGCTTATAATCATAGCTTGTTCGTTAATATAGCCTGACGTTAAATGAACCTTCAAATCTCCAAAGCGCCTCTACTCAAACTATGCAACTTTTGTAGGCAAAGTTTCCTCCTAAGTCCGATAGGTTAGAAAATGTTTCTACTGCTCATAGTTGTTGCCTCACCCGGTATATGTGTTAATCACTATTACTTTATTCCGTTTCTCACGATCCTTTTTTTCATACCCCGCAATTGGAATATATCTTTTTGAAGCGTGAATAAAAATGCCCAATGGCAGTGAAAATAAAATAAGATGCGAATTCCATGATCCATTAATGAGATGTCCAATTATGTTCATAAAGTATCTTTTTTTTCTTTTATTTCCCTTCATCCTGCGAGCTTGCAGGGAGCCAAAGAGAGCGCGAATTTGATGAAATTCGCACTTTATCTCGGTGCTGCTTTTTCGCAACTTTTATGTTGGTGCTGGTTCGGCAATAAATTAATCTACCAGGTGGGTCGCGTCATTGATTAGCTATAATCATTCATTTGTTGAATGAAACACGAGTGAGCTATCGATTTTTTTCGCTTCGTACCCAGAGCGATTCATTGGCAACGAGTCAATGGTTGTCCGGCTGGGAAGACGAGACGGATTTCCCTTTGGTGGCTGTATTAATGATCGTATCGTTGGTTCGTACGCGCAGATCGATGGAACTGACAGCGGGAAGTTTTTACACCATGTCAATGGAGACTTTCATTACGGTGAGGATCTAATGTATTTTCATGAAAATGTACGAACTTTAATTTTATAATTTTCGCAAATAATACACACATACAATTATGCGTGCACATACACAGGGGAAAAGGACATTTGAACCCGTTATGTAACGTTGGGTATCGACACAACCGGATACTTTGAGGATCGTTTTAATATTTTTTTCGAACAAATCCTTAATTTTGGGGAGTTCGATGATTCTTAGAAAGACCTGTATTCCAATATGCTTACATTTATTTAAGGAGGTCAGAGCGGTCGAGTTGCGTCAAATAACGGTTTATGAGATTTTTTTCAATAAATCTAAAAAAAATGTATATGAGGTATAGCTTTATTCTGTAAATACTGAGTTTTCATAAAATATGTAACTAAAGGACAAAATTATGCATTTTTATACTTTTATTACGTGAAAACAAAGAACGGTTGAGTTACTACTAACTTGGAAAAGTATAACATTATTGATGCTTATTATAGAAGAGTCGTAATCTTTTATTAGATTAAAAAGATTAAAAATAATAAAAAGATTTAAAAGATTCGTAATTATTCATCAAACCTTGATGGTTTAATATTGAATATATATGATTTTCGATGGGCAAAGTGGGTTTTTTTTCTTATAAATGTTTACACAGGTTTGGTTTACGTTAAGCCGTTGTTAGAAATGGTTTATCTTAGGGCTAAATAACCAGAAAAAATACGTCATCCGTAGTGTGAACGTCTTGCCCAACTAACTGCACGTAAAATTACATATATTAAACTATTTTTTAGCTCTGGTGTGTTTTGGTGAAAAAAAATTCGAAAAATTCGTAAAGACTCGGTACCGTGAGGAAATTGAGTTCGTGCTTTGATCGGGCCCATCTTAATTTTCCCTAACTTTATTAAGGCCCTAGTCTGGAAGCCTTACATGGACCATCAGTGGCCGGTCACACTTTGCTACCGAGGGCCATTGAAGGCAAAATAAGCAGGGCCTTTAAAATTGCCTCACTGGAGGCTCATAAAAAGTATTGCAGCCATATGCGTACGTGCGTGTGTATGTACCGTGAAAAAGAAATGTGTTACTTCAATACATTTGAGACGTAGAATTCTGTCGCATATTTTGACACGTTTGATCTCGCATTGTTCCAATGAACGAACTGCATGCGTGTTGATTCAAGGCATCACAGCTCGTCTACTAAACGCATAGTTTAATTATTATATTTTATCGATCTTGATAATTATTATGTCACAAATTCTTTAGTCAAGCAATTTATACTGATTTGCCCCTATAATAGCAAAGTCTGGCAGTATTCGGGAAATCGCTACTAGGGAATCAACAACTACACTCCTTAAAAGCCCTATCTTGATCTCCGTATTTAGACCATAGTTTTAGTCAACCTACCTACCCTACCATTCCCTAATAGGGGCTCGGTCCGGCTCTTTTACGGAAAACCTTACTATGGCATCCACAAGCAATCCCTTGAAGGCCCCAAATTGTATTAGGGATGCCCTGCTCATTTTCCGCACGGGGTATAGTCCGCACCCTTTATTCCGAATAAACCCCTATAGAGATGTGGGTGCATTTTGAGGCTCCCCAAAAAATTTGTGCACGGGATCACGAAAGGATAATATTTTTGAAAGATCCAAAAAAAGTTAAGAATTTTGAATAAAAAATTCTCAAACGACGGCAATCAGGAAGTACCCGTGCGGAAAATTGGCAGGGCATCCACAATACAATTCGGGGCCTTCAAGTGATTGTTTGTGAATTCCATAGTGGGGTTTTCCATAAAAGAGCCGAACCGAGCCCTTATTAGGGAATGGTAAGTTGACTACAACTATGGTCTAAGTACGGAAACCAAGTAAAGGCCTTTAAGGGGTGTAGCTGAAGATTCCCTAGTAGCGATTTCCCCAACACTACTAGACTTTGCTATTATAGGGGCAAATAAGTATAAATTGCTTGACTAACGAATTTGTGGTATAATAATTATCGAGATCGATTAAATATTATAATTGAACTATGCATTTAGTAGACGAACTATGATGCCTTGAACCAACACGCATGCAGTGCGTTCATTGGTCAACGCGGGATCAAACGTGTCAAAATATGTGACAGAATTCTGAGCCTCAAATGCATTGGAATAACACATTTCTTTTTCAGTGCACACACACGCACGTAAGCATATGGCTACAATAATTTTTGTGAGGCACCGTTGAGACACTTTTAAAGGCCCTGGTTATTTTGCCTTCAATGACCCTCGGTAGCAAAGTGTGGCCGGCTACTGATGAGCCTATGTGAGGCTTCCAGACTAGGGCCTCAATAAAGTTAGGGAAAATTAAGATGGGCCCGATCAAAGCCCGAACTCAATTTCCGCATGGGAAGCGCGAAATCCACTTGGATTTCAATGTGGCCTGCATACGTGAGGCGTTCTATTAAAATCCCTATATACATGTAGTAGGATCTGGGGACTCCCTAACAAATTTCTGCACGGGTAGATGTAAGAAATGACAGTTTTCTTCCGACACATTCTAAGTATGTGCCTGTCCGTCTGTGTCTTTCTCTCTCTCTCTCCTCTCTCTCTCTCTCTCTCTCTCTCTCTCTCTCTCTCTCTCTCTCTCTCTCTCTTTCCCTCTCTCTCTCTCTCTCCCTCTCTCTCTCTCTCCCTCTGTCTCTCTCTCTCTCTCTCTCTCTCTCTCTCTCTCTCTCTCTCTCTCTCTCTCTCTCCCTCTCTCTGTGTTCTAATGAAAAATAAAAATGGTAGATATATGTATAACCGTTGACGGCTTTAGATTTTGCGAAGCAGCTATTCCTTCTTCGCTCTTTTAACCGCGGTCAACGAACCGGAAGACAAGTGACATCGAAGGTACACGATATCAACAGCTTTCTTTTTACTGTCGGTAAAAGAAGTTTAAAAAATATATAGCGTACAATTGTTGTCTTGCATATAAATACAAACTGGTATATAAATATCAATGTTTGAGAGTATTTTTGTTTTTTTTTTTCAATATAAATACATAAACTTATCGCTTACCTGTATCTCCACATTACGAAAGCACCCACCAATACGACGAGAACGAAGAAACTCGCGGAAACAGCACCGATCATGCAGATTGGACCGCAGCCACCGTTCGATGCTGCTGGAACAGCGAGACCACAAAGAATATATACTTCTTTGTTTGTTGTACGGATGCAACGTAATTCAAAAGGATAAGGATCAACACCATCTTCTCCCCCGAATTTATGCTTGATTGCTTCTAATCCTTCCCACACGTTAAGGGGGAATACCCTTTATAATGTTCAAAAAATCGATTTTTTTTTCTTCACAATATTTCGAAAGTATAATATATTGCGAGTATACTGGAAAATCGAAAAATCGAAATATGAAATATTTACGAAGTTATAACGCATAGTCGAGAGCGCGCCGGGGCCGCATGCTGTGAGCTAGGAAAACTTTAAACGCGATTATCTCGAAACTGGATTTTCGAAAACTGCTAAATAACTAAAAGTTATTGATAGATCTGGCTGAAAATTTGGGAGGTTTCTCACTATAACATTATTGGAAGGATATACCTAAAGTTTTAAAGTTATCGCGTAAATAAATTACTTTTTTGGCGTAAAAATTGTCGCGAAAATGGTGAAAAATATGAAAATTTGATTAAAAAGCCTACTTAATTTTTATTGTTATACTTTAAAAAATATTTTATAGGTATATCCTTCCTCTACACATGTCAATAATCGAAAAATATTTTCGATTATTCCCTCGAAGACGCCTAAAGGAATATCTGATAACGGCGCCATTTCGTTTTGTTAGAAAAAAAATCAACACTTGAAAGTTGCAATAAGATAATGCCTAAATTTTAAAATGATGCGATTAAAATCTTTAAAAAGATTCATGAAAAATGACTTATTTTCGGGCGTCTAAAGAGTTTTCCCTCTTAAGGATAAAAGAAAATCGGTGTTATTCTTTGAAAATTTAACGCCATAACTTTCTTGTTCTTTCAGCTGGAGTTTCGTCTCAAAATGAGCAATTTTTCTGAAAAATAAAAACCAAGCCTGTCTATTCAAAAAAATTGAAATTCTCCGCGGTATCTCGTAGACGTGTTGACAATTGAAAAAAAATTGTATTGCCATCGGATGTCCCTCTCAAAGCCATAAAACTTTTGCAGGAAACACTTTTTTCTACGACCTCATCTTTTCGATATATTTGGATACTTTTTTTTTTTTAATAAGATTGTATACATACACGTGGACACAACAAATGTTCAAATTCTTTGATTCGTGTCATACCAAAGTAATTAATAACGAGATTATAATTATTCTTTAAATTAAATTTAAAGGTTAAAATTCTTTTAAGATTTCCAAGGAATCCAATCTTCATAATACGTCGTAAGTTTTCGCAATTTGGATCATTCACACTTTGGTTATCAATTTTTGTTGGCTTCTGCAAGACTGTATCGCCTTTCCTATTCAAGAGAATAGGGGGTGGGGGGTTCTTTTTTCATCGAGTATTACAAGTGTTACCGACCTTTGCGTGCATCCGAGACGACCGCCTCCTTCTTTCTTTCCCTCTTAGACTTGTTGCCACCGTTTGGACTTCCAGCCGCGTTATTTTCATGAAAGAGACCACAGGTGCATTGGATCACATCGTTGCAGGCACATATTCCAGATGCGCTCGATATACCACGACCGTCCTTATTTACATTGGCAAACTGTACTTCGGCTGCGACGAAAAATTTTCACGATCAGTCTTTTGCACGCGTTTTCAAAAAAAGAACTTGTTTCTCATCCAATTAAAATTTAGCCGCAGAGCAACGCGCCGCCAAGCAGAAATTCAACGAGTTTAAAATCATTACCGAGCATTTTGTGATTTTTTTCATGCGAATTGGAAAAAAATTATACAGCGGTAAAACTGTATTGATAGTTGCTATAAATTGTGGTAGTGGTTGATAAGAATTATTTTTTTACGGAGATATCTTGTTTAAATGATTTTTCACGTTTCTGCTGGGGTTTTTTGTCGATTAATGAGAGAGAGAGAGAGAGAGAGAGAGAGAGAGAGAGAGAGAGAGAGAGAGAGAGAGAGAGAGAGAGAGAGAGGAGGGGGAGAGAGAGAGAGAGAGAGAGAGAGAGAGAGAGAGAGAGAGAGAGAGAGAAATGTGCATTACACTCGATGGTACAATCTTGGGGACATATTCGAGGATCCAAATGTTCCAGGTCGTCGCAAACGTTGTCGGGACAGTGTGCAAGATTGGGCGAACATGTCTGATATCGCTTGGTGATGCCCATCGCGTTGCTGGAACGCCATACGCACTCGTTCGACCACGTGTCACCGCTGAAAAAATATTTAGCCCTTTAGTACCGAGCGACTCGTGCTTGAAGCTCCTTAAAACCAATAAGAAATAAATAAAGTGGGCAGAATAAATTTTACACGCTTTTGACGAAACTTCGTAAGCTCAAGGAAAAGAATCATTTTTTTTTAATACAAAATATTTTTTTATATGGTCAGGCACATGTTTCCTGAAATTAAATGTGGTTTTGTTTTAAGTTGAAGGGAAAAGGCTTCATCTCGAACATGCGGAAAGTCCCATACGGTTTAAGCTCGACGAAACAATAATAATAGTAGGAAATTGTTCAAAAAATTGATTGATTGATTCTTAAAGAGGTTGCTCAGCTGTCGCCTAATTATAAGAATTTGCTGACATTTATTGAGGATATTTGCGAACGGGTGTTACGACTCCGTCCAAAATTTCAAGTCATTCGTCTGCACGATTGTTGAGCAATTAATTATTAAGGTGTGACGTGGGTTTGAAAATTTCAAAAAATCCATTTTTTTATTTCTTGATCTAATAGTACAATATGTCTAGAATATTCTCCCAAAGTTTTAAGTCAATCGAAGTAAAAGTCTAGGAGAGAGAGCCTTTGGGGATTCCCCCCGTTGGGAAAGACCGGCCGGGAGCGACGCAGGTATACGCATTTTTCTCAAAACACTATTTTTGAAGTCGGTGGACACGATTTCTCAAAAACGAATGCACCGATCTTATTGAAATTTTGCATACTTCTTCAAAATAGCATTGACTAGTGATTGAATGAAGATTTTTTTTCGATTACAACTAATTTTATAAGGCTAGTGTAAATTGTACCAAAAATTAAACTATTTCGCATATAACTCTGCTAAAAATTCAAATTTACATTTTTTTTAAATCCTTCGTTCAATCACGAGCTATACTTATCTACTAACAGAAAAAAATTGGTTTTTTAATTTCAGATAAAGTTATCATGAGTTATCCTGACCACCACGAGGACACTTTTTTTTAGGGGTCTCCGGAAACAGGTCCTACCGGTTGAACTTCCCAAATTTTTGGATGAATTTTTTTTTAAATATTGTTGAAATGTTGCTCTTTTATGTGCTTAACATTTTGAATAAAGTAATTGATATATTTAAAATAAATAATGAAAATATGCTTTTTTTGGAAACTCAGGTAACTCCTTAACGTTAGGCTCTTATAAACGGGCGACATAGCAAAAGCTATACGATAACTCTGCTACGACTTTCGTAACACATTAAAAATGCTAAGAATTTAATTCGAATAGGCGGAAAAAATCTTGACATTTTTATGAATAATTTCAACGAAGAGTGAAGCCTATTGTCTGCCTCGTTATCGAGATATTCTTGAAATAAGACAGAAAATTTTAGCTGTTTGCTTGGAACGATAAAGCGCGCTACGACACGTGACAACGTTGCTGTCAAGTCGGCCATTTTGAATAGGTGCCACAATAAGAAATGCACAAACTATTGCTTCCTCGTTATAAATTACTTACAATGGTTTCATACAGAGTAAATATTTTTTATCATTATTGTTATTTTTCTTCCGCATGATTACAAGAGAGAGCAACATAGGACCAAATGTTCGCAAAAAAGATAATAATTAAAATTTGTTTATTACCAATCAAACAAACTTAACGGATATTTGGCAGAGTACAGAAAATATTGAGACCTAGCCGTATTTTTCTTCATGTTTGATATTTTTCATCCATTATTCCTCTCGACAGAAGCTGCAGTGCATGTGTTTCGACATAACCTTCAAATCAATTATGCGTCGTTCCTCGACTGCGCATTAATTTTCCGGTTCAACTACTTTCTTCCGCTATTTTCCATTTTCTTATTGCTTTAACCGACGATCGTGCTGTTTTTCACTTTGGATTTTTTCTTTCCATTTTTCATTTTCGGCGAACACAAAAACTGTGAATTTGCGAAGGGTGTTTGATGGCTAAGCGCTCAGCATGTGGCGTTCGTATCTGAGCTCAGTGCTACCAGCTGCTGAGAACTAAATTTCGCGTTTGCCACACTTCAACTTGGTTAATAGGGGAAGTCCGGGTAAAGCGAATACCCCGGGCAAAGTGAATACTCGCCAACACTCGTAAATTATGCGTTTGCCGATCGCCACATTACTATAGCAACGTACGCTCATTGTCACCCAGTACCTGGCAAATACTTTGGTGAGTGGTGGTGTAACGCGCCGTCCAAGAGACGACGATTTGTGTTTTTGCTTGAAAAATATTGATTCATCAAGGTAAGTATTTTGCTACCAGGTGTACAAGTATGAAATGCGGATTTCAGACAACAGATGGTGCACCACTGCAGTTTGTGCTATAAAGATTTGACACTGCGCCATTTTGTTGTGTCATCAACAAGTGTCAGATGCGCACGAGTGATAAATTGGAAAAGTGTGTGCATAGTGTTGTGTTATTGTGTTCATTATGACGAAATTTATACCGAACAAAGAGCATTCGCGGACAGCATTAATTTTTTGTTTTCATTTGAAGAAAACTGCTGCTGAAGCATACCAATTACTTCGAGAAGCTTATGGTGAACGTGCTCGATCGCAAGATACGTGTGAACATGGTTTCGGCGTTTCAAAAGTGGTGACTTCGATGTTGCAGACAAGGAACATGGAAAACCGCCAAAAAAATACGAAGATTTGGAATTGCAAGCATTGTTGGACAAAGATGATTCGCAAACACAAAAACAACTCGCCGAGCAATTGGGCGTTAATCAACAAGCTGTTTCCAATCGGCTACGAGAGATGGGAAAGATTCAGAAGACCGGTAGATGGGTACCACATGAGTTGAACGACAGGCAAATGGAAAAGCGCAAAAATATATGTGACATTTTGCTCGCTCGGTCCAAAGGAAGTCGTTTTTGCATCGTATAGTTACAAAGGATGAAAAGTGGATTTATTTTGAGAATCCCAAGCGCAAAAAATCATGGGTAGACCCAGGCGCACCATCCACATCGACAGCAAGACCGAATCGCTTTGGCAGAAAGAAGATGCTCTGTGTTTGGTGGGACCAGAGGGGCATGGTCTATTATGAGCTATTAAAACCTGGGAAAATGGTTAATACTAAGTGTTACCAACAATAATTAACCGATTTGAACCGTTCGTTGCTTGAAAAAAGGCCAGAATACCGAAAGAGGCAACACAAAGTCATTTTTCTTCATGACAATGCTCCATCACATACGCTAAAACCGGTTCGCGACACGTTGAAAGCACTCAGCTAGGAAGTTCTACCCCATGCGGCTTACTCACTAGACTTGGCTTCTTTCGGTTACCAGTTGTTTGCATCGATGGGTCATGCACTTGCTGAGCAGCGCTTTGGTTCGTACGAAGATGTGAAAAAATGGCTCGATGAATGGTTCGCAGCAAAAGGGGAAGATTTTTACTAGCGTGGTATTCACAAATTGCCCGAAAGATGGGAAAAATGTATAACAAGCGATGGAGCATACTTTGAATAAAGCACTTTTTATCATTCTTCCGAATTTAACGTGTTTTTTTTAGAAAAAAAATCCGCATTTCATACGTGTACACCTGGTAATAACAAGAAAGTTATTGATTTATCGTTCATTGTTTTTGGGTGATTACAATGTATGTTAATGTAGCTTCATACACTGTGTAGAAAATGAGACCCAAAGCAATAGTTTTTATTTGAAATGGGATAACATCAGGAGTGACCACGTGGGGCAAAGCAAATAGGACAAAGTGAATACCGTATTCACTTTGCATGGTGATCGTAAAGAATTTCATTATATATAATAATCTGTATTTTTCGTTTCAGATGGTTAATAAATCCAAAAAAAAATACGACGCAAAGTTCTTGAAGTGCAGACGTCATGCAAACAGCAACAAATTTATGTAAATCTGGAGAATCCATCACAGGAACATCCAAAAAGTACGAGTCATTATACGCTACCTTATACAGATACTTTTGTTAGTAATTTACGTTTCCAAAGATTTCTTTCTTGTTATCCACTTTGTCGTTATGCCGTATCCACTTTATCCGGGGGCTCGGGCAAAGTGGATACTTTGACCTTTTTTTTAATTTGATTTATAGCAACTAATTAAACTAGAATTAAGGGAAAATTGTTAACACGTTTCAAAAGTTGATTAAATAAAGACTAATCTCAGATAATTGTTTCAATTTTCTTTATTATACATTATCGGCAATAATCACGGAAAGTTTAAAGTGCTCAAATTGCCCGGACTTCTCCTAATGTGTTCGCGATGTAGACAAACAAAAAACTATCAACAACATTTCCAAACTGTCAGTTATTTGCACTCCACATATTTATTAGCTGAAGTTTGTTTATTTTACGTAACCGAAAATTTGATTATTCGGAGTTGGCAGCCGTTACAGGCACCCGTGTTTGAGCATATGCGCCCCCCCCCCCCTCCCACCCGCCTGCTCCACAGAGATCCTGAGCAACATCCTTAATCTCCTTTCAGTGAAAACGATAATTTTTTATTTGGTCTTATTTTCTGCGGTTTAAACGTTCCGGAAGTCCCGACACTTTTTACTGTACTTGCGAATATTTTTAGCATTTATTGATTCATTGATCTCTCATTTTCCTTCGTACTCTTACGGGTACGAACTTGCCCTTGAGGGTTTTGCTTTCCGCTCAGAAGAGGGCCTGCAATCCAGAGCACGGCCAATCAGTGACCTATCCAAATGTTGCCCCCGACCAATGCTGCTCAACTGTTTGTTTACTTTACTTGTACATTTTTTCGACAATCTTTTTACTCACCGGAGCGCGCCGCTGCCAATTCCACAATTGGACTCGCACTCCTTTTGCGATACAGCATTGGCACACGAATGTACAACGCTCGTCCCGTTGCACGAGCTTTCCTTGCTGAGAGATGAACTTGCAAGATTGACGGTCAAAGATGCCGAGAATTGTCTGTGATCGGGCAATCGCCAGAGTATCGTTAAGCTGGCGGATGAAAAGAAACATCGAGGTAAGATGATCCGTCGAATCGTATTGTTCGGAGGTCGAGAACAAGAAATTTTGTGCTCACGCTATTTTAGCCGGTGCTAGTTGCAGGAAAGTCGTATTCGCCACGTACACGATGCCATTTTTGCGAGTTACGTTGAAAATCTCGGAATCCTGGATACTGAATGTTATCCACTGATTGGGCTTGATCGCAGGCTGAACGAGGCGTGTATAGATCGTTGAAGATCGCGCTATCGTGACACTCGAAGGAAACGTGATCGGTTTCTTCGGGGGAGGAGTAGACGTGGTCAGTGCTATGTGATGTTGAGGACCGACGAACGATATTGTGATGTTTACCTGTAAGTTTGGAAATACAGTTGTCAATCGTGAGTTACTGCGATTAAATTATCATTGAATCATTCGTATCAACAGCATCTCGTACAAGTTTCTGGAAATAAAATTGTTTAAGGGGCTATTTTACTGTGATGGCCAAAAAATAAGCTACTTTTAATGATTTTTTTTCGAAAACTGTTGCATGTATCGGCAAAAACTTTTTTTTCGCTTAAAGGTACACTCTTACAGAATAGAAAACAATTAATTTTTGTTGCATATAAATATATATTTATTTAACAATTGATAATCGTGTAAAGGCATGAAAAAAAGGTATATCGCTGGCGTTGATGATTTTCGCTCTCCAGGTAACCTGAAACAAAATATTCAAAAAAATTCTTAATCTGTATGAGCGTCGCTATCGTTCGAACGAGAATTATTATTTTATATTGCAAAATAACAAAAAGGCGTCATTTTTCGCTAAAGTGTTCGAAAAACACGTTTTTTTTTCGTCATATAAGTATGAGTAAAGTATAAGTAAAAATTAATATTTTTAAACAATTCTAGTTCGGGCGATAGCAACACTCATACAGATTAAGAATCTTTTTGAATTTTATGTTTCAGATTGCCTGGAGAGCGAAAATCATCAACGCCAGCGACATACTTTTTTTTCATGCCTTTACACGATTATAAATTTAAAAATAAATATACATTTATATGCAACCAAAAAATTATTTTCTATTCTGTAATAGTGTGCCTTTAAGCGAGAAAAAAGTTCGTACAAATACATGCCAAAGTTAAACAAAAATGATTAAAAAATAGCTTATTTTTTGAGCCTTCACAGTAAAATAGCCCCTTAAAATAAAAAAAAATCGTTTTTCTTTTCTAATTCGATTTTATTATTCTACAGAGCTTTCTTTATACGTCTGTGAAAACCGTTTAATGGTACTCATAAAATTAGCAGAGTTATATGTACAAATTAGAGGAACTGCGATCAGGGAGCGCGACCAAGATGCAGCAAACATTAAACGCTATTTTCTCGAAACTATGCTTTTTAAATCAACAACCATGATATCTCGATAACCAATTGACCGATTGAGCTCAGATTTGGCATAGACCTTCAGTCGACTGTTTTTTAAATTTGGTAAGACAATTAACAATAAGTCGAAATTATTATTTTTTATACGACTCGTAGAATGGCCAGAAAAATAGGAAAAATTGATAATTGAAGTTTGGCATACCACCATTTCGTAATTTTTTTTTTTGCCGAATGTGGTACCAAACATCTCAACACTTATAGTGATCGTTTTTTTTTCACATACATGAAACGTCCACAAAACTGGTCGCTAATTGGGGGCATTTTTCGGCTACCGTTGCAAACAAGCGTATGATAATATTTTTTTTATTATACATATTCTTAAAGGATCAATGTATATGTGTAAAAAATTTCAGAAATAAAACGGGAAAATTGTTACAGTTAGTCCATCTTGAAAATCACCTCCAAAACTGGTCTCTGGACAACAATACTGCCTTAAATTAATTTCTCAAAGCTTAAAAATTCATGACCATCCGCAGCTCGCAATTTAATAAGGGATTATAATTCAGATATAATTATAATTAATCGACTCTAACTTTCATTAGGAGCTGTAAAAAATCATCGACAGCTCCTAATTGTATAATATACAATCGGTAATAAATAAAGTATTATATATAATATACAATAAATAATACATAATAATATATAATATATGTAGGTTTTGGTTAGGTGAACGAAAATAAGATGACTTTATTGAAACATTACAAGAGGATATTTGAATATTTGTAATAGTATTAGAAAATGACACGGAGCACGGCATTCATCCAACGCTCGACGTTTTGTAACTAATTCCGTTGTTTTCCTCTTTTCGTATTAGCCCAACTTCAGGTTCGTAGCCTTGAGCCCAGGTCCCATTCCCACATATATAATATATAACAAAATAATAGCAGCCGAATAATCCAATCATTCGTGACAGCTACTTGAAGTTTTTGTCAATCAAATTGTTGCGTCCATTATTTTTAAGGTTATAATTTTTTTGAGCAACTTTCATCATATCTCTCAATAACTGGTGAATTTCTTCAATCGCTTTTCGCATTTTTCAAACCTTTGTTTGAAAATGTCTGATTGATGGAATTTAAGGGTTTCCAATGTATATAGGAGACTGATTGATAGTATGTAATTTTCATCAAAAGCTTTAAAATTTAATCGACAGCTCTCCATTTTACCTCGGACCTAAAATAATTACGAACGGACTTTATGCCAAATCGCTGAAATATTTATAAATATACTGCTATAAGTTTTGAATGTCACAAGAACTCGCAGAAAATTCGTTTATCAAAGTAAACACTGTACGATTGAAGTGTCAAAATAAATGTAATTTTCGTTAATTTAGGGAATTTGATTCCCTGAGACAAGTCGCGGTGGTGCGCAAAATAGATATGAAGTCTATCTCCGGTCTCTTAATAGCGAGAGGCACGAGTGCTCTTAGTCGTTGAACGTACATAGATATACCCAAGCTGAGGTTAAAATGATGCAGCGTCGTTGCTAAGAAATCACAGACATTTGGCTAGTCGGGGTGCCACCGTTTTCGAAATTAACCAACACCAGGAGATGGTCAATTACCGAGACCAGAAATACGTATAAGATCTATGTAGAAAAGAAAATTTTGCGTCTTCAAAAAACAACAAAAAAACATGCAAGTGCCGCAAATTTTACGACATTAGTTAATTTGCAAAAAATGGATCATGTTAATTCACAGTAATAAGAAAAAAGAACTTTGCAAACAAAAATCAATTGGCTCGTGTGAATTCCTCATACGCAGGATTTATATTTCGAATTTCCATTGATGATATTAAGCTTAGGCCGGTTCAATGCACAATTGAGGAAACGGATGAATTCATTAGAAAGCCTCGTCCAGACGCGCGCAAATGAGTATTTCCTGCGGTACATCGTCTATCTTCTCTTTCAACTGAACGATCGATAATTCACAAACCCCTTCGATTATTAAAAAAAACACTTCGTCAAGTTGCAGGGTAATTCAATGGGTGCGCCGGGGCGATTTCCCGTGAGGCACACAAATGCTTAATTGTCAATTAATAATGGCCAGCTTTTTGTTCGGGAATATGCGAAATCGAGGATACGCAGTCGTCGCGATTGCATCCGCTATTTCATCGAACGGAATTCATGTTTTTTTTTCTCTTTCGTGATATATGTTTCCAGCGGTTCGGTATAAATCGTCGATTTATTTACATCTTATATATATATATATATATATATATATATATATATATATGAGGCATTCTACACCATTTCACCTAGCCCGTGACCCCGACCATTCTTTATTTTCCTGATTTTTTTGTAAAATTGTACCGTATGAAAGGAATCTCCACATCAATTTTTAGATTTTTATCTCTTCTCTTTTAGAAGTTATAATTTTCCAAAAAATGTCGATTTCGGAAGTTTTGGAAAAGTTTAAACGCTGATAACTCCTGAACAATTTGAGATATCGACAAATGTCATTATATATATTTTGTTCATTTTGAAGCATTATTTTATGAAAAAAATATGAAAAAAATTATCATTTATACTGGGCCACGTATTTTTTGCTGCGAAAGTGAAACCTATTTTTGTCAAGATGATTGCCATTTTTTTTTCCAAAAAATGCTCTAAAATAGAGTCACCCATTCTATGATTTTTAAGACTAGTCTCATCGTGGGCCCATTTATCCTTCTATTTTTTTTGCGAATTAATCATATTTTTTTAAGAAGTTTTTTTATCGGTTTAATCTCCAATAATGCTATATATCTCCATTTTTATCTCCAATAATGCTAATAATGAAACGATTTATTTTTTATTTGTGTTGAAATTAACGAAAAAGATTCTTTGTGCAAAATTAATTTTTTTTACTAATAATAAGTTATAACTATTCTAGTTTTTATCCTTTTCGTAAATAAGATGAACTAAATTAAGAATTATATGGGAATACTTGAATTTAAAGAAGACCGAAATTTTTCATTTTATATATAATTTTATAATAATATAAAATTTCACTCTTTTTTAAATTCACGTATTCCCATATAATTCTTAATTTAGTTCATTTTATTTACAAAAAGGATAGAAACTAGAATAGTTATGACTATGAGATCCGACTGAAAATTGTACTTGTATTGATCAATATTATTATTAGTGAAAAAAATTAATTTCGCAAAAAAAATCTCTTTCGTTAATTTCAGCACAAGTGAAAAATAAACCGTTTCATTGTTAGCGTTATTGGAGATTAAAATGATAAAAATCTTCTAAAAAACATATGATTAATTTAAATAAAAAAAATAGTAGGAAAAATGGGCCCACGATGAGACTAGTCTTAAAAATCATAGAATAGGTCACTCTAGTTTAGAGAATTTTTTGAAAAAAATAAAAAAAGGCAATCATCTTGAAAAAAATAGGTTTCACTTTCGAAGCAAAAAATACGTGGCCTAGCATAATTGATAATTTTTTTCATACTTTTTCATGAAAGTATGCTTCAAAATGAAAAATATATATATATATTGACATTTATCAATATCTCAATTAGTTCAGGAGTTATAAGCGTTAAAACGTTTCAAAAACTTCCGAAATCGACATTTTTTGGAAAGGTATAATTCCTATAAGAGAAGAGATAAAAATCTAAAAATCGGTGTGGATATACCTTTCATAGGGTACAATTTTACGAAAAAAAATCAGGAAAATAAAAAATGGTCGGGGTCACGAGCTAGGTGAAATGGCGTGGAATGCCTCATATATATATCTTTATATAATAATTTGCATTCTATAGGCTGATTGGTTACTCGCGGGAGAGGCGAGTAATTAATTATCCCCAAATAACTGTGTAACTTACTGATTTTTCAGCGTGACCCGGTAGAAGACTCTCGTCCGTCACTTGGAGAACAATTGTGTACGGGGATCGTGGCAAAAGTGTCGTTTTCGCAAATATTCCTTAAATCACAGTAGAATATTTTATATAAATGTGCAAAATCTACTACATAATGAACAATATGTAAAATGTAATGTATGAAATATATAACATATCCAGGGTGGTCCAAAAATCGTGGATCAAACGAAGTAGGGAGGTAGAGAGATCATTTCCAAACAAAAAGGTCATATACAGGTTGATCCGTTTCTCAACGATTCCAAAGCTATGATTTTTTTCAAGTTCCCAGCTGTACAAAAAAAAATTAATAAAAAAACTTTTAACCATATGCGGGTTATTTTTTTTTAAAGATGTAGCCTGATGATGCGGCTTTCGCATGAAAATATAGTCTTCATAATCGTCATCATGAGCTCGTAGAATAAAATGAATTTGTAATAACTTTTCAGACCATAATTTTTTCCCCTAGGTTTAATTGATTTACAGAGGAAAAAATGTTGTACCGAAACTTGCCCCTGTAGTAGGAAAATTGGTCCACCTTATGAGGATTCCAAAAAGGTACAACTCAGTGCTCTGAGCCTCAAAAGTTTTGTACTCTGGATGTTTATTTATTGGAAGGTAGTTTTGCTAGAAAGTCTAATATTGCGAAAATTTGTTGTTAATTTGCATTGGGAACGCATTTTTTTTATGCAGAGCACTTATGGTAGGTACGTAGATCGGAGGCGGTACTAGCGAAACCGATTCTCATTGTCAGCAAGATAATATATGACTATTCAATTGGATCGACGTTCGTTTAGTGTTTCGCTTGCTGACTGTTTATTAATACGGTTTTCATTCTAAAATTTGTAGTGATTTGGGCATTTGGTGCTTTGGACTGTTTAAATATCCTAATTAGCCTTCTGGCTAGTAATGATCTTGACTACTTTCCCACTTCGTATGATTTGCGACTTTTGGACCACCCTGTATATATATATATACACATATATTTACAGGGTGAGGCAACAACTATTAGCAGTAGAAATATTTTCTAACTTATCAGACTTAGGAGAAAACTTTCCCTACAAATTTGCATAGCTCGTAAAGGGTCGTCGAGTGGTGGCTACGAGGTTCATCCAGGTGGAGGCACTTCGGACATTCCAAGATCACCTCCATTTTTTTTTAACGGGACCACTATTTTTGTCAGAATTTCATCAAGGAACTAAAAATAAGTTCGCACACCAAATTTCAAGATGATCGATTTAGTATAAAAAATCGATAAAAAAATAAATTTCAGTTCAGAATTTCAAAACGGTGCAAACACTCACTGCTCAAAGTGATGGCCACCACTTTCGATGCACACTTGCAATCTGATTCACTTTGATTGTATTTCCTGATCAATCATATCAGACTGTATTAACGAACAGGCTTTAAGGCCTTAGGCCACTTTAGGATTTTCCAAAAATCGATTTTTTTTTGTTAAAAATGTACCTTAGTACCTACAAAACTATATTCAAAAAGATTATGAGTGTGACAAATCTCTAAGTACTCGATTTTCGAATTCTAGCGCAACTCCTCTTGATTCATGACGTGACTTTCTACTAACTATAAACGCGCTTATCTCAAAACTACATTTTTCAAGTCGGCCTGACTCATAACTCCAACAAATTTCAACCGCTTCACTTGGAATTTCAACTGTATATTTAAAATTACATTTTCTGAGACACTACGTAGGATTTTTTATTATATTGCATAGTTCCTTTTTTATAAACAATTTTCTGACGATTTTCTCATGGCATTTTATACTTTTTGTTTTGGAAAGTCAGCATTTTGACAAAAAACAATATATGAAAAAAATCCTACGTACTTCTATAGCTATTCTTATATATAATCGAAAAAACTTTAGTGTCTCATCACAACTCAAAATTATAGGAGATGTTGGTCCGGCCGTTGACCTTCCAGAAATAAAGGCGTCATCGAAAAAATGCTGTACAGTAGCCATTTTGACAAGTATCATTGTGAAAAAATAATTTTGTATAGTCAATTATGTGTATAATAAAACCCCTATTTTGTAATTCCGATTTATTTTATGGTTTTGCTGAAAAAAAATCACAAAATATGCCCTTTTTTGGCCTCTAGAGTGGCCTAAGGCCTTAATTGAGGAAATTCTGTCGTAGTACTTTTCATTGAAGAGAACACACATTATTATGGGAATCACAAACTTCTCACTGCTTTCCAAAACAAGTTGCTAAGGTTTTTTAGTTGTGAAAAATGTAAAATAAGCCGTACAACTTACCGGGATTTTGCTCAGTATGAACGTATTGAAACCTCAATTAGAGCCTGTTCGTTAATACTGACTGAGGTGATTAATATGACAATACAACCAATGCGAATCAGATTGCAAGTATTCATTGAAAATGGTGGCCACTTTGAGCATCTTGTATAGGAGGAAGTATTTGCAGCGTATTTTCAATCGATTCTAGGCTGAAGACATTGAAATTTCTTTTTTATCGATTTTTTAATACTAAATCTTGATCGATCATATTGGAATTTGGTGTGTTAACTTATTTTTCGATCCGTGATAAAAATTTGAAGAAAAAAAATAGTGGTACCATTCAAAGAAGTGGAGGTGTCTTTGAATTCTCCACCTGGATTAATCTCATATCTAAACGAGTCTAAAAAACGTTTCGATTAAAGTTGAATTTTTCGAGAAGGACCTCATACGGGACCATCGTCATTTTCTTCAGTGGAGGCACCCAAGTTACATGAAGGTCAACTGCACTTTCTTTAATCGAACCATGTTTTTTTTATGCCATCATTACTGCCGTTGAGACAAGTTCAGTGGTCTACAATACAAGGTCATTTTAGGTACGAAAAGCATGAAAATAGTCGAAAAATCGAATCAAATCGGAACAATCACTTTCAAACGATTTGCAAACCTTGGTTTGGGTCAACCTACAGTGCATGCTCAAAATGATGACCCTCGACTCGTAACCACTATTCTCTGGTAAAACGATCGTCCAACTTCAGCCAACATTTGTAGCAATTTGGGCAAATGCTCAGCGTATTCTTTCTTTCATATTGTCAGGCGTGTTCACTTGTTCAATTAAATGTTTTCATTTATTTTGATACTTTATTGTTCGGTAATGACCTTGTATGGCAGGCCACTGAACTCGTATCAACGTCAGTAATGATGTCATGAGAAAACACATGTTTCGATTAAAAAGAGTGGAGTTGACCTTGAGGTAATTTTCGTGTCTCGTTCGAAAAAAATTACGATGGTCCCGTATGACGTTCTTCTCGAACAATACGACTTTCATCTTGAAACGGTGTCAGATATCACCAATAATTTGAGTGCTATTGCTCTGTAACACAATGCCGCACCCTATATATATGAATAATGCAAATATAAAATACATAATACATAATAATAATAATGAAATAGTCACGAAATGTTGCGCAATACGAACTCGCATAAATTGCCGTGGATGGTGGTTCCGGTCTAGCTTCGTGCTCGACCGACATCGTGTCGTAAGTTATATTGAGAGCGTTTTCAGTGTCACCGAGAATTCTCGCCACGTAACGATTGCTACCGATCGAATCGGCGTCCTTGAACATTAGCTGATTGTCGTCGAGTCTGTGACCCTGCCGGAATAAGAAAAAAAAAATCAATGACTAAACGATTGATTCTTTTGAGAAAGTAATATCTTTTTGAAACAGAACTCATTGAAACGTGGCTAGAGTAAAATCGTCACGCTATCCGAGCAGAAAAATAAACATATTTTTATTAAATAATCGTTTTTTTTTGTTCGTTTTACTTGCAGTCATTTGATTATTTAAGATATTCTTTTGTTTCCCTAATTTCTTTGATGCGCAGCTCATTGTTCGACCTAAAGAAGGGTTTCTCTAATTTTACTTTTGACAAATGCTGGTTAGAATGCTGCTCATCCGAATAATCTGGGATGACAAATATAGAAGGAGACACGCGGATTATCTCGCTCATTCGTCATGCTCGCAGACGTCAGACCGGAAACGTGGATGCGAAAGAACGAAAGAAAAGCGAAGAACTGAAGAGTGAGAAAGCCCAGGTCGGGATCCGAGCGCTATGAATGTTGTTTTTTTTTTATTTCCGGAAGCTCTCTCTGGCTTGCGGCGAATACTCGGAAAAAGGATTTTCCCGCATGACGCGCGTAATCTCTGGATTTACAACCATGGTTTTTGGAACTTTCGCTTATACCAAAGCTCAAATCTGCACATGTATTGGGTCTATGCATAATTCCATAGCGAAAAATGAGTACATTTCCAACGCAAAATATTTACCAAAGAAAGCGATTTTCATGAGCTATATATGTTCCATTCTGTTCAATGACTTTCTGCCATCTCTCCACGAGCTTTTTTTTATCCTTCTTCCATAGAAGCTCTGAGATCTTTGGGCAAGGAAGTCATCCAAGTGGTTTTCAAGGACGTTCAGGGAACTGAAGGTTTTATTATTCAAACTGTTCTTCAGCGCACGGAACAAGTGATAGTCTGACGGTGCAAGGTCCGGACTATACGGTGAGTGCATCAAAACATCCCATCCAAGTCACAATGACTTCTGTCGGCTCATCAGAGAATATGTGGTCTAGCGTTGTCCTGGTGAGACACTATGCTCTTTCTGTTTGCCAATTCGGGCCGCTTCTGATCGATTGCATGTTTTAATTTAGCCAGTTGTGAGCAGTAATTGGTCGAATCAATCGTACTGTTGGGTGGCAGCAGCTTATCATAGACGATTCATTTCTAATTCCCCCAGATACAGAGTATGACCTTCTTCGGATGCAATCTAGCCTTTGCGAATGTTTGAGCAGCCTCCCTGAACTTTGATCATGATTTTTTTCGACTGACATTGTTGAAGACGATCCACTTTTAATCGCCAGCAATCAATAGCTTTAAAAGTGATTCGTTTTGGTGGCGTTTCAGCAGCAAAACGCAGGCTGAAATTCGCTCCACTAAATTCTTTTCGCTCAGTTCGTGCGAAACCCAAACATTGAGCTTGTTCACCATCCCAAACTTCCGTAAATGTCTCGAAACGGTTGGTTGGTTAATGTTGAGGTTATGCTCGATCTCTGTAGCCATCGAATGCCTGTCGGAGTCCATTAAAGTCTTGATTTTATCGACGTCAGTGGTGACTAGCTGATCGGAGCGAGGAGCATTTTGGAAATCAGAATCTGCACAAAGATATTTCGCGAACCACTTACGGCACACACTTTCGCTTACGGCATTCTCTCCGTATATGGCGCATACCTTTTTGGGAGTTTGCGAAGCGTTTTTGCCTTTTCGGAAATAAAAAAGCGAAATGCATCGAAAATATACGTTTTTTCCTTCCATGTTCAAGATAAAATTACCCTTCCTATACGTCACGGATCTCGATGGATACTTTTTTTTTAAATGCCCGCACAAGTTTCAGCTTTTACTTAATATACGACACTTCATATGGTTGGCGTATGTCCGAGCGGAGAAACTACTGCGAACGACATCTGTCGGAATTTCGCTACGGAATTATGCATGGACCCAATACATTTAGGAAAACAAAAAAACTTAGTTTATGCATCGATGTGCGTAAAAATAAAAGGAAAAAAATGGGCAGTTGGTTCCTGAAATTCAATTGAAAAAAGGAATAAATTTAGAACTTCATGACGACCGACGTAGCAAGACTTACCACCATAAAATCCTGGAGATTTATCTGTAGTTCGCTGTTGGCTTGGGCGATCGGCGGATTGTCGTCCTCGTCGAGAACGTCAATCTCAAGATTCGATTCTTTAACGTGCTGTTTACCGGTGTTTTCGTCCCAAACGATGCAACGAACTCTCACGCTGATACGAGGGCCCGGACCACCCGGAAATCCGACGGTATCGCGGTCCAGCGAGGCGTTCGAAAAAAGCTCCCCGTTCACCACGTGAAAGTAATTCGTGCCTTCGTAATGATGATGAAAAACGCGTCAATAAAACATTTCACCGCCTACGCGGTCTTTTCATATACAACGAGCGCGAGTGTGTGAAAATTGATTGAGTGCTTTTTTTCGCCTACCATTCAATAGCTGGTAGCCCGTGATCTGAAAGCTCGAACATAGTTGACCATACGCCGGGGGCGCGATTTTGCCGAGCAACGTGGGCGGCCGATTTTCGTACACTCGATAACGAGCAATGTTCCAGAAACACATGTCCTATCGTACCAGAGTTAACGTTATTCGAAATGACGAGAAAAAACAACGTGTAAAAGGTTTTCAGGGATTGCATGATTTTGGCGCTTGGAAAAATAGGTATACTTTTTTAAATCTATTTTTATGCGACTATTAAATATATAATATAATTTTTATTTTTTACAAATACAGTGTAGTATGAGTAAAATGTAGTATGAGTAAACGAATAAAAAATTGGTTTGTGAACAAAATATCTCGAAATCTACTTAACCGATTTTGATAAAATTTATACCACATATTCTTTATAATATTATCTAGGATGTAGCGTTGGATTTTTAAAAATTGGATGCCGCGTTCATTTCTTATCAATTATTAAAACTCAACATTTTGGTGAAAATCATAGTTTTTTTTCAAACAGCTGTCATTTCTACAAAAAATCTTTCAATTTCTTTCCTACGCTACACATGAGCCTTTCTTTAGAATAAAATGTTTTTTTTTTGTAAAAAAATTCCACCATCGGCAAGGATTTCCAAGAGCGCGTCCTAGACCACTTATATCTCCGTCATTTTTTAATTATCTTTGTTCGTTTGGTTTTTAATTTGTTCATAAACCTATAATGTATTTGTGAAAAATAAAAACTATTTTCTATACTGAATAGTCGCGTCATTCTTTTTATTTTTACACCTATTTTTCCGAGCGCAAAGGTGGTATAACGCCTTGAAACAGAAATTGCAAGTAGAGAGAGAAAACTTTGAAAGGGTGTCAATGCGATGGAAAGTAGTGATCGAATTACAAGTACGAGGTTCGTTCAAATTGGACGTAATCCCCGGTGGCGATCATAGGAAAGCAGGGGTTGAGCGTGAATGCCGTTGATGCTCAATTGAACAAATGTTATTTGGGATATTCTCTGATTGGAAATTGGCTTTACCTGCACGTATTCCGTACAGTTGATCCTGTCCCCTTTGGTGACAATTGGCTGCACGGTAATCCCCAGTATGGCATCGTCCCTTCCCTGCTCCTTCGCCTCGACTATTATACTTTTCGATTCACCTGGCGTTCAACGTTTCAATATATTTCATACAGCCTAAATATCCGCCGATGTCGGAATATTGTTTCATATACAGACGTCGCTTCATGAGTAGCCGAGACTTTCGATAACATACGAGAATTTCTCGTCGGTTTTGAGGTATTCCTTTTACGAAGCCGATTATTTAACAATTAACTGATTTTCGTCGAGAATTGAGTAAAAATACATCCCATCAAGCCAAGTTGCCGAATTTTTAATAAAAAAAAACTATGATTGTAAGGAGATGACATTCTGGCCACATTTCTATCTGATATAAACTACTCTATGCATGCTAAAAGTTCGGAAGATTCCGTAACGACAATAAAAACAGGGGGCACCGAATGTTTAAGGAAAATATTAATGATAATACTTAGAAAAATGTGACTGGCAAAAGAATATTCGTAACCGCGACTTCTCAGGGAACATGTAAAAATGTCTAAATGTACAAAATTTATGCGATTTTTTTCATTCCAGTTCATCGTTTGATATAATAATTGATCGTAACGTATTTTTATTAAAGCTGTCGACCTGTGTCAGCATTTCAATAAATCTTTTTTCCACATCGTGAATCCCTGCACGATCAAGAAGGGGAACTCTGCGGTCCTGGTATTGCAGATTCAACATAAGTCTATAAGAACTAAGGTTTATCGCGTTCCAAAACTTTAAGGTCTTACTGGATGGACCATCGGGCATAAAGTTAGTCCAAAATGAGCGAATCGTGAATTTACGTCTAGATCATGTCGTACATGTTGAGCCTTACAAATAGCTAATTTAATAATAAATGAACACTTATAAATGTTAATTTTCCACTTTTAATAATAACTGAAGTGAAATTCGACGATATTGGCGTATGCTTGACTGAGGTTTTGTCAGTGACTGTACATCTGTTTCAACTGTCCAACAAAAAAAGTCTCAATTTTTAAATTTAATTAATACGTTTAGATCATCTTATTATTATCAATAATTACCCAAAAACTCAATATATATTGAGTTTTTCAATTATTTTTATTCATTCATCGTTAAAAAAGGCGATACTCCTCATTACTTTAATTAATTTCTCAACAATTACTCAGTCGATTTATTTGAAACTTAGTGTAATTAAACGCTTGATCCTAAATCTTGATGATATTAGGTGTAGTAAAAAGAAATCCATTATTTTTGCAATATATGGCTTTAGTAATCTGTATCTCGCGTTGTATAAGTGCGATCGGATTACGCTAGACGGCGTTAGAAAGATAAGATTTCGTATTAAAATAAACATCTCAGACAGCTTTGTGATTGCTTGACTCAATATTGTTTAAGCGCGCGTCAAAGATGGCCACCAGCAAAGTGAAAATACGCCATATTTTATAGTTTTTCTTCGATAAACGCGAAAACGCAAGCCACGCGGCTGATAATGTGAATAGTATTTATGGTCCTCATACTGTAACAGCCAATCACGCGTAATTTTGGTTCCGTCGATTCCGTTCCGGTAATTTTGATGCCAAAGATGCACCACGCTCTGGAAGGCCAATTGTCGAAAATGTCGATAAAATAATGGAAATCGTCGAGTCCGACCGTCATGTAAGCACTGTTTCGATTGCCCAGGAGCTAAACATTGCACAAAAAACCGTTTGGAACCACTTGAATAAGGCTGGATACAAAAAGAAGTTCGATGTATGGGTGCCACACGAGTTAACGCAAAAGAACCTCATGGACCGAATTTCCATCTGCGAATCGCTGCTGAATCGGAACAAAATCGACCCATTTCTGAAGCGGATGGTGACGTGATGAAAAGTGGGTCACTTACGACAACGTCAAGCGAAAACGGTCATGGTCGAATCGCGATGAGCCGGCGCAAACGGTGGCCAAGTCAGGATTGACGGTCAGGAAGATTTTGCTGTGTGTTTGGTGGGATTGGCAGGGAATCATCTACTATGAGCTGCTCCCCTACGGCGAAACTCTTAATTTGGACCTGTACTGTCAACAATCGGACCGTCTGAAGGAAGCAATCGCCCAGAAGCGGCCAGCTTTAGCCAATAGGAGAGGAATTGTGTTCCATCAGGACAACGCCAAGCCACACACATCGATAGTGGATCGCCAGAAGCTGCGGGAGCTTGGTTGGGAGGTTATTATGCATCCACCTTATAGTCCGGATCTGGCACCAAGTAATTACCACCTGTTCCTGTCTATGGCGAATGATGTTGCTGGTGAAAAATTCGCCTCAAGAGAAGCTTGTGAAAATCGATTGTCCCAGTTTTTTGCCAATAGGGACGAGGGTTTCTATGAGAAAGGCATAATGAAATTACCTTCAAAGTGGCAACAAGTTATCGATCAAAACGGTGAATATTTGACCTAAATCGGATCATCCTAACTATGCTAAATAAAGCCTTCAATTCATGCAAAAATAATGGATTTCTTTTTACTACACCTTATATAATATTTCCAGAATTTACGGCGATTTAGTTCCATTTGTTTTACAACCATTAACGTCTGCCGAAGCTGCTTGCCCATAAGCGACCGTGTTAAATTCATATGTTTATAACTACTAAATTATTAAGTGAAAAATTCTAAACTAATTAATGTATTATTATTCTATCAATAACTATGACTTCTAAAATTTTCAAGAATTTTGGCATTTTTTCAATATCCATCCAGTAATACCTTAAACACGATTTTCTCGAAACCAAGTTGGTGAAGTTGGTTGCCAGGATTGTACAAATTGTATTGTACGAATCGGTTTGCAAATTTTAATATAACAAAAAAATACACGACAGAAGGCACTTTTCACATAAGAGTCCGCCATATTGGAATTTTTCAAAATTTCGAAAAATCCTTACGTCAGGTCCTCGAGAACTGGCCTAAAAATAACGCAATGTTTCGCATTTTGTTTTAGATGACTATTGCCACAATTTTACGTCACGAAACTGCATAGAGTACGGCAACGTTGCAATTCGTCATCTCTCTCTTTTCCAATTTCTCTGTCGTACTCATGACACCGAGCTGACAGTGGGTCGTCGCGTGATGGGAACTTGTTCGTATGCACAAAATTTTCGTTTTTTCAAAAGAGTTTACAGAATATTTTAAAGATGTTGGTTTACTCTGTAAAACACATTTATTTTTTATTATTGTTGAGAAACAAATTACAGGTTTCATTAATCGATTGAATTTGTCATTTTCTTACGATGAATCCAATTGTTCTACCTCTACGTGTCAATCACAAACGAATTTAAGATCAGGTGGCTGATGATTTAATTTTCGCGTATGCGCTTCTGCGTTATGATTTCTGCGACGCTGCCGAATCTTCATACAGTCGCGAAGCCTCTCGGAACTTCAAGTATTTCGACATTTTAACATTAAATATCTTTTTACATGTGTTGTGAAGGCAAAACTTTTTTTTAATTGTATTTCGAATTCTCATGACCTAATCAACGTTACTGTAGTTTTTTGTCAATACCTGTTAGGTGAGTGCAAATATATCACTTATTCCAAGTCTTTTGAGAGTGACTCTTCCATAAGTCGCGTGCTAAAATTTCTAAGGTCAACAATTTGTATCTCTCTTATTTAATGATTGACTAAACATCATCTGTGATATACTTGACAATAATTTTTTTCTGGCACTTTTGTGACAGAGCCTCCTTAAAAGTCCAGAAGTTTATACGATGAAAATTAGAAATCTCCAAAAATGTTATTTCTGTACAAATAAGAAAACTAATACAGCCTTGCTCAAAAGTATTAGACACCCTGTAAGTTTTCTATCCGGACAAAAAATTGAATATCTCGGCGAAAAAAAATCGTCAGCCAATTTACCAAATGGGGTTCTAAAGGGGGGCAAAGCCAGCTTTATTTTGCTCTTTTATTCCTATTTTTGCGATTTTTTTTGTACCCGATAGGTCATTTTGAACATGTCAGGTTTTCACTATTTTCGCACTTTGCAAAATCGCGATTTTTTCCGCAGAATTATCTAGTTTTTTTTCTTGAAAAACGGTAGTTTTCCGAAAAGCCTATAGCGGCGTAACTTGAAAACTATGAGGCTTGGAATATTTAGTCTAAGGATCAAAAGGTTGTATTTTGTTATTTTGGAGTCACTACATTTTTTTAGATTTTTTTCCAAAATTTCTTTGTGTCGCTATTTTTTGCTGGTAGTCGACGATTTTACAAAATACAACTTTTTTACTTCTTATACTAAATATTCTAAACGTCATAGTTTTCAAGTTACGCCGCACGATACTGACTTTTCGAAAATCTGCCGTTTTTTCAAGAAAAAACTAGATAACTTTGCGAAAAAAAATCGGTAAAACTTTTTTTTTTAATGAAACTAAAGCTAAGCGGTGTCCTTTTCAAAGATCTTATCACTAAATAGTGAGATTAGTTTTTTTTTCAAAGTCCAGCCCGCGATTTTGCAAAGTGCAAAAATCGTGGAAAACTGGCATGTTCAAAATGACGTACCGGGTGGAAAAAAAATCGCAAAAATAAAAATAGAAAAGCAAAATGATGCTGGCTTTGTCCCCTTTAAAACCCCGTTTGGTAAACTGGCTTACGATTTTTTTTTTACCGAGATATTCAATTTTTTGTCCGGACAGAAAACTTTCAGGGTGCCTAATACTTTTGAGCAAGGCTGTATATGGGAAATTAAGTCGAAAGAAATATCGTAGTTATCGAAAATTTCGAAGTAACGTGCTATTTTCTACCTTTTTCCTTTGAGCTCGTAGGAACTGACCTTTTTTTGGTAACGAATGCATCACGACGCCTCCAATTTTCGGATCGAACGATGCGAAACTCTCTTTTGGTGAGGCTATCTGATATTTTGGCTCTCTCGGTATCGTCGAATCATTCCTCAGTGTTCTCAAGCTTAGCAGAGTCAATTCGAGATCCGATCTACCTTCGTCTTCGGGTAAGTACGGCAAACGGAGGGTCAGGTCTGATTGCGGAAAGTACAAAGCTGAAACGAGATAAGTTTTCGTGTAAGTCTTCGTAGCTCATTATCATTGGCTGTGTTTTTTCTTTTCTTTTTTAATCAGTGCGACAAAAACTTTTTGCCAAAGTTTTTCAAACCCAACTAGTAAGGCACAAGGATTTTTAAATTCTTGCCATATAATGCATACTTGATGTAAACTTTTGTTGGCGTGAGAGCGCGCTCGCGTCTCCACCTTACCCCATCCCTTAACAAAGTGCAGCCGGTGGCAAATAGCCCCACAGCGTCCTACAATTGTAGTATATTATACATAAATCAGAGAAGAAACGCCTCCGCATACCGCAAAACGCCGAGGTACAGCCACTGATATTTTCCTCTTCTTGCACGGTGAAATTTCCACCCACGCACATATTTCAATTTGATTACTCGCGATCATTTGCTAGAGGCAACAAGGTCTTCTCGCTCTTCACTTTGCGGGCAAAGGTCAACTTCACCAATTTCCCGGCAAGTGCGAATTACAGGTTGTCACAAAGTTGAAATGCAAAATCCAAAATTTGCCACACTTTTTTATTTAACTCTTATTTCATGTGGACCATATATTCGATTTAATGTTTTTTTCGTCGTGCACGAAGTTTATTTTGTTACTTTCTTTTTTTGCAGTACATCGTATGATTTTTATAAAATCATGAGGTATTCGTCGTTCTGAAGATTCCACTATGAAAGATTATTGCCATAATGTTACGATCGTTATTCCTTCACTATTATTTCTTTTATAGAACATAAATTATTGGGAAAAACAGTCGTGGATACGTGATTGATGCGCGACCTTGATGATCTTCGACGTTAAGGGGAGAAAACCCTTTAGAATTTTCAAAAAATCGATTTTTACATATTTCGAAACTATAATATATTAAGAAGATACTGTTAATAGGAAAAATCGAAATATGAAATATTTACGGAGTTATAGCTCATAGTGGAGAGCGCCGAGACCGCATACCGCGAACTCCGTTACTTGGTGAAGAGATGAAGCAGCATCTCTTATCAATTAACGAAGATTTGTCGAGGGAAGATTTCCTCGAAAGATGCTTGGGTGGCCATACCCAAAACGCAAACGAGAGTTTCAACGCAACAGTTTGGCGATTAGCTCCAAAACACCTCCATTCTGTGCTCAAAATCGTTGAAATCGCAGCCTATATTGCTGCTGGGGTGTTTAATGAAGGGTATTCCTCCATTCTAAGAATTATGAATGCATTGGACATAATTGTTGCAACGTACGGCAGAGTTTTCGCCGAAAACTCCGCCGAGGCACGGATAGAGAGGCAGAATCGGATGAGCCTTTCCTCGACAAAAGCAGCTCATGCAGCCCGAAAACAGTAGCAAATGGAAGGAAATCAGATTTTCGAGGAAGTTGAAGGGTTAGTGTATGGGCCTGGAATCGCTGATTAATCGGTAAGTCACTAAAATTTATAGTTTTATCGTATTGAAACTTTAAACGCGATTATCTCAAAACGACATTTTCAAAAACTGCTCACACTTTAGCTCATAAAGTTATTGATCAATCTCGCTGAAATTTTGAGAGCTTTTGGCAATAAAAAATTTCATGGTTTACACGTGCTCTAATGGGGAGTAGTGGAAACTTTCACATTTCACACATTAACTTCGAAACTTTTCTATAGATTATTTTTTTTAATTCTCAATTACAGAGGAACATATGACGAATTGGGTAAAAAAAATTATGAATTTTGACCGTCTAGTTCCAGAGATATAGCGATTTAAATTAAGCAATGTCTAGCGACGCTAGCGCCTGGAGCAGACTAGAACTCGATTACAGTAGTGTGTGCATATCCGTATACGCAGAATATCTACGTATTAGTAGCCGGAATGGATAGTCTGATACAAAAGTGAGGGTTACGTAAACATTGTAAGGATATTTAACCTACATTATAAGGATATTTCGCAATATTTCGAAGCATTCATCTATTGAGCGAAGAATAAACTTTTCAACGTGACTGTGGCGAGACTTAAACACGTATTTTCTTTTGAATGATAATCTAACTAAAACTCAATAAAAAATACAGCTGCCTGAATTGTCACAGGTTTTCCAGTTTCCCTATGCCCTCGTGGAAATGCGAGATAGCAGTGCATCAGAAAAAAGTGGCTGTGAACAAAAGTCTGGGAAAAGGAAAGAGAGGGGCGGGGGGAGGAGTTTTTTTCTCAGTTAGTGATGATGTAAGGAGCGTAGGATAAAAGTGAAAAGGATAGATCGATAGAAGCCCGTGTAAGGGTATGTTGAAATAAAATAAGAATAAGTGATATTTGGGGAGTCTTGTTAATCAAAATTTAAGATTGAAAGTAGTCTATTGAAAGATTTCTGAATACTTTCACATAAAAGCTCATCGGCGGCGCTCCGAAATTACTCGCATCTCGTATTTCAAACTAGTCGTTTAATTAATAACGCAGTGCCAAGTTCTCGCGGAAATTTTCAGTCTACCTCGAAAGTTCGGAACACCGTGTAGGTATATACGGTTTCACGAGAGGTATCCGAGCTAAGAGACAACCGGCACGTTCACGGATTATCGATAGATATTGTGTGACTATATATGTATATATATATATATATTGGAGCCTGGATATTGGCACACATAATCGTAAAGTTCGATAGCCCGCGAAACGCCGGCACGTATAAAAGCGATACATGCTGAAAAATCAATTTCACGAAAAGCTCGTTTACACGAATTAATGAATCGTGAAATAAAATTGCTTCGGAAACTCGAAGATGTAGAAGGTCCTACCCGAGCAGAAATTTGTTCAGGGTGAAATCCGGACCGGATCAGGCTGCCACAATAGCAAATCCGCGCCGGATCAGGCAAATTTAGTCCGGCCCTGATTAGGGATGTAACGCTTTTGCAAATTCAGGTCCGGATCAGGCACCTTATCAGGCTCTGATCAGGCGCTTTATCAGGCCCGGATCAGGCACCTTACCAGGCGCGGATTAGGCACTATATGTGGCTCGGATCAAGCAACTTATCTGGTCCGGATCAGGTGCCTTATCCTGCCTGAGACATGCGTGTCATCTGGCTCAATCATTTGATTAATTCTTTGTTTAAAAATAGATCAACATTTATTAAATTATTATCGCAGTTACACCTTATCAAGTTTACTAACGTTATTAAAAATATGAAACATATAAAAACATTTTTTTTTAAGTTTAAGTTTTTATTTTACTTGACTTGATCGTTTAGTTTTTGTTCCGGTTTTGGCGATGACCGTCCCAATCTTTCCGGCCCAATCTGTCCGGCGCAAATCATGCGTGCCTGATCAGGGCGCCTTATTGATACCTGATAAGGCTTCTATCCGGCGCAAATCAGGCGTGCCTGATCAGGGCGCCTTATTGATCCCTGCTCAGGCCCCTGTCTGGCGCAAATCAGGCGTGCCTGATCAGGGCGCCTTATTGATCCCTGCTCAGGCCCCTGTCCGGCGCAAGTCATGCGTGCCTGATCAGGGCGCCTTATTGATACCTGATAAGGCTTCTATCCGGCGCAAATCAGGCGTGCCTGATCAGGGCGCCTTATTGATCCCTGCTCAGGCCCCTGTCTGGCACAAATCAGGCCTGCCTGATCAGGGCGCCTCATTGATCCCTGCTCAGGCCCCTGTCCGGCGCAAATCATGCGTGCCTGATCAGGGCGCCTTATTGATCCCTGATCCGGCCCTGATGGATCCTCAGGCAGCCTGATTAGATTTCTGCTCGGGTATTGATCGTCACAGCGTGACCAGGTCCACAAATTTTCTCGTCACTGAAGCAGGGCGACTTTCAGAGCACCACTTTGCTCGAGTTGCAATTTTTTGAAATTGCTCAACACCAACGAAGATACAGAACACAATCATTTTATTTTCATTTAGGTAAACACAAACACACACACATTTTTGTGTATACGTGTGCGTATGTGTGTTTAAAGGATGGTCCTTGGAATTATTTTTATAGAAATATGGTTATGGCTATTTAAGGGTTGTTTTAGAGATTTCGAGGACCCAACAAACGCGATATATATACGAGGTGTGTAAATCAAGTAATGAGACTAGCAACGTAGCATTCGATCTGGCAACACTTGGAACTCGGGACTTGGAGGGGCAGCAGATGAACATGTGATACGCCTTCAGTATGAGTGTGAACTCGCTAGAGTCATTTGGTTGCCCGTAGCTATTTTTTTCGTAAAACAGTTTCTTCTAGTGCGTTGTAAAAATGAATGACATTATTTTCGATCAACGCCGTGCTATCAGGTTTTGCTTCTGACTTGGCCACAGTGCAACGGAAACTTTTGCAAAACTTCAGCAGGCCTACGGAAACAGTGTTTTGTCAAGGGCCCAGGTTTTTCGTTGGCTTAAGGCATTTTCAGAAGGAAGAAAGTCGATTGAAGATGAACCATGCTGCGGAAAGCCTTCATCTTCAAGAATCGATGAAAATGTCGACAGAATCCGGGATCTTGTGCGTTCAGATCGTCGGTTGTCAGAATGATTGGGGAAGAGTTGATTTTTACTCACAGCATCGTTCATCAGACTTTGACCAATGAATCGGGAATGAGAAAAATCTGCCCAAAAATCGTTCCAAAAAACCCTTTCGCAAGACGAAAAGGAAACCGAATAAAAACATCCCTATGGCTATAGAAGATAAATTAGTAGGGATGCTGAGAGGGGAGGTAGATGTAAATATGTGTAAAGTCTTTCGTAAAATAGAAAGAGAATGTAAGAAAAGAGAAGTGGTGGTAAAGAAGAGCGAGAAGTCAGAATGTGACGAAAATTAGAGATAATTAAACATTGTAAGAAAAAAAGGAAAGTCTTAAGATTGATGGCAAGAGATTGAGAGCGAGAGAGAGAGAGAGAGAGAGAGAGAGAGAGAGAGAGAGAGAGAGAGAGAGAGAGAGAGAGAGAGAGAGAGAGAGAGAGAGAGAGAGATGCATAACAGTGTAACATCTTTGTAAAAAGCCGAAAAGGCGATGTAAATAAACCTTCTTACTACTACTACTACTACATCCCTATGGCTCCTCAGCCGCCTTATTCGCCAGACTTGAGTCCTTGTGTTCCTCTTCCTGAGATGAAAAAATCACCTCAAGGGACGTCATTTTGGGACACTCGAAAACATACAAACGGCTGTAACCGACCAGCTGAAGGCTATTCCAGTATCTGAGTGCCAGCAGTGCTATGAGGATTGGAAGAACCGTCTCCAGCGCTGTGTGGCTTCCCAAAGAAGTTAGTTTTAGGGAGACAAAATTGAATTGTAATTCTATACGAATAAAAAAATTGAAAAACATACGTCTTATGTTGAAACATCGGTTTCAACATAAGTTGAAACCGATTCAACATTTTACTATCTTGAGGTTTTCCTTGAATCCTTGTCATATACGCGTTACACGTTATTTTCCAAATTGTCTCTTTTTGCAAAAAAATCAAAGTATCTTAAGAAAAAAATCGTACGAAGCTTAAATGAAAACAAAATTGGAGCTTGAGCGTCCCTCTTTATGATTCCGGTCAAAGAAATGCATAAAGAATGTTTTGTCTGTAAACGGGGTCCACCAGAAAAGGAACAAAAAAAGGCGAAAAATGGTCGTATTCGAAAAACGGTACTAGTCGTGAAAAAAATAGTAAAAAATGTTAAACAAAAAACGAAATGAAGGTGAATTCCTCCCCTGCAAAATGCCGTTTATTGAATTCTTTTTTTGACAACTATCGGCGAAATGGCATAAAAAATCGTTCCGGAACCTTTTTGAATTTTTATCCAGAAATTTTTCGCCGGTATTATATGTCTTTTGGTAAATGTTGTCTAAAAAAAAGTACACAATTTGTAATTTCATTATTACCGATCAATTTAGCATGTGTGACGGAGACAAAGTTCAACGGCGGCTATGGTTCGTCTGTGCATAAGCTCGCCGTGTAAACACTCGTGGTGCTCGTAATATGTATGTAGGTGCATGTATGTGTATGGAGAGGTGAGAATATCAGACGTCAGTCAAGGTGAACATATGAGAGTGATCGATATTTTTCAAGGTAGTTAATGTTAATTAGACTTCGCGTGGTTGTTGGTAGTTATAGTGGTTTACTTGACTTTCGTTGCTCGTACTTTCCTTTTCTCTTCCTTTCTTCTTTCCTCTCTCTCTCTCTCTCCTCCTCCTCTCTCTCTCTCTCTCTCTCTCTCTCTCTCTCTCTCTCTCTCTCTCACTCACTCACTCTCTCTCGCCTTACTCGTTGCATTCCCCCTGTTCGACTTTCTACAGTACAAACAGGGGACCGAATTGCACAAACCTATTTCAGAAGTGCAGTCGAAAAATTATGCGCTATCCGTGCACTTTGGATCTCAGAAAGCCGAAATTTATGGCACTCCCACCCCGCTCGCAGCGCAGCAATCACTCGCAGGGAATATCGCTCGTCGTACTAAAACCTGCCTCATGTGCTCGTAAATTTAGCGTCATTTTTTTTTTTTCGTTGTATCCCCTTGCCTCAATTGAGCCGTACTCCAGTGCAAGAAGTTCGTTAAAAAATGGGATTGAAGGAAACGCAAAATTCCAATCAATCCTAATTTACAATGAGGCAAAAATAAATTAGCGCCTTATTTTCCGAACAGCTGGAAGCAATCTCGTTGCTTGTTTGGTGCTCGTTTGAAACATTGTTTCGAAAGAAACAATCAATAAATTTAAGGTATTTCTTTCACGAACCCTATTATTTAACAACTAACTGATTTTCGTCTACAATTAAGTAAAAATATATCCCGGTATACTGGTAAAACCTCAAGCCAAGTTACCGAACTTAATATAAAAATTGACGACTTTAAAAATCGTCTAATTTATGCAGCATTTTGCGGAGATTACACGCTGGCCGCGTTTCTATATAATTTTAATACAGTAGAACGTCGATTATCCGAACCCATCCGGACCGAGTCTATGTATATCGAGAAAAAAAGGACAGATATTTTTAGCTATGTTACGTTAGGCTTGTGTTATATCCGTATTCTATTTTCTAATATTTTTCCATTTTCATATATTTTATATCAATTCTCCTTTTCGCTTCGAAGCGAACCCGTTCGAACCCTGCATTGCCAAATGATACATTCTTTCGACCATGCGAAACCCTCATTGCGAAATCAAAGTCCACCCTGACAATATTACTATTGATTTCTTCATAATGCTGAACCTTACAAATTGCGATACGAAAGACTCTCAACGAGGACACGAACAAGCCTCGGCCGCTCAATCCTATACCCATTTCGAAATTTGTTGCTCAGCGACAATTAAAATTGCTGATTTGTATAAATATGAAGAAGCAATCGACTATCGAGTTGCAGCCAAAATAGTTAGTTTCTCGAGAATCTTAGGACTGAGCGGAGCTTGACAGAGTGCTTGGCACTCTATACTCTGAGTCTTTTTCCGTGTCCTTGCAAGTTAGTTCCGAGTACGCGTCTTCGATTCTTGCGATCAAGCATCACTGCCTGAGGGTTAAGTGAAGCACTGAGCTGCAGCGCCTCATGACGCATCGCAGGCTGATAAGAACTCATAAGTAGTGTATAGGAATAATTATTCTTTCAATCAAACTCTTAATCAACCAAAAATCCAACTTGTTATTTACCAGGTAGTGCCATACTCTGGCGCATTGTCTTCGAGGAGACCCAAAAGTATAGCGTCAGCACAATATCAAATTACAAGTTCATTAAACCGTAAGTCCGATCCACCCGGTTTTTTTGTAATCGTATTCAACTGTATTGAACCGACAATCGAATTAACAATTGCATCAAAATTGTAACCGTCATTGTCAATTTATAAAATTTGGTATAACAATATATATATTTCACTATTAAAAACATTCAAGAGGAAACTCTTTGCCTTTATATTATTCACCAAACTCCTTTATTTCAGCCCACTGGATTAAAGCCTATCGCTTTAATCGCTAACCCGATAAAATTTTTCCAAGATACGAGGCTCATTTGAAAAGTCTCCGGCCTTGTCGACAAAAAGTAATCGCAGAAAAGAAATTATTTTGCCGCCCGATAGATGACCTTGATATACGTAAACCGTAAAAAATTCGCGGCGAACGATAACCGTCGATGAGACTTGGATGCATCACCATTCACCTGAGACCAAACAACAGTCAATGCAGTGGATTGCGGTGAAGGAACCAGCTCCGAAGAAGGCGAAGGGTTGTTCTCTCTGCAGTAAAAGTGAAGGAGACGGTTTATTGGGATAGCCATGGAATAATTCTTATCAATTACCTTATAAAAGGATGAAACAATCAACGGACAGTAGGGGAGAGGGGGCAAGATGGGGTTGCGGGCAAAGCGGCGGCAAGACCCCGCCAAATATTCGATCTGAATGAATCAATCACGTTCGTTCTAGCATCATACGATGCGCTGCCACGACACCCATCAGTCGCCCGTGTATCGTCGTTCCAGAGTGCACGCGTATCGAGTAATGAAGAGAAAGCTGATTTTTCGTATGCTTGTCGTTTCAAAAATTTGGTTTCGGATGTGACCGTGCTTTGTCAATTAACGGTAAATGGTGATGTGCTGTTACTATATGGTATGTGCTATATTTAATGTAGAATCAGGCAAGGACTTGCTATTTGCTGCGATCCGTGTCGTTATTTTATTATAAATATTTCATTAGCAAATATACGATGGGGCAATATGGGGTGGTAGATCCCCATCTAGTACATAGTACATGAAACACAGGATTATTAAGTTTTTTGTGATTTTTATGTTATTTTTCAGACAGCATGTGTATTATTACATTTAAATAATCTTCTTTCGATAAAACTGTGTGCTGCACATAGCTTCCTCTTCTTCTAGGTGCGGAATTATAAACGTAAGACGGAGAGGGAAACATGGTCCGAAGAAGCTATGCGTTAAGCAAGAAATGAAAAAGAAAAAAGCTGAATTAAAGGAAACAAAACCTACTCATGTATGTACGCTTTGCCAGCCAGAATAATTCTACTTCTTTGGGTGTAGTGTGATTGGGAAATAGTGTACCCCATCATGCACCCGGGGGTGCCGCATCGTGCCCGCAGTATGGGGTAAGATGGGGAGATCTCTCTTTTTTGTTTTTAATTTTTATTTGCTATAATTATCACTCGAATGTTCCTAATTTGACAAAATCTTGTGAGATTGATTATTGTAGGGTGACTCAGAAATAAATACGATTATATGACTTTAAAAACATGAGTTTTATTGAGCTTCAAACCTTAAATACCCCGTCTAGCCCCCCTCTCCCGTACTACGCTGCATTGCTGGATAAATTGAAGGCCACAATTTAGAAAAAAGGTCCGCATTTGACGAAGAAAAAAGTCATGTTTCGGCAGGATAACGCTCGGGTTCACACATGCATAGTCGCGGTGTCAAAATTGAACGAATTGAAGTTTGAATCGCTTCCGCACCCACTCTATTCACCAAATTTACCTCCCAGCGACTTTTGTCTGTTTCCCAGTTTGAAAAAAAAACATCTCAGGGGGAAAAATATTATTATTTGTTTAGAAGAATATTTATACCGAGTTTGAAGTTACTATAGGCAAGGAATACAATTTTCCATACAAACTTTTACATTCCATTTTATCCTTTTAGGGGTTGATTTTCGAAAAAGCCTTTCTGAGTGCACCTTTACGCCATTTGAGGAATATATCTTCCGAATTTCATTGAGATAAAAAAGCAGGGAATTCGATTTTCGCATATAAACTTCAGCACCCCTAATTAAAGGTTGTTTTAAAAAATACTAAAATATGCGTTTTATTTTCATTTTTCGAAGAATATTTATACCAAGTTTCAAGTTGACTTTCGTTTGTGAAACTTTAAACGTGTTTTTCGCGAAACGACATTTTTTCAATTTGCGGGAACCATTACGCAAAAACTAATTGATGGATCATCTTCAAATTTGGAACACGTTTACATAATACAATTTATTAAAACATGAACCTAAAGTTGGAAAGATTAGATTATTCAAAACATATTTATTATTGCAAAATGCCGGGAAAAAAAATGCTAAAAATCAATCATTTTTTTTCAAACACGTTCCAACATTAAATTCTCGATTTTTTTTTTCAAAATTTATGTTTATGTCCTTAAAAAATATCTCAATAATGTATAAACATTTGTTGGACTATTTCAGATGCGAATTGCGAGCTGCACAATTCCCACAAATCGACAACGACGATGAGGTCACGCCAAGAGACACAGCGGATTACACCTTCATTAATGCATGAAATAACTTGAAAAAATTACCAGAGATGTATGAAAATATGAAAGAAGTATTGCCAGAGTTGCCTAAATTTCCGTTTTTTTTTACAATTGAAAAAACCAAAATATCATCCAATTTTCGGCCTCCTAGAGTGGTTACCCCCCTTAATGAGTCGGTATCAATGTGGAAAAATGTGCGTGCCAAATATACCGTACGATCGTATCAAAGTCGGAAGGAAAGTCAGCTTATCGTTGCCAAAAGAAAAAAAGAAAAAGTTTATTTTTAACCACTAAGCGTGCGCCAAATGGAGATGTAGATAAAAACCTACGAGAGGAGCGGTTTACATTACATAGCATCGCCAAAGTTTTCAGCCCTCCGGTGCCGAGAGAGATTGCTTTTTTTTGTTTTTAATTCTCCCCGCTGGTGTTACGGCCGGTCAGATAGATCACGCGAGATCCAAGTTAACCCCTGGTCAGGGGTGGTGAACTGCGTGACTATCTTGGGCTTCGAGGATTGCGCAATCTCAAAGTGAAGGGCTACATACACAGACATACCCGCGTATATCTGTATGTACATACATATGTATGCTTTAAATTCAGATATAAGTAACGGCATATACATACCCACGTGACTCGCGTATGTTAATCGCTGCCGCATGCACATACAAAATAGTGCACAGGGAATCTCTTGCGTGCCATACGAAGTGAATTTTCGCAGCAAGAAGCAAGAATTTGCATATTATTCAGGGGCTGAAATTTGCGAGTATAAAGCTGCACGACCTGTATGTAAGTTGTGTGAAAAAACTTGATGAGAGCTGATACCTCCTGGTACGAAGATTTTTTTCTCCTCCAATCATCACATGTGCAGAAATTTGTTGGGGTGTCCGCAGATCCTATCACATCCATATGAAGATTTGATAGGAACGCCACACGTAAGGAGGCAACATTGGAATCTATGTGAATTCCGCGTCTTTTCCCGATTGACGTCGTTTGAGATTTTTTTTATTTGAAATTGTCAATTGGTATTTGTTGTATATCCAAAAAAAAAAATATCCTCTCGTGATCCCGTGCACAAGTTTTTTGTGGAGTTCCAAGATGCATCCACATCTTTATAAAGATTTGTTAAGGGCATCGGTCATAGGGAGTCCTCATTGAGATCCAATCGGATTCTGCACTGTTCTCCGATGAATGCCGTTTGAGAAATCTTACCACGTTTGAATAAAAAATATGTAAAAAGTCACGAGCAAAAATTCGGTGTGTTGAAATATCACCAGTACATACGATTATTACAGTGGATTTGCAGTCATGTGATTGGCATCGTTTTCTAAGGTTTACCTTTTTAAGCGATACCCGTGAAGAAATTTCTTAGGGATACCTAAGTTCCGATCAGATCCGGATAGGGATACAATACGGATTCCCTAGAAGGGGTATCGTCGTCGGAATCCAGATGGCGCCCACTACAAGACGCGATGGAGACGTGGTGGCAAGAATTCGAAATACGTATTAAATACATTTTTCTTATAAAATTAAATACATATTTTCTTAGTTCGAACGATTTCATTTAATTCAAATATAATTACTTAGAATAAATAACCTATTTTTCTTTTCTCCAAGAAATATAAGTCCTTCAAGGTCTATATATTGTTTTTTGTAGAAAATTTGTATTAAATTTAAAGAATTTTGTTCGAAATTCTGTTATTAAAATATATAAGTTTTGACAGTTATACTGCAGCACCAATTTTTACCAAATCTTTTTTAGATCCTTGAATAAATGATTTCAGAAAGCGGCCAGCGTTTCCAGCTAATACGGATCGGTATCTCCTGGTGATTTTTACATTCATCCCTGGCATTCGATTCGATATCGAACTAGATCTTGTTCTAGAAGTTTGTTTGGGTTTGTTTGTTTGGGTTCTTGTTCTAGAAGTTCGGAATTCTAGCCTGGATCCTATGCAAAGTTTCTATTTGGATTCTGACTAGGGTCCTTAATAGTTCCGGATTAGGATCCTAGCTAGAATTCGATTTGCGAGCGTTACATTTCGCTCCCGGATACAAACCGATATTCGACTGGATCCCGATTGAGAAAACAGGATTCTAGTCCGATCGGACTGTATCCATGGCAATATTTGTGCACGGGTTTAGACTTATTCAAAATGAGAGTGCTTTCTTTCAAGTCTCTTTTTGAAGGGCCACTCATTTTGTATATCTATATGTTTTGTTTATAAAATTCAACGTACAGGATGCAATAGAATCCATCAAGAATCGTGTCGGATTCTGTTCGATAATATGAAAATCTTTTGGGATTCAAATTGGATTGCAACATTGGATTCCAATGGGGAATCTGGGGATCTAATGCGTTGACCCATTGGATCCCCATTAGGAAGTAGGGGCAAGTATGGAAATCCAATCGGATCCCTACGACAATTTCTGCATGGGAATGCACTTTTTTCCACTTACTCTGTCAATATTTTTCTTCACCCCGAAATTTTCACTCCCATGAAACCATTTATCACAGTCACTTCATGATTTCTCATCGAATCTTCACTACTGTCCGTGCGTCGTGTCGTATAGCTACATTCAAACGTATATAACGTAGCTAAAAAAAGCGCACATGTTAAAAAAAAAACACCCACTGATAAATCCTTCGCCAATTATACGAGAGTATCGGGTGCGGTAGAAAATCCCCAGAGATAAGTTAACTTAGAACCTCTCCCTTGCGATAATCGATTAGGACTAGATCCCTTTTTTTCTTCGCCAACGAGTTAAATCCATTCCGGAAACTTGAAATAAGCGCTTACGCCAGTTATATATTGCCCGTTGACTCTAATGGTGCCAATAACTTTGGCGTGTCGTTGCAATAGTAATTAAGAAGCGCTCGTAGGGTTCGGGAAGAGCATTTTTCGAGAATTCCTGCAGTTCTATGCCTTTTTCCTTGCTCTCTCGCTCTCTCCCGAACTCTCGTACTTTACAGTGGGTAAAAATAAAAGTCGAGACCCAAGGCCTGGTCCTCCGCAATATGTGTGTATATATATATATATATATGTATGCACTCTTGGAGATACGATATACAGAAAAGGAAGGAAGCAGCAATTTGTTGGGTAGATCGTGCATCAGGTCACACTCGGCGTCGTAACCCTTACTAACCCCAGTTTATTGTAGCAGTAAAACGTTAATCCCCTATAGTACATCTCGACCTATGAAGTCCCCAGTTGCTCTCACGTCATCCATCGTCTGCAGTAACTTTCCCCTAAACCCGTATAGAAATGCAATTCGGCCAGAGTTCCTCAGACGAGGAAGGAAAGCTTCTAAACCGAGTGAAATGAGAATACCAGCCTTGATACGACCTCTTCTTGCCTCTTCATCTTGTGCAAAATCCTCCATGAGATATCTGCTCGTCGATCATACATTCAAATTGTTCTCTCTCTCTCTCTCTCTCTGTCTCTCTCTCTCTCTCTCTCTCTCTCTCTCTCTCTCTCTCTCTCTCTCTCTCTCTCTCTCTCTCTCTCTCTCTCTCTCTCTCTCTCTCTCTCTCTCTTTCCCTCTATTTTATTCTTATACGTCAAAAGTATTCTACAAGCAAAACACTCTACGGTAAATCTTCGCAAATGAAAAACATCCGAAGCTCGAATACTTCGTGCCACGAACTGCCTGCGCTCCTTTCTCCCTCGGACCACGTAGACATTCGAGGGTGGATTCTCCGTCCACGTTGTGAGCAGAAGGAGAATTCTGTGCAACGCACATACGTTGTATTGCTCCCGAGGGATTAAGTTTCTGTGCTCAATCGATCCCAAATTATTTCCGGTACACTCGTCAACTTTGCATCGATGCTTCTTTTTTTTTGTCCACTTCGAAACTTCCTTGCGATCGTTTTCTTCGGCTGTGAACGATTGCCAGTACCAGAAAATAGAATTTCTACGTCTGTGTGTTGAATTCCATTCCACTGCCATTACGTATCAAATATGTCGCCGCGATTTCGCGATTCGGGTATCCTGCAAATGACAGGAAACGTATCGAGCAATTTCGGCTTATCGTACCAATCTTTTTACGTCGCCACCCGAATGAAAACTACAACTCATCATCGCCCAGTCCTGGGCTAGTGAAATTATATTTCAAATGGCCACTAGCTAGTCGGTTTAGCTAGTAACTGTCATGCCTTTTAACGCTATCATCGTCTAGTGACTGGGTACTGAAAATTAAGTGGTCACTAGATAGAAAAAATAGCTCACAGCTTTATAATGTTTCTTCCCTAGATAATGTGCAAACATTTTTTTGCACATTATTTATATCACTGCGCAACTTTATGATTTGCTTCCTCATCTGCCAATTTTGTTTATGATATTTGCGCTGCAAATATATTGATTTATTCATTGGAAATTATATCAGAAAAGCACTTATAGAGGCTTCAAAAAATGCATTTTTTTCTTACCTACATTTATAGTTTGAAACCTGTAGAATATGATGCAGTTAGTGATTTTGGTCAATTCTAAAAAATGACGTCCCGAGAGCCTTTGAGCGTGACTGATTTCTGCTCCATTCGGAACCCTGCGCGCAGTTATAGGCACCATGTGAAGAGGTGAGTCGTCTATTCAATAATCAATACTCGCAATTCTTAAAAATGAGTATTACGAGGAAAATTAAGAACTATTATATGGTGCTGGAATAGCTGACTAGTCAGTAAGTTAGAGAATCGTACATTTTTCCCTTGCCGAAACTTTAAACGCTATTGTCTCGAAACGTTTGTTTTCAATGAGTTGAAAATCGGTGTAAACGATTACTCAGTAACTATTTGACCGATCAAGCTCACATTTGGCACACGTTTTTATGATACTTATGTCCAATTGACGAACGTAAGATCGACTACAAACTATCAAAATAAATATGTTTTTGGCCGGGTCAAAGTTCGACATTTTTTCCGAAGAAAATCAACTTTTTTGTTCTAAGGCCTCTTCTTTAGCCAATTATCATGATCTTTCCAATATTATTGGTTCATCAAGTGACCACATATATATACTAATCAATTTTTTTGCGCAGACTGTTTCAGATAATCCTACGAGGTGCTGGAGTGTACACTGCATTCGGCCTCCGATCCGGACAGCTTCACGGCGACTGGTTATATCTCCGCCATTTTTTCACTTTTTTTAAGCAATAAAAATCGTTCTGAAAACTAGAATTATGCAATAAAAAGTACCGATGACTCTGAAAATAAGTATACGTTCCTTATCCTCAAAAAAAAAATCATGAAAATCTACTAAGATTTGGCGTTCTATAGGGGCTGCTCCCCTTAATTTATTAATTTCGCATCGTCTATATATGCAAAAATTTGCGTAATTAGGAAATGAGTGGGTTAACAAATTTAAATAACATTATCGGATTGATTACTTTTTCTTTTGCATTGAAAGTTATATTCGCATAGAATTATAAATCCTAAAATTATAGAACTATAGGTCCTCAAATCAAAACATTTATTTTGGCTGGTGACGAATGGATGAGCACGATGTTACTGCAGCGAATGCTATCCATTATACAAACTACTAATAACGGTATAAACATTATATAAACTAATCACGAACGACTGGGTAGTGACTAATCGAAGAGATCCTAGCCGCAGTTGGCTAGTATTGGCTAGGTTATCGCAAGATACCCATTTGAAGATTTTTTTTTCATTCGCAGCGCCATCTGTAACTCAAATTGCTTTCCTAGCCACAATCCGATCGCTCGACGGAACTACAAGTAGCCACATAACCTCACTTTGCCATTTGTGACCATAAGTGGCTAGCCAGGTACGACTTTGTCTCTAGGTGGTATTTCTATCGTAAGACAGCGACATCTGTAATCAAGATCGGCTGGGCAGCAACTAGCCAAGGAGTGCATAGCCGCAGTTAGCTAGCGTAGTTCATGGCGAGATACCCACTTGAGAATTTTGTTCATTCGCAAGGCCATCCAGAACTCTAGTTAGCTAGCCAGCCATGAGTCATTCGCTCGATCATAGTACATGTAGTCACATAACCTCACTTTGTCATTCGTAACCATGGTTGACTAGTCCAGTACGGCCTAGTTACTAGGTGGGACTTCTATTGTAACGCAGTGATGTCTATAGTGAAAGGCTGGATAGCAAAACATTTAGAATATTACTAGCTCATAGTGAGGTATAGACAAGGGTCTATACCTCACTATAGGCAAGGCCCATATAGACAAGAGCTGGATAGCAAAACATTTAGAATATTACTAGCTCATAGTGAGGCAGCCATTAGTCGGTTGGTACGAACTCAATTTGGCAAGCCAGTTACTAGCTCGTAACTCAGACAGGCCAGCACAATTTCTACTCGGACGAAAATGAGTAAGAGTCATTTCCTTACATTTACTTAGAGATTTCGTTCGACGTACATTCTGCTACTCATGACAATAAACCGACCAATATTACGAGCAGCACTCGAGTAAAAATTTATAGACTCCTCTGAACACTCGCAGGATCCATTTATTTTGTTATGCATAAGCCGCCAGCCTCCGTTGAACCTGCTAAACCCCATTTGTCGAGTTCAGTGCCGTGAAGAGGCTTCCATTTGGTCCAGTATAGCCTCTGTTAGTCCTCCCAAACCTCCTTTCGACCCCCCAGTTTTGGCGAAACGTGGAGAACACTGGCCTCCTTAATCTACTTTCGATCTCAAGTCTGTTGCTTCGATTCCACCTAACCTGCTTTGAGACCAAATTCGATATCTCCTCCATTAACACTCCATTGTGGCCTGAGCGGTAACCCGTTCGATGACGAAATAAATACGTTTTTGCTGAATGGAGGATTCGGAGGGTCTACAGTGCACTTACAGTAGACCGAATGGAGGGTCCAGAGGGTCTACAGTGCGTCTACAGTAGGCCGACACGGGGGCCGGTAGGTTCTGCGGGAGTGCTCGTAGTAGGCCCACCTGGGGTTTCGCAGGTTCAGTTGCGCTCTGCATTGGCCTGCTTTGAGTGACAATGTCCAGTTTCTGCCATTCGGGAGGTTCATCGGAGGCCCTAACTCATTGGTATTTCAAACATTGTACCCTCGTTAAGGTACCCGATAAACCGCTATCGCCGATCTCTCCTTCGGGAAGCAAGCCTTTATTTTTCCGGTTGAACGCGGCTCGAAAATTTTGACTCGGGCACTCACGGTGCACCCATCAATGACTCACAGCAACCGAAAAAAAAAAATCGTTGAGACATTCTACTATCATAATCCACTAAATGATAAAGTTTCAATTACAATTGCTCCTTAAAAAAAATGTCTTAAGCATGGACTGCCGTGAAACATTTACTAAAAAGTACTATCACGACAATCTACACCAATCCCTTTATCCCAATCTGACAAATATCGGTCGCAAAACGAAGGAATCGTCATTGATACCCTGATCCATGCACACGCGATTCGAACTCTGTTGACACAAAGGGTTGGTCTATAGGGATAGAGACTTGCGAGAAAAATGCAACCCTTCCACGTATGTCCTGCGGGACTCCGTATTGTGGTGCGAAGCGTTGAAACCCTACTGAACATCAAGTTACAATTCTCGAAAACAGAGACCCAACGTGAGAATACGACACCGAGTAAAGAGCAAGGGACGCCGGGTGGGATGCAACCTTACAAATGTCTTCCCGCTGCAAAAAAACCTCGCATTTCATTCTCCTTGCGTACCCTACATATATACACGCCTTTGTATATATATATCCTTTAAACGGGCCTCGCGGAGGACTCCCTAACGGTTGATGTTCGAATACGAGTGAACGAGACAGATCAACGGAGCAAACAACTTTTATAGACTGCATATATACATATATCGTACTACAAAAGATGTTTGACGCCTTTATATATACACAGGGTGGTCCAAAAGTCATGGATCAAACGAAGGGAGGAGACAGTCAAGATCATTTCACGTAACAGTCGAAAGATTTGGCATCATTTAAGGGGTTACGAGGGTTTGAAAATTTCAAAAAATCCATTTTTTAAAATTTTATTATTTAATAGTACAATATGTCTAGAATATTCTCCCAAAGTTTTAAGTCAATCGGAGTAAAAGTCTAGGAGAGAGCTTTTGGGAATTCCCCCCGTTGGGAAAGACCGGTCGGGAGCGACGCAGGTATACGCATTTTTCTCAAAACACTATTTTTGAAGTCGGTGGACACGATTTCTCAAAAACTAATGCATCGATCTTATTGAAATTTTGCATACTTCTTCAAAATAGCATTGACCAGTGATTGAACGAAGGTTTTTTTTTCGATTACAACTAATTTTACAAGGCTATACGTAGTGTAAACTGTACCAAAAATTGAACTATTTTGCATACAATTCTGCCAAAAATTCAAATATCAATTTTTTAAAAAATTCTTCAATCACGAGCTATAATTATCTACTAACAGAAAAAAAATGGTTTTTCTATTTCAGATAACGCTATCATGAGTTATCCTGACCACCACGAGGACACTTTTTTCTGAGGGGTCTCCGGGAACCAGGTCCCACCGGCTGAATTTCCCAAATTTTTGGATGAAATTTTTTTAAATATTATTGAAATGTTGCTCTTTTATGTGCTTAATATTTTGAATAAAATAATTTATATGTCATATTTTCAAAAATAGAGAATATAGGCTTTTTTGGTTTCGAAACCCACGTAACCCCTTAATGTGGGCACTCCCTATAGGGGCTTCAAAAAAGCATTTTTTTATTGCTTACATTTATAGTTTGAAACCTGTAGAATACGATGCAGTTAGTGATTTTGGTCAATTCTCAAAAATTACGTCCCGAGAGCCTTTGAGCGTGACTCATCTCTGCTCCGTTTGGAGCCCAGCGCGCAGGTACATGCACTATGTCGAGAGGTGGATGAGACGTCTATTCAATAATAGCTGTTAGATTGGCAAAATGAGTATTACGAGGCAACTGAAAGACTATTATATGGTGCTGGAATAGCTGACTAGTCGGTAAGTCACAGAATCATACGTATTTCCCTTGCCAAAACTTTAAACGGGATTATTTCGAAACTTTTTTTTTCAATGAGTTGAAAATCGGTGTACACGATGGCTCAAAAACTGTTTGACCGATCAAGCTCATATTTGGCACACGTTTTTATGATACTTATGTCCAATTGTTGAACTTAAGATCGACTAAAAACTATTAGAATAAACATGTTTTTGGCTTGGACAAAGTTTGAATTTTTTGCTGAAAAAATCATCTTTTTTGTTTCAAGGCCTCCCCTTTAGCTAATTATCATTATTTTTCCAATATTATTAGTTCATCAAGTGACCACATATATATATTAATCAATTTCTTTGCGCAGACTCAGATAATTTCAGGTTATATCTCCGCCATTTTTCACTTTATTTAAGCAACAAAGATCGGTTTGAAAACTAGAATCATGTAATAAAAAGTACCTATGACCCTGAAAAGATATATACATTCCTTACCCTCCAAAAAATGTCATGAAAATAGACTAAGATTTGGCGTTTTATAGGGAGTGCCCCCCTTAGTAGCTCAAATTTGTTTGCTTCAAAATTCGATTTTCTAGCAAAGCACAACCTTGCAGTAAATAAAAATCAATAGTGAAAAACTTTCGAAAATCAGGGCTATGAGATGGACTTTTTTACAATTCTCATAAGGTGGACCAATTTTCTTACTACTGGGGCACGTTTCGGTAGAACATTTTTCTTTTTAAAATAATGATGCAAACCTGGGGGAAAAAATAATGATCGAAAAAGTTGTTGATAATTCATTTTATTCTAAGAACTCATGATCTCAATTATGAAGACTACATTTTCATATGAAAGTCACATCATCAGGCTACAAAAAACCCCGCATATGGTGAGTAGTTTCTTTTTCAATTAACTTTATTTTACAATTCGGAACCGATTTTTCGAAAATTTGAAAAATTATAGCTTTAGAAACGTTGAGAAACAGACCAGCCTGTATATAACCTTTTTGGTTGGAAATCATCTTGAGTACCTCCCCACTTCGTTTGATCTACGACTTTTGGATCACCCTATATATTTATATAAAGTGACGAGAACGGATGCACTTTCCACTTTCTTCGTATCGTTATCTCACAAGGCACGAGGCAAAAGCTTCCCTCTGTGCTCCACTCAAGTGTTTGAAGAGGACCACTATGCTTTACATCCCTAAATATAAACTCCGCACCCGCCCCTTTTAATTTGTATATATATATATATATATATATATATATCCGTTCTGCTTTTGTTTCGATATGTCTCCGAAAACACGAGGAAACACTGTTCGGGAAACTTTAACAACGACTTAATGGCTCGAGGTGCGTACTTAATGGCGTATGGACAATAATAATAGTAGTAATGATAATAAAAGAAGGAAAAAGGCACCTCCTAGAGGAGTCTATGAAAGCACGCGAGAGACAAGTGAGAAGAAACACACTCGTGCCTGAGCGTCGGAAAGAATAACAAGCGTCTCGACTTTTTCGAGAAATAAAAAAAAAAAAGCGAGACGAAGAATAAGAAAAAATAACAGAAGAGGAAGCGAGAAAAAAAATGCTGTCATTTTGTCTCGCTCACGAGGGAGACGCGCGCGCGTGCTCTCACAGGTGTCCAAACTCATGATCTATGCGCTCGTCCACCTGCCCCGTGCATTTCTGTTTCGTCTCCGAATGATTTATTACGTTAGGGTGCGAGGAAAAATGAGAAACAGGGCGCGAGGGAGGAGAAAAAAATAATGAAAACAGTAGCGTGTGTATATAAATTGGGAAATGTCATTTTGAAGACATTCGACTTGGAGGACCTTTCTTAGTGTCGCCTATTGTCCCCATACTCAGCATTGTATAAACGCCATAATGGCTTTAAAATCCTCATGCGATGAATATAAGCATATTTAAAAAATAAATAATCGACTGTCCCCGAAACAGCCAAAATTGCATTGATATAACGAGTTCAAAATAAGCTTCTTCTGGACACATATGCATGCATATATATATGTGTCAACAGGAGAGAAAAGCCCCATACATCGATAACATCCGTAAAGGTGTATGGGTCTTTTTCTCTTAAGGAGGCTGGAACGTTACCCACAATCCAAGATTAAAAAATATATACACACCCTTAGCCAAAAGTATAAGGCACCCTTAATTTTTCTATCCGGACAAAAAATCGAATATCTTGGCGAAAAAAAATCGTAAACCATTTTACCAAACGAGGTTTTGAAAAGGACAAAGCCTGCTTCGCTTTTATTTTTTATTATTATTTTTGCGATCTTTTTTGTACCCGGTATGTCATTTTGAAAATTCCGGTTTTTCACGATTTTCGCAGTTTGCAGAATCGCGTGCTGGACTTCGAAAAAATAATAATCTTACCATTTAGTGATAAGATCTTCGAAGAGGAAACCGCTAGCTTTGGTTCCGTTTAAAAAAAAAATTTGCCATTTTTTATTCTCAGAGTAGTTTAGTTTTTTCTTCAAAACACGACAGATTTCCGAAAAACCGTTATCGTGCGGCGTAACTCAAAACCTATGAGGTTTGGAATATTTAGTTTAAGAAGTAAAAAGTTGTATTTTGTAATTTTGGAGTGATTATTTTTTTTTTTTTTTTTTTTTCCAAAATTTCTTCGTATCGCTAGTTTTGGTTGATAGTCGAAGATTTGTCTCATTAATTTATTACCGTTACTTTGAAACAAAGATGTTTTAATGAAAATATCAAGAGGAGAAAAGGTACATAATTGAATTTGTACGGCGTACGAATCAGATGGTAGTCGAAACGAATCAAATCGTCGACTATCAACCAAAAATAGCGATACAAAAAAATTTCGGAAAAAAACTAAAAAAAATGTTGTGACTCCAAATGAACAAAATACAACTTTTTACTCCTTAGACTAAATATTCCAAACCTCATAGTTTCCAAGTAACGCCGCCATCGGCTTTTCGGAAAACTACCGTTTTTCAAGGAAAAACTAGATAACTCTGCGGAAAAAAATCGCAAAAACTTATAAAAAAAACACACAACTGAAGCTAACGGTGTCCTTTTCAATGATTTTATCACTAAATGGTGAGATAATTTTCTTTAAAATCCAGCACGCGTTTCTGCAAAGTGCAAAAATCGTGAAAAACCGGCATTTTCAAAATTACGCATCGGGGACAAAAAAAAATCGCAAAAATAATAATAAAAAAGAAAAATGAAGCTGGCTTTGTCCTCTTTAAAACTTCGTATGGTAAATTGGTTTACGATTTTTTTTTCGCCGAGTTATTAGATTTTTTGTCCGGATAGAAAAATTACAGAACACCTTATACTTTTGGCTAAGGCCGTATATATACCATATTTTGTTGTCTAGACTATGCTGAGTCTTTACGAATTTTTTGAATTTTTTTTTCACCCCGAAATACCAGAGCTAAAAATAGTTTTAAATGTATTTAATTTTAGTAAATCGTGTAAAGACGTTCATGGTACGAGTGACGTCATTTTTTGGGCTATTTAGCACCCAGATAAATCATTTCTAACAACGGATTTTATATCTTTTAATCTTTTGAATATTTTTAATCCTTTTAATCCATTTAATCTGATAAAAGATTACGACTCTTTCATAATAATCAATAATGTTATACTTTTTCAAGTTAGTAGTAATAGAATAATTTTTTTTTTTCACGTAATAAAAGTATAAAAATGCATAATTTTGTCCTTTAATTACATTTTTATGAAAACTTAGCATCTGTAGAATAAATGTATACCTCGTATGCATTTTTGTTGTGATTTATTGAAAAAGAACTAATAAACCGTCATTTGACTCAACTGGACTGCGCTAACCCTCTTAAAGGGTCACACCACCTTGGGGCTTGGAAAAATCGGTCTAAAAATAAACATTTTTTTACGCGACTATTATATATATATATACATATATATATATATATACAGGGTGAGGCCCATAAAGTGTTATAGAGCAATAGCACTCAAACTATTGATCATATCCAAAAATGTTTCAGACAAAAGTTTCAGTGTTCGAGAAGGCCGTCATACTGGACCACCCTATTTTTTTATCGGTGGAGGCGCTGAAGCTACGTCAAGGTCAACTCCCCTTTTTTAAATGGAACCAAGTATTCTTTCGCCTGACATTATTACCGATTTTAAGACGAATTCAGCGAGCTACAACACAAGGTCATTCTAGTCACGCAAAATATGAAAATAGTCGAAAAATCAAAAAATATCGGAATAATCACTTTCAAAGGATCCACTAACCTTGGTTTCGGTCTACCTACAGAAGATGCTCGAAGTGGTGACCCTCGACTTGTAAGAAGTTGTTAATTCGCTGATGAAAGGACCGTCTATCTTCAGCCAACATTTGTGGTGTAATTTCGGTACATGCTCGGCGTATTCTTTCTTTCATGTCATCAGGCGTGGCCAGGCGTGTTTACAAGTGTTTACAAGTCGAGGGTCATCACTTCGAGCATCTTCTGTAGGTAGACCCAAACCAAGGTTAGTGGATCCTTTAAAAGTGATTATTCCGATATTTTTCGATTTTTCGACTATTTTCATACTTTGCGTGACTAGAATGACCTTGTGTTTAGGTCGCTGAATTCGTCTTAAAATCCGTAATAATGTCAGGCGAAAAAAAATACATGGTTCCATTTAAAAAAGTGGAGTTGACCTTGACGTAGCTTCAGCGCCTCCACCGATAAAAAAATAGGGTGGTCCAGTATGACGGCCTTCTCGAATACTGAAACTTTTGTCTGAACCATTTTTGGATATGATCAATAGTTTGAGTGCCATTGCTCTGTAACACTTTATGTGCCTCACCCTGTATATATATAATTTTTATTTTTCACAAATACATCATAGTTTTATGAACGAATAAAAAAAAACGAATAATTTTTTTTTTAATTGGCGGGCATATAAGTCGTCTAGTTTCAAACTAGTGGACAAAATATCTTGTGATCTACTCAACCGATTTTGATGAAATTTATACCACATATTCTCTATAATATTATCTAGAATGTAGCATAGGATTTTTTTAATTGATTGCCGCGTTCATTCTTTTATTGATTTTCAAAACTCAAACTTTTTGTAAACATCAGTTTTTTTCGAACAGCTGTTCTTACCACAAAAAATTAATTTTTTATTTTTTCCTATGCTACACTTTAGCTATTACTTGTCTTTACAAGAATTTTTTTTTCCTTTTTAGACGATACCTGACAAAGAAAAAAATTCCACCATCGGCAAAGATTTTCAAAAAAGGGTCCTACTAGGCAATTGATATCTTCGCAATAAATTTCTTTTTAAATTTGTTTATAAAACTATAATCTATTTGTGAAAAATCTAAATTATTTTATATATTTAATAGTCGTGTTAAAATGTATTTTTATTTTTATACCTTTTTTTCCGAGCAGGCATTCGGTTCATCTTTTTTTTTTCATCTTGTTTTTACAACCCCAAAATCTCGCGTCCCTTATTATTTTTACTTTGCTTTGTCGTTTACCGCGGATGGTGGTTCTTTTCGGATCCTGTCTTGAGATCTTTCGACCCTCGGTGTAGATGCAGTCGCAATAAAGATTTTAAATCGAAGCTCGAGACTGCTCTTATTTTAGACCGGAAGAACCGGATGCAAGTGAGTGCATCCATTGAGATGGGAAGAAGGTACGACATATTGTGGATCGAATTGCCGAAGAGTCATAAGGGTTCATCGACTTGTCAATTTCGCCGGACAAAATGACACGAGGCTTTTATGCCAATGTTATTTTTTTTCACCGAGAAATTATATTATCGAGAATAAAAATAAAATGATCGAGAAATAATGTCAGTACAAAGGCTTCGCGTTAATTTATCTCGTTCAGACGGGCATGACGATGTTATATGTAGACGTCAGCAGGGCGTGGGTGTGCTCTGTCAAACAGCAGCGCGCGGTTGCGCCGTTCCTATGCAAGTTTATCTGTATATCGTTGCATACGTGCGTATCAATATGCATATATAGACTCTCTCATGTCAAAAGTTCTCGCGCGAGGGAAAGTCAGAGGAAGAGTGAAGAACGTGAGTTTCACACACGTTGTCTTCGTACAAATATTTGTACACGTGTACAATTACGATCGCAAGTATTACGAGCATCTTTAACTGTGTCGCTCTCTTTTCCTCTCTATCTCTATTTCTCTCTCACTCCCTCGCGTTCTTGCATCGCTGATGACGGACATCCGATGCACCATTCCAAGTATCGGCCTTCCATTGTGATCCTTCTCTTTTGACTGGCGCCAAAGCAGACCAGATGTCTTGCCTTTATAGACTCTAGACTCTGCATCATATATAAATTCACTTAAAATGACTATATTAAAATTCACTTTTTAGAGTGGGAAATGAACGTATTTCCATTTTTTTTCTGAAATAATGTTTGAAAAACGAAGAAAATTTTTAAAGATTATTCGGCAGCTTATTACAAATGTAAATTATGTATATAAATGGAAGAAAAAATAGAAATCAATAGGAATTACCGAGAGAACAGACAAAAAAGGGACGTTTGAAATTACCGTTTTTACCTACAGATTTAGGATTTTCGACGCTAAAAACGAAATGCTTGCGGATGATTGAAATTTATATCACTGAGAGATTCATTTAAAAATGCATTCACTGTCCGAAAGTCAATTAATTTCGCAACATAGTTTCGGAGATTTTCAATGGTCAAGTTGAACTTTTATCCATTTGATAATATACATGAAACCTTGTAAACGCTAGTTACAAAGCTGTAGGGACAAGAATAATATCGAGATTTAGATTTAAAAACTTAGCAAACCGTGATTACAGTTATAGGAATATCGTGTTAAGGAGGGTGGAGCGTTACCCACAATCCAAAATTAAATATATATATATATATATATATTTTATTGTCCCGACTGTACTGAATCTTTAAGAATTTTCTGAAATTTTTTCACCACAAAACACTAGAGCTAAAAAATAGTTTAATGCATGTAATTTTACGTGAGGTAAGATGGGCAAGACGTTCGCGCTACGAGTGAGGTGATTTTTTTGGCTATTTAACACCAAGATGAACCATTCCTAACAACGGATTAACGTAAACTAAACCTTTGGAAACATTAAGAAAAAATAAAAACCCATTTTGCACCTCAAAAACCGTATGTATTCAATATTGAATCATCAAGGTTTGATAAAAGATGAATTTTTTAAATCTTTTGATCTTTTCAATATTTTTAATCATTTTAATCTAATAGAAGATTACGACTCCTTCATAATAATCATCAATCATTTTATACTTCATCGAGTTGATAGTAACACAAAAGTTTTTTTCACGTAATCAAAGTATAAAAATGCATAAATTTCTCCTTTAAGGTAGTTCTGTACTTTTGGTGAAATCTTAGGAATTGCCTGAAATTTAAATATGGTGTAGACATGGCCTTCTTGGACTGATGCCCAAATGTTCAATTCGATTTACTGTTTTGTTTATGAGATAATTGCAATTGAATATGGGTCTTTTTGTACGCGATCCCTATACTTAATACATAAACCGATGGGACTTTGCTCACATTTTTCATCATGGGTTCTAAACGGGACTTAGGATTTATAAATAAAAACACTCGTGCATGCAGTACTATTGTGGGATTGATTCCGTTCCGGTCGATTCCGTTCCGGTAATTTTGATGTCAAAGATGCACCACACTCTGGAAGGCCAATTGTTGAAAATGTCGATAAAATAATGGAAATCGTCAAGTCCGACCGTCATGTAAGCACTGTTTCGATTACCCAGGAGCTAAACATTGCACAAAAAACCGTTTGGAACCATTCGAATAAGGCTGGATACAAAAAGAAGCTCGATGTATGGGTGCTATACGAGTTAACGCAAAAAAACCTCATGGACCGAATTTCCATCTGCGAATCGCTGCTGAATCGCAACAAAATCGACCCATTTCTGAAGCGGATGATGACCGGTGATGAAAAGTGGGTCACTTACGACAACGTCAAGCGCAAACGGTCGTGATCGAATCGCGGTGAGCCGGCGCAAACGGTGGCCAAGCCAGGATTGACGGTCAGGAAGATTTTACTGTGTGTTTGGTGGGATTGGCAGGGAATCATCTACTATGAGCTGCTCCCCTACGGCCAAACTCTCAATTCGGACCTGTACTGTCAACAATTGGACCGTCTGAAGGAAGCAATCGCCCAGAAGCGGCCAGCTTTGGCCAATAGGAGAGGAATTGTGTTCCATCAGGACAACGCCAGGCCACACACATCGATAGTGACTCGCCAGAAGCTCCGGGAGGTTGGTTGGGAGGTTCTTATGCATCCACCTTATAGTCCGGATCTGGCACAAAGTGATTACCACCTGTTCCAGTCTATGGCGAAAGATTTTGCTGGTGAAAAATTCGCCTCAAGAGAAGCTTGTGAAAATCGACTGTCCCAGTTTTTTGCCAATAGGGACGAGGGTTTCTATGAGAAAGGCATAATGAAATTACCTTCAAAGTGGCAACAAGTTATCGATCAAAACGGTGCATATTAGACATAAATCGGATCATTCTAACTATGCTAAATAAAGCCTTCAATTTCATGTAAAAATAATGGATTTCTTTTTACTACACCTTATACAATGTATTTGTTCGTCTGCTCAACGTTTTTAACGTTTTCTGGATTTTGTCAAATCAAAAACTCTTTATAAAACGTTGAACATCGAACGTTTTTCGTCATGTAAATAACCTGGAACCGTCAACGCTTTGGCGATACTCAGTCATACTAATGGCAAAAAATGACGCTGTTGCCAAGTCTATCATTTATTTTTTTCTTGAATAAAATTGCAACATGATTATATTTTCTCGTAAAAATGATAACTATTAATATCATTTCCAAGCTTGGAAAGATTTTATATCCGAAAATAATTAATTTTGACATCAATTTTTTTTTTCGCAAGAAGCTGTCAGCCTGCCGAAAACTCGTTGTATTTTTATCTTCACTCTTGCAGCAAGATTTTATACCCGAAAAGAATTAATTTTGACATCAATTTTTTTCGCAAGAAGCTGGCAGCCTGCCGAAAACTCATTGTATTTTCATCTCCACTCGTGCAGCCAAGTAACGGTATCGAAACTCCTAAAATACAATGCGAATCTCATTTGGCTTATTTACGAGTTCTTAGTTCTGCTGTTTGTTAAGAAATAAAAATGTTGTGCGGTCTAAGTCACTCATTAGGTACACGATCGTTGGAGCTTCTGCTTTTATTTCTTTTCTCATTTTTGCTCTGTGGTTCGAAACCCTGTTACCTGTGATATTGGATGGTGCTAATTCTTCTCCGGGTTATAGTACATATATAGGTACAGGGCAACCGAGAGCGCAGTTTTACGATTTATAGGCGATGTAATCACCTTGGCATAAAAAGTTTAATATCCCGGCGGCAATGAATTCGTCCTTTATATTTCATACGGGGGGAAATAATACATGACGACCGATAACGATAACGCTTGGGATTCAATATCGACATTTTCGTCCATCATATTTTCGTCCATCATTAAAGTCAAATGAATGGGCTGCAAAATTATGGTAATTTATTGTAATTATCGCACATTCCCAAGGTATTTTAAATATTATGTTTAACATATATATATATATTTGTTACAAATTTCGTGTCGAAAATGAATTTGGGCTTTGGTCGGGCCAATATGATGTTTTTCCAATTTTATTAGAGACCTAGTTAGACTGCCTAGTTTATTTTCTAAGATATCCTCCCTTTTGAATTTCATCCATACAATAGGTATCAAATTAAGATTTAGCGAGGATAAAAACCTTAAAATATGCATCATTATACGAGGTACCGATTATTTTTTAGGGTCAATTTCAAATATTTAAATTTTTTGGCGCCATGCCCCTATAATAGCCAACTAGATCCTTCATTGTTCCTGTTATTCAAGTTTTTTTTTTAAATTCAGACACCCACGCCTGAACCCTGGCTATTGGCACTTATTTGGGCTGTATTGTGGCGGGCCCTATTAAGATATCTTGTTTAAGCCCTCAAAGACCCCGAATTTTATTGACGTACTTCCGACAATATTTTGCACAGGATATTCAACAAACTGTTAATTGCCCCGCGACGAGTAGAAGCCGGAAGTCCTGGTTCGTATTTTTCTAATGATACGTCTGGAGCCTCGAGACACATCGTATGTTTGGGAGCGGATATTGCTTTCCTTATTTTCTACCACTCTGGAGTTGTCGAAAAAAAAACTTCGCCGCTTGCACGTCTTTCAGAACTGACTTTTTTTCGCATCACTGTCGGGAGATCAATAAAAACATTTTGATCAGAAGACGCACGTTCATCGATAATGCCATACTAACGAGATTCAATCTTCGATTAATAATGCTCTCGCTCGTTCGGGCCACGATATATTTACCGATATCTGCCATTCGTCTTTGCACTTGGAAAACTCGGACGAGTTTTACCAAGTTTTTATTAGCCACGAACTCGTGGCCGTCCAATCAAAGACTAGGTAAATACGTTCGAGTTCTTCTTATCTTATTACGAACTCCATATTGTTTTTCTTAATTATATATCGTAACATCATTTGTCTTTCTACTTCCGTCTCTCGAAATGTTTCCACCCTGTACATATTTCCCGAGACTGAAAACTTTACCCATACATAATCGATGATCGAGTGACAAAAAAAAGGGAAATTTTATTTGGTTCCTTCAGTCTTCAAATTGGTGTACTTATCAATGTAAATATTAGTTGACTCGACTTTCGGTGGAAATAATTGCGTCCCGTTTGTTCCACTATTGTTTTGATCAAATAGACGTGTTTTTTTTGCCACAGGCTCAGATATTTTCGGGCGCTGATTTGTCCCATCATGCCAAAAATTCGATGAAAGGATAGAGGGTTGAACTTATTAATTGATTTGACGGGAAGATCGACGAACTACGAGCATCAGAAATACGGCAAAGTTAAATGCTTTTTCCACATCGGAACCCGCACCCCTGCGACCCTCCCAAACCGCGTTTTCTCATTGTTTGCTAAAGAACGCGTACGGAACGACATGGACTTTACTTTAGCCGGTGCGACATGAAAATGAAAGAGTCAACAATGGGAAAGGTAGGAGCGAACAAATATATTGTATATATATATATATATATATATACACATACATTATATGCGTGGGTTCAACGCAAAATGGTGTATCGAAAAGATGCAAGTATGAATCTAGTGACCTTTCAACAATCGTCCATAGTTATTTACTACATATAATCAGAGTTGGCAGTAACTAGTTACTTCAGTATCGAATTCGATTAAAGATACTCGATACAAATGTATCGAGCAACAAGAATTCGATCGATACTTCGCTACAAAAGTAGCGATCTCCAACAATCGCTCGAATACTTTTGTATCGAGTAACGAAAAATCCTTTGATACCCGATACTTTTGTATCGAGTAACGAAAAATTTGTTCGATACTCGATACATTTGTATCGAGCAAAACGTAACGCCCGATACAGATTTTGGACAACTCCCCATATAATCCACTCATTTGCGCATGCTTTTAAGCAAAAAGGAGACCTTTCTTGCAAATGGTTTACATATTCAAATGAAGCAGATTATTTCGCAAAAAACGTTTCTCGTTATGAGAAAAATCCTCAGGTACGGAGAGAGCAATGTTCATGGTATTTAAAACAAACGCCCATGGTAAAAGAGGGGAAAGTAAAATTCCCTATAGTTTATGGATAACGCAATAATCAATATGGTTGACACTACTGCAAGCGATAAGTATTGGGTCTATGCATAATTCCGTAGCGAAATTCCGAGAGATGTCGCTCGCGGTTATTTCTCCGCTCGCCCATGCATGAATTATATTAAGTGTTGTATATTAGGTAAAAGCTAAAACTTATGCCGGCATATTAAAAAAAAGTATCCATCGAGATCCGTGACGTATAGAAAGTTTAATTATATTTTGAACATGAAAGGAAAAAACGTATTTTCGATGCATTTCGCTTTTTAATTTCCGACCTCAAAATTGATCAATCAACTGTTTCGAGACATTTACGGAAGCTTGGGATGGTAAACGAGCTTGATGTTTGGGTGCAACCTGAACTGAGCGAAAAAAAATTTAATGGACCGAATTTCAGCTTGCAATTTGCTGCTCAAATGCCATCAAGACGAATCATTTTTAAAGCGAATGATTACTGGCGATGAAAAGTGGATTGTCAACATCAATGCCAGTCGAAAAAGATCATTGTCAACGCTCGGGGAGGCTGCACGGACGGTAGCAATGGCTGGCTTACACCCGAAGAAGGTCATGCCGTGCATCTGGTGGAATTGGATTAGTCAACAGACTCGAAACGTTTGAAAGCATTAGGAATTATTCAAAAGTAAGGATATTGGGTGCCGTACAAGTGGAAGCCGAGAGACGTCGAATGGCGTCTTTTCACGTGTGAACAGCTCCTTCAACGGTAGAAAAGGAAAGGTTTTTTGCATCGTACTGTGACTGGTGATGAAAAATGGATACACTACGATAACCCTAAGCGTAGAAAATCGCGGGGTAAGTCCGGCCATGCATCAACATCGTCGGCAAAGCCGAATATCCATTGTTCCAAGCTAATGCTCTGCATTTTGTGTAATCAGCTGGGTGTAGTTTATTATGAGCTGCTCAAACCGAACGAAACCATCACGGGAGATCGCTATCGACTACAATTGATGCGGTTGAATCGCGCATTTAAGGAAACACGGTCGCTATACGAGCAGAGACAGGACAAAGTGATTTTGCAGCATGACAACGCTCGGCCACATGTTGCAAAACTGGTGAAAACCTACTTGGGAAAACTTAAATCAGAATTCCTACCCCACCCACCGTATTCACCAAACATTACCCCTTTCGATTATTACTTGTTCCGATCGTTGGCACATGGCTGGGCTGAGCAGCACTTCCGTTCTTATGAAGATGCCAAAAAATGGGTCGATTCTTGGATAGCCTCAAAAGACGTATCGTTTTTCCGACGTAGAATTAAAATGCTGCCAGAAAAATGGGGAAAGGTAGTGGCTAGCGATGGACAATACTTTCAATGTTTTTTTACTAATTTTTTAAAATGAAGCATTAATTTTTACGAACGAACAGCGAGAACTTATTCAACACAATATATAGCATTGAACAATCAACGTATGATTATAAGATTGATGGTTACAGTTAACAGGTTTGCATACTTTATGCAACTGCTATATATAAGTTGTGCTATATTTTTGGCAGTAACTATGGCTATAAAATATTATTGTCCTCTCAGGGGAATATGAAATATGGTTGAAATATGGTTAAAAACATCATGCATTTCTCTCAGTGTATGAAAAAAAATACTCGAAGTATAACTGGTACCATTTTTTTTTTGTTTGTCAATTTACGCTGGCAGGAGCAATGCGCCGGAAAAACATATACCTAGCGCGCAACCCCGTGTTTGCCGGGGTAAATGAAATTTTCCCGTTCGTTTTTTTTTTCATGGATGCTGTGTCGCTATACACACATGTTCTTTTACTCTTTTCTGTGTGTGCCAGTTCCTCATAGCAAGTGAATTTGTGCCTCTAGAGGAACGAGCGAAATTGCAACGAGGTTCAGTAGTACAAATCAGCGAAAGGTCGGGCTTGTGATTTTCCTGCTGAATATCTCGAAATATCGAAGTAATTGGGTGTATTCAACAGTAATACCCCGAAAAGTTTTATTCTATAGGATTTATTTTGTAGAGTAATGTGAAAATTCGTTTTTCGACTTTGTCTACGAACGAATTACGACAGCGTATCATTGAGATCAAAGCTTTGGGATAATAATTACAGATATATCGTGCGGAAAACTGTCAGGGCAAGAAAAATGAAACGCGGGGTTTTTAAGGGCTCAAACGTGACTGCACTTATGGGGATGACCACAATACAACCCACGTAGGTCCTGATGGCAGGATATTACGTTTGGATGGCTGAGTAAAAAAATACTTGACAAAGGAGACCACAGAGGATATGATCGGATATTCTTAGGGCCACCGAGCGAAAAATTGCAAAAAAATGTGAAGTCAGACATTTTTTAAAGTTGGATATCGAAAAATGAACTGCCTTGAATACTCATATCTAGGTTTTTATTGTCGCCGAATTATAATTTGATATTATATACTTCAAACTCGAAATGACAGCTATGAGTTCGAAAATAAAATATTTATTTGAATTTTTATCTGCGGTTTTTACTTTTACAAATAAAACATCGAATCAAGATTTGGCAACTTTCGAAATACAAAATTTTGAATATTATCGTACCGGCAAATTCTCATGAAATTCAATAACTTGAAATTCAAAACCCGTATTTGGACAACTCCATTTAAATAGTTTAGTAATATGGCTAACTAATGGGGTCTTTAAGGGGCCTGCATACGCTTGAAATTTTGAAAGACGATCTTTTATATAGAATATTAGAGCCGAGGATCTTAAATTCAATATGCAACAAAGATTCTGTTAACATTTAAAAAATTGTATGAATTATGACCATTTTTTGGAAGGGTCAGATCGCCCACTGCGCTACGGCGAGTCGCCCTTCTGTGATTTATACTTTTTTTAAATGTTTTTTTCAAAACAAAGTTTTATGAAACGGTGTAAGTAGGATTCCAAAATCTACTCGTCCAATTCACTTCAAATTAGGACAGAGCATAGCTTATAACATTTACTATCGTATCACTGAATGATTTTTTTTTGGTTCATTCATTCGTTAATAAAAAAAAAATTAAAGTTGTATTTCCAGAGTTGGAAATCGAACTTTTCTTTCTACAGCTTGCTATCTTCGTAGTTTTGAAATTTCAAAAAACTATTCGGTTATACGAAAGTTTTGTTATTGTAATAAAAGCACTTTTTTATTTTTGATTTTGGACTAGCTTGCGCCCGCGGCTGCGCCCACGTGGAATTTGGCTTCATGCCTTTAAGTGTTTGGGTTGAGCACTTCAACCCAGAAGCACAACCCAAGTTGTGCTTCTATTTAGGGGCGCCCCCTTATACCAAGTTTAAAGTTGATACACGCAAGGAAAAAAAATCCATACGAACTTTCACACCCCATTTCACCCTTTCAGGAGTTTATTGCCGAAAAATCCTGTCTTAGTGCACCTCTACACCTCCTATGGAACATATCTTCCCAATTTCTAGTCTCCATGTTCAGCGGCTTAGGCTGTGCGTTGTCTACATGCCAGTTAGTCATTCAGTTAAAGAACTATTTTATATGTATAGAAGACCCTAGCTGCCAGAACCGCATAGATCGATCGGCTATGCACTAACGGCGGCACTTTCGTCAAACAATAACAAATACATTGCTTATCGATATTTATCAATTAAAAAACCCAAATTTGTCAAGACTATGTATTTTTTTCTGTAAGATTTATTGCACTTGAATACCCTTGCGGGCTTTTACATTTCCGTACATTTTTCACCTTCTCTACTTGCACAATTCTTGAAACTTAGATTTAGAATAATAATTACAATTACAATTACAATTAACGTACAACCACCCAGTTCGCATTACATTTCGGATTGCCCTTCTCTTTCTGTCGCCTCTGCCCTTCTCTGAGCTATCTTTTCAAACTGTCTCACTATCTCGCACATTTCCTCAATAATTTCTTTGCCCTCTAAGGCCGTAACCCATCCCGCTCGTTCGTTCTGATGTTGTCCCTTACCACCTCCTGGTCCATTTGCGACTTCGCCTTCTCGCATCCCCATATGTGATCTAGCGTTTCCCCCTCCCTCTTGCACTTACATCCCTTCTGTCTAAATCCCTTTCCTGCTTCTCTTCCCACACTCCCCCATCTCATTCTTGCCCAGATTTCCTTAATTTCTCCTCTTATGTTTGGTTTCTCCCAGTATTCTTCCATTCCCACCTCCTTCTTCCTGTCCTGATACTCTTTACAATATCGTGAGGCCCTGATTTTTTCCCAATTCTTCTGTATCTCTTGATCCGCCATCTTTTGCACTGCCCTTCTGACCTTCGTATTCCATTCGGTTTTGTTTCCCCGTTTAAGTACGTCTCCTATTTGCCCGTCTCCCGCCTGATTCATCGCTTCTTCTACTTCTTTTCCCCACTTAGTTGCGTTTCCGTTTTGCATCTCTCTTGCTTCTTCCCTCAGACATTTCTTCGGCCATCCCTCCTCTCCCATTCCCAATATTTTAGCTATATATTCTCCAGCCTTTTTCTTCATTATCACCTCTATTCCCTTGCATCCTGCTTCCATTTTCCATATGTATTCCGGTGTGTTTCTTCTCAATTCCATTGCCATCTTAGCGTATTTGGCCTGCATTCTCTCAAATCTTTCTCTCTCCTTTTCCATCCCGAGATTCCTACTCCATAAAGCAATCCGCTTCTTGCTATCACCTCCATTATCCTTAATCTGTCTTTCAAGTTCCCTATCCTTGCCCTTTTTGCTATCCCTCATGCTGCATTGACTGCTTTCCTTATCTTGCCCTCTATCATTCTTATGTGTTTACAAGACTATGTATTAATTGCGTGTAAAATCCCGACCTCGCTATCCCAATACTCTCTTCAGAAAAGAATAATGAAAATGGACCTCTTTTTTGGGCCGCAAGCTTATGCAGTCCCATTAATGGTCCTCACTAAAAAAAGTCTGACCTTCCTTTATCCAAATAAAGCTTCCAATCTGAGGCCCGATGAAGTTAAGAAATGTGGCCCTGACTTAAGCCCGAATTGAATTTCTCCACGGGCATTGTTTTATAAGAGGTATGCACGTATCTACGTACATATTTAACGATATGCAAGTTCTCTCAGGTATTTCCGACACGTCTAAACGATGGAAGTGGATATGTTTTCCAATGGGAGATCCCCCGTTTGGAGTCGGTTATTCGTCTCTATAGCGGTCCAAGTGGAGCCGTCCCTCCAATCGTCCGACATGCACGGGAAAACACGGCGAAACGGACAAAGGATATTTTACCAGAGTGACAAGAAAATTAATAATTCTATTGTGCAAAATACGTGCCGCGTCAAGGTGGTCGATTTAACCGAAATAGACTGGATTATGCAAGGTTTGTTCTTCGTCATCATTCTATACGGTATATTATATAGTAATAAATTTGCCAAGGGGTGGTAAGGTATGACCCTAAAATTCGTTCGCGTGGTGATCGAAATGGATCTTTTCAATATCATATGTGTATATATGTTTCCATGTGCTTTTTCGTAGTCGTTAGATTTTTTTCTTTCAATGGCACGTACTGTAGGTATTGTGCTTCATTTAAATTCATGGAACTTTAATTTCACATCGTTCGCCGCTGGCATTTTTTCCTGCCTGATCCGCTTGGCTGATATCACATGTGTGGGTGTTTCTGGCGCTTGCGAGTCCGTGAGGGAGAAGCAGATGCAATCTATCATAATGTGTCCAACAAGGCAGGCACAAAATATACGAGTTCCTCATCGAAGGGGATGAATGCCTTGACATTTTATATATACATGTGTATATATATATATATATATCTATACGCACAAATTTACAAACCCCTTAAAATAGTCAAATGTGCTGATAGCCAAAATTACATGGATGTCCCGAAACATTTTCAAAACGAATCGATATTTTCGAAAGCATGACAATCACTGAAACGACTTTCATGTGTACGTAAGGTAATTCCGGGCGAGTTGGCCATAAGTAACAGATGGCCAATACAAATATTTCATACAACCACTCACTAGGTGTCGCCTGTTACTGCTTAATTCGCTTCACTTCGTGCGCAGGTGTAAGTGTACGAGCAAAAGTTTGGCAAAAAGAATAAAAAAGTAAGTAAAATCCTTTCTAATTGTTTTGTCTACTAAAGGGTGTGACAAATGGACCTGACACTTTAATTTATTAATAAAACGTATTATTTATTTGAAAAGTACGAATAAATTTAAGATTTGTTTTATTTTTGTTAATTATCTTAAAGTTCAATGTACAAAGTTTAATTACACATACAGATAAGTAAAGAAACGTCTGTGCTTTTATTTTGACGGATCCTTGAAAGAACTGTGGCCAACTACCCTGGGTTTATCCTATAAATGTGTACACGTCTGAGCAACGTGCGAGTGTGCTTTCGTACTAGGAAGATTAGAACGCGCTTTTGATCCACGTATACATCCGAACGTGTAGAAATGAATTAAGGTCAGAGTCGCACTTATTTTAGAACGGGAAACTCTCGGTCTTTCAAGACGGTTACGATCAAGGTTCTCCACTCTGGAAATTCTTCGTATATACGCACACACGGGCGCTATTTCCTATATGCAAGTTGATGCATATAAAACGAGAAAATTGTGCGAAAATCTTGAAACTTTTGATCCATCTAAAAGAGTAAACAATATCTTTGGAATGTTTTGCTCTTTGACACTTTGAAGGCATTTTCATTCAGGATAAATGTGAGATAAATAGACAAAAATTTAATAGGAATTTGAAACGACCGATTTTGAATCGCCCGAAGGCCTTTTTGAAAGTAAATTTATCGCTGCTTACAGGAACGACAATATTTCGTTGCATTTTGTCTGTTCTGATCGAATCTACTTGTGTGTCAAAGAACTATGAGTTACATTTTCTGGACTATCGGTAAAATACCGCAACAATATGAAAGCAAAACAAAAGCGCTTTGAAATTCGATTTGCGCGATGGTGGATCAAGCACTTTTCTCAATTTGCAAAGGGTTATATATTGTCACGGGACAAAACATAGGGAGGAGCTTCGTCAATTCATTAGAAAGAATTGCGTCCGCCCTCGTGAGCTTTTCAATTAACGTTGGAGTGAAAAGAATTATCGATGAACGCAGCTGAGTGCCTCGTTATGTCACGCGGTTGCCCTTTTTGTTATTGTCGTGAAAGTACCAAAGTATAGATCGTGGGTGTTCGAACTTTACGCGCAGCTTATTCCAAACCAAATTTATAGACTATCGATCTCTCGTACTCCGGAGCTCGATAGACGTAATTTTTCATACCGTTCCAACGAGACCCAAAGAGTAACGCAATGCCATTTGCATTTTTTCGCGACCGTCATTAACTATTGTACGACCTATTTAGAAATTGAAACAAAAAAAAACACTCACAAATTGCATCCCGTTGCGTTTTATAGAACATTTATTTTTTAATATAAAAAAACTGCGAATGAAAAAGCTTGTCGTGCTAATCCCTCGTTACTGGAACATAAGTGACTTTTTTATTTGGGTTATGAGGCGCGGCTCGTCACCCCAGAGATATTGCTTTTTTTATTACATATTTTCTCACCACCCTAAATGTAGAGCATACATTCGCCTGAGCCGCGAATTATCACTTAATTCTTACATCCAGCGAGGGTTGGGATGACGCGATTGGATTTTCGACTCGTCGGAACAACCGCGAATCATAACCCTTCACACAAGTTTTTACAACATCGCGGTCATTTCGACCTTATCAATACTGTATTTCGTAGAAAAATGATTTAAGTCAGAGAAAAATTGTGTTCTTATAATATTTACTAGCCTCGCATCCACGGCTTCACCCACGTGCAATTACGCTCATAGAAACTTGTTGCCAGTTGCACTCCTCATTAGGGGTTGTTTTAAAAAAAAATCCTAAAATATGCGTTTTATTGTTTGTTTTGAAGAATATTCATACCGAGTTTCAAGTTGATACACGCAAGGGATACAATTTTCGATAGAAACGTTTACATCTCATTTCTTCATTTTAGGGGTTGATTTTCGAAAAATCCATTCTTAGTGCAGCTCTACGCCCTTTAAGGAACATATCGTCCGAGTTTTATTAAGATAAAAGCAGGGAATTCGATTTTGCCATACATACTCCAATACCCCGTTGCATTCTTTATTAGGGGTTGTTTAAAAAAATCCTAAAATATGTATTTTATTATTTGTTTTGAAGAACATTTGTACCAAGTTTCAAGTTGATACATGTAAGGAATACAATTTTCCATACAAACTTTTACACCCCATTTCACCCTCTTAAGAGTTGAGTAAAAAAAGATTCGTAGTGCACCTCTACGTCTTCTAAGGAACATATCTTCCAAGTTTCAAGCCGATACACGCAAGGCATACAATTTTTGCATACAAACTTTTACATCTCATTTCATCCCCTTAACCCGTTGTGGTGACCCTGGGTAGAATCGACCCGTCGATTAATTTTTGGCATAAATATATAACAGTTCCCGGCTTCGAATGGGACTGTATTCACCATCTTACCATCTTGGAGTTTGAAGTATCCTCATACCATAAACTGTACCCTCTTCACACGTCGGAATAAATACCTTTTTTGGAATGTGCACTATGCTACTACTTTTTTTCCCAAAAGTAGCATATCTAAGGAGTATTGCATCCAAATTTTACGTAAAAATATTTAAAATTCACGGAACTATGATTTTTTGAGCGAAAAAGTGTCCTTTTTGCATTTTCACCTCTTGATGAATTTTTTTAACATGTCGCCATTTTACTTCTTATAAATAAATTTTTCGTACATAATTTAGAAAGTTCAAAACATGTTCCATAATTTTTTGAGCCACTTCGGATCGATAGTTCGGTCACAATACTTTTGAAAACTGACTGGGTACAATCGAACCAAGTGTGACAACCGCGATTGAATTTGGAAGTGTGACCACGAGGGGTTAAGAGTTGATTTTCGAAAAAAAAAATTCTTAGTCCACCTCTCCACTTTCAAAAGAACATAACCTCCAATTTTCACGTTTCTATCCTCAGCAGTTTATGCAGTGCGTTGTCATCCCCTGCAGAAATTGTCGTAGGTACTTGACTCCACTTTCTAATAGGGATCCGATAGATCATCGCATTGGATCCCTATACTAAAACGTCACGCTAGTACATTGGATTCTAATCGGGATTCCTCATTAGAATTCAATGTACGAATCCAATTCCAATCCTAAATCATTGCCATATTATCGAACAGAAACCGATATGATTCTTGATGGATCCTATAGCATTCTGTACGTTGAATTATCTGAACAAAATATACAGACATATAAAACGAGTAGATCTTCATAAAGTATGAATCTTATGTTAAAAAGTATAAATTGCTCAAAAAAGTATGTCTTGAAAATCGATTTGAATCACATCACTGAAAATTCACTTGAGTTATCGTATGTTATTTACTGCACTTTGACATAATATCACCACACACGTACACGCTCAAGAAACCTGCAGATTATGTTTTAACACGCCAAGTTTTTTCTCGTGACTTTTCACATATTTTCGATTCGAACATGGTACGAATTTTCAAATGGCTTTCATCGGGGAACAGTGCAGAATCCAATTGGATCCCAATGAGAACTCTCTATGTGTGCTGTCCCTAACAAATCCTTATAGAGATGTTGGTAGAAATTCCAGTTGAGAATTTCAAATAAAGAATTCTCAAACACCGTCAATCGGGAAATAGCGCGGAATCCGGTTGGACTTCAATGTGGATTCCCTACGTGCGGCGTCCCTATGAAATCCCTATAGCGATGTGGTAGGATCTAGGGACTCCCCAACAAATTTCTGCACGGGATGTCAGTCAGTCAGTCAGTCAGTCGTGGAACTGTTTTATCTGTATAAATTATTCGATAAAACGGGTAGAAGAATGTTGGAATCGAAGTTTTAACAAACTCAGTTCAAACCTGACACAAACTCAGACTGTTGTGCACATTGCCACTGTTCCTTTGTGACTATTATGGACAAAGTTTGAATCGAACTTTTCATCAAAACCACTTCAGCGAGAGTGTACTATGAACCACCCTCTTTCATAACCATATTTTTTATCCTTCTCTTTAACGACACAAATAATAATTATGATCTAGAAATACTACTTTTCCAACACGAAATAATAGTTTGCGATAACCTGGCATCAACTTAAAAAATAAATTAGCAGGCCACTCGTGCAACGGAACGAATTTCGCTGATTTCTTTCTTTCGCACTACAAATATAAGGTACAATGTCACGTAACCTTTTGGCACAAAAATTTAGTTCTCCTCATTTTTTCAAGTATCTAGATCTGTATTGTCAACAGTTTGCATCCATCGAACGAATATGCCTGATATAAATTCAAATCTTGACAATTGCAGAACGAGATCGTTAAATTCTCGGCACGTTTCTGACTCAGCCGAATTGTGGAGGATGACCCGTCGCGTTTTAATTCGAGTAAGATAGCCTCTGCATAGTTATTGACGATTCCCGGAACGATATAACGTTATTGTAAAGTTTTTATGGAAGAATAAGGTAGAGAAGAGAGGGCCTCTTAAGAGGGAACGAGTCATTAAATATTCATGATTAATCATTTATTCTGGGATCGGCATATCTTCTGCAGAATCGTGTAGTTCATTCGTCAAGAATGTATTATCGATTACTGGGAGAGGGGGTGGGGGGTTTAAAGTAATGCGGTAGAGTAGCTATAGCGAGCATGAAAAATTGGCGTTAATCGGGGCCGCAACTACGTACGAAGGCAGCAGGATATTTCCGTACTGACCGGTGCGAGGTTTCTACAAAATAAACAGCTCGTTTGGACACAAGGTGTCGAGACAAGGCCACGAGTTGATCCATATGTTAGCTGCTTTCGCGTGACCCTGAAATAATTGTGATAAAGCTCAGAGACTGAAACTGAAAAGGTCACCGAATAATTTTCTATCAAACGTAAATCTTTCGTTATCGTGTTGTGAAATATTGATCGGTTGGAGTTGAAAGACTGCCATAAAAAAAAACAAGTGTATCAAATTACGGTGGTAGTTTATGAAGTTTTCACTAAGATATTCTTTCATCATGAATTTGATAATTAGTTATTAAATAATATAGTCTTTCAATAATTTGCCATGTAAACCTTTTCGAGCTTTTAGAAATCCAACCTTTTCACTCTCACCCACCCGTACAGAAATTGTCGTAGGGATCCAACTGGATTCCCATAATTGTACCTACTTCCAGATAGGAATACAATGGGTCATCGAATTGGATCTCTATACTAAAACTTCACGCACGTATGTTGAATTCTAATTGGGATTCTTCATTAAAATTTAATGTAAGTACCCAATCTGAATCCTAAAGGACTTCCACATTGTCGAAAACAACCCGATACGATTCTAGAACTTTCCAAACAAAATATACAGACTTACAAAAAGAGTGGAATCTTCAATACGATTCTTGAATTCTCTGAGCAAAATCTACAGATATATAAAATTAGTGGATCTTCGAAAAGTATAAATCTTATGTTAAAAAAATATAATTTGCTCAAAAAGTATATCTTAAAAATAGATTTGAATCACATAACTTAAAATCCACTGTAATTATCGTTTGTTATTGATTTTACTGCACTTTGAAATATCACCGTACACGTAGTCGTGCGGTAATTGAGTTTAGGCTTTGAATGGGCCCATCTTAATTGTCTCTAACTTTATTAAGGCCCTAGTCTGGAAGCTCCACATGGGCTATCAGTGGCCGATCACACTTTGCTACCGAGGGCCATTGAACGAAAAATAACCAGAGCCCTTAAAATTGCCTCAACGGTGCCTCATAAAAATTATTGCAGCCATATGCGTATGTGCGTGTGTGTGCACTGTGAAAAAGATACGTGTTATTTCAATACATTTGAAGCATAGAATTCTGTCGCATATTTTGACACGTTTGATCCCGCGTTGTTCCAATGAACGCACTACATGCGTGTTGTTTCAAGGCATCACAGCTCGTCTACTAAACGCATAGTTTGATTATTATATTTAATCAATCTCTATAATTATTATCCCACAAATTCTTTAGTCAAGCAATATATACTGAACTAGCTTCCGCCCGCGGCTTCGCCCGCGTAGAATCTGACCCATAGAAACTTCATTAGAAGTAGAACCCCGCATTAGAGGTTTTCGAAAATCCTGAAATATGCGTTTTATTATTTTTTTTGAAGAATATTTATACCGAGTTTGAAGTTGATACACGCAAGGAAAACTTTCCATACCAACTTTTACACCCCATTTCACCCTCTTAAGAATTGATTTTCGAAAAATCCTTTCTTAGTGCACTTCTACACCTTCTAAGGAATGTGTGTTCCAAGTTTTAAATTGATACACACAAGGAATATAGTATTTCCCATACAAACTTTGCCACCCTCTTTCATCCCCTTAGGGGTTGAATTTCGCAAAATCCCTCCTTAAACGATGCCTCCGATATAAAACCAACACCCTCCCCAAATTTCACGTTTCTAACTTTAGCGGTTGAGGCTGGGCGATGATGAGTGATTACGCACGCGAACAAATCCGAATGGAAAATCGACAGAACCAATCCATTAGTACATTGAATAAAGAAACCAATGCACTCACTCATTTCAAATTTTTGAAATATTTACATACCTGTAGCTGCTTCAGAATGAATGACGAAAATAAAATTATGAAAATAATTTACGTCAGTGTTTACCAACATGTCATACGACAAAATAATTGAGCCGACACGCACGCCATCTCTGAGGAACACCATGGTGCCGGCTCAACCCGCAGTGCCGACTCAGGACCACTCTCCCCTATATATATATGTATAGATGGATATATAGATAGATAGATAGATAGAAGATAGATAGATTGCCCCTATAATGGCAAAGTCTCGTAGTATTGGGGAAATCGCTACTAGGGAATCTACAACTAGACCTCTTAAAGGCCTTTACTTGATCTCTGTACTTAGACCATAGTTTTAGTCAACCTACCTACCCTACCATTTCGTGATAGGGGCCTGGTTCGGCTCCTTTACGGAAAACCCTAGTATGGAATTCACAAATAATGCCTTGAAGGCTCCGAATTGTATTTGGGATACCCTGCCAATTTTCCGCACGGGTACATGCTCACACAACGTGCAGTTTATGTTTCAATACGTCTAGTTTTTTCTCGTGACTTTTTACATATTTTCGATTCGAACGTCGCGAGAATTCTCAAATGGCGTCCATTGGGGAGCAGAGCAGAATCCAATTGGATCCCAATCGGGACTCGCTATGTGCGGTGTCCCTAACAAATCCCTACAGAGATGTGGGTACATTTTGGAACTACCCAACAAATTTGTGCACCGGATCCCAAAAGGATATTTTTTTTGGGAGAACCAACACAATCCGTTTGAGAATTAAAAAGAACAAGTTCTCAAACGACATCCATCGGGAAATGGCGCGCAATCCCATTGGGTTTAAATGCGGATTTCCCACGTGTGGCGTCTCTATTAAATTTCTGTAGGAATGTGGTAGGATCTGGGGACTCCCGAACAAATTTCTTCACGAGCCCCCACTCGTAACTTCATTATTTTCCATTCTTTATGACCCCGCTAGAGTCTTGTATGGCATTTGTACGAGGGCACAGGAAAACTGTGGAAAACCTGCGCCGATACATGCGCAAGCTGGAGCGTTGCTGAGCGGCCACCCATCCGAGTACGGACCGTGGCCACCATTGCTTGATTTTGGAGATTGGCGAAGTCGCACAACGCTTGCGCTTTCGCTACTGCTGGTATTATAAGATCAGATTTGATTTAATGTTATTTGATCACTTGAAATATCTCGTGAGCAGTGTTGAACAATTCCGCAAGCACTAATTCAATGAATAGAGTGACGTTGGACAAAAAAGTCCTTCCTCCAAAGTTTGATGGACCAGCGTGGAAATTTCTCCAACTCTCAAATCACCCAGAGAACGATCCTTCGCAATAGAATTTCGGTGTTAGAGTATGTTTCTATGCATCTGCATTATACCGAGGATGTTACGTTTCCTATGTACCTGCATTCGAAAACTCTCGAGAACCGTGAAGTTCCCATCCAGAGATCGGGTTTCACACATTACCGCGATTTATCGCTATGGGTCCGTTGTTTCGGAGGCAATTCGCGATAAGGGAGATAGCAACGTAGGAACGTCGTTGTCGAGCTAACTAGCCTCGCGTTTGTGCCTCGCCTTCGAGAATATTGAATAGCGAATCCTTCGAGACTGTTATTCCGTTCACCTGGCAACTTGGAGTTTCGTGCTCCGCATAAACCTCCGTCGATTTGCTTTTACCGCGGGTGCTCTCAATTTCCAACGATGATGCTGAAGGTACTTGTGATCGGGTTGAATATCTGCTCATTAAAAGCTCCTGTTGCATCTTCACACCGGAATACATTCTGTGCAGAAATTTATTGGGGAGTCCCCAGATCTTACCACATCCCTATAGGAATATGATAAAGACGCCGTACGTAGGGAGTTCATATTAGAATCCAAGTGGCTTCCGCGCTATATCCCAATTGACGTCGTTGGAGATTTTTTTATTTGGAATTCTCAACCTGAATTTATTGGATCTCCCAAAAAATATCCTTTCGTGATCCCGTGCACGAATTTGTTGAGGAGTCGCAAGATGCAACCCCATACAAATAGGATATACATGTCGTTTACACTACATAGATATTGAAAATAAAGTTCGAAAAATAAAAGTTTCTGAAGCCGATCCTCATCGCGCCCCCCGACCTGAGCTGATAGAAGCTTGTTTACAAGTTACTGTTGCTTGCTGTGAGTACGATACACTCTGTCAACATAATTGCTAAGTAGGTATATATCAACAGACTTCGTGAACGAGCAATCACATTCACGGAACCATCGAGTTTACTGAAGTTATGTGTGTTCTTACTTGTGGCTTTCACTGTGTGGTTTTCATTTGTTTGTGGTACAATACGGCGAAAAAATAAAGAGCTCGGCATTGAAATCAGATGACAGGTTTCTCTTTTAAGAGATCTGATGTGGTCCCTACGAAAAATTGCTGCAAAGTTGAATATTTCACTAGGCGCCGGCACTCGAGCCTTGGACAGGAAGGCGAAAACTGGCCCAAACACGAATAGAAAAAGGACTGGTGCTCCTAGAAAGACATCAAAACGTGAAGATAACTTTATTGTTACACATTCCAAGAGAAATTGAGGCTAACAGCTTGATAAATTGCAGCCGCATTGAACGGAACAAGGGCAGAATCAGTGTCATCCAGGACGGTGGCGCGACGTTTGTGTGATGCCGGTATAAGAGGAAAAGTGGCTGTCTGGAAACCTTTATTGAGGAAGGAAAATATTGCTAAGGGCTTAAATGGGCCAAAGAACATAAAAATTGGACAGCGGATCAATGGAAGAACATGCTTTGGACCGATGAGTCCAAGTTCGAACTTTTTGGTTCTTAACGCGGCCAGTATGTCCGTCGTCGGCCAAATGAACGCTTCCTTCCGGAATGTGTGGTGCCCACAGTGAAGCATGGTGGAGGTAACGTGATGGTTTGGGGCTATTTTTGTGCTAAGAGTCGGAGATTTAGCCAAAGTTGAAGGAATTATGGATGAAAACGTCTATCATAGGCTTCTGGTAAGACATGCAATACCATCTAGAACACGAATTCTGCGTCGTGGGTTCATCTTCCAACAAGATAATGACCCAAAGCATATTTCTTTGCTGTGTAAAAACTATTTGAAAAAAAGGATCTCTGGTGCTATAAAAATCATGGAATGGCCACCTCAGTCCCCGGACTTGTCGCCGATTGATCTTTTATGGGAAGATCTCGATAGAGCGGTACGCAACGAACATCCCACCAATCGGAAAGGGTTATGGTTATGGAAGACCCTACAGGATTCGTGGAAGAAAATTTCAGCCGAAACGCTGGAAAAATTGATCGCAAGAATGCCCAGAATCTGTGCTGCGGTTACCAGAGCTAAGGATCATTACTTCGATGAGAAGCTATTTTAGCCAATATTGCACCATACGGGGTAACTTATCGTATGTTTCATTACGAATGCGCACAAATACTTCGTAATATATTATTTCATGTTAAATACATAAGTCATTTTGTTTATTTCGCATAAAAATGGTATATTTACTACCTATTCTCAAACTTCTGACAAGCACTGTATATCAATTAGTTGATGTCATTGTGATAATTAGAGAATATTATCAAATATCATGCTATGTATTTTTTCAAACATAACCTATATGTACATATATAAATACGCTAGTGGAATTAATTCTGGATACTTTTAATATAAATTGTTTTTTTTTACATTTACGCAGAAAATGTATATTCGGCTAAACTGACATGATACTGTAATGCTTTTTTTTTAAATCTATAATGTTTCTACTTAATATTTGGACATGATTAATTTTTGTAAATATTAATATTTTTTTAAATAAAAAATACAAAGTACAAATTACAAAGTACAACATTTCAAGAATCTTAAAAGTGCCTAGAATTAATTACCCTAGTACAATGACAGTAGAAAAATCTTCGAAGGATTTTATACGTGAAATAGGGAGGGTATGGTAGAGAGAAAGAGATATAGATAGAGAGACAGACGGGGAGGTATTATATGCCTGTTATGTTAGATCGATTATGATAATTGTTATGCCATAAATTACTCAATCAAGCTATTGATATCTGCTTCACTTTTTTCTCTCATTAAATAATTTGGTTATTTGTTATCCCATTCGGAAAATTGACAGGGGATCTCTAATAAAATTCGGGGCCTTCAAGGGCTTGCTTCTGGATTACCTAATACGCGTTTCCATAAAAGAGCCAGTTGAGGCCCCTATTAGGAAATGACAGGGTAGGTAGCTTGACTAAAACTGTGGAGTAAGTACGGAGGACAAGCAGGGGCATTTTAGGCTCATAATTGTAGATACCCTACTATGGATTTTCTCAATACTACCAGAATTTGCCATTACAGAGGCAAAGTAGTAGAGGCTCGATCCATAGTAGAGTATCTAAAACTATAGACCTTAGAGGTCCCTAACTGGTCACCGTTCTTAGACCATAGTTTTAGTCAAGCTACCTATCCTGTCATTCCCTAATAGGAGGCCGGTCTGGCTGCTTTATGGAAACCCCCATTAGAGAATTCACAAATAAACTCTTGAAGGCACCGAATTGTATTAGGGATGTCCTGTCAATTTTCCACACGGGGATACCGCACATAGAGTATCCTCTCTGGGTTGCAAATGGATTCTGCAATTTTCCACAATGAACGCCGTTTACGAAATCTTACCGCGTTCGAATAGAAAATATGTGGAAAGCCACAAGAAATAAATCGGTGTGTACGTGTGGCGTGATATTATGTTAAAGTGCAGTAAAATAAATAACAAACGACCATTACAGTGGATTTTCAGTGTTTTGATTCAAATCGATTTTCAAGATATACTTTTTTAATCTATTCATACTTTTTAAGATAAAATTTTTGCTTTTTGAAGATCCACTCACTTTATATATCTATATGTTTTGTTTAGAAAATTCAACTCGCCGAATGCGATAGGAACCATAAAGAAGGTTATCGGATTCTGTTAGATAATGTGGGAATTCTTTAGGATCCAAATTGGATTTGTACATTGGATTCGAATGGGCACTCTTGATGAGAATTCAATGTACAAGTATGATGTTTTAGTATAAGGATCCAATGCGATGACCCATTGGATCCTTATCAGGAAGTAGGTAAAATTATGGGAATCCAATTAGATCCCTACGACGATGTCTGCACGGGTTAGAGTTTCAGGTGTTATGGTTCATCGGTATCCGTGGCTGCCTTTATGAGAAAGGAAATATGAGAAAGAGATGTGGATCAGAGCATCGCAAATTATCACCGCGATAGTTAGGCTCAATCGAGGAGAATGCGAGACTACGGTGTTCCCACGGTTCATCGTCATATTCTTCCGTTCCGTGAAAATAAATCTCGGCTCTATATAATATCGCGAGGTTGCCGCGCTAATCAAGCGAGCTCTCGTTCGCTTCCTCTCCATATTGCAAGTTCCTGTTACGTATTGATATTGGAGCGAATGGAATGTGGAGCAGGAAAATTAATTCGCTGCTCTCTATCGCGTGGCTGAACTTTATCAAACAGTTTGCGTCACATTCGCGAAATATCTTTTTTCCCAGATGGCTTCTGACTATTCGCATGAGAGCACCGAAATAGGCCCTGGGGAGATTGGCACACACAGATTTATGTGTTGATAAAAATATATTTATGCACGATCCAATAGTAGTGGACGCGCGCTCGTGTATCGCTTGAGCGATCTACCGCTCTAAGCTGCGTTGGCCTAGGCCAATATTTGGATGGGTGACCGCTTATACTCTCATCGGATTGCGTGCCGACTACGCAGCGAGTGGCAATTTTGTGGAGTTTTCGATGCTAAGAGAATTGAAACTCAGTAGAAATATAGTCGCCTATATCGGCAGAAGTTTTATACAGTTTCCCTGTGCCCTCGTGCCCAACAGTAGTGCATTGGGAAATATTGGCCGTGGGCGGCAACTCCGGAAGGGGGTGAGGAGTCACAAAGTAACTAGAAATAGTGTAGTAACAAATGTGGGATAAATGTCATGGGGGTGGGAACGTAATATCCCGCAAGAGAATGCGAAGGAACATTACAAATAAAGCACACACCCACGCACACACACACACACACATATAGATACACTAGTGGAATTAAGGAATGTTAACGCATTTTATTTTTTTTCGTAGTACAATTTGAAAAACACGCGGTGTACAAATACTCTTTTTACCCACTGTATATATATATATATATATATCTCTGCCTATATATATATATATATATATAGAGAGAGAGAGAGAGAGGGTTACAATTATTAGATGGTTATATGTTTTTTAAGGGCCTTGCGCGGAGACCTTGCAACCGAGAAAAATATGATTTTTAATGAATTTTCAAGTCCTCCTCGAAAAAAAAATACAGCGTATTTACGTGAGCAGCAGTATTTGGCAGAAAAATCGCACATTCTCCAAAAAAAAAATTAAAATACAATTTTGAGTACAGTATAATGAAGATAATTATACTCCGAATACGAAACGATCTCGAAAAACTTATTTTGTGTATCCCGTCATCAAGAAAAAAATGATCAAAGATGCGTTTTAAGCTGGAATTTAATTATCTTCAATTTTACTTCATTTTACACAACTCAAAATGGAATTTTGTTTCTTTTCAAGAATGCTCAATTTCTTCGCAATTTCTTCTCTACTATCCCTCACAAATATACGCTATATTATGTTTCGGAGAAGACTCGAAAACCCATTGAAATTCGAATTTTTCTCGGTCGCGAAATCTCCGCGCTAAAAAAGACACAGCCACCTTCCAATTATTACCCCGTTTATATCATATTGGGCAAAATGAAGTACACACCTTGTCATTCACTTTGCGTTATCTATCACGTACTTTATTTTGTCCAGTACTGTATCTATACTTCTAGATGTATATACATGGTGTTCGGCAAAATTTAATTGCTAGGGTAACTAAAGATTAACAATGAATTAATTGTTAATCACGACTATAACAATTGATTAATTGTTAATTGCTGTAGTCCCAATTAACAATTAATTAATTATTAATCGTGACTTTCCACAATTAGAAACCATTCAATTTTCAATCGTTTTGGTGTATTTGATTAAAAACTAACAATTAAAACTGTTTATTGTATAGGGCGCTGTGTAAGCCTACAAAACCCAAACAAACACGTCGTATCTGATATCTGTAAAGTTAAATAGGTTAATTATTAGTTTTTATTGTTTCTTAGAACAATTTAAAAAATTAATGTTGATTGCAATCACTTTTTAGTCAATTAATTAATTGATTGAAAATTTAATTGATTAACGCCCAACACTGATATACATTCACATGATGGTACCAAACAATGTAGAGCTATAGAAAGAAGTCGCCGTTGAAGGCTTTCGATCGCGAGGTTAAGGCCATCTGAAGGAATGTGCACGCTACGTACAGAAATGATTAGTTCGAATAGTCGTACACACAGCCTACCCACGACTATATTTAGTTGGACACTATTAACGTATGCCGATACACGTACTACGTGCGCTTGGCATAAAGAGAACTACGAAGTAGATACGAAGCCAATCGATATGTGTCCCTGCAACTAACCCAGGAGGCGCATCACGGGAACTGCGTTTCTCCGCGCGTCACCTACATAAATAATAGTCACGAGACTCACGCGATTCACGAAAAATCAACGACACAAAAATGCCGCAAAATCTTGCATACCAAGGCGCCAATGCCAAAGTCCTGCCAAACGCCTTCCTGCAGACTATACAGTAGAGCGTCGATTATCCGAAACGTCAATTATCTGAATGGCGATTTGGTTTATCCGAAACGTCAACTATCCGAATGGCGATTTGAGTTATCCAAAATATTAATTATCTAAACAATAATTTTGTTTAACCGAATGTTCAGTTATTTGAACGATTACGCCTTATATATTACGGCAATGGCGTGGTACAAAACGCAGCCTGAATGTTGTTCAATGCAACTTCTTCTTCTAAAACGATTGCGAGATTTGGCAGCAAATAATTTACCTAAATTTAGAATTAAGCTCAATTCTTTGCTGCCAAAGGAATTTCTTCTAGGAATTTACATTAAACCAAACTTTAAAGCAATAATTGATAAAACAGTTAAAGCAGTTCCATTCGTCTCATTAATCTTTTTTTTAAATATATTTTGTAATAAATGTTTGTATTCTTATTTTAAATTGCTGTATCTTTTATTTTTCATCATTTGGCGGCATGGTGTTCCGTAAAATCAAAATGATTCATTGAGTATTCCGTGGCCTTAAAAGTTTAAGAACCGCTGGTCTATATATTAATCAGTCATTCAGTCAGTCATTCAGTCAGTCACGGAACTGTTTTATATGTACAGATAACAACGATCGGATAATTTCTCAGGGGTAAGATTTGAAATATACTCGCGTGCGAGATTCCGATCGGCGCTTTGATTGGAAATGTCTGTTGCACGCATGATTTGACGTACAAAGCAATTTGGCGTTCAGCTTCGGCGCTACTGACAGCAGACATTTGCCTCGCTTTACACGCGTTGTCAATTTAACCGCGCTCGCTGCAAATTATATTCGATATACAATGAACCGAGGGGGCGGAGTGGCATTGCGGGTTTCGGGTTCTTTGAGAGCACGCGTCAAAGCTCGTGCATCACATATCTCTCTCGAAGGAAATGAGAAGTAAAAGGCGGGAAGTCGAGAAACCGAGGAAATAATTTACATCGGCAACAGAGAGTCCGAATAAGCTTGCGCATACAATATTCACCGCGGTTGAACGTTCGCCGCAGTACGAGGGGCAACACACGCCGCCATATGTATACACATGCGGGAATAAAAAGGGGAAAAATAGCTTTGTAATGGTGTACGTAGAAGATATAAAGGTGTGGAGGACAACAGCCCGCGGCGAGACTTCGTTAATGGACTCTCACGGGAAGGAGCGAGTTTTGACTCCCTATACTGGCTTGAGATTGCTTAATTGCTGGAATTAAGATCGTACGGTTGGAAAATATATGTGTAGTAGGTGCTAAAAGATCACGGTGATGCCGGCCGTGGAAACTTGAATGCCAACCGACTACCGCGCCAGTGTACCAAACGCATATATTTGTTATGCAAGCGAGTTACATGTATGCACACATATACCCATACAGGGTGACAATTATAAGGTGGCCATGTATTTTTTAAGGGGTTATGTGGATTTGAAAATTAAAAAAAAAACCATTTTTTAAATTTTATTATCTTACAGTACAATATATCTAGAATATTCTCCCAAAGTTTTAAGTCAATCGGAGTAAAAGTCTAGGAGAGAGAGAGCCTTTGGGAATTTCCCCCGTTGGGAAAGACCGGCCGGGAGCGACGCAGGTACACGCATTATTCTCAAAACAGTATTTTTGAAGTCGGTGGACACGATTTCTCAAAAACTAATGCACCGATCTTATTGAAATTTTGCACACTTCTTCAAAATAGCATTGACTAGTGATTGAACGAAGGTTTTTTTTCGATTACAACTAATTTTACAAGGCTATACGTAGTGTAAATTGTACCAAAAATCGAACTATTTTGCATACAACCCTGCCAAAAATTCAAATTAAATTTTTTTTTAATCCTTCGTTCAATCACGAGCTATACACGGAGAGAATTAAAAAGTAATTTTTGTCGTGAATTTCACGGTAAAAATTACCGTGATATATTTCAATGTGGTGAAAAGTGAGAAAAGCATAATAATTTGTATGCGACAAGTTTTTTTTAACTCACCTTACAGAAAGTTTCAAATACGTAGCTAAAATTTTACTATGCAAGAAGGGTAGCGTGCACGATAATTTTTACCGAGAGCACAATACATTTTCCTATAACACTCATTAAATTTTATAATGAATCTTAAAATAACTGTTATAAAGACGATACTTTTTTATAGACATTTTTGAAAGGCATAAAATAATAAAATTAACAGTAAAATTTCGCTGATATTATATATTTTTTAAATTTAAGTTTTGCGTATTTTGTTACACATCAAAATTTACTAGAAAATTTGGTAAAATTTTCTATCTGAAGAAGAAATTTTATTTTATTTTCGTGAAAATCTGTGTTTTACTCAGTAATAATAAGCGAAGTTTCAGGGTTGTCATCTGGTTACCGTTACTGCACGGTAATTTTTAACATTTAATTCTCTCCGTGTACTTATCTACTAACAGAAAAAATTTGGTTTTTTAATTTCAGATAAAGCTATCATGAGTTATCCTGACCACCAGGGGAACACTTTTTTTTTATTGCTCTCCGGAAACTAGGTCCCACCGGCTGAATTTCCCAAATTTTTGGATGAGATTTTTAAAAAACATTGTTGAAATGCTGCTCTTTTATGTGCTTAACATTTTGAATAAAATAATTTATATATCATATTTTTAAAAAATAGAGAAAATATGCTTTTTTGGCTTCGAAACCCACGTAACCCCTTAATGCCTTGTATACTTTTGGATGGTCAGAAAACAAAGCTTTTATTCGGATTTTTTTTCGAAGATACTAATAAAGCAATTAAAGTGAGATTTGGAGGGTTTATTTTTCATATCTGTATGTACTCGAATAATTTTTTTATTTTCAAAACCAATACAAAATGGCGGCTCAATAGCCGGTAGAAAGAGAACGCCTTTTTTGGAGACTTTACACGGGCGGACTCGTTGAAAACGCACATGAACACCGAGAAATTATGTAGATTACGAAAAAAAAAACGTAATTTTTCTTTTCGTAATCTACATAAGTTTTGCTAGCGAAGTACACACGATCAATACGAAATATTGATTTCACAAAATTTCGCACCATTTTGAGAAAATAGTGCATTTTTAATTTAAAAAAGGGCCTCAATTTGTTTATAAAATCGTAATTCTTGATCTTTAAAGTCGTGTGTACCTCGTTAGAAAATCTGTCGAAGAAGCTACAGTTGAAATTTGACCCGGGGCGTTGGGGGAGGGGGAGGAGCCCCACCAATGCAGAAAAAGCTAGATTTTAAATGAATAAAAATAACACACACCCACCCACACACACACATCCACTCTGGAAGTGGGAGGTAGGGGGATATGTCAAAAAAGCTCTCCTGAGCACGATGCCGAAGAAAAAACGGCGCGGTCACTTCCCTCTCCACCCCCCGCCCTCGTTGAAAGTTTGTCAAAATGTATCATTTCAAAGACGAGACTGGAAATCGGCGAATATGGTGTATGTGTGAGTTTGTTTGGGTGTATGTGTGTGTGTGTTGTTGTTGTTATGATTGATATTGGTCGAATTTTTATTCGACAATAGTGTAATTCGACAAAAAATTAGTATTTCCGCGAACTTCAAAACCCCATAACTTTTTATGGGGGGGTGACCGCCGCGATTTCTCTTCACCATCGTGTTCAGGGGGTCATTTTCTATAAATCCCCCCACCCTAGGGGGGGTGGGGGATGGGGGTTATTTTGTAAACATTTACCCTCCTATTTTGTAATACCGACTTATTTTATGGTTTCGCTGGAAAAAAAATCACAAAATATTCCATTTTTTTCGCCTCTCGAGTGACCTAAAGCCTTAATATGTTACTTTGTTTGAGAAATCAGAGAGCATAAGTACAAAAATGTCCAAGGCGGGCCGAACCATAAATCAGTTTACTATTCTGAAAAACGTATTTGACATCTCTGTAGCAGGAAATACATTTTTTTTTATTTGTACGAGGGCGAAGAGTTCATAAACTGCTCTGTTCGAAAAATCGGAGCTTCGAAACATTCGAGTGGCGCAAAACCGTTCCAATTCGAGTAATCCCTCATATGCAGCGCACAAAACATGTGCACATATATATATATATATATATATATATATATATATCGTGGTACTAGTACATAACGTGTACTTTTTTCCACAAACAATGGGTACACCCAATCGACAATGTTTATTCGAATATCAGAATTTAAGGTGAAGTGGCCAGATAAATTTATTCAAAATATGCGTTCTTCATTATTTCGTTTTTAAATTTTCAGGATTTTGGCAATAATCATATGTACGATAATGGAATCTGTAGCCTGCGAAGCCTCTTTAGGCCACATACCCCCAAATCGGGTCGTTTAAAGGGGCTCATGTATACAGACGACGAAAAAAATAGCCAATTTCGTTTATTGTTTTGGGAGGCTAACAAAACGTTTTACACTTATAAAACCTCAGGTACAAGTTATTACATAATTAAACTGTTTAAATTCATTTTTCATTATCAAATATTACAAAATAGCGACGTTATGGCGTGATCTTCCAGGAAGGTTTTAGCATCAGTTGTCCATTTGTGGAAAATCCAACGACTTCAATATTAATCTGAAAAATATGAGCCAAGAATTTTTAGTATTTCAACAAGCAAATGCTGAACTTATACTTAGGAAACATTTGAAAAATGGACATTTAAAAAAATGGGGAACTTCAGAAAAAAATTACAATTTTTCACAAAATTTTCGTTCCTTTTTGCAATAAAGGAGTACTTTTTAAAAGTGATTTTCATCAACAAGTAGGTATAAGTTCAAGGTAATATTGTTATTGAGTTTTGTGTACAATTTTAGCACAATCGGTTATTTCGTTTCAAATTTATGTTTCCAACAAACTTAAAAACTGTACTTTTGAGAAAAACGTGTTTAAAGTTTCGAACTACGAAAACTTAATGATTTTACTGACTTACCGGCAAATTGCTCACATAGCTAAGGATACATGCATATATATAAACGGGGTGTCAAAGTGACCTGACATTTTTATTTATTAATAAAATGTATTATTTATTTGACAAGTATGAATATTTTTATTTCAATATAAGGTACAAACATGGAGGTTATGTGTGAAACACAATATCCGATAAATGGCCGCCTCGTCCCTGTTGACAAACGTTCACTCTTTTGACAAAATTTTCAATAACATTTTGGCATAATTGCGGACCAATTTCATTAATGGTTCGTCCAATTGCTTCCTTGAGCTCCGGAATGGTCTGTGGATCATTGGTATACACTTTACCTTTCAGAAAACCCCAAAGAAAGAAGTCCAATGGCGTCAAACCGCACGATCTTGGTGGCCAATTCACATCGCCGCGACGCGAGATGATACGACCATGAAACTTCGTCTGCAATAACTGCATTGTTTCACATTGCATTTTAACAATTTCTATATGTTGCTCAATCGTGTAATTCTCCATGACAAAATCTCAATACTTCCTGATGCCAGTTATCAAAGATTAGTACTCTGTGTTCGCTACAAAAAAAATGGTGTGCAATTTAAAATGCCAGGTCGTTTTGAGACACCCTTTATATGTAATACGGTAATAGTCAAGATTTTTTTCGTCATTCGGCAACAAAAGCGGCTCACATGGCTCGTGTATTTGCAGAGGTTTAGATCCTCTCGATTTTCCCATCGGCAATACGACACACAGCTGCTAAATACACACAGAAAGAATCATTTATACATATATACCTACATTTCCGATAAGCGACACAAGAACTGCAGTGAGCGAAAAAATATTCGAGCAACGGGTTATTTTTCCAACAGACTAGACCATTCAGACAGTATACACATATTTTGTACTGAGACCACATCCTCCAATCGATATCTTTTCACAGCACTCTCCCTTTAGCCTTAAATCTCTCTCTCTCTCTCTCCCTCCCGCTCTCTCTCTCTCTCTCTCTCTCTCTCTCTCTCTCTCTTGGATCCGCGCCGTCTATTGTACCGTCTACATCCCTCTTTCTACAACTCTATATTTTGACAGGCAGATATGAGAAGTGTACTCAAGATGACAGACCCATCCATATTAACAGTCCAAAGAACTATGCCGGTCTGTGTACTCCCTGAAGCTCATTGTTACAACACGAACTTTTTGCATTTTGAAATGCCCACGCGTCAATAGGAAAATGCAAGTCCCACATTGCTTATGTCTTTATCGTGCGATTTTTCAACGCAGCGGAAGGGAAAATAAAAAGAAAGCATATTTTGTATAAAGATCACATTACTCCTATTATTTTACTTTTTAGACTGCAACCTGTCTAATCGGCAAAGTGGCAGGATCGGCACCACATCACGGGATCGGCACCACATCACACTTGAAAACATACAGTTTGCGTACCATCCAGTCAAGCTGACTCTGCGCAGCTGACGTAGCGGATAGCAGTACCCCTCCGATCATACTCTTATTGTCTATCGTGCTTCGAGCCTGGCGCTTCTCCCACCATGGGCTACACGGATCGGTATTGGGTACCTAGTAGGGAGCTGATTTCATTTATGGAGGTGCCGTTTAGTGAGGTTGAAGTGTACATTGATATTAATTTTTTCCCTGAATTCCAACCTATATCCTTGCGAGTTTCTACGTATTACCCTTCCCAATTGAACCCTTTTTATTCCCTACCCGCACTTCACTAATTTAACCTAACTTCCGTTGCGTCTACAGCGGTTTTAAGCTACACTATACCGCATTTGCTGAGGGTACAGGGAAGCTGGGCAAACCCCGTACCGGTATAGAAGGCACCATATTCTTCTGATTCTCTGATGCACAGACTTTTACTCAAGTATCTACACCAAGGTATCAGAAGTATTGGCCTTCCGTTCACTGATTGATGAACCAACTGGTGCACGGCTGAGCGGCCACCGCTCCGAGTGTATGGCCATGCACAACGCTACTATGAAGTACTGCCAAAGCCGAACTCCGACGAAACATCTACCAGTCTCGATGATATTTTTCGAATTTACTTCAATGTTATTCGGCGTGTCTTTATAAACATCATGGGTGTCTGCATATATATATATCCGCATTTGATACCTGTCTTGTACAATACTGTAATCCATCAATACAAAAATGTTTCCACGAGTCCTTTTGTTTACATTATCAGTGCAGTGCAATTGATTTGCTCGTTTGGTTTGTTTGGGTTATATATATTGAAGTTTAAAAGTGACGAGTAAGTTACCAACTCACTGCATCAAGACGCGGTGACTCCAATGCAGTTTCATATTTTCTGAAATTACTCGGAGTTAATGCGTTGCCTTGCGTTTTGATATTAACAAATATATAAAAATATTTACATACCACATCGGGTTTGCTTAGATGATTCTTTCTATATATTATTTTCATCTTCTTTCAGTATATACCTTCGGAACGTTTCGAGCCCTAATGGCATGTTTAAACATTTAAAACATCAGCGAAGAAGGCATGTTTGTGCATCATGAACAACGAAAAGTTCTCAATTGTGGTTCTGATAAAAATTATGATAAAATGACAGTTTAGTGATCCATTAATCTCAGAATACAAATTTGGATCGATTGTATAATGGCAATTATGTTTTCACCAAAAAGGAAAAAGAAACAATAATAATCATTCTGTGACTACAGTTATTTATGACATTTGATAGATAAATTTCTGAATGTTATGAGAATTGACAAAAAAAAGTCTGTTCAACCAGTTTTATCAACTAGTAGTATTCAATATAACCAGAGGCATAAAAAAAAACAATGTTCCCTTTCATACAACCATCGGACTTTGGTTATCGGGATTATGCGCCCTGCGGTCTCGAACATCTGGAAAGTCCCCTGCAATCGGTTGCCCACCCTTTCGCTTGAACACGATTTTATCGTCACCTGGAGTACACACAGCTCGTGAATCGGCACATGCGCTCTCGGGCGTTGAGGAGCAACCGTTGTAAATTTGGATAGGTTCGTCGGTATCGTGTACGAACTCATTTTTATTATCATTGAAAGGTATTTATATATATATATGAGTTATATAAAAGTGCTATATAGATATACAATGGAAATTAGTCAGGGCAGCGCAATGAAAATTCGGGGCCATGATGGACTCGAGCAGCGTGGCTGCTCTAATCGAAATCATCTCAAGTGATCACCTCAGACCCAGCTCAGGTCAATATATGAGAGTATCAGGTTTTGGTCTTGATTAACGAGACCGATTAAGACCTTAAGCAACTCTAGAGGCCAAAAAAGGGCATATTTTGTGATTTTTTTTCAGCAAAACCATAAAATAAATCGGAATTACGAAATAGGGGTTTTATTATACACGTAATTGACTATAAAAAATTATTTTTTCACAGCGATACATGTCAAAATGGCAACTGTGCAGCATTTTTCCGATGACGCCTTTATTTCTGGAAGGTCAACGGCCGGACCAACAGCTCCTATAATTTTTGAGTTATGATGAGACACTAAAATTTTTCCGATAATATATAAGAATAGCTATAGAAGTACGTAGGATTTTTTTGATATATTGTTTTTTGTAAAAATGGCGCATTTCTAAAACAAAAAGTATAAAATGCCATGAGAAAATCGTCAAAAAATTGTTTATAAAAAAGGAACTATGCAATATAATAGAAAAATCCTAGTAGTGCCTCTACCTAGTAGAGCCTAGTAGTCCCGTAGTGCCTCAGAAAAAGTAATTCTAAATATACAGTTAAAATTTCAATCGGTTGAAATTTGACTTATGAGTCCGGCCGACTTGAAAAATGTAGTTTTGAGATAAACGCGTTTAAAGTTAGTAGAAAGTCACGACATGAATCAAGAGGGGTTGCGCTAGAATTCGAAAATCGAGTACTTAGAAATTTTTCATACCGATAATCTTTTGGAATTTAGTTTTATAGGTACGAAGGTACACCTTTAACAAAAAAAATCGATTTTTGTAAAATCCTAGAGTGGCCTCTAGGATTTTCCAAAGAGAGGCCTTAAGGACCTTATCCTCTATTGTTGGGGCAACGCGACAAAAAATGTTAAACCTGCCAACGGCGTTCTGAAACATACATGAAGCAGGAATTCGTAGACATTTATTTGTGCAATAATTTTAAGGACCAACGCTTAAGGGGGGAAATACATGTAGACGACGAAAAAATTGCCAATTTCGATCATTTTTTTTGGAAAGGAACAAAACTTTCACTATTTATGAAACTTCAGGTACAATTTATTATCTAATTAAACTGTTTAACTAAATATATTCAAAAAGAAATATTGCTAAATGGCGATGTTACGGCGTGGTCTTCCAGGATGGTTTTGAGGGCAGTTGTCTATTTGTGGGAAATCGAACGACTACTATATCGATCCAAAAAAACGTGAACCAAAAATTTTTAGTATTTTAACATCCAAATGCTGAACTTATACCTAAGCAACAGTTGAAAAGTTGAAAATAAAAGAAACGGGACCCTTTCTTTCAATAAAAAAAACTTGACTTTTAATAAAAAAAATTTTGCAATAAAGAACTACTTTTTAAAAGTGCTTATCATAAATAAGTAGGTATGAGCTCCAGCTAATATTGTTGTTGAGTTGTGTGTACAATTTTAGCTTGATTGCTCAACTCGTTTTAAAGTTATGTTTCCCACAATCTTAAAAAAATGTAGTTTTGAGAAAAACGGATTTACAGTTTTGAACTATGAAAAGTCAATGATTTCAGTGACTTATCTGCTCACAGCCATTCGCGGGCTATATGGTACTGGGTGATGTTTGATTAACAATTTACGTGAAAGAAAAATCGATTTTTTTATGCCGCTAAATGTATTTCCCCCTTTAACTAATGTGTAGATATTATTAATGTGTATGTTGGACAACAATTATTTAGTGCATACTAATGTCGATCTTGTTTAATAATCCGCAATCAATCGTGCTCTAATGGTACATGCGGGGTGAAGAAGAGGGCTCCGTTGATTGATATTTGGTATTTTATTCGAGGCCTCAAACAACATGCCACAAACATTTGGGCAGTTCTCCAATGGAATTTTCATAGAATCAGCTTTTCGATAACTTCGTTGTCCATATTTCATGAATTTATTGATGTAACTGAGATAAAATAATTTTTATCGAAAATTCTAATTAAATGGTAGTACCTAGAATTTTTTCAGATTTTTCAATTCAATAGTGGAAAAATTTGAGAGGGTGGACCCACTGCATGTCACTTTGAAGCTTGATGCTACTCAAACAGGGCTTAAAAATGAAAAATGTTAAATGAAACCTCAATTTTATTTTCAAAGACCTTTCCAATGACCCTCCACTCGATTGGGTTCGCGAAAGTACAATACCACTTCCATTTCATGAACGTGAACTTCATGAATGAAAATGATCACAATACCACTTCCATTTCATGAACATGAATTTCATGAATGAAAATTAACATTTTTTTTCAATCTGATGCTACATATGTATTGAGATCTCCATCTAAAGCATCTGCTTGCAACATTTAATACATATAGGTTTAACACTGTAGAAATTGTAAGGTTATGACAGCCGCATGGACATAAAGCAGTGATAAGGGTTTCTTACTTGATTGCATATGCAGACCCCTAAAAATGTAGGACATCGAGAACTTGTTTGATAATTGAAAAAAAAATGGTTTCAAATAAACTCGGATCGTTTTCTGAGAGTTCGTACCAGTTTTCTAAAGTAGGGCCATAATAATGTTAGGGGAAATGAATATATGCACGACCAAAGCTGTAACTGAGTTTTCGCGAGTATTTGCACAGCACTGCAACGAACCCATGGTCCAAAAATGTTGGCAGCTGTCATCGCTCAAGCCATTATTCCCCTTCAATCCGTTGCTCGCCACTTCGACATCCTAAATCAATGTCTCTATTCGCACGATAACTTATCGCTACACATCGAATATCCTCGTCGGCCGAGTAGACGATAACGCCGACGATATATGTGTATCACTCCGCCCCCTGCCTTTCCAACTCTCTCTCTCTCTCTCTCTCTCTCTCTCTCTCTCTCTCTCTCTCTCTCTCTCTCTCTCTCTCTCTCTCTCTCTCTCTCTCTCTCTCTCTCTCTCTGTCTCTCTCTCCATTGCTCGTTTTCTCTTTTTTCTCTACAGGATCATACAGCAGCAACGTGGCCTTGTGTTTTTTCGATTGTCCAGCATACACGATCGACCGTACAGCTCTCGCACCCACGCGCTCTTGATGGGCACTCAGTAATACGCTATATTAACCGTGCAACTCTCGTGACGTGATCCGACATCGTCATCCGATCAATGGCCAAATATACAATAAAGTATCAGCTGTTCTTGTACGGCCGGCCACAACGAATTGATTTTTTGCTTCCACCTCGACTGAATTGAATTTTATTAATTAGGTTAGCTCTGTGGGACTATTTCACCCCCCGTCATATTTGCCCAAGAGTCTGGGACGTTTATCGCCACTTTGATAGCTCGATTGTAAATGTGCATCTGCAACTACGGAATTAACTGTTCCAGAATTGTGGTGGATCGATTAAGTGTAAGGGCCGTTTTTTTTTCTTTATTTCTTTGCATCAATCAAAATATCCAGTCGATTCAATTAAGCTTGCTATTAAGGTGCTTTTAAAAAAGCGGCACAACGTTTCAAAGACTGTCAGCTGTTCGCAACATGCATTCGATAGAGTTTTAACATTTTTTTATTATCGAAGGGTCAGACGAAGCTCCTCCTACGCCGGGTCGGAACCCTTTTCAACCCCATTGTTCATTTTTTGTTCCCTGCCATGGTCAATAACTGGAGACTTGGAACGTTTTTTTGCACATTCTCGAACCAGTCATACCAACAGTGGGGTACAGAAAGAGAGAGAGAGAGAGAGAGAGAGAGAGAGAGAGAGAGAGAGAGAGAGAGAGAGAGAGGGAAGGAGGAAAGGAGAGAGAGAGAGCAACAGAGGGATTCCAAACAATCGCGTGTTATGCAGCCGTTAACTTGATCATTTTTCTGGTGAATTATGATGATAGTGGATATAGGCACTCGTTGTATTAGTACCTATATAGCACATTAAGCCTGTCGGTATAAAAGTATACGTGAGACATCGCGGCCGCCTTATGTACAGTAAATTTAGAAGATACGTCCGCTATTTTGGATAGGTTGATGAAAAACGAAAAATACCGCTCTTCCATAGCAATAACCTCTTTGGAGAATTCCGAAAAATTCAGGACTAATTTAATAATACCGATCAAATTTTTTTTCGCGGCTTTCAAAATGTTAGGGCCCGATAATTAGCGAAGATGAGGATAATATGTTATTCCAATGTTCCTTGGTATGTCTCTTCTGGACTATTGCGATCTTATCCCTTATTTACAATCTGTGTGGCAAAAGCGTGTATGGCTACATTTTTCCCTGGGAACCGTTAGAAGGTAGATTCGAACGCGACCAGGTAGCGGGACTCTTCCACCTAGATGCTTTATATAAAAAGCGCCAGTAGTCCAACCATGGTCACAGACGAGACGGTATTGTTCGAAAAACACGTCGAAAGGAGACTCACTTGGCCGAAAGAAAGTTTGGACCGCGGTTGGGACCACGTAATTTTTTCAGACCAACCTTCTTTTTGGGCACGTCCTTCCGACAATCATACCTGGTCTAACCACACCAATAGACACCGAAGATCTGGAACGTGAAGTAATTCGGACAGATTTGAATCATATGGAGGTACACTGCAACCTGTCTAATCGCCGCAGTGGTGGGATCGGCTTCGCATCACACTTGCGAGCATAGAGGTTGCGCACCATCCACTGATACCGACTCTGTGCAGCTGACGTAGCGGATAGCAGTACCCCTCCAATCCTACTCTTATTGTCTAGCATGCTTCGAGTCTGACGCTAGGGCCTGGTGCTTCTCCCACCTTACGCTACACCGATCGATATTCGGCACCTAGTGGGGGCTGATTTTGTTTATGGTGGTGCCGTTCGGAGAGGTTGCAGTGTATTTGTTAAGAGATTATGTCATAAAATTAGTGGAAAGCATGCCTCGAATGTGCTAGGTGATTATTAATGGTGGAGGCGACTGGACCACTTAATAATAAAGCATCATAGTTCACATTATGTAGTGTGTGTCTTCTTTTCAATACCTTCGCCCAAATAGTTTTTAAGTTTCGCCATACACGCTTTTGTCAAACAGACTGTAGGTTTCACATCACACTTGTCATTTAACTTTTGTGACGCTTTGTCCGAATGCTCCTCTGTATCACATTGACACGGGGGCATAGGGAAACTGTGGGCCACCTGAGATGATATAGGGGTAGCTATGTTTGTCGGGATTTCGGTTATCTTACCGTTGGGAATTCGGCGAAACTGCCTCGCATGTCGGAAAGACGCGCGAGGCATCGTGCGACTAGGCGCCCACTCATCCAAGTATTGGCTCGAGCCATCGCTGCTCCCAGTACTGTGGTTCATGAAGATAAAAAGTATCAATGATCAGGTTATGATAATTACTTATCCCATTCTTAACTATAATTTGCCCGCGTATGCGTCGAAAATTTAATTCACGTGTATGCCGAGAATGGATTTTGAGGCCATATCGTAATGAAAGTTATATACCAAAGTTATTATGGAAAATACATCTACTATGTTTGAAAAAGAACATATTTTCTATATCGTCGAAAAAACACTTTTAAAAATATTTTTTTCATACACGCGTAACAAAATGTACTTTTGAAAGGAACGTTTTGTTTAGGTTTTGCTCGCATTTTGTCAGATTCTACTTGACGGCTCCAGATGAAACAAAGTACAGGCGAATCCTTAAGGAGGCTTCAGGTCCTTTGCAGGATATGCGGCAAGAGGGAAACGCACATCCTTAAATACAGGCGCCTGTAACGGCTGCTAACGCCGAATAATCAAATTTTCGATTACGTAAAATAAACAAATTTCAGCTAATAAATATGTGGAATGCATATAATTGACTGTTTAGAAATGTTACTAATCGTTTTTTGTTTATGTACATCGCAAATACGTTATAAACAAGTTGAAATGTGGCAAACGCGCAATTTAGTTCTCAGTAACTGGTACCACTGAGCTCAGAGTTTAGTTTTCGACGAAAATGAAAAGATGGAAAGGAAGAATCCAAAGTGAAAAACAGTACAATCGTCAGTTAAAGCAAGTATAAAATATTAAATAGATAAAAAATATTAAACATGAAGAAAAACACGGTTTGGCCTTAATATTTTCTGTACGCTGCCGAATATCCGTTAAGTTTTACTGATTGGTAATAAACAAATTTTAATTATCATCTTTGCAAAAATATTTTGTTGTATTACTCTCTCTCTCTCTCTCTCTCTCTCTCTCTCTCTCTCTTGTAATCATGCGGAACAAAAATAACAATGATGATAAAAAATATTCAAATACTCTTTATGAAACCGCGGTAAGAAATTTATAACGAGAATTTTTTAATTAAATCGATGAAAATTGGTATTTAGACTTTCGGTTGGAAATTAAGAATGAAGTGTTAGAGCGTTTTTGGAAAATCATCCCCTAAAGAGGTGATCTATCTATCTTCTATGTATATATATATATATAAAAGAACATGCTCTGACTGATTCATCAACGCCTAGCCGAAACCGCTAAAGGTAATTACATGAAATTTAGACAGTAGGTTTCTTTTGTGACGCAAGCACACACTAAGAAAGGATTTTACGAAATTTTTCCTCTAAGGGGCCAAAATAGGGGATGTAGGTTTGTATGAAAATCCATCATTTTTTAAGTTGAATCTATGAAAATTGGTATTTAGCCTTTTGATTGGAAATTTAGGATGACGTTTTCGAGCGTTTTTGGAAAATCATCCCCTAAAGAGGTAAAATAGGGGATGAAAGTTTGTATGGGAGTTCTGAGGGCGATGACCAGCTCACTTATTTCGTTTAAAGGGCTATTCTACTGTGACGGTTGAAAAAATAAGCGATTTTTAATAATTTTTGTTTTGAAAACTGTTGCATGTATCGGTTCAAACTTTTTTTTCGCTTAAAGATACACTCTTACAGAATAGAAAACAATTTTTTTGTTGCATATAAATGTATATTTATTTAACAATTGATAATTGTGTAAAGGTATGAAAAAAAGTATGTCGCTGGCGTTGATGGTTTGCGCTCTCCAGGTAATCTGAAACGAAAATTTCAAAAAGATTCTTAATGCGTATGAGTGTCGCTATTTCCCGAACTAGAATGATTATTTTATATTGCAAAATAACCAAACGGCGTCGTTTTTTGCAAAAGTGTTCGAAAAACACGTTTCGGATTACCTGGACAGCACAATTTATCAACGCCAGAGACATACTTTTTTTCATGCCTTTACACGATTATAAATTGTTAAATAAACATACATTTATATGCAACAAAAAATTTGTTTTCTATTCTATAAGAGGGTACCTTTAAGCGAAAAAAAAGTTTGCACCGATACATGCAGCAGATTAAAACAAAAAATTATTAAAAAATAGCTTATTTTTTGAGCCGTCACAGTAGAATATCCTCTTAAGTTTTCAATTTCTATTTATATTTATTTCAAGATACACGCGGACGAAGTCGCGGGTATCTCAAGCAGACAGAAAGACGGGAAAAATAATCAAAAATGATAGCTATCGTTGTATCATCGTATTCCAACCCTGCTGCAGCTTGATTCCAGATTTGAAAACCCAATTTACGAACTGACACTACAATTTTATCATTAGTCAGATATTAGGCAACATATCCGACCTCGATTTCTCGGTGGTTATCGCACTTTTTTTGTTTATTACTGCGAAAATCACGAAATTTCGCGTATAGCTTAAAAGTTCGTTGATCCGCGAGTGTTTGCACCCCATGAGGGCGAAAGATCGAGCCGTTGTAGAGCTGTGGATTGCGTGACACGAGCAATAAGACGATCTCGCCCCTTGGTCATTCGTTCGCGAAGGAGAGAATGACGAGGGCGAAAACCCTATAGGTTCCAGTTCCTATAAGAGCTAAAATATATAAAGGGGAGACCAGCGAGAAAAGAGCAAGTGAGAATGCAGTTGAGAGAGGCAATAAATGTATGAAAATACAGGAATAAGCGACGAAGTGAAAAAACTACCCCAGTCGTTCAAGCTTACCGAACAGTAATCGCTTGCCGATGATTCTCGAAAATCGATTTTCCCAACCGCCCCTCAATGGTAACAGTTCGCAAGCTGCAAGTATTGATGACTTCCTCGAATAAAGCAAAATAAAAATTCAAATGATCGTACCAAGGGTAGAAGCCTTTAAACCTTTAAGGAAGACTATACCAGTTCAGAGCCAGAAAAAGGCGAAGTTCGACCATTTTTTAATTGGATCTCTGGAATCTGTGGTCTCTTCAAGGTAAGCGTCGCCCAAAATTTGCACAGAAGCCATTTCTGCAGACCATAAAAAAGCGATTAAATTTCTTGTCACAAATCTTTTTAAGTCTTTTTTTCTGTCAATTGTTACACACGAATTTTTATGAAAAGTGTAAAATTTTACAAGAAAATACGAGTCGAAAAGGGTTTGAGAGAGACTAGCCTAAAGCCCGGAAAAAGGTAAATTTCGGCAATTTTTTATGGACCCCCAGTCGATAGAACAAAAATTCCGTTTGGTGGTTTTTATTATACATATCTTTAAATATCTTTACTAATTTTGTCGCCGAGTTTTGTAAAAAAATGTTGGCGCTCAAGCTGGCTGAAGCGGGTCACCTTTGTCTGTTAGTGTCTTGCAGCCTGCAACATTACACTGCAACCTCTGCGATCGGCACAGTGACAGGATTGATTCCGCATCACACTTACAGACATACAGGTTGCGCACTATCCACTCTAGCCGACTCTGTGCACCTGACGTAGCCAGCGCCGGCCTGAGACTAGTTTTAGGATCGAGCGAGATCTAAATATGACCCCCCCCCCCCCCCCCCCACTGCTTGCCCTTAATATATTTTATATACTATACCATGTTTTCCTCGCTTTTTCGTGCGTGTAAACGCGACCTAAAGTAGGTCTCTTAAGGTCTAGGCCCTAAAAACATGCGTGTGCACATTTCTCACGCTCGCGGTCATGGAACGCCGTTGCACTTTTACTCTTTTGCATTTGCAAATTTGTTTATGATCTCCTTATATAACAATGCTTGAGCTGTATAATTTTCAATAGACAGCAGGACTAGATCAGAAAGCTTATATTCTGCTAGAGTCGACCTAAGATACGTTTTAATTAGCTTAAGCTTACTAAAACTCCGTTCACCTTTGGCCACCGTAATCGGAATAGTTACAAAAATACGGAGAGCTGTCGAAATATCAGGGAACGTATCTTGCCAACGATTTAATGTTAAGATCTGAAGGACTGCTTTTGGGCGACCCTTATCATTATCTAAGAACTTCTTCAAACCCATGATTTTTCGTGAAAGTTCCAATCCCGAAATATCGCAATTATGATCATGTGTTAGTTTTTTCTCCAACTTCAGACACGCTTCCTTCAAATTTTCACCGCTCTTATTCATATCATAGAGGAATGACCAGATCTTATTAATTGTAAAAAGTTGTGTAAAGCGCGTATCTATTGAGTTTATGGCAGTGTCTATCATCGGATAGAAAACATAGATTCTAAATAACGTTTCTAGATCCGTTGGCGCGTCGTCTTTATTTTCATATGAGCACATGCTCTTCTTTTTCCTTGTGCGGACTATTTCAAACTCCGGGTTTATTTCACGGTCAATTTTTTTGATTTGCATTCAATTGCAGTACTATTTGTATTAAATCGGACGAAATTGTGTACTCCAGAATTCTACACGCATATCTGAGCTGCTCCGCGCCCGCACCAGTATTCCTAATAGTCGGCGCGTAGTAAAATAAATGACTTTGAAATTCAATATCTTGAAAACTATTGCGGTTCGCGAAAAATCTTTTTTGGGTTTCTCTTAGAATAATTGTAGAAAGGTCTGTACAAAATTTCAGCTCGATCATCGGGGCGGGGGCGGAAGAGGGGCGTCGGAACCTTATCTCCACACACTCACGAGCAAAATATCGAAAAGCGAAGAAAAAATTCTGAAATTTTTTTTCCCTTTATTTCTTTACCACCGAGGCGCCCCCTGGGATTTGGCGCCTGGAGCGGCTGCTCCATTCGCCCTATGGTAGGGCCGGCCCTGAAAGTAGTGGATAGCAGTACCCCACCAATCCCTCTTACTGTCTAGCATGCTTCGAGCCTTACGATAGGGCCTCGCACTTCTCCCACCATGCGCTAGACCGATCGATATTCGGTACATAGTGGGAGCTGATTTCATTTATGGAGATGCCGATCGGAGACGTTGCAGTGTATATCGTCAATTCTTCATCGATTGACGTGAATTTTTTTTGGGAACCTTATGACAACATTTCAAATGAAAGTAAGTAGGGAATATTTCATATGCTGAAAACGTTTTTTGAAAAGATTTTCTTTTAGCGAAAACAATTTTTTTTTCAACCATGCACCATTGGATCGAAAATCAAGATTCTAGATAAGATTTACCTTCTTTGAAGTTAAATCTTATCTAGAAATCAAACTATTTTGAATTTTCATGCCACCAAAAAAATTGGAACTCTTGTCGGCCGCAGGACACTATCAAAAAAACGTGGCTCGTTTCATCCAGCTTCAGCGCCGCCATTTTGTTACAACATCTTGTGAAAAAATGTATTAAGATACTTGAAGATATGTAGATAAAGGCTACTGAACGGAATTTTTATTCTATCAACGGAGCATCCATAAAAAATTGTCGAAACCCTCCATTTTTTCGGGCTCTAGACTAGTAGTCTCCCTTCAAGATTTTTCGACCGCTATTTCGTTGTAAAATTTTTCGCTTTTCATCCAAATTTCCGTGTAGCAATTGAGAGAAAAAAAGAGAGCTGTGACGAGAAATTTAATCGGTTTTTTATGGTCTTTAAAAATGTCTGCTGTGCAAATTTTTGGCGGCGTGGACCTCGAAGAAACCACAGATTTTTCGCTTATTCAAGAGCCATATTTTTTATACATGTATGCAATCGATAAGTATCGTAATTCACATGTACAAAACCTGTGCGATTGATATGAGATTTTTTCGTTCCGACGATCAAAAAATCATATCTAGCTTCGAGTCAACGAAAAAAGGGCGGCGTAACCACTTTTCATACACGTCGATCATTAATAAAAGAAGCATTCCTTTTTTACGACGTCAGTTCGTCAGGTCTCGTCTGCAGTGATAATACTCTCGCGAAGCTTTTGCAACCCTTGGGCGTATCATGCAGCGGAATTGTCACGGATGTGCATAAACGAGAAGAACTCCAATGTCATATAAACGCGCTTTAACGAGTTCCCAACAGCACGGGTGTGCCTTTTGCTACCGTACACAAAGGTGCGGGAAAAAACGTGGAAGCTGGCGAAAGCGCCAAAGGCTATCGGGAGAATGAACGGATTGTAGGAGTTATTCCACGTACACTGAGAGAAATGTACGGTATGTTCAATCATATTTTTTTAACCATATTTCCCTGAGGGGACAACAATATTTTATTGTCATGGTTGCTGCCCAAAATATAGTACTGCTTATTGATATTTTAGCAGTTGCGTAAATTATGCACACATGTTAATCGCAACCAACAATGTCAGTGAGCAACCAACTATTTCTAGTCACTATTAGGATCTTGGGGGAGTTATTTTTTAATAGTTTAAAGAAATATCCATTTTATGAAAACCTATTGTATTATATAGCATTGAACAATCAACGTAGATTGATTGTTCAATGCTATGATGTTTTAATAGTGTGAGGAAATATAGTTTTAAAAAAATATTTTGAAGTTTTTAATATTTTTATGATAAATATTTAATAGGACAAATATTTTCAATATTGTTAAAAGTATAAAAATATGTAAGTTGATTGTTCAATTGTTGATTTTTTAATAGTGTGAGGAAATATCCATTTTATGAAAGCCTATTGTATTATATAGCATTGAACAATCAACGTAGGTTGATTGTTCAATGCTATACAATATAGTAAGTTTTCATAAAATGGATATTTCCTGACGCTATTAAAAAATAACTCCCCCAAGATCCTAATAGTGAACAGGACTAAATTATATATACATTGATCAAAATGTTGCTTGTGATTTGCGGCGATGTTTATAGTGATTTATACCATATTGTATGATACGGCTGCTAAATGTACAAAATATGTCATAAATCCAAAATTAAAAAAATACTCCATGTAGAGTTCAACCTCGATGATTTTTTTTTAATCATAATTCGTCATTGCCAAAACCTCCTGAAATGATTTCTTTCGTAGAATATATTTCACCTACACATAGAATGAATCTACAATCTACCTACCTATCTTATGCCAAATCATAGATTTGACAGTCAAAAGTAATTCCGGCTGGAGAACATAACTGGAGAACATAACATAACTTAACGTATGGTATACAGCATTATTATATGTGTGCCGACTTAATGATAGCACTAAATTAGCCATATCTATATTGTCTAGCCTTTTACAATAATTAATAGTTATTTCGAGGATTATAGATACACTGCAACCTCTCTAAACGGCATAGTTGTGGGATCGGCTCCGCATCACAAGCCGACTCTGCGCAGCTGAGGTAGCGGATAGCAGTACCCCTTTAATCCCTCTCTTATTGCCTAGCGTGCTTCGAGCCTGGCGATAGGGCCTGCCGCTTCTCCCACCATGCGCTACGGCAATCGATATTCGGCATGTAGTGGGGGGCTGATTTGATTTATGGAGGTGCCGATCGGAGAGGTTCTACTGTATACCTACTTTTCGCATATAGTTGTGTTAACCATATGATTACCGTGTCAATCATCTATAGGGAATTTTACTAAATCCTCTTTTACCATATGCGTTTTTTGTAAATACCATGCACTTTTCTCTCAGTGTGAATGTTTCGTTACATAACGAAAAAGGGAAAAAAATAATCATATCTCGCGAATAATAAATATCGCTTATCGAGAATCCTTTTTCCAGAACAACGTTTTGTCATGCATAAAAAAAGAACTCGGGATACTACGCTAACCGGGGCGCCAAATTTTCACCATGCGATCTTGATATTTCGGCCAAAAGAAACACTTTTTCAAGAGTAATAAAAATCGATTTTCGATTAAATAACGAAGGTATAACGATTTTAAAAAACGCTCGATTTTGTACTATATTTTCGAGCTACAGTGATATTTTATGGTTTTCGCATATACGCGTGCGCGTGTTCGTGTGAGATAACGTTTTGAAAAGGGCCATCTTTTGATCCAGCTAAAATTTTGCTCAGGCAAATCGAATTTTGAAAATTATTTTACTGCGCTCCTACTATATGCGTCCAAAGCAGTGCACCCCACGAAGGTACAAGCACATCCGAGTTGCCTAGCGCCCACACCAGTATTCCATCCATTCAACGATTGCACAAGCACATCAGAGTTGCCCAGCGCCCACACCAGTATTCCATCCATCCAACGATTCCACACGCACATCCGAGGTGCCCCGCGCCCACACAAGTATTCCATCCACCCCACGATTCCACACGCACATTCGCGGTGCCCTGCGCCCACACTAGTAGTTCACCCATGGTTTTATAGCCTCTCTTCGCCTTATTGATAAGGGCCGTTGTAGTGGTTTTTTTTAAAGTGCGTCTGCGCGATAAGGTCCATTTTAGTGCTTTGTTTTACCGTGTGTATGTGTTTAAGTGAATGAACCGTGAAAAAATTGTCATAGATTCGAAATGTTGTAAAAAATCAACGGTTTTCAACACGCTATAGCTCTGTTGTTTGATCGAAAATCGACTTTTATCACTTTTGAAAAAGTGTTTATAATCGCCCAAATATCAATGTCGCACGGCCAAAATTTGGCGCTCCGGTTATCGTAGTACTGCCAAAGAACTAATCTACGCCAGAAAAAAAGTCTAACCGATTATGTCGAATCAAAATTATATCACTAGACAATGATTCTAGTTTTTACATCATTTTTGTATTCTGCTAAGTGACGTTCAGCAAAATCTGAAAATGATCACCATTAAAGATTATATTTTTAATCCATGATCGACATACGGTTAAAACAATTGCCTAGCGTACCAACTTCTACGCAATGGTAACCTTAAATTACTTTTGACAATCTGCACGTTGTGATTTCACACGGAATGTCCCATATTTCTATTGCGACCTGCTATAGCGGGACATATTAGTGAGAACCTTGCGGCAAACGCTCAACGCCCTCTGGGATGACGTACGAAACAATGCTTTTTTCAGCGATTCGAGAAAATCGACCGCGACGTGCCTGATGAGTAGTCGCATGAGTGCATACACAGAGAACGAATTTTCCGAGCCTCTTGCACGTAAAAGAAAAAAGGTACGCGTCCGTGTGATAATTTGCTTGGGAGTAGAGTGAGGGGGGTGTGAGTAGAATAAACATTACTTGTCAATTTTCCTTCGTAGTGTTGTACAAGAGCTTACAGTTGTTTACTTTTCTGGCGCGTTTTCCGAAACCATATACTGCCCAATGGGAACTTTTTTAAAATTATTTTTCCTTGTTAAAATAGTTCCAGAAATGTATGCATTCTACGCTAATTAAGGTAGTTCTCGCTTGAGCGCTTCTTTCGACAGAACGGATTGAAAATTATACCGGATAAAAAGAATTTTAAGATATCTTACTGTTTGTGAAATGTCAAGGAAATTTATCGTTTTTAACTCCCGTTATTGGATAGTTCTTCTAAAGGGTGTCTCAAAATGACCTGACATTTTCACTTATTAATAAAACGTATTATTTATTTGAAAAGTACGAATATTTTTATTTCAATGTAAGGTACAAATATGGAGGTTATGTATGGAACACAATATCCGATAAATGGCCGCCTCGTTCCTTTTTGCAAACGTTCACTCTTTTGACAAAATTTTCAATAACACTTTGGCATAATTGCGGACAAATTTCATTAATGGTGCGTTCAATTGCTTCATTGAGCTCCGGAATGGTCTGTGGATTATTGGCGAGCATTCTTCCTTTCAGAAAACCCCAAAGAATGAAGTCCAATGCCGTCAAATCGCATGATCTTGGTGGCCGATTCACATCGCCGCGGCGCGAGGTAACACGACCATGAAACTTCGTCTGCAATAACTGCAGTGTTTCACATTGCATTTTCACAATTTCTATAAGCTGCTCGATCGTGTAGGGGAGAGTGGGGCACAATGTGTCACGGGGCACTGTGAGCCACGTGCGGTTTCTCGGAGGTTTGTAGCTCGTAAATTCCGAAATTTTATGTGTTGGACCGCGATTTATATTTGGTTTCGCCAGGCCTAAACGAAAGTCGATAGCAGCTCACAAAGAATTATTCAAAATTAAAAATGATTTGAGGCTTGGAAAAAAAATATTTCGCTCGCCGGGAAAACGTTAAATATAACGACACTTCCTGTAGCGGCACGGGTTTTCGGTCCTAAGCGATAGTTTTATTACTTATGATACACTCAGTGACTTGTGTTTTTTCATTCGTAGCTTAATTAACAGTTATTTTTATCAAAAATCAAATATTTTACCAGTGGGGTACAATGTGTCATCGAGTTATGGGGCTCGAGTAGACTCCCAATGAGGAAACAAAGAAGTGTCGACGCTTTGAAAAAGCGCAATGTGTCATGGGCAACTGTCAACTGCATGCGATTTCTCCGAGTTGTGTAGGTCGTAAAAACCGAAATTTTTTGGGTTGGACCGTGATTTATATTAAGTTTCGGCTGGCCTAAAAGAAAGTCAATAGCAGCTCACAAAGAATTATTTAAAAAATACAAAATTAATTTGAGCATCGAAAAAAAAATTTCGCTTGCCGGAAAAACGTCAAATATTGTGGGGCAATTGTGTGGGGCACAATGTGTCATCGAGTTGTTGAGCATAACGAGTCGACTCCCAATATTATTGACAAATAATACTCGTTGTTAAATTATCGGTATGTATGGAAATCTGTTATTTATGTTAGGAAAACAAAAGACTTTCAACCTGCTCGTTGTACCCTACTTTTTGCAGCACTTCGGACTGTACCCGCCTATCTGACACATTGTGCCTCACCCGTGGGGCACAATGAGCCATTCCGCAAATTTTTTTCGATTTCATTATTTTAGGATTTTTAATCTTTTTGCAAAAACTATGGTAGCTTTATTATACGCCCGAAGGTCTACAAAAACAGTGATGACCTTTTTTTCTAATCAGACTACTTTGGTAAGAGTAAAAATTCGTTAGAAAAAAAGTGACACACTGTGCCCCACCTTCCCCCAATTCTCCATGACTAAACCTCAATACTTCCTGATGCCAGTCGTCAAACATTAGGACTCTATGTTCGCCACAAAAAAAAATGGCGCGCAATTGAAAAGGTCAGGTCATTTTGAGTCACCCTTTATATATAGCAGCGATCCGACTAAATCAAAAGTTGAACGGACACAATCACGAACTCTCCCTATACCTTATCGTGTTTTATGAGTAATGTAATATTGTTTTCGTCGCATCGACAGGAACTATGTGCCATTTTTCCAATCCCTTGACAATAATTTCCGATTGAAACGTTTTATCTTCGAGTACAATCAATTTGAATACTTCAAATTCATTATAACGTAGAGAACTCCAAGCCAGATCGACTTCACAATGTCACGATGTTTTGCAAAACTTAATGAGGCACCGAGTCAACGGATTCTGTTTTATCCAAACGAGGTCTGTTGTAAAAGGCGCTCATCATATTTGACATACGCATGCGCATATATTCATACATTGGCCAAGGAGGACTTTGAGGATTATTAAAATCGGCATCGCTTCAGCAGGCGCGTAATAACACCCCGAAGAGAACACGTACGTGCTGCAGCTGTGTTCCCTATATGTAGGCATGCCTGAGGAATTATGTTCGCCGCGACGAGAGCCCAGTGGTTCGTCAGTATGCGATATAGGTGATACACCCGAGGACCTATCTCTCACCCTCTACATCTCACCTAAGAAGGTATAAGCCGATCGACAAACAAGACGACAAGGGACTGCTGATGCTTCTAATTGAGCCAATGGTCCTATCGTCTAATTATACTAACGTGTACTTCTATGTCTACCGAGCTACTTCGTCCCACGACATTATATTTCAACATTTTCTCGCCACTGCCGAGAGCGATCATTCTAGTTATGTAGGATAATTTTTTTTTTCATTGCTATTCGGCTAATTGTAAGATGTTTTTCCATTTCGTGATGAACTATGGCAAAAAAATCTTGTTTCCTGCGGAAATTGATTTAGGGCTCGGATCGGCCCCCTGACATTTTTTTTTACGTTTATTATGGTCCTAGGTTTCATGCCTCGGCTGAATCCTTGAGAACTCTGTTTTTGTTTTGTTTAGGAACCCTTAAGGTAGCAGTCTCGCCAAAGCGTTATTCTATACATTTTTTTTGGTCTAGGGATCTAGAATATGAAATCAAAACGGAACAATGGTGAAATCCCAAAATGTGAATCATTATACGAGACGATAATGTATTTAAACAAACCCAAACACAGTAATATACAAAAGAAAAGAAGTACGAAACACGAAAATGTAAATTTGCTAAAAAATTATATGGACAAAATATTCCCGATTGTTTTTCAGGCGGCTTGACGATACGCGACCAGTTCCTTGATTGGTCTCGTGATGCAATTTTTCAAAATTTAGCCACCTACGTCTGATATTCCTCTATTATCGGGATCCAGTTGGGCTGTATTTTAGCAATCCCTACAAGGGGGCTGCAACGATTGAGCTCTTGAAGGCCCAGCATTTCAAAGACTGGCCCGAAATATTCCATACGGGATAACTTATTTATATTCCGCTTGGTCCATTACAGCCACTTTCATCCAAGAAACATTCGTTGCTTTTTACCGGAAGCGGAAAGGCAGTCTCCAATAAACTTATTCGTTTAATCGGTAGAAGGCGACTTGTCGATAACAGCGGTCACCGTACGTGTAGATTATATATACATGTGTGTTTTTTTGTGTTTAATCTCTCATGACCAGATACTTGCTCAGGGCTGTAACGGTATAGAAGAAAAAAAAAACCTCGAGCCACCACCTGTGCAATATGGCGCTCTATATTCCTTGTAAACTTTGCGTAGTGATAATATTTTGCGTAGATATAGTCGTCGCATATATATCAAACATTATGTACCTTACTTTATATTACGTATGTTCAATGTGGTGATATTTTACACACGCGTATAAATATAAATATATAAATGTAAACTCATATATATTTGCGGAAAGGACTTTACGAGGCCTTCATATCTATGAAGTGTTAGCGATACGTACATCTGGCTATTTTGAGGATGACCCGAAAATTCTTTTATTTTTAATAAATCGTTTATTTTGGGAATAGAACGGTTTTTTAAATTACCTTCATTTAAAGATCCTCATATTTCTTTGCCGATTATTTTGACGACATTGGGACGTACGCAATGTTTTCAAAATCATCTTTGGTTGGGTATGTTTGGGTTTCTTTGGGTTTGTCAGGCACATATATATATATATACGTGATTTTGAAGACATTCGACTTTAAAGACCGTCTTCACAGTAGCCAACTGCTTGGCAAACCTAAGCAAACCCAAACATACCCAACCAAAGATGATTATATGTGTGTGTGTATATATATACATATAAAATAAAGGATGTCTCAAAATGACCTAACATTTTAAATTGCCCGCCATTTTTTTGTGGCGAACATAGAGTACTAATCTTTGACAACTGGCATCAGGAAGTGTTGAGGTTTAGTCATGGAGAATTATCACGATCGAGCAAAGCATAAAAATTGTGAAAATGCAATGTGAAATAATGCAGTTATTGCAGACGAAGTTTCGTGGCCGTGTTATCTCGCGCCGCGGCGATGTGAATTGGCCACCAAGATCGTGCGATTTGACGCCATTGAACTTCTTTCTTTGGGATTTTCTGAAAGAAAAAGTGTATGCCAATGATTCACAGACCATTGCGGAGCTCAAGGAAGCAATTGAACGCACCATTAATGAATTAGTCCGCAATTATGCCAAAATGTTGTTGAAAATCACGTCAAAAGAGTGAACGTTTGCAAACAGGGATGAGGCAGCTATTTATCGGATATTGTGTTCCACACATAACCTCCATGTTTGTACCTTATATTAAAATAACAAATATTCATATTTCTCAAATAAACAATACGTTTTATTAATAAATTAAAATGGCAGTTAATTTTGAGACGCCCTTTGGTTCGGTGTTTGACTGACTGCCATGGTATTAATTTTCTTCAAAACAAATAATAAAACGTATATTTTAGGATTTTTTCAAACAACCCCTAATTATAAGTACAATGGGGTGTTAAATTTTGTATGGGAAAATCGAATTCCCTGCTTTTATCTCAATGAAATTCAGAAGATATGGTCCTTGAGGGGCGTAGAAGTGAACTAACAATAAGAAAGGGTAGCTTTTTGCATGGTCAACTATATGTGGGCTGTTCGAGAGTATCGAGTGCCCAAAACTTAAATGTGCTTGCCGAAGACTATAAATCATACAATGTTGTCTACAGAACTACATAGCAAAGCCATATAGTTCTGTCGACAACAATGACATTGTATGATACTGGAATTGAAGGTTGGCACTTTCATATTATTATTTCATCAATTACCAACCCTTACCTCAGTCAGTCAGTTTACCACCGTGCCTGGGAAATATGACACTCTACCTTCTTTCTTTATTTCTCGCTTCTTTTCTATCTTTGCTTATCTCCTCTCTCGATCAAATCCTATAGTCCACGCGAACAAAGTTGCGAGCAAAAGCTAGTGTATATATATGTATATATATATATATATATTCATATATTTGATATGGTAACGCTATTTATCAGATTTCATAATTACAACACGTAATGGCAGTTTCAGGACGAAGCGCGTGCTCCTGCGTTTTATGAGTTAATTAATTACTGGGGAGGGAGAGAGAGAGAGAGAAAAGAGCTGCACTCGATCGGTTATATTGCGCTCGTCGCGTGTGTGCATATGACATTTGTACATGCTCATCATTATCATTACCTTCGATCAATTACATCCCCGCAACTAACACGAAACACGTTTTTAGGTCTATTAGTAAAAGTCACGTCTGCATTTGCACGCTGACATCGACGAGATGTACATATTTATTTTTCATAATAAATTGAACGTCAAATTTAAAGGGGGAAAACCCTTTGGAACATTAAAAAAATCATTTTTTTTCCATATTTCGAAAGTATAATATATTGAGAGTATACTGGAAAATCGAAAAACCGAAATATTTACGAAGTTATAGGACATAGTCGAGGGCGCGATGGGACCGCATGCTGTGAACTAAGGAAACTTTAAACGCGATTATCTCGAAACTGTAGTTTCAAAAACTGCTCATGTTATAGCTCAAAAAGTTATTGATCGATCCGGCTGAAATTTTAGAAGGTTTCTCACTATAACATTATCGGAAGGATATACCTAAAGTTTTAGAATTATCGCGTAAATAAATTACTTATTGGGGGTATTAATTGTCGAGAAAATGGTCAAAGATATGAACATTTGATTAAAAAGCCTACATAATTTTTAATTTTATACTTTTTAAATATTTTTATAGGTATATCCTTCCCCTACAAATGTCAATAATCGAAAAAAAATTTCGATTTCTGTTTCAGATCAATAGAAAAAATCAGACAAATAGAGCACTTTTCGATATCACACAAAAGACGCCGAAAGGAATACCTTATAATATCGCCATTTTTTTCTGTTAAAAAAAATGTAACACTTGAAAGTTGTAATAAGATAATGTCGACATTTTTAAATGATGCGATTATTTTATCACCTTTAAAAAAATTCGTGAAAAATTACGCATTTTCGGGCGTCTAAAGGCTTTTGCCCCCTCAATTCGTTTTGAATTATGAGGGCGTAGTTTTTACTACTCGTCGCTATTTACTTTTTCATATAATCCGCAAGTATTATACTTTCGTATATAATCCGGAAGTTCATTCTTCAGAGCAATCTGAGCGAGCTCTGAGGATTTCGAGCACAGCTTGTTGAATATCTCATAAATAGAAAAAGGGCACGGCCCTTGCAGGATCGAAAATTGCAACGCGAAATCAAAACAGTGATCGTAGTGTGGGAATTTCGGCTCACTGCGTCGAATAGCGGGATACAATTGATTTTATAAATTCAACGCGACGGTATTTTTCCGCGGTTTTGTTTCTTTTTTTTTTCAATTCTTGACTGTCTCGCAGCATAAATTAAACTCTATCGCTGTCCGGGTGGACGAGCACATTCGCCGCAGAGGGGCGGAGTAACATTCACAGGTAGAGGGAGCGAATGTATCGCACCTGCATACACCATATAGTTTCAGCGTTGGTGCACCGTATCGTACGTGTATACCCTGCACTTCTCTCGCTCTACACTCTCGACCGTTCTTGGTGCAATACTATAAAGTTCCGCAGGGTTGAAGGCGGCAATCAGGGTCACCCGCAGGGAAATTCGTATATTTACCAAAGTGCTACTTTTCGTATCAACCGATAAAAAATTTCGGGTGATTCTAATTCGACATGACATGCTGAAAGTTCTGCACGTTCTATACCATATAAAACAGTTCAGTGACTGGCTGAATGACTTACTGACATATAGACCACGCACAGCTTAAACCGCGAAGATAGTAACATGAAATTTGGAAGATATGTTCTTTAAAAGGTGTGAAGAGCTGCATTAAGGCCTTAGGCCACTCTAGGATTTTCCAAAAATCGACTGTTTTTGGTTAACAATGTACCTTAGTACCTAAAAAATTATATTCCAAAAGATTATGGGTGTGAAAAATCTCTAAGTACTCGATTTTCGAATTCTAGTGCAACCCCTCTTTATTCATGTCATGACTTTCTACTAACTTTAAACGCGTTTATCTCAAAACTACATTTTTCAAGTCGGCCGGACTCATAACTCCAAGAAATTCCAACCAATTCACTTGAAATTTTAACTGTTTGTTTAGAATTACATTTTCTGAGGCACTATGTAGAATTTTTTAAATTATATTCCATAGTTTCTTTTTTATAAACAATTTTCTGACGATTTTCTCATGGCATTTTATACTTTTTGTTTTAGAAATGCGCCATTTTGACAAAAAACAATATATCAAAAAAAAATCCTACGTACTTCTATAGTTATTCTTATAAATAATCGAAAAAACTTTAGTGTCTCATGATAACTAAAAAATTATGCCCTTTTTTGGGCTCTAGAGTGGCCCAAGGCCTTAAGATAGTAGTCTCGCCACAGTCACGTTAAAAAGTTTATTCTCCGCTCAATCGATGAAAGCTTCGATATATTGCGAAATATCCTTATAATGTAGGTTGTACATCTTATCGGGATGTAAAAACTTATAAAGTAATGATGAAAACGTCTAGTATAATGTTTACCTAACCCTCACTTTTCTATCAGACTATCCATTCCAGCTACTAATACGTAGATACTTTGCGTAAACGGATATGCACACACTACTGTAATCTAGTTCTAGTCTGCTCCAGTCGCTTCGTGGCGCTAGCGTCGCTAGACATTGCTTAATTTCAATCGCTATATTTCTAAAACTAGACGGTCAAAATTCATGATTTTTCTTACCCATATTGTCATATGATTCTCTGTAATTGAGAATTAAAAGAAATAAAATCTGTAGAAAAGTTTCAGAGTAATTGCGTGAAATGTGAAATTTTCCACTGCTTCCCATAAGAATACAGGTAAAACCATGAAATCTTTGATTGCCAATATCTCGCAAACGGAACGATGAATCCTTTTAACATTTTGCAGGTAATCATTTAATAGTGTTCCGAATGAGTCTTCAAAATTAAAAAAAAATCTATAGATAAAACGCCTTGGCGAGACTATTACCTTAAGAAAGGATTTTTCGAAAATCAACTGCTAAGGGGGTGAAATGAGGTGTAAAGGTTTGTATGAAAAATTGTATTCTTTGGTATAAATATTCTTCAATACAAATAATAAAACGCATATTTTAGGATTTTTTAAAACAATCCCTGATTAAGGGTGCAACGGGGTGTTGAAGGGTTTGACCCAAACACCCAATAGCTTGAAGCCGCAAGCGGCAGCTAGTCTCAAAATAAAATCAATCTTTTCCTTCTTCGCGCGCTGATATTAAGATATCAAATTTAAAATGCAGACAATGTATTTTGAGCAAAACGATTCGATCTACAATATGATACCTTATAAAGAATTAACAAAAAAAACAATAAAAATTGTATTTTTTCAAAACATTGATTTTCGTAATGAGTCAATGATATATCGAAGAATACTTTTAATATTTCTAGTTATGCTCGGTATTGTTTCAAAGCTTTCAAAGAAAAAAAGACCGTAAAGATAGTCTTTTTTTTCAAAATGTTAGTAATGTTAGTAATTAGCCAATGGGAAGTTAAGGCACACTTTGTGTATTTCCGAGTATATTTGTTTTTCAAAGGTTGCAAGGAATAAAAGACATTGAAAATAGTATTTTTCCAGGAGTTTAATTGCCCTAATTAGTCAAAGAGAAAGTAAGATAGACTTTTAGTATTTTTGGGTTTATGTTGAAGCTTTCATAGAAAATAATAGTGAAACATATTGTTTTCCAAAATCTTAATTATCGTAACTAGTCAACGGGAAATTAAGGTTCACTTTTTGTATTTGTGGTTTTGTTTGGGTTTGATTTAAAGCTTTAACAGCAAAAAAGAACAGTGAAAATACAATTTTTTCAAATGTTAATTACGGTAATTATTCAATAAGAAATGAAGGCATACTTTTCGTACTCTACAGTTTGTTTCGAAGCTTTAAGAATAGAGATTGAAAATAGTATTTTTTTTCAAAATGTTTGTTATAGTTGTTAGTCCATGATAAATTAAGGCACGCTACTAATATTTGTGGGTTTGTTCAAGTTCGTTTCGAAGTTTTTGAAAACAAAAAAATAAAGCATGTCTTTTTAAAAAATGCTAATTCCTTTAATAAAAAAAAAAAAATTGTGTAAATTCGTGGTTTCTACAATAATATGGACTCGCACTACCCCAACTTTTCGAGTGCTAATTGCACCAGGAGAGTGGTTTGTGGTCGTCTGTTGTGTTCGACCCGGTGGCTTTTACGACTGCTACATTATTATGCGCCTCTTTTATACACTCTACTATACATAATGCAATATGTACATGCAGACACATAGACGCACATACGCACACAAATATATATGTATATATATTCGAGCGAGCACAATGGTGAGACTTTAAGATATATCGTACGATACTCGATTCTCGAGTGATCGATGTTTTCTTTTAACATACACAATTCGATCTAACCTGATGCAAATGCAGTCGAAAGAAGAATCACAAGAGCCAGCTCGATGGGAGCCGAAGCTCGGGTTGTTTCAGAATTTCCCATTGCACGAAGAAAAAAAAAAAAAAAGAAATCACTCGCACAGTCGACAAGATGAGAATCGAAAGAAAAAAAAAAAGACGAAATTTCGCGCGCTTTTTCACGTATACGCGCAAGTTTACGCGATGATCGTGAACGATCCGTAGTCAGCGCCGAGTCACTGAACTCGTCGCCGGTGATCGGCCATCGAATGCAAATTTTGAAAGCGCTCGATACGTCTTTGATCCACTTTTCTTTATTTCTTTTTTTTTTCTCTCTTTTGGTTTTTCAATTATTGTTCGCACCGTTTGGCACGAGGTCGCAGCGTGTTCTCATTGCTCGTTAGACTTTGCGACATCCTTCACCTTTTATCACCCTCGCGCAACGTATATATATATGTGTATATATATATATATATATTGACGAGGCGCACACGATCGATCGTACAATCCAAGCGCGAAACTTTATTTTTTTCGTGTCTCTTCGAGATTCCGACTGGGCAGATCCTTTAATTTATCGTCGCACTCGCGTGGGCGAAATTTTTCCCGATAACCATCAATGATTTATAAGATGCGGGGGCGCGACGATCTCGTCGGTATGCTGGACAATCGTTAACAAGAATTATCAGAAGGAAGAAAATCAAACGAGAGTAAAGTTAACGCGAAATGTTAATTTTTTTTTTTTTATACCAGTGATACGAAGTGAAAATAATAATGGTGAATTTAAGGATCCACGAAAAAATTATATTTCGATAAAACACAACAAGCGAACCGTATTTTTATAAATTTATTTTTAACCAGCCTCGAAGAAAGGGCTTTTGTTTAATTTTTATTTTGTCATTTTATCGTTTCGTTAACGGTGAGAACATTGGTCGTTGGATCGTAAAACTCGCGCGTGTTGACACGTCTGTCAAATCGTAATATGGACGAACCGTTGATTCAGCGTCGCGACGCCACGGTGTTACGGCCGGCACTAAAACCGCCTCGTCGAAACACCCGCAAAGCCGCCGTTATCAGACAATTTTCCGCGCTTGCGCACGCCCCGGAAACGCCACACCATGACTGTGAACCGAAGTCGCAGCCCCAACGTGGCTCTGGTGTCCCATACAAGAGAGAGAGAGAGAGAGAGAGAGAGAGAGAGAGAGAGAGAGAGAGAGAGAGAGAGAGAAAGAGAGAGAATGAGAGACGGAGCTAAAGAGGGAGAGGAGCCCTTTAGTACACCTATGGGACGCCCTAGGAGAGACCTTTAGAGGGGAATATTTTTCTTTCCCCTCTTAAGCCAACGACCCCCTTTCGACACCCTGCCTGATAATTATATCCAAATTGCCGATTTTTGAAGATCTCTCTGATCCTTCGATCTTCACAGCAAGCACGAAAAATCAATCTTCAAAATAACTTCTTATTTTTGTAAAATTACGCGAATCGAATTTTATTTTTAATTTCTGATTTTCTGTTGATCCCGAACAATAGGATCTTTTTTATTCGATGTAACGATTTTTCTGAATATTCACTGAAAGAAAAATTCTATTGATAATAACTTGATGCGTCTATTTGATTTTTGTTTTATTTAAATTAACTAGATTTTTCGTGAAATCAAAATTTTCCTATTGCGTTCCTTTATTGAATCATTTCGAATATATTTTATTTATTTAAATTAAGATCTATTTAATATCGTCTAATAACCAAATTTTTGATCAATCCCGAATAAAACTGTGAAACGGTTTCATCTGTTCAAAAAACAATTTAATTGAATACATTCAATGTATCTATATCATTTTTTTTATTTTAAATTAAATAGAATTTTCGTAGAGTCAAACATTTTTCTATTTGATTGAATCAGTGGTCTGTCTTTATTGCAATAAATACTTATTTGATTCGAGGTATTGACCAACATTTGAATTTGTTTGGGTTGACACGCATTCGAATCAAATAGACGTTTATTCACGCTAATAAAGATATTGTTGATTAAAAAATATCTCCCATACGTTCAACGAAAGAATCTGCTTGATTCTTATTTTCATTTATTTAATTTAAATATATTTAATATTTAGCAAGAATAGCTGGAACAAATACAAATATATATTTGAAACAAATAGGATCGTAGTAGGCCGTGAGACAAGGAAAAAAACATATTTGATTTAAATAGATCCTATTTAAATTACATTTTTTCGCACTGTTGAACGTAGGTAGGTCGATATTTTACGATATTTCAATGGATGCATTATTTTAAATTTTATAGATTTTTTGAAATTCAATTCATTTTTAGTCGATAAAAATACGATTAATATCGAATTTCAAGTCATAGTTGGTCGATTTTTAGGAAGAATGATAATCGTTAATAAGCACAAGTTTTTCGATACAAAATTATTATGCGTAGGATCGAAGATCCCGGGTTCCGTGAGTGGAGGAAAAAAAAAGCGTCGATTTCGTTTTCTCACCTTTGGTCTGTTGTCGATATAGATATATGCGTACCACACCCCCTTTACGTGTAGAATCGCCGGGCACGGTATTGGTTTACAGTCAATAGCAAAAAGCAACAATGTACCCCTCCTCCCCTTATCATCACCCTCTATATTCTAATTCAATTAGAATATCGATCCATGACTACATCTCGGTTCGAAACTTGTCGCCTGTCAGATCCTTGATACGTATTTGTCGCGTCCATACGCGTAATTAGTACCTGTGGAACTTGCCTAAGATAAAGCTAACGATAAGAGCGATTTTTCTCCTCGTGTACGTTCGCGTTCCAAACGGAAATCATCGAACCATTCGAATAATAGAATAATTATAACTTATTTTAGAGTACACCGGAGGCGATTGATATGTTTGAATCAACTAAATGTGATACGTTTTACTTATTTTTATTTTAAGTTACTATTTTTGTATTTACTTCCATTAAAATATTTATAAGCCAAAGCAATTTTTTAACTTGGCGCATAAATCCATTTTTTTAATAATTGACAAAATGAGATATCGAGTATTTAACAAAAAAAAATTCAGTAGATTATTTATTCATCGACTAAATGATTTATTAAGTTTAAATGAACATTTATTCGGTTGAACGCGAGTGTACTGCGCGTCACATTCTGTGAGGGAACATCGTGTTGTGTAGGGATTATTGATAACCTCGAAACCGAACGTACGTAGTTTTTTTTTCAACATTCTAGTGATTGATTTGAATTTTAAGTAGTAATTACGGATCCTCCATTTCATAGTGACAAAATTTTAGATTTTATGTGTAAACACCAAAAGCAAAGATATTTGTTGACGGAATGAATAAAGTTTTTGGATTAGAATAAAATACTATCATAGCCAATACCTTTTCATTACAAAATATATTTACCGAAGCTATATGCTATATGATATATGATTTGATTGCTGCCAATTAAAGAGATCCGTTTAAAGGGTAACACCACTGTAGAATTTTCAAAAAATTGTTCTTTTTCAATTGGCTTAAGAGATGCTTTGAACCATCTAGAATAAGGGAAAAAAGTTTGGTACGTGTAAAAAAAGGCCCGCACACAAGTCTTAAAGAAAACATTCTTCTTACCATTTATTTGTAGCCTTAGACTTGTTCTAAGTTACAATGAGTGACTAAATCGTTGCTTGGGAGGCTACACGCAAAACAGCAACGAAAGTTTCAATGCTACTGTTTGGAGCTTGGCTCAAAAGGCCCACTCAAGTGGCAAAAAAGTATTAAATGTAGCAACTGATATAGCTATGCGCAATATTAACGACTGTCTGACTAATATCCTACGAATTATAAAAGTCTTGGAGATGGATATTGGCCTCCAAGCTTACAATTTTTGTCTTGAAACTGATGCTAGACGGATAAAACTAGCTGTGCTGTCTTCGACAGATACGATAAAAGAAGCACGCACCAGTATAAAATCAACCAGGAAAAAAAATGAGGATGAATTTTTGAACAGCGAAGGGCAGCTTCATGGTTCTGAAATAGCTGATTAATGGTATAAAATTTTAAACAGCTAAATTTTCCATTTTTTCACGTCTATGACACATCTCAAAACTTTAACCTTTTAAGGACGGGGCTGGTCGATATATCGACCAGCAGTTAGGCTTGGGACTCCAATTGAGAAATTTATCGATTTTATTTATATCTTTCATATAAAAAAAAGTCGATTTTAATGGAAATTTCCCCGTCCTTAAAAGATTAAACGCGTTTTTCTCGGAACACAATTTTTCAAAACGCCACGCAGCATAACTCCAACAATTTGCATTCTATTCACTCCAAATTTTGAACACATGTGTAAAATAACATTCCGAAGAGAAATACGTACGGGATTTTCCATGAGTTAATTATATCATTATTTATTAACATATGATTGTCCTTTTTTTCTGTCGAAAATTGAATTTTGACCATAAATGCTTGCCAATTAAACAAAAATTAATATTTTCAAAATCCCCTACGTTTTTCTCTAGCTAAACTCATGTAAATGAATAGGAATTAAAATTTTTTTTTGTAGATTCAAATTTGCATCAGTTATATTACGTGCTGCAGAGTGTCTCAGATTCAACATGCCTCGCGAAAATGGCTTTAGCGTCACCATTGTGTATAATTTTGTAATATACATTTTTTTTGTTCACTTGAAGATCTGACTAATAATATCCTTGAATATTATTATCCTCTTACTTGTCCTTACACCGAAGAAAAATCGCTTAATTTTAGACGTTTACAGCGGTGTTACCCCTTAACTTGAATATGTTCTTGGAGTCAAATCAAAGGGTTTTTTACACCCAGTTGTAATCAATTACAACTGTTAAAAATTTAGTTGTAATCTTTTTTTTTTTAATTGTGTTTAAAACTCGGCTTACTTGATTTTCTGTCGATTTTTCAAGCAGAAGTAATAAAGTTAAAGCAAATGTATATAAATTGAACCAAATGCAACGTTTCCTTGAAAATCAACTAAAAATCCAGTGGCACGAGGTTTAAACAAAAGTTAATTTGATTCGAACGATAAATTACTGTCTGTCTAGTTTACTTTACGATAATATTGTTTAATATTAGTGCCAGCGGTTTAGCATCCTCTATGTAAATCTTGGTGCCCAATGAAATACGGGTTTAAAAGAAAATCCGGTGCACATGGATATTATGTGCATAAATTTACATCTTCTGGACAGTGCATCTTTGCATTCATCCTTGAACAATAGGCGATATGTAGAAAAGCAAAAAAAAAAAAGACTCTGTGTTCTCCCTATCTTAATGATAATACCTTGCAGGATAAATATGTTTGTTATACAGCGTATTCAGCAAAATGGTAATACCATAATTATGATCATAAGGGATTTAGCATAATTAGAAACGACGGATTAGGTACGAAGCTTGGCTGTTCCAATTCGAAAGAACTTGCTACTGTATTGTTTCGTCCGTAACAATCAAAATGATTTAATGAGGAATACCTTGTAGCGCATAACTAACGCAACGAATTGTTCAAATATATTTCTGAATAATTAATTATGGAAATTATTTAATGAAGAATTCCGTGTAGTGCATAACGATCACACCGATTTTTTTTTTTTCGTGGAATATCGTCGAAGACACGATTACGCCGATACTATAAGGGACACTGAGTGATCCCTAATTGAATATTTACGCTCGTTAAATAAATACGCGAGATCATTTGCAACAACGGTGACAAAATAATGGAACGATGGATTAAGGAGATCCCTCAATTGGTATAATCCTCTTACACCACGAGAGTATGGTCTCTCGACCCTCTGCATCTTTCCGTCTGTATATCCACGTGCCCGTCGCTCGTCCAATACGTATTTATTTCTGTCGTCGAAGCTATCTCTCTCTCTCTCTCTCTCTCTCTTGCTCTCTTCCGAGTCCCGCCGATGACGTTACGAAGTCGGCCACGATCATTCAAGGCATCGAATGAGGCGCATGATCACGTAAATTCGGCGCAATACACGATTAAACGATTCTCCCTTCAATGCCGTCACAAATGTTGTTATTAAAATTAGGTTCGATACTGCTGAGATTTAAAGGCAGAAACTCCAAGGAAACGCTATACAAGTTCGGATAACTATTATTCTCACATTCATTACTGTGGATTGGGGTTACTTTGATCAATTTTGAAATGAAAATCAATATATCTCTTTAAATAATATCGTAAAAAAATTGATTAAAAATGGGAACATCAACTTTTATTAGTCTTTTTGTCTTCCAAATTACAATTTAAAATAGAGTGAAAACTCGCTTATACGTTTCGCACTTATACGATTTTATCATTTATACGTCATAATTCTTTGGCTCCGGCAATTTCCGCCTATAAAGCATGCAATAAAGTTTCATTTCTATGTTTTTTACTTATACGTTTTTTGTGCTTAAATGTTATTAATTTTTTTCCCCCGAGTCCGTTTCGGAGTCTGTTTTTTCTCAGTTGTACGTAAAATCAGTGTTCTGTGATACAAAAAGAAAAATTTCAAAAGTCGACAATCCGTACCTTAATTTTGTCCAATGTCAAATTCTGGGATCATACTATGTTTACATGTAAAGGATGTCTTAAAATGACCTGACATTTTAAATTGCGCGCATTTTTTTGTGGCCAACATAGAGTACTAATCTTTGACAACTGGCATCAGGAAGTAGTGAGGTTTAGTCATGGAGAATTACACGATCGAACAACGCATAGAAATTGTGAAAATGCAATGTGAAGCAATGCAGTTATTGCAGACGAAGTTTCATGGTCATGTTATCTCGCGCCGTGGCGATGTGAATTGGCCACCAAGATCGTGCGATTTGACGCCATTGGACTTCTTTCTTTAGGGGTTTCCTAAAAGGAAAAGTATATGCCAATGATCCACAGACCATTCCAGGGCTCAATGAAGCAATTGGACGCACTATTAATGAAATTAGTCCGCAATTATGCCAAAATGTTGTAGAAAATTTTGTCAAAGGAGTGAACGTTTGCAAACAGGGACGAGGCGGCCATTTATCGGATATTGTGTTCCACACATAACCTCCATGTTTGTATCTTATATTAAAATAAAAATATTCGAACTTTTCAAATAAATAATACGTTTTATTAATAAATTAAAATGTCAGGTCATTTTGAGACACCCTTTACTTAACTGTGATTACCTATTTCTTATTTATACGAAAATGTCTGTTACTTTTTAGTCTAAAACGTCAAAACTTGAATTTTACAAACTTGCGTCAGATAAAAATTCTGAACAAAAATTAAAAGAAAAATAGTTGGCTCATTACTTCGTTATTACCAATCAAATTTTCAATTCGAAAACCAAATATTATCATAATAGAGGTACTGCTGTTAAAAAATATCGCGAATTATGCACCGATCGCCATTTTCAAATGCTAAAAAGTTTCCGTAACATACTGTATTTCACTTCTACGTTATTCTCATTTATACGTCATACTTTATGTACCCCTTGAAAAACGTATAACTGAAGTTTCACTGTATTTAAAAATAAATGAGAAAGAAATAATTAGTCGTGATCAAAGTTATACTGAGAGTAGGGTCACTTTGATAGCGACCTTTTTCGTAATGAGAATCGGAAGTTAAATTAAGTAAGTAAAGTAAAATAAAAGAAGAAGGCGCATTTTCCTAGAGAAGAAAAAAAACGGTCAACGGGATCGAAAGTTACAACATTTTTTATTGTTTTGGGGTTACTTTGATCAAACAAATATTACACATTTAGTTTTCAAAATCAACTTTATCGATAAACAACTGGTATTTTATAATTATTTATGCGGTAACACATCCATAAACTTCGAAACATTAAAAAACGATAAAAAAAAACAAGTTGTAAGGTGGGTAACATACTTACGTCTACCTAGGTAAGCCAAATCACAAAAAGGATCAAATTATTCATTAGGAACATTTCTTAACCTACAATTCTGCAACATTAATATCAAATGGGAATTCATCATTTTTATCGATAGGTTTCGGCAAGAATGATACTATATCAATGTTATCGATTTCAGATATATCTCCTTTAATTCTCTTGAATCTTGTTTTACCTCCAGCTGATTTGAAACCTTCCACTAGTGAAGGGTCTAATTCCATTATTTAGCAAACGTACTTGTACGTTTTTTTTTTGCCACGACTGAGAATACTGAGAATACTCCGAGACTAGCAATAAAGATAATGCATGAGGTGAAATTGATCAATAATCAATGTTAACCCGTCGAAGCGATCGAAGACACCCCAACGAAAGAACTGCCGCCCATAAAATATGTTTTTGAGGATATGCCACACTACAAAGCATAATGCTGTAGTTTAATAAACATCTGACGAGGTGATTTTTACCAAAAACATGTCATTGCAATACTCAACTTCATTTTTTAAGTTATTCGAGCATAAAGAATAGTTTAATTACATAACTTACGTTTTTTATATTTTCACGGTCACTTAAACCCGATCGTTCGTGGTGCGTCTGAGTGATGATATAAAGAGACATTAGGGTTTGCCAACCGTAAAAAAAGCTTTCGGTCGTCTTCAGGAACTTCGTAATTTGAATTTAAAAATAAAACAAATCAAAGTAACTACAATCCACGGTAAGTGGTACTCCTACATTTAAAAAAATATATGGGATCAAGGGAAATAATTTGGTTTTTATCTGCAGATTAATTTCTCAAATTTATTTATCCCAATTACGATTCATGCCCTATAATAATGAGTGTAGAATATTTTTTTGTGAGATATCATGATCGAAAGAGCTGATAGACGTTTGCTTTGGTTTACGGAATAATTTTGGGTCTCCGTCGATACGGTAGTTCCTTGACAATTCTTAGTTCCCTGTCTCGGCATCTTTCCAACTTTTTCCCGATCCACGAGGAGTGACTAAGTCTGCACGAGCAGCGTAAACAAAAGAGTAGTCTGCACTTCCGGTCGTATTATACAAATTGTTTTATACAGGGTGTTTGGCGCATTGACCGACACAATTTTTTGAGTGGATGGCGGGGGGGGGGGGGGGGGGGGTCATTTGCTAGTTTTTTTCACCCTGAGACCCTATCCCTTAAGTGTCACGGCAATCGAGGTATGGCTTTTTTTAATTACCCGAAATTTTGCTTTTTAATCGTCATAACTTTTTTGTTTGCGGTTGTAATAACACGAAATAATTTTTGTTGCATGGATACGGAGTGAAGGAGGCCAAATTGAGCAAAATCTATAACTCAAGGTTAATAAAAACATCGGAAACATAAAAAAGTCTTTTCTTAACCCTGACCCTGGCAAACTACTATCTCTTATTTTGATCACATAATGAATGATTTCTATGACATGTAGTATACCGTTGGAAAGGGTATAAACTAGAGAATTTTTTAAAACAAAGATAAGTTTATAATAGCTTTTAGTTTTTTTATAATGAATTAAGAAGTTGTCATTTTTCATACATTTACACATTTTTAAGACTTCGGAAGCTCATGTGTCATTTTCTTGAAAATAATTATATCAAATAATGATTTATTTATAATAAACATATATTGCAGAATACAAGAAAAGTTATTTCGTACTATTACAACAACAAACAAAGAAGTTATGACGATTTGAAGGCGAAATTTCGGGTAACTAAAAAAACGAAGAAAAATCATATGCTAAATACCGTGACACTTAGGACATAGGGTCTGAGAGTGAAAAAAAATTAGCAAATGACCCCCTCCCTCCAATCCCCCAAAAAATTATGCCGGCCCATGCGCCAAACACCCTGTATATGAATGTGAAGCTGCTTTTAACAAAATTGTAACGATTGTGAGGAAAAAATGCGGCCGTCGCGGTGTTCTCCAATTGTTTTGTCGATAGATCTATTATTACTTTTTGTAAAATTGCTTTATGCTATAATCGGTAAGTGAAAGAGAGAGAGAGAAATAGAAAGAAAGAAAAACAGATCGGGCTGTGTAATTTCTCAACGCCTCCAACTTGCGAACTTTCTGGTTTATCGCAACGCCACGATATAATGTAATCGTTCTGCATCCTGGATGATAATTTCCTGCGCACTTTGCAAAGAGACTCCGTGTACGGCATATATAGGGATAGGAGTAAACATTACGGTGCGTTAGGGCTGATCGCGGAGGGTTGTTCGCAGCCATCTTGAATCATTGCACGTAATGATAAGAGGCACGCAAACCTTTCCGCTATCTTCATACCACCATATATAAATAGATATATACCTACTCAGCGTCCATTTGCACGTTTGTATATCAGAATGTCGCCAAAATAAGCAATAATTTTTTTCGCTTCGCTCTTGAATAGAGATTCCGTGGTTTCTTTTTCAACCAATGAAAGACCGGGGCAAGTTTTATTGATACATATAAAACAGTTCCGTGACCGACTGATCGACTGACTGACACATAGACAACGCACAACCTCAACCGTTGAAGATAGAAAAGATTTTTCGAAAATCAACTTCTAACGGGGCGCAGTAGGGAAAAAATCAACTCCTAATAACCCAAACAAAGCCAAACGAACAAGCTTGTATGGAAAATTGTATTCCTTCCTCAAAATGGAAAGACCAATTTTTTTCGACTTTTTTCAAAACTTTGCACTAGTTACTTGTTAAATTTTAAAAAAAAATTGAAAAATTTGCAAAAAGCTTCGGCTTCTGCGTTGAAAAAAAATTACGATGGTCTCGTATGACGTCCTTCTCGAACAATACAACGTCAATTCGAAACTTTTTAAGATATAACCAATAGTTTGAGTACCATTCCTCTGTAACACTTTAAATACCCAACCCTGTATGAGTCGGTTTTGAAAAGTTTTCAAATTGCACACTCGCGAATTAGTAAACAAAACGTAAAGCCCGCCCAAGCTGACGATTCAAGCGACCGAAATTTGCCAACTAAGATTAAACAAGTAAGCGGAAGGAGATGTCGCAGGCCAGAAATGTCGGAGCAAATAGCGCCAAACTCTCTGCATCTTAAGTTGACGCTCCGCCATACGCAATTTTCTTCCGGTCGACTGCCTTAATTTTCTCGTGCTTAAGCGAAAATTTACGTGATACAAGAGCTTCATCCACGACAACAAAAGCCCCTTTTCAAATTAATGTATACGCGACGATCATGCGAGGGTTCCCGGGAATAATGACGACGCACTTGAATGGACCGAAAATTTTCGAGTTTAATCAAGCTCTCCTCCACGGCATCAAGTTATTCTCTTCCGGTAATAATATTACGAAATCGTGCGGAGCACAGACCGAAGATAATGCCGAGCGGAAGTGAACGAGGGTAAAAATTCTCGAAGAATAATCGCTTTTCCATTGCGGACAAAAGTTTGTGATGCAGTCGGCTCTATTGTTTCGGAGCTCTTTCATTCACTCGAGATGGATTTCACGCCAGTTGTTTGGTGGATACCACTGGACTATTTCGTTATCCCCAAGCTTTCAACAATGAGATTAGGAGCTGTCGTAACTTCTTCTTCCCTGTCTCTCTTGCTCCCTCGTTCGCGTTCACAGGCTTGGGGTGAAGCAAAAAAAGGATGAAAAACAAACGCCGTGAACTCTGCACTCTATTCTGACTTATCCGATCTTTCGTAATTAACGATGCCGGCATGTTTCAGGGGAAAATCAGACAGTCATTCTACCGTGACATAGTAGGTTTCTTCCATTTTCGTCTACTCAATAAACAATCTATGGTATACAAATAAGTTCTCGGCTTGAGCATAAAAACCAGTACTGGTATTATATGACACTAGATCTGGTGTCATATAATACCAGCACTGGTTATTATCCTCAGGCCGAGAACTTATTTGTACACCATAGATTGTTACGAGTAAACTATTTTTCCGGATCAACAACTTAACATAAACTCAAAATATCCATCGAAAGCACAGTGAGCAAAATGAGTTGCAATAACGCGGATATTAGGCACTGCTTTTCGTGTTCGAATTGAACAAAAATCCCTCCGAGGCTAAGGAGATGATTTGTTAGTCATTGAGGGAACATGCCGGATCCATAAGCACGGCGAATAAGTGGTTTCAATAGTTCCGGAGTGGCCATTTCGACCTCGAGGATGGCGAGACAGCGGGACGAGAAAAAAAATGGAAGATGAGGATTTGGGGCTGCTGCAGGACGAATACCTTGCCAAACGCAATCGGAGCTTGCTACTACATTAGGAGTTACTCAACAGGACGTTCTGTACTTTGAGCGTTTCAAACCTGGTGATAGGATTACGACTGAGCGCTATAAACTCCAGTTGCAGCGTTTAAGTGCCGAAATGCAAGCGGCCTTACTCAGGTAAAGAACCTAGGCCGGTCATATTGCTGCATAACAATGCCAGGCCACACACAGCAAAAAGGACCAGAGGCGCTTTAAATTCGTTGGGTTGGGAAGTTTTGTCATGACCGGCGTATTCACCAGACTTAGCTCCATCGAATTTTCACTTGTTCCGATCGCACCAACATCGTTTGATTGATAGCTACTTAAAAACGTTGGATCAAGTGAAAAATTCCATTACTGACTTTATCGACTCAAAACCACCATCTTTTTACCGCCAAAGAAAAGGAGATTACTTTCTCGATTAAAATGTAGGGTAGGGAGGGGCATGTTGAGCAGTCGGGTAGGATGGGCTATCGAAATATCTGGAAAACTAAGCACCGTACGTGGGTGCATCAAATGGCGGAACGAGAGGTATGGGGGAGGGGAACACATGATGCACTCGCCCGTTTCCATGCGACGCCTGAGACGGTAACACGGGACGTTTCATTATTTTTTGACCCAAAAGTAAAAAGAACGTGATTAAAAGATTTTCTTCTACCATTGTATGAGAAAAAAATATTTCGAAGTTCATTGCAATGAATGTTAATGTTTAAAAACCTAACTAATTAACAAGGAACTGTTGGTTTATTACTGCAATGTACCAAATCATGTTGCTGATTTCTCTGATTTTTTAAATGCAATTCTTACTTGGCCCAACTTACTTCGTACTCATGCTCAACTTATCCCACTATCGGGGCAAGTTGAACTAATATGACCTTAGTCATTTGAGAGCGATTATCTGTTGAACAATAAGGATAACAGGAATTTCGTCTACAGACTTTTTTCCCAGATAAATTTCCTATTGGCCAAAGTAGGTTTTATTTTTATATCGCAGACTGTTAAGGAATTACAGGGCGAAAATTCCAAATTTGCTCGGCATGCCCCTCCCTACCCTATCCACCTGTAACGGGCCAGATTTTTCACAGTTTCCTTGTGTCCGCGTGTAAACGCGAAACGCAGCAGTGCATTGCAACAAAGAGTGACTATGGGCAACATTCTGGGGGATTTTTAGCGAACTGAGAAAGTAATGTGGAATCGTGGAATCGTGGAACCCCGCACAAATATGCGAAAAAACATTGGCAACGTTTGAATAAAATTGCAACATATTTTCTATAACGTATTTCTTCTTTATTGTATCCTCATTGTCAGTGGCTTGTTCATATTCCTTGGTGAATTAAGTCGTTCAATTATGGCGATGTTACTGTCTAGAGTAATGGTATTCTTGTCATATGAATATAAACATCCTATATAAATACTTCAGCCCACTCCGCCCTGCATACAATTAAATCTGGCATTACAAAGTTTAGGGACAAGAGAGCCAAGAGTAAAGACAAATGCAAACTTGAGGAAGAGGACAAAGGGGAATAGAGAGAGGGGGAGAGAGAAAATGTAATCGCTGCTGCACGTTGCATCCCTTAGGAGAGAAAGAGAGAGAGAGAGAGAGAGAGAGAGAGAGAGAGAGAGAACGCCTCGACGGGTTCAAGTGCATACACCTATATATGAGGCATTTCACGCCATTTCACCATAATTGATAATTTTTTCATATTTTTCAAGAAAGTATGCTTCAAAATGAACGAATATATATACAGGGTGGACCACGCAACGTGTGCACCTCTTTTACGACCAAAATATGCGTTGCACAAAAAAATATTTTATACAAAAGTTACATGGTTTATAAGGCTATACTATGTGGTGCATTTCTTTTTTTTATAGGTGAAGGCACTTCGAAGATTTGAAGGTCAACTTTATTTTTTCAAATGGAATGCTATATTTTTTATAGCGTAATATGATAGAGTATCGAATTCTGAGTAAAAAAGTATAGACCTTTATTAGCCCTAGAGTTAATAGCTAACGAGTAATTTCACTTTATTACTTTAAAATTTTCTTCACGTAATACCAAGTTGGAGATTCAAATCTACTACAAATTTCTGAATGGCAGTGTTTACATCACAGTGTTTATCAATATGAACACATTTACCACATCACACACACTTATCATGATTCACAATCTTCTCAATGATTGTAATCCAGTATTAACGTATCCTTCGGTGATTGTGCGTGATTATTATCAGAAAGATAAAAGTGAAACACTGCCATTCAGAAATTTGTAGTAGATTTGAATCTCCAACTTGATATTACGTGAAGAAAATTTTAAAGTAATAAAGTGAAATTACTCGTTAGCTATTAACTCTAGGGCTAATAAAGGTCTATACTTTTTTACTCAGAATTCGATACTCTATCATATTACGCTATAAAAAATATAGCATTCCATTTTTAAAAATAAAGTTGACCTTCAAATCTTCGAAGTGCCTCCACTTCTAAAAAAAATAAATGCACCACATAGTGTAGCCTTATAAACCATGTAACTTTTGTATAAAACATTCTTTTGTGCAACGCATATTTTGGTCGTAAAAGAGGCGCACACGTTGCGTGGTCCACCCTGTATGAATATATTGACATTTGTCAATATCTCAATTAGTTCAGGAGTTATTAGCGTTTAAGCGTTTCAAAATGTCCAAAAGGGGAATTTTTTGGAAAATTATAACTCCTAAAAGAGAAGAGATAAAAATCTAAAAATTGGTGTGGATATTCCTTTCATGGGGTACAATTTTACAAAACAAAGTCAGGTAAATCAAAAATGGTAGGAGGCTAGATGAAATGGCGTGGAATGCCTCATACATATATTTATACAGCTATACAATTATTCCCGGTAATCTCAACGTACAGGGTATGTGGGCGTAGTACGGCTACGTTCATCCGTAGAATTCCCGCGAGAGCTCAGTTATTGGCCCGGAACCATTAATTAGCCAGATAAAGTGAAGTTACGCTGGACCTCGTAATTCCAGCGCTTACTTTCTTTTACCATTTGCCCTCGAAAACTACAGGATGTGATTGTTCCTCGAGTATCCTCGTTACCCATCGATTTTCAGAAGAAATAAAAGCAGGAACAACCCTCCATGATACTTTTCCTTCGGTCTGATCGTTTTCGGTGCAATAGTACTCATATAAAACTTTGTTTTGTTTCTTTGGCCGTCAAGAAGTTTAATTAGTTGAGTCTCGTTGAAAAGAAAAAAAAACACGATATAATTTAAACAAACTCTATGGGAATTCGTTGAAGGATGGTTTTTTTTCATTGGTGTCAAGAAGGGAAGTTACGTGCTCAATATTGACTCAATGGAACGAAATGTTTCATTAACTACTCTTACAATTAGTTCGGATTGTGGGGCGTCAGCAAACAGACAGAGCAAATGATATAGATTTTGCGTTGAAAATCAATTAATACGGAAAATCATTCCCAGAGTTACGAGAAATGTGTTGTACAGGGTGTCCGATGGCAGAGTTCAAACTTTAAAAATTCGTAAAAAAATGAATAAACAAAGTAATTAAAAAATATTTATTAAAATGAAAAGAAATCAAATGCGGATTTCAATTTTTGAAAATAACATTGTTTAAATGACGAGCTTCAAGACGCAAGCACTCTTCTAATCTATGTCGCATATTTTCAAAAACGCGCGCACAGAGATCGCTCGAAATCCTCGAAAGTTCAGTACGGATATTTTCTTTCGACTGAGTTGTAGTGGCAGGTTGGTTTTGGTAAACGACACCCTTAAGGTAGCCCCACAAAAAAAAGTCACAAGGATTCAGGTCAGGTGATCGTGCTGGCCAAGCGATGTCACCGAATCAAGAGATCGTTTTTCCAGGGAACAATTCTTTCACAGTATTCATGGACGCTTGAGAAGTGTGCGCAGTGGCGCCATCTTGTTGAAACCAGCTGTTTCTCTTCAAGAGAGGACTGTTGCGAAGTTCTTCCGTAAAGAAGTTGTTGATCATCGCACAATATCTCTCGGAGTTGACCGTCACCGTCTGGCCACGATCAATTTAAAAAAAATAGGGCCCGATGATTCCGTTCCCCGAAATAGCGCACCAAACAGTGACCTTTTCAATATGCAGTGGCTGCTCATGCACTTCTCTTGGATTTTGGAGACTCCAGTAACGAAAATTTTGCTTGTTGACATAACTTCCAAGATGGAAATGTGCTTCGTCGCTATAAAAAATGTTTCTTAGTCGTGTTTCGGTGAAAAAAGTCTCCAGCATCTTTTGAGCATAAGTTATTCTTGTTGGTTAGTCACTGTTGTTCAATTTTTGAATTATTTGGATTTTATATGGATGAAATTTTATTTTTTTCTTTATAATTTCGTGCAGTGTCGATTTTGGAATACCCAAAACAGACGAACGCACTCTCAATGACATTCGTGGATTTTCTAAAACAGAATCACTCACACGTTGGATGTTTTCCGGAGTTGATACAGAGGCTGCTTGATTTTGGTGATGCCTTTTTACAGCCGAGCCTGAAGCTCTAAATCTTGCTACCCAACAAATTTATCGATGGCGCGTCACTTATTCGGCGAATGTTGTAGCGGTTACAGAATTTACGCCACGCCAAAGTAAGCGAAACACGAATAGTTAAATACACCTCCACAGCGAAAGCACGTTGCTCTCCAGACCAACGCTCCATGGCGACTAAAAAATCCGTAACGCACGCGACGTCAGCTACCCGCCCCGCACTCCTCTTGCACCTCGCGTTTTAAAGTTATGATCATTTAAAGTTTGAAATCTGCCATCGAACACCCTGTATATATTTGTTGGTATTATCCGGATGATAATGAAGAAAACGTATATTTCTGACAATTAGAATAAGTGTAGGGTAGGGAGGGGCATGTCGAGCAGTCGGATAAGTTGGGCAATCGAAATATCTGGAAAACTAAACACCGCACGTGGGTGCATCAAATGGCGAAAAGAGAGGTATGGGGGAGAGGAACACATCACGCTGTCGCCCGTTGCCATGCGGCGCACGAGACGGTAACACGGGACGTTTCATTGTTTTTGCACCCAAATGTGGAAAAAAAACGTGATTGAAAGTTTTTGTTCTACCATTGTATGAGAAAAAATATTTCAAAGTTCATTGCAATTAATGTTAATGTTTCAAAACTTAACTAATTAACAAGCAACTGTTGGTTTATTACTGCATTGTACCAAATTATGTTGCATACGTCTGATTTTTAAATGGAATTCTTACTTTGCTCAACTTACCTCATACCCATGCTCAACTTACCCCACTATCGGGGAAGGTTGAGCAAATATGGCCTTAGTCACTTGAGAGCGATTATCTGTGAAACAATGGGGATAACAGGAATTTCGTCTACAAATTTTTTTTTCCCAGATAAATTTCCTATTGACCACAGTAGGTTTCATTTTTATACGGCAGACTGTTAAAGAATTACAGGGCGATATTTCCAAACTTCCTCAACATGCTCCTTCCTGCCCCGCAGGGCAATCATATTTGAGATGCAATGGTGTCCGAATATTAAGGAGGGAAACCCTTTAGACGCCCGAAAATGAGTTATTTTTCATGAATTTTTTTAAAGGTGATAAAATAATTGCATCATTTAAAAATGTTGACGTTATGTTATTACAACTTTCACGTGTTTAATTTTTTTTCTCAAACAAAACAAAATTACGACATTATAAGGTATTCCTCTAGGCGTCTTTTGCGTGATATCGAAAAATGCTTTATTTGTCTGATTTTTTCTATTTATCTGAAACAGAAATGGAAAATATTTGTCGATTATTGACATGTGTAGGGGAAAGATATACCTATAAAAATATAAAAAAAACATCAAATAAAAAATTAAGTAGGCTTTTTAGTCAAATTTTCTCATTTTTGACTATTTTCTCGACAATTATGACCCCGAAAAGGTAATTTATTTACGCGATCACTTTAAAACTTTACGTATATCCTTCCGATAATGTTATAGTGAGAAACCTTCCAAAATTTCAGCCAGATCGATCAATAAGTTTTTGAACTATAACACGAGCAGTTTTTGAAAATGCAGTTTCGAGACAATCGCGTTCAAAGTTTCCGTAGTTCATAGCATACGGTCCCGGCGCGCTCTCGCCAATGTCCTATAACTTCGTAAATATTTCATATTTCGATTTTTCGATTTTCCAGTATACTCTTAATATATTATACTTTGGAAATATGTGAAAAAAATCGATTTTTGAACATTGTAAAGGGATTTTGCCCCCTTAAATCGAGTCACTGTACATTACTTGAGAGTGTCCTTGTTCGCAATGTATTCCGATCAGAACATTGTAATTTCAAAGCATAGAGTGTAAGCCGTAAAAAATGATTTTATCTTCTCAGTCTGTTTCATGAAAGGGCCCGCGTCATGTGAATCAGACGAGGCAGGCCGACACAAAAGTAGGGAATGCCCGGTTACATTTTTGCACCGGTATTATCGGCTTTATCCGACAATATTAATATCGTTATTAAAATAATCGATTATTCCGTTCGTCTATTATTTCTTCCTACCAAAACAATCTATCTGTCTTGCCGTTGTCTTGTATTTTTCTTCTTTTCTTTTTCTTTCCTCTAAATGCATCCAAAAAGCTCTCTTAAGAAAAAGATCTATGCTCGAAGCTTTTATCACCGGAGAGAAAGATGAACGCCCGGTAATTTTTCCAGTCGGGCAAAAGAGTGAAGAGAAAACCCGTGAAGGGAGAGAGCGTTGAGGTCGTCGACGCGTGCGTCTCGTCTCTTCCACGTTATTTATCGCCCCATCGAATATATAACGCACTCGCTCTGTGCATAAGTGTGCTCTATATGTATATATATATATATATATATATATATATATATATATATATATATATATATATATATATATATAGTAGCGTGGCGCTAGAACGAGACGAGGGTGGCTGGGTGACATCGGGGAATTTCTTCCTGCAACTTTTCCAAGCTGCGTCTCGCTCGCGCTCAGTCATCCAGCTTCCCATGTGCCTTCTTCCGTTCCTTACGCTTCCTGCGTGAGCATCTCGAATCCCGGACGGAAAAATCCGGTGAGTCAGAGCTATTGAAATCAACCCCCCTCTCCCCCTGATCCGAAAAGATCGCGGGCGGCAAGTAAAAAGAAACTGCCATCGTTGTATTCCACGGGATCTTCGATCGTTCATTTTCGAACGATAAACTCGAGAAAACTGCTGATTAAATTCGCAAGAAAAATTTCGCTGCGTACACGAGTGCCATTGTTCTTAAGTCCACGAAGAATCAATTGAAGTATGAAGAGAAGAAAAATAGGAAACTCCGCAGTTTTCTTTTTTCTATTAATTCAGTTTACGATATTGGAACTGGTAAATCTCCAAAGGAACATTTGAGACCTTCGCTTGATGATTCTTTACGTATAAGTGAGGCCGAAGAAACATTCTTAACGTACAGGTAATTTGCCATGCTTATATCGCTTTTTCGGAACATAAGGGGTGACTCAAGATTACCTGATATTTTTAATTGCGCGCCATTTTTTTGTGGCGAACATAGAGCAGTAATCTTTGACAACTGGCATCAGGAAGTATTGAGGTTTAGTCATGGAGAATTACACGATCGAGCAACGCATAGAAATTGTAAAAATTCAATGCAAAAAAATATGCAGTTGTTGAAGACGAAGTTTCCATGGTCGTGTTATATTGCGCCGCGGCGATGTAAATTGGCCACCAAAATCGTGCGATTTGACGCCATTGGATTTCTTTCTATGGGAATTTCTTGAAAGGAAACGCGTATGCCAATGATTCACAGACCATTCCGGAGCTTAAGGAAGCAATTGGTCGCACGATTAATGAAATTAGCCGGCAATTGTACCAAAATGTTATTAAAAGGTTCGTCAAAAGCGTGAACGTTTGCAAACAGGGACGAGGCGGCCATTTATCAGATATTGTGTTCCACACATAACCTCCATGTTTGTTAATTTGTTAACTTCTTTATATTAAAATAAAAATATTCGTACTTTTCAAATAAATAATACGTTTTATTAATAAATAAAAATGTCACGTCATTTTGAGACACCCTTTATAATGATTGCTTCACAATTTTTCCACATGCCATCATATGTACTCTGAAGCGAGGAAAAAGAATTCGGGATGTAGAGAAGCGGCGAAGACACACTAGGCAAATGATTTGTTCAAATTAACTAAATGAGAAATATTTTTTTATTGTGCAGAAACACCAAAACCCGTATTGCTTTATTTGAGAAAATGAAGAAGGCGACTTGTATAAAATACTACTAGATTCAAATATACATTTCTATAATAGTGGCAGGATCCTCGTATATGAAGAAATAAAATAATTGTTTAAAGGGTCTGCAAACGTTTGACATTTAAAAAATACGATTTTTTTCTTGTATAGTTTTATAGCTTAAGGGAGTTTAACTTTAAGGGCAGGTTACCTTTCATGACGATGAAAAAATCGATTTGTTTTACGTGATTTGTATTTTCAAAGTCTTTAGAACACGTGAGTAAAAGGATATTTTCATATCTAGAGTATTTTAGAATTTACAGCCTTAAAGTTAAACTTAAAATTCTTTTTTTCTGGAAACCGCATTTTTCAGCTGTACAGCTAGAACGGATGAACCGAAAGGAAGTTTAATTTGCGGGGCCATCAGGAATCGATTTTTGTCAAAAATTGATTTAGAAAATTGGTTTTTTTGTAAACGGCTGCCATTTTATTATCCAGGGGTTTTCAGAAAACAAAAAAAAACGATAAGGCCCCCCAAATTTCCTCGAATTTCATAATTTTTAACCCGTTTTCGTGTCAGATGAACTGGCGAGGCTGTGGAGCCCTCCACGCAGACCAAAACACGCCGTGCATGTGGCTATATTTTACGGGAGCTGGAGCCGCCATTTTGGATTTTTTAAAATAAATTAAACTGGAATTTATTCTCTATTGATAGAAGAATAGAATACGTTGAAACCCATTTCCAAAAGTATTTATTTTATATAAAAAAAAATTCCCGAAGTTCATGCCTTTTTCATGCCTCTCGATGGTAAACGGCCCTTAATTTGCCAAACAGTAAAAATTCAAAAAATTGCCACGCTGCAATTTACTCTCTTTTCTTTTGCGTTTTTCTCGAAATTGTGTTTTTTGAAACGATGTGCGACGTACCTCAAAATTTATTTATCCAATTCACTTTAAATTCGGGCAAAACATAGCCAATAATATTTTTTATTCCACTCGGTACGATAATGGACGTTTTGCGCACGCTTCGCGTGAGTAAAATCCCATTTTCGCACCGCCTACAATAAAATTTCGTATAATACTCGACGAAAAAAACTTTTTCTAGCCTGGTATGATTGCAACACTCGCCTTTGGCTCGTGCTGAAAATTCGCACTCCTTAGAAAAAGTTTTTTCGTCCTCGTGTTATAATGTACTATTATGACATGAATATGGATAGGTTTTGATATGTTTATACATTTATCAATAAGAAATGATTAAAATCGTTTTTTTTTCTCGTAAATCGTACTTTTTTTTTGCTTCGGTTTGCTATTTTCGTAATTTTCAAAATTTCCAAAAAGTATCCGGTCATACGAAAGTTTTATTATCATTCTAACAGTATATATATTTTTTTCTTCAGATCATTCTAATTGTCAGATCCACCTAAACCGATTGACAATGCAGCAATGGCGGCAGATTATTTAAATAATAACTTCATTGCTCTTCAATATTTTTCAATAAAAAAAACTCAAACCTGGCAACAGTATGTATTAATTCTGTATAAAAGCCCGGATCTCGTCATTACAATACTCTCAACAGAAAAAAAGATTGAAAATTGACCTATTTTCTAGGCTCTAAGCTTATGGAGACCCCGTAGGCTAAATATCGAATTTGATTGCTCGAATGAAAAGGACTGGGAGCAAAAAAGCATATGCAATCAACGTTATCCTCGACAATATATCTATATATATTGTTTATGATAATGTTGATTTCATCATCGAAAGACACCCAATTTTTCATTCTAAGAAACTTTACAGCTAGACAAGGATATGTTGTTCGAGGGTATATGAGTCCATAACCACAACCCTAGGAATTATGAAACGCGGCGAGGGAGAGCGCGAAAGAGAAGCAATAAAAGAAAAAAAAAAGTGATTCTGGCAATGTTTCAATCTCTCTGTGCGCATCCACTCGCAGGATTCGTGGGAGAAAGTTATGACATATTATACAGAGTGTTGTGCCCTATATGACTTGAACACTATTCTGAACGTGAACACATTTCGCATGTGACAATATCCTTTAGTTGTTTTTCACAAGTATGGGAGTCACTATTCTGAACGTGAACACATTTCGCATGTGACAATATCCTTTAGTTGTTTTTCACAAGTATGGGAGTCTGTATCCATACCAAAATTGAATATGTTGATTTTCCAAATTCTCGAACACCGAAATGGTATTTGTGTGTGTCCCCCCCCCCCCCCCCTCCTCTCTCGCAGTCCCTCTCTGTCTCTTTCGTACCCGATATCTATAGAAACGTATTATATTGCGGGGACCTCGGAAGCCTTCGAGCCCTATGATCATGAATTATTCACGTGTGTGCATGCCGCTCAAGCGTCACTTCGTTTGAAAATTTCTTTTTAATAAATGGCTTCTGAATTTTTTTAGCTCTCCCTTAATTTGTTCATTCCCCTGAAACTGACATCAGGAAGTCACAATTATAAATGAAGTCGAGGCTTAAATCGAGAAAAAGTGTGCAGTGTTTGTTCTTTAATTCGTTCGTTTCTTTATATCTCTTTTGCCAAACCATCCCGTTCTATGTGACATTTGTCGCTTCGCTCTTTCCAGTTCGTTAAAAATTCCCCAAGTAGTTGCCCAAAGATGCTCTTTCCTACAACCCACTGCTATGTTTCATGTTTGCACAAGGGCACAGGGAAACTGAGACAAAATGCAGGCGACTATATTTTATAGAGTTTCAGTTGCGGCACTATGGAAAACAATCGAGGTTGCCTGCCACCCAGTAGTCAGCACGCCAGTGCGCGATTAGGCAGTCACCCATCCAAGTATTGGTCCTATTGTCGGGTTTTTCTTTGTATTATATACTTTAAAAAAAACATTTGCTGCATATACGAATTCTTCGGCCATGGACGTTCAATTAAATGTTGTGTTAGGGTGACAACAATATTTTTCGGCAAGACAACCATCTCTTTGGCCATGGACGTTAATAACTGTTGTGACAAAAAACTATATAAAACTTCCCTTTCGCCTTAACGGGTTACACCACCCTGAGAGGTTAGAACAAGACTCGGTATTCATGAATATTTTGTAGCTAAACTAATGCTTTTTTTTATTTCTATCTTTACACTCTTTTACTATATGTTTTTACTTTCACCTTGTATTTTTTTAATAAAAAAATATTGATAATTGGCAGAGATACACACCTCCGCGCGCGTCAATTTTTTTTCCACTTTCAATCTGTGGGAATCCTTATGGCCTCACGGTTCATCTGAAACATAAAAGAATGAAAATATTTCGTTGAGTTAGATTAAATACACGGCGCTACATAGGATTTTCTAGAAAAAAAATGGATTTTTCACGCAAAAATTTATGTTCGTTTTTCACATAAAATTTCGACTTAAAAACATTGATTAAACAAAAACGGTTAACATTAGAAAAAAAATCCTGCGTATGGATTGAGATAATTATGTTACAAATGTGTGGTATAAATTTCAAATCAATCGGAATAGCTGTTGTTGAGTTATCTTTACCGCAAATTCGAAAAATGTCGTTTCGAAAAAAACGCGTTTAAAGTTCTGACGCGGCTTCAACAGTAAAAAAATATTGAAAATTCGTGATATACCTTGTTGTATAGTCAATCGGTGATTCCTGCTCCATACTAGGGTCCTTCCTCAGCAAGTTGGTGGTCCTCGAGAGATAATCTTGACCTTCTCCGAGCTGTTCTAGCCTCTTTTGTAGTTTCTTGCGCACGTTTTTCAGCAAGCCATATACGGTGCTTGTCTTCAACATTACACATGTCATAACAATTATTTCCGATGGTTATGTTTAATACATGTAATATTAATAAAATATTACTATAGCCATCATTATAAATACATGTAGCGATATAAGTAGCTATTTCAACTACTTTCATACCACTGAAACTTATTTTCGGTGCGATTTTCCATAACATAGCGTTTATGCTTTGGGTACAGTTTTGATTATATCCAAGCAAAGGGTGAATCTATCTAAGAGAGCGATGCACAGAGCGATAGAAAAAAATTAATATCTTTGTTAATATTGTGGTACAGACTTCGCATTTAGTTTGGAATTTTCTTTAAGGTTCAAACAATGAGAAAAAAATTAAAATAAAAAATCGATTTTATACGTGACTATTAAATATATCAAATAATTTTTATTTTCGACAATCACATTATAGGTTTATGAACAAATTTTTGAAAAAAAAATAATAAAAAAATGTCGGCGATATAGGTCGTCTACGCAACCGATTTTGATCAAATTCATACCACATATTCTGGATAATATTATCTAGGATGCAGCATACGATTTTTTTGATTGAATGGCGCGTTCATTTTTTATTCATTTTTAAAACTCACCATTTTGGTAAAAATCGGAGTTTTTTTTCAAAAAGCTGTCTACAAAAAATATAAATAAAAAATTTTCCTTATGCTACAATTTAGCTATTACCTTTTTTTACAAAAAAAAAAACAGTTTTTAAAATTTATCAGATGATGCCTGACAGAGAAAAAAATTATAAAAATATATTTGAGAAAAAGAAAAATTATTTTATATATTTAATAGTCGCGTCAAATAAAACAAAAAGTGTTATACCTCTTTTTTCGAGCGCCGAGGTGGTGTGGCCCCTTAAACGACAGTTGGGTCGTTAGTGCACGAGCGTAGAATTCGCCCATGCGACATTTTTCCTTCGCAGTATATGAAAAGTACACTGTGGGTGCGTAAAAAAAACAGGGTCGCCGGTTTTATAATTTCAATTATAAACGTAATTAGATGAAGCGTGGGTGGAACTGGCCGAGGTCCGAGCTCTCCAAACAGTTACACTTTTTTTCATCCATATGTACATATATCACGACAGATTTTTCATTCTGAAAAAGTGTATGGTATAAAGCTGTGTTTCACCCTCTTATAAAGTTTCGTACGGCCCTTGTGTCCATTCCGGAATCGAGAGCGTGCCACCGCACCTCACTAGGGAATGTTTTAACGAAAATTAAAATGTCTCCAGCGCGGTGCGAATATCCTGGTTACTGACACCAGACCACTGACCGCATCGCGCCCTCTTTACGTACCACGCTTTCCTTCTCTCTCGTCTTTTATCCCGTTGCCGTTGCAGACGCCTGCGGAAAATTCCTCGTTTCAGTCTCGCAAGGAATCAACTTGTCGTGTGTCTCGGCTATCGTGCCACGTCTCAACACCCAACATGGAATTAACGGGGCTTTCGTAGTCTTCCCTTCTTCATAGCATATCTCTCATTTCCCTCAAACTCGTTAGGCGAATATATATTCAAGCGTGGAATGAACGAAAATTCCTGCACGATACTTTTCATACTCTCGTTTCCTTCTTCTATTTTTATATACATATCTATACAATTCGTATATATCTGAGAATGATTTTGAAGACGTTGGAACTTGCATAATGTTGAGCGTGGGACAATTGGCGACGACGAGAACGATCCTCGAAATTAAATGTCTTTGGAAACACTTTTCTCCATATGCACTTTAAAAAAAGTTTATTTGCTTCAAGGTATTCCTTTCACAAACTCGAATACATAACAATTAACTGATTTTCGTCTATAATGAAGTAAGAATACATGTCAGTACCAGGTGTACACGTATGAAATGCGGATTTCAGACAACAGATGGTACACCAATGCAGTTTGTGCTATAAAGATTTGACACTGCGCCATTTTGTTGTGTCATTAACAAGTGTCAGACGCGCACGAGTGATAAATTGGAAAAGTGTGTGCATAGTGTTGTGTTGTTGTGTTCAATATGTCGAAATTTATACCGAACAAAGAGCATTCGCCGACAGCATTAATTTTTTGTTTTCATTTGAAGAAAGCTGCTGCTGAATCATACCGATTACTTCGAGAAGCTTATGGTGAACATGCTCCATCACAAGATACGTCTGAACGATGGTTTCGGCGTTTCAAAAGTGGTGACTTCGATGTTTCAAACAAGGAACATGGAAACCCGCCAAAAAAATACGGAGATGTGGAATTGCAAGCATTGTTGGACGAACATGATTCGCAAACGCAGAAACAACTCGCCGAGCAATTGGGCGTTAGTCAACAAGCTGTTTCCAATCGGCTACGAGAGATGGGAAAGATTCAGAAGACCGGTAGATGAGTATCACATGAGTTGAACGACAGGCAAATGGAAAAGCGCACAAACACATGTGACATTTTGCTCGCTCGGTAAAAAGGAAGTCGTTTTTGCATCGCATAGTTACAGGGGATGAAAAGTGGATTTGTTTTGAGAATCTCAAGCGCAAAAAATCATGGGTAGACCCAGGCGCACCATCCACATCGACCGCAAGACCGAATCGCTTTGGCAGAAAGACGATGTTCTGTGTTTGATGGGATCAGAGGGGCGTGGTCTATTATGAGCTGTTAAAACCTGGGGAAACGGTTAATACTAAAAATTACCAACAACAATTGACCGATTTGAACCATTCGCTGCTTGAAAAAAGGCCAGAATACCGAAAGAGGCAACACAAAGTCATTTTTCTTCATGACAATGCTCCATCACATACGGCAAAACCGGTTCGCGACACGTTGGAAACACTCAGCTGGGAAGTTCTACCCCATGCGGCTTACTCACCAGACTTGGCTCCTTCCGATTACGACTTGTTTGCATCGATGGGTCACGTACTTGTTGAGCAGCGCTTTGGTTTGTACGAAGATGTGAAAAAATGGCTCGATGAATGGTTCGCAGCAAAAGGGGAAGATTTTTACTGGCGTGGTATTCACAAATTGCCCGAAAGATGGGAAAAATGTATAACAAGCGATGGAGCATACTTTGAATAAAGCACTTTTTATCATTCTTCCGAATTTAACGTGTTTTTTTTTTAATCCGCATTTCATACTTGTACACCTGGTATACTGGTAAAATTTCAAGCCAAATTATCGAAATTGAACAAAAATGACGACTATAATCATTGTTTAATTCATAGGACACTTTATGGAGATAACATGCTGCCCACATTTCTATCTAATAATTTATATACTAGATAACTCAAGATGTCTGATATGAACTGCGTGTAAAAAAAATCGTAAGATTCCGTAACGACGATAAAAAAAGTGGGTCACCGAACCTTCAAGGACAGGTTACCGTTCGTGACGATGAAAAATTCTATTTTTTAAACATAATTTTCATCTTTAAAGTGTTTAGAACACGTGGGTAGAAGGATATTTTTATATCTAAAGTATTAAAAAAGTTACAGCCTGTTGAGCGGAACCGTCCGGCGGTTGAGAAACAGGTAGCTGAAGTGCTCGGAGCGCCTTTTGCGTTTTTCTGGAAACAACATTTTTCAGCGCGCAGGGCGCTCGGAAGCTTCAACGGGTGGACCGATTCATATGAATGTTTGCGCAATTGAAAGGAAATTCAGTTTGCTGGGTGATCAGGAAGCGTTTTTTGTCGAAAATTGATTTAGAAATATATTTTCGTCCATGGAAGCAAAAAAAATTGGGTTTTTTTTTCAAACGGCTACCATCTTGTTATCCAGGGGTTTTTCTGAAAACAAAAAACTATAAAGCCCCCGAAATTTACTCTAGTTTAATCATTTTTAGTCCATTTTTTGTTTAAGATGGACTGACAAGGCTGCGGAGCACGCCATTTTTTTTTTCATAAATAAAATTGGAATTTGCCATTGATTGATATAAGAATAAAATACGGTGAAATCTATTTCGAAAAGTATTTATTGTATTAAGAATAAGAATTCCCGAAGGTCATGCATTTTTCATGCGTCTCGACGGTAATCTTGCCTTAAAGAAAATTTTAATAATAAAACTAAGAAAAATGTCATTAGTAGAAGAATTTTCGTAACGGCGATTTTTCAGAGAAAATGTAAAAATCTACAAAATTGAGGAGACATTTTTTATTCCCGTTTATTGTTAGGTATAATTGATTGTATCTTAGTTTTATTAAGGGTCACTGTAATTTAATAATCATTCAGAAGGGCGCTGCTTATACGCCCACAAAATACGGCTCTCCACGAAAAGAATACTGGACAATTGGTGAAGTATTACCATTTGATTCAAATTTATACAGTCAATTTTTTCTCATATATTCAATGCACCTTCCAAATTTTGTGTGTTTGGTATGATTTTTTTTACGAAAATTTGAGTTTAACACGTGAAAGAAAAAAAAACGAGGGATCGCGACATCCTCGCGAATATTAAGTTCCATCACTTACGTTCCTTAATGCGTTTCGATGCGTGGGCAATGGAGGCAAGGGAGTGTCTCCGCGCCTGGCATTTTATGGCCTCAACTTTTTTGCCCTCGTGTTTTTTACCATCACGGAATCGCGCAAAGTGTATTCAGGTTAATTACCATCTATTAGCTCGCATGCTTCAGTATATAAAATGTACCTGTATACAGACGTATCCATGTGTAGGTACACGCGCTTGTATTGCATCATTATATACATACAGCTCTTGTCTACGAATATCCTCGTTGATAAAAGTATCAAGCAATGCCCGTTTAAAACAATTTGATTTGATTTTCATCCGAATGGATCTACTTATGACGACTGGATAAGTCGATTCAAACGGGCATTGCTTCATACTTTTCCGTGCGGAAATTGATTCCGCGCTTTGATCGGGCCCATCTTAATTTTCTCTAATTTTGTTAAGGCCCTAGTCTAGAAGCCCCGCATGGGCCATCCAGTGGCCGGTCACACTTCGCTACCGAGGGCCATTGAAGGCAAAATAATCAGGGCCTTTAAAATTGCCTCAATGGTGCCTCATAAAAATTAGTACAGCCATATGCGTACGTGCGTGTGTGTGCACTGTGAAAAAGAAATGTGTTATTTCAATACATTTGAGGCTTAAAATTCTGACACACACTTTGACACGTTTGATCCTGCGTTGTTCCAAAGAACGCACTGCATGCGTGTTGGTTCAAGGTATCACAGCTCGTCTACCAAAGGCATGGTTTAATTATTATATTTAATCGATATCGATAATTATTATGCCACGAAATTCTTTACTCAAGCAATTTACTGATTTGCCCCTATAATAGCAAAGTCTAGGAGTATTGGGGAAATCGCTACTAGGGAATCTACAACTATACCTCTGAAAGGCCTTTACTCGGTTTCCGTACTTAGACCATAGTTTTAGTCAACCTACCTACCCTACCATTCCATAATAGGGGCCCGGTCCGGTTCTTTTACGGAAAACCCTACTATAGAATCCACAAATAATCCCTTGAATGCCCTGAATTGTGTTAGGGATGCCCTGCCAATTTTCCGCAAGGGTTGATCAGGAAAAATTGCATAGCCATGAAACAAAGTGCAGAACGATTTTTTGTTCTTATATTAATTATTAACCCTTGAACGCATGTAAGGGGTAGAAGCCCATCCCAGTCTATTTTTAAAGTGCGCTTCTAAGCTATACATCAACACTGTCAACTGGGGACCGTGATCAAAATGCAGGTTCACTACCTGGCTGTGAGAGAAGGTCGACAGTGGCATCAATTGCACACTGCCCGCGTTAAAACGTTGATAGGATCCAATTCAAGACGCTTTTACGTTGACTGACTGCCCTGATAGGGTACTTATAAGGTAACCTAATAGCGTCCTGCTAGAAAGTGTAACGTTCTGTTACATATGGGCCTTATCTGGTTGCCTGATCAGACCGTAATCAGGTGGCCCGATCAGGTTTTTATAATGTTGCCTCATCAGGCCATCATAATGTTGTCTGATCAGGTCATTAGATTACTGCCTTAGGTAACCAGTACACATACATGCTCGTACGTGTTGTATATATTGTAAAGGGCGTCTCAAAATGACCTGACATTTAAATTTATTAATAAAACGTATTATTTATTTGAAAAGTACGAAAATATTTATTTTAATATAAGGTAGAAACATGGAGGTTATGTGCGGAACACATTATCCGATAAATAGCCGCATCGTTCCTGTTTGTAAACGTTTACTCTTTTGACGAAATTTTCAATAACATTTTTGCATAATTGCGGACTAATTTCATGATTGATGCGTCCAATTGCTTTCTTGAGCTCCGGAATGGTCTGTGGATTATTGGCATACACTTTCCCTTTCAGGGTTCCAGTGGGAGAGTACATACTAACCGGCAACGACCTGCACGTTCCGGCAACATTGCGGAACGGCTCCGGCCGACATTCTCGCAAGGAATGTTTTTATGGTCCGTTACGGTACGTGTCGGTGCTTGTCTGCCAGTCTGAATTAGAGAACGGTAGAAGACGGACCGAGCGCAGCAAAAATGAATCGGGAAAAATTAATTGAAAGCGTGAAATCATAGGAAGCATTGTATGTAATGAGCCACAATTTTAAGGACTTAGGCCACTCTAGAGGCCAAAAAGGGCATATTTTGTGCTTTTTTTTCAGCGAAACTATAAAATAAATCGGCATTAAAAAATAGGGGTTTTATTATATACGTGATTGACTATACAAAATGATTTTTTCACAGCGATACATGTTAAAATGGCGCCTGTGCAGCATTTTTCCGATGACGCCTTTATTACTAGAAAGACAACGGCCGGACCAACAGCTCCTATAATGTTTGAGTTATGATGAGACACGAAATATTTTTCGATTATATATAAGAATAGCTATAGAAGTACGTAGGATGTTTTTGATATATTGTTTTTTGTCAAAATGGCGCATTTCTAAAACAAAAAGTATAAAATGCCATGAGAAAATCGTCAGAAAATTGTCGATAAAAAAGGAACTATGCAATATAATAAAAAAAATCCTACGCAGTGCCTCAGAAAATGTAATTTTAAATATACAGTTAAAATTTCAAGTGAATCGGTTGAAATTTTTTGAGTTATGAGTCCGGACTTGAAAAATGTATTTTTGAGATAATCGCGTTTAAAGTTAGTAGAAAGTCATGATATGAAACAAGAGGGCTTGCGTTAGAATTCGAAAATCGAGTACTTAGAGATTTTTCACACCCATAATCTTTTGGAATATAATTTTATAGGTACTAAGGTACATTTTTAACAAAAAAAATCGATTTTTGGAAAATCCTAAAGTGGCCTAAGGCTTTAATAAATCATAAAATGTAGACTTCGGCATTCGAAAATATTGGTAAAACATGTCGTCACATTTTCATAAATCTTTAAAGTCCAATGTTCTCCCTCTGGCTTTCTTTTCTTTAATATTGGGTGTACCCATATTCGTTTACGTTTTTTTCCCGATTTTTTGCTTCCGCTTTCATCGAAGTAAAGCTATAAGAGCTAGTTCATCGTCACTCTACGATGGATTCATTGCGACTGCTGAATGTTAAGGAGTTACATGGGTTTGAACATTTCAAAAAATCCATTTTTTTTTCATTTTATTATCCAATAGTACAATATGTCTAGAATATTCTCCCAACGTTTTAAGTCAATCGGAGTAAAAGTCTAAGAGAGAGAGTCTTTGGGAATTCCCCCCGTTGGGAAAGACCGGCCAGGAGCGATGCAAGTATATGCCTTTTTCTCAAAACACTATTTTTGAAGTCGGTGGACACGATTTCTCAAAAATTAATGCACCGATCTTATTGAAATGCTGCACACTTCTTCAAAATAGCATTGATTAGTGATTGAAGGCAGTGTAGTGTAAATTGTACCAAAAATTGAACTATTTTGCATACAAGTCTGCCAAAAATTCAAATTTCAATTTTTTTTTAAATCCTTCGTTCAATCACGAGCTATACTTATCTAGTAACAGAAAAAATTTGGTTTTGCAATTTCAGATAAAGCTATCATGAGTTATCCTGACCACCACGAGGACGCTTTTTTTTTGAGGGGTCTCCGGAAACCAGGTTCCATCCGCTGAATTGTCCAAATTTTTGGATGAACTTTTTTAAAAATATTGTTGAAATGTTGCTCTTTTATGTGCTTAACATTTTGAATAAAATAATTTATATATGATTAAAAAAAAACAGAGAAAATATGTTTTTTTTGGCTTCGAAACCCACGTAACCCCTTAACTGACGGATGCCTGTCGATGCAATTTGAACATATGCGTAAAATTGTCATGCCGGTGCTGGTACGTGCCGTTGCCGTTACGTGACGGTCCGTGCCTTGTAGTGTGAATCCACCTTAAGCGCATAGGATCGCAAGCTTCGGGTTTTTTTGCCAACGATTCCAAAGGGCCGCCTGCGAAGAGCACAGAACAGTGCCTTGTTGCATTTGCCCGACAGGAGAATGAGTTGAATGTACGATTTTTTTATATTCTAATTTTTATCATTATTATTAATTATATACTATTTTCTCAATAAACAAATTGAAAATGATACGAAAAACCCCGGTAAACATTTTTTTCTGTTGCGTTTCCATTGCATTTTTCCGTATTTTCATCATTTTCATATCCCACAATAAATATATTTTTCGAACGGAATAGAATCCAACAATTTTTTTTTTATAAGCTCAATGTTTTTTTTTTCTTCAAAACGCCGTACGACATATGAGGATCCGGTAATTAGAATAAAAAATGAATTTTATGGTTAAAAAATGCGATTTTTGCTGGTTTTCGGCCTATTTTGGCACTTATACTGGTTTTTCACGAAATAAATGTTAATAAATCCGAATTCACGTTACACCATTTTCTTCCTCATCGAAAAACGAAGAACGTCATGTATTGATGTTTCTCTTGATTGTTGAATGGAGAGATTGTGGCTAAAAGAAACCCGTGGGGTGGATATCTGCCCCATCATGAATTAGAAAGATAGAAAAAAAGATACGAGTTCTAGGGTTCAATAAAATCCAATGATTGTTATACAATTTTTTTTTCAAAATGTCGTAACTATCCGATTTTTTGGCTTGATTTAAAGCACAGCCGCGGTATGTAAATACAGTCTATCGGGATTTCATAACTTCATGTGAAGAGATTCGTGTAAGTTTTTTCGGTGTTCTAAAATAAAGTCGTCCAGCTATTCAAAATTATCTTTAGCAAATCTTAATGGCACACTGTAACGTTAAGGTCGAAGTTTACAGCGCGCAGTCGTGACGATCAAGATTTTCCAATGCCGCCTACGCTCACGTAAAATCCTCGGAAATATATAGTGTACTATATAGTATCGATCGTAAAATTTCATCATGAAAATTGTCGATAAAATTGCGCAAGAGTACCAAGTGTGGTCACGTATAAATTTAGCAAATCATCATCCAGATTGTCACAGTGTTTTATTGTTGTACAATCAAAACTCAACGTAAAGGGCTCTCTAAGGCTGCAGGAAATGTATCCACGGAATTGAATTCTTCGAATGTCTTCTTTTTACTGCGGCATTGACGCCACATGTGCGGTATATTTATTCGAAAGCAAAGAAACATAGGTATCTACTTTTACCAAGCGTCGAAACTTTCTATTGTTTCTACTATTGCCGACGGATGGTAAGTTATCGGCAGCTTACCATCAGTCGGTAACTTACCACCAAAAAGAGTCGGTAACTTACCACCAGAAGACAAGACATTTGGAATTTCTCGTAAAAGATGTATTCTAACTTACCATAAGTCGGTAAAGAAGATTTGCAGCAAACCTCTAGATTGGATTCCGATTTTTTTTACTGCCACGTAAAAATCAGGATTTATCTATCAACAATTTGTACTATACCGCCAATGCCCTTCCGACCGACCGAATGGGATTATCTCGTACGAGCTTTGACGTTATAAGCGCACAGCAAAATACTTTACGTGATTTATTAGCGGGGATGTTGAAGGTTGGAAAAGGGGGTTGAACGATTATGATATTAGGGATTGTGGGAAGTAGGTCAATGGGACCAACGCACAGGAGATTAAGGGATTACATAACTCGAAGAAACAAGAGGGGTTCGTTAATATTTTGCAAGTCCAGAAGAGGATAAACGAAGCTACGGTATATCCGCATACAGTGTCAAAAATAGAAGCTGAGATATGTCAAGTTAGGGCTATAACATCCTTTAAGGTGTTACACCATCATTGCGCTCGGAAAAGTAGGTATAAAAATAAACATTTCTTTTTTAAGCGGGTATTAAATATATAGAGTAATTTTTATTATTCACGAATATATTATAGTTTTAGAAACAAACAAAAAAACGAATAAAAACAATTGAAAAATGGCGAAGATATAAGTCGTCTTCTCAAAATCTTTGCCGATGGTGGCATTTTTTTCTCTGTCAGGGATCGTCTGAAAAATGAGAATAAAAAAATTTCTTCTGAAGAAAAGTACCGTGGATTGGGATTACTTTGATCAATTTTCAAATGAAAATAAATATATCTCCTTAAATAATATCGTAAATTTTTTTTTTTAAATGGAAACATCAACTTCTATTAATCTTTTTATCTTCCAAATTACAATTTAATAGATTTGAAACTAAATGAGAAAAAATAATAATTAGTCTTGAACAAAATTATACTCAGGGTGGGGTTACTTTGGTACCCGCCTTTTTCATAATGAGAATCGGAAGTAAAATAAAGCAAATAAAGTAAAATAATTAAAGTAAAATAAAAGAAGAAGAACAGATCATTTATATCTCTAAAAAAAATGTTGTCAATATAGGCGTCTTTTTTTTTTAACCGCGTCTAGAAAAGTACCTTCGAAAATCGGCGAAATCGCGTATATAAGGCCTTAATATCAAATGGGAATTCATAATTTTTATCGATAGGTTTCGGCAAGAATGATCAATCAATGTTATCGATTTCAAACAGATCTCCTTTAATTCTCTTGAATCTTGCTTTACTTCCAGCTGATTTAAAACCTTCCACTAGTAAAGGGTCTAATTCCATTATTTGGCAAATATACTTATACGTTTTTTTGTTTTGCCACGACTGAGAATACTGAAAGTACTCTGAGACTAGCAATAAAGATAATACGTGGGGTGAAATTAATCAATGATCAATGTTACCCCGTCGAAGCGATCAAAGATACTCCAACGAAACAACCGCCGCCCATAGAATATGTTGTTGAGGTTATGCCACACAACAAAGCATAATGGTGTAGTTTAATAAACATCTGACAAGGTGATTTTTACCAAAGACATGTCATTACAACACTCAACTTGTTATTTTTGAAGTTATTCGAGCATAAAGAATAGTATAAATACATTACTTATGTTTTTTAAATTTTCACGCTCACTTAAACCCGTTCGTTCATGTTGCGTCTGAGTAATGACATGAACAGAAAATCAGGCTTGCCAATCGTAAAAAGAAAATCGGTCACCTTCAGAAACTTCTTAACTTGAATTTAAAAACAAAACAAAGTTTTTATCAAAGTAATCCCACAAATCACAGTAATCCCAATCCATAGTAATAAGCTGAAGCTAAAAAAGAAACCCCCTGAAGAAAGGTACTTCGCCCTAAGCTGAAGTGTAGAACAGGGACATTAAAAAAAAATTATTTGTAGAAACGACAGCTGTTTTAAAAAACTCTTGATTTTCACCGAAAAGTTGCGTCCTAAAAATTGATAAAAAATGAACGCGGTAAGTAATTTTGAAAAATCCTATGCTACATTCTAGATAATACCATAAAGAGTATGTAGTTTGAGGCCTTAGACCACTCTAGGATTTTCCAAAAATCGATTTTCTTTTGTTAAAAATGTACCTTATTACCTATAAAATTATGTTCCAAAAGATTATGGGTGTGAAAAATCTCTATGTACTCGATTTTCGAATTCTAGAGCAATCCCTCTTGATTCATGTCGTGACTTTCTACTAATTTTAAACGCGTTTATCTCAAAACTACATTTTTCAAGTCGGCCGGACTCATAACTCAAACAAATTTCAACCGATTCACTTGAAATTTTAACTGTACATTTAGAATTACATTTTCTGAGGCACTACGTAGGATTTTTTTATTATATTGTATAATTCCTTTTGTATAAACAATTTCCTGACGATATTCTCATGGCACTTTATACTTTTTGTTTTAGAAATGCGCTATTTTGACAAACAAACAATATATCAAAAAAATCCTACGTACTTCTGTAGCTATTCTTATATATGATCAAAAAAACTTTAGTGTCTTATCATAACTAAAAAATTATAGAACTGTTGGTCCGGCCGTTGACCTTCCAGGAATAAAGGCGTCATCGGAAAAATGCTGCACAGTCGCCATTTTGGTATGTGTCGCTGTGAAAAAATAATTTTGTATAGTCAATTACGTGTATAATAAAATCCCTATTTTGTAATTCCGATTTATTTCATGGCTTCGCTGAAAAAAAATCACAAAATATGCCCTTTTTTGACACCAGAGTGGCTGAAGGCCTTGAATTTCATCAATATCTGTTGAGTAGATCTTGAGATATTTCGCCCACCAGCTTGTAAAAAGTCCTACTAGACGACTTATATCTCCGCCAATTGTTTAATTCGTTTTTTTCCTTATTTGTGCATAAAACTATACTGTATTTATGAAAAATAAGAATTTTATATGCTTAATAGTCGCGTCAAAATAAAAAATAAAAATTTTAACCTATTTTTCACCAACACCAAGGGTAGGGTTTTTCCAGCTAACACCTTGAAGATTGTTCGGAGCTTGATAGTCTCCGCATATTACTATATTAACGAGTGCTGTGGATAGTACCTACCGGACTGTGGTGAGTTCACCCTCAAACACAGCATTCCCGCAGACTCCAATATCCTCCCTCCTGTCCCATATTCAACTTTATTCCCGTTTTATTTGCATCTTTGCACAAGCAGCGATAAACGAATTCCCTGTAATGCCGCACCGGTGGCAAAATGACAGTCACTTCTGGGTGCTTGTCCCGCAGTAGCCGAGAACGCGGCAGCCTTTCACGGGATACCTTAGTGCAGGGCTGCATAACTTTGCATACTTCAAATAGTCGAGATGAGGACGCAGACGGTTGCATGTGTATGAGCCACGTATGTAGTTCTCATCGTTATACGACGTTCATTGACCCTACATCTCTGATGTACAGTGAACTTCGTTGGTCCTTTACGTTCTCGAGGTAATTCGAAGCTATCTTGAAACTTGAATGTTCACATGTGAAATCCAGCGCCTCTCGCGTGCTCATGAATAGGATTATAGGCGGCTCTTGAATAATTCTTTCGCAGCTTAAGGTCTTCTCAATTGAAGCGAGTAACGACACGGAAAGTTTGATTACACGGTCTTACCTCGTACCGTCAACTTTCCAACAAGTTTTAAGATGGTTTTAAGATTACCACTGGAAAAAGTTATTGGCTCCGTGTACAACACTAGCGCCGCGTAGCTTTCGTATTTTTGGCGGCTCTGTCGAAGGCTCGGTGATTGCGATTCTGATATTGTGATAAAGTATAAAAATTACGATCACGCCTCAATTGCATTTAATTTGTTTGCATTGAATCTATTTTTCTGATCAAAGCCGGTATGAAGTGTTTGCTTTTAGTAAAGTGAAAAAAAGTACCGTAAATCGGGGTAACTTTGGGACACATTTTCAAGTTTTTTATGACTCATGCCAATATATATTAAGCAGGGTAACTGAGACTATGGTGTTATATGAAGTTAACCTTCTTCTTTCAAAACATGGGCATGATTTTACTCTACAACCAATGACACCCTCATAAAAATCCTTCATCATTGTCCCAATCTTACCCCATGAATTGGGGTAATTTTGGGACAGAACTGTTTATGCGTAGAAACCCCAGGGAAAAATCCATAAGTCCGAATGTTACATAGAAGTTTTTTTATTAGAGCCTTAACACAGTTTTTAAAACATTTTCAAAAGGTTTTATTTCAAGTTGGCATTAACATTTTACAAATTACAGAAATAGTTTTAAAATATTAGGATTTAAAATAACATTATTGGTTAGGAAGGATAGACCAATTTTGATAGGAAGGTAAGAAACTTTTTAACATAAATTAATTACTCAAGTAAATTTAAAACTTGTTTTTGTAAACAGTATTAGTTCTTGAACTTTGAAAATTTCCCGTCGACCAATTCGAGTAGGCTGGTTGATTTTCTGGACGATTTCATTCTTCGAATAAAAAATTTCATCAGGCTTAGCTGGCCATTTCCAGTTTAGGATAAACTTCTTCATCGCAGAGATACGTACTTCTTCATCATTTTTTATCTCAATGATCCGTCCCGGATAAAGCTCACCTTCGTATCTCGCCAGAACATAGTCGCCCATCATAAGGTTCTGGTCGAAACTTGAAGATTGTGGGGGGTGGCGTTGATGGAATAAGCTGTTCTTTCACATCACTTTGGGACCGTCCCAATGTTGCCCCACTCAGTGCTGAAAATTTACAACTTTTCAGTTATAAAATTAAATAACAAAATTAAAGGTATGAATAACACTTCAAATAGATGTCAAATAATGTACTTCTAAATACACATACCTGCCGGTAGTGAACTGTCTCTAGTTATTCGAAAGTGAATTAAAGTTTTAACACGAACTAAAAACGCTACAACGAACGGTGAAAAACAAGATGGACTGCTGTCGGGCGTCAGTACCACTACAGCTTTAAATATTTGTCGCAATACCAACGTATGCAGTAGCGGTAATTGCGCTCCAATTCACAAAGTTGGTGGAAAATTAAAAGTCGAATATTACTCGATGTCCCAGAGCTCTACCCCCAGTCCCAAAGTTACCCCGGTCTACGGTAAGTAAAATTTCCTTAAGGCCTTAGGCCACTCTAGGATTTTCCAAAAATCGATTTTTTTTTGTTAAAAATGATCCTTAGTACCTATAAAATTATATTCCAAAATATTATGGGTGTGAAAAATCTCTAAGCACTTGATTTTCGAATTCTAGCGCAACCCTTCTTGATGCATGTCGTGACTTTCTACTAACTTTAAACGCGTTTATCTCAAAACTACATTTTTCAAGTCGGCTGGACTCATAACTCAAACAAATTCCAACCGATTCACTTGAAATTTTAACTGTGCATTTAGAATTACATTTTCTGAGGCACTACGTAGGATTTTTTTATTATATTGCATAGTTCCTTTTTTTATAAACAATTTTCTGACGATTTTGTCATGGCATTTTATACTTTTTGTTTTAGAAATGAGCCATTTTGACAAAAAACAATATATCAAAAAAATCCTACGTACTTCTATAGATATTCTTATATATAATCGAAAAAAACTTTAGTGTCTCATCACAACTCAAAAATTATAGGAGCTGTTGGTCCGGCCGTTGACCATCCAGAAATAAAGGCGTCATCGGAAAAATGCTGCACCGCCATTTTGACATGTAACGCTGTGAAAAAAAAAATTTTGCATAGTCAATTACGTGTGTAATAAAACCCCTATTTTGTAATTCCGATTTACTTTATGGTTTCGCTGAAAAAAAAATCACAAAATATGCCCTTTTTTGCCTCTAGAGTGACCTAAGGCCTTAAAATGTATATTGAGGTAGTACTTTCCAAAAATAGTCTCAGACAGAAAGTTTTCAATTTTGAAACTAATATTGTTCAGGATATCCAGAACAAGTTGGTAAAACTTCAACCACGTCGATCATCCCGTTACGGAGATATTCCCAATTGAAAATGGCATTTTTAGCACGCTTTGCATAAGGCACGTGATATCATTTGTCACATATCAGCTGATAATTAAAAATCGCTGGGACAGAAAACGATTAAAAAAACTTAAAAATTATAAACAAGTACCTAACGATGATTTTAAAAAATTACCACTTTTTATCACAAACTTCCCAAGGTATTAATGTTCAAACTCTGAAATGCATGATGAAGCGTGACGTTGAGCAACATTTTTTTTTTCTTATGAAACGTCCTTTATAACGCTCTCGATCTTGATTCATTTTGTAAAATTGTTGATTTGTATAATGGACATAACACAAGAGCTGTCAACGAAGCGACTATAAGTGAGGTTAGAATGGTATAGAATAGCTGCAGCTGGCGAGCGGCGTTGCTACGCATATGAACCCTATGTTCAATGCATCTGTACGACTCATCCGTATACACTAACTTTCTGAGTGTTGATAAGGGTATAAGCACATTGTATAGGCACTGCCAAAAGTTTTCGACTGCAGCCGAGAGGACTGTTCTGATAATCCATGTCAATTTAATTAGTATGTCATGTTTGGACTTTTTAATGGTAAGATATTGTCCATATGTAGGGGAGAGCGGGGCTGAAAGTGCCGGTGGTCAGTTGTGCCGATGGGAATATTTAGTCGATGAAAAGAGATACGGCATTTTTATGTTGTGTCGCAAAACGTCTAAAGCCGGTTCCACACGCATCGCAAATATTCGCGAGTGGAGGCACTCGCAAGTAGTGTGGGAGCGAAAACTCGGAGAGCATCGACACTCATCCATACTCGTGCTCGTACTCGGCTTTTTTCCGATCACTGTCGGTGAATTGTCGCGAGTCAAAGAAAATTTTTACTCGTCTTCGAACTCGCCAATCAACGCTCGGAGCACTCGGGAATCCTCGCCACGCTTCGCGAATCCTTGCGAGCAGTCAATTCCAAATGAAGCGTCAACGTTGATTGGTGCGAATCAATTTTTAAAAAAATGGAATTATAGTGCGATCCAGTTTTCAAACTACTGGATTTATACGAGAAAGAGCCAGCTCTATGGAATCCGAAACATGCATTGCATCGAAATCGCAATGAAATTCGAGACGGTTGGCAGCGAATCCAGAGTGCCTTTTCGATAAAGTGCTCTGTTGAAGACTTAAAAAAATAATATTCTCTAATGGCGACTTTCCGACCACTTTTGAAGAAAGTGAGAAGCAGCATGAAGTCCGGAGCCGGCTCTTGTGACGTGTTCAAACCGACATGGTTTATTTGGGTTTGCGTCGTTTGATTTTTCTTTTAAGCAAATAACCCGCCTCGATTACTGCGTACGTAGCCCTAGTTGATATTTCATTTTCTTCAGCGTTTTCCATCACAAGAGCGGATTTTGCGCTCTCATAAAAACGATACGTACCCTCGCACAGACCAATACGGACTAGCTGGTGACCATGCTCATCGAACATCGCGAGTCGAACAGTTGAAGATGGGCGAGGGTATCCAAGTACAAGTATGCACAAGAATGTACGAATAGTGTGGGAGATCATATTTGACATCGGCTATACTCGTGAATAATTGCACTCGCGGATACTCGTGATGTGTGTGGGACTGGCTTAACACTCGTACATCGGCGGCAGCTATTTTTTTTTAGTTTCGTTAAGGTTTCGACCGCGAGCGTTGAGGTATTGTGTAATCGAGCGCTCTCGCGACACGTGAGTAAATATTTTCGTGTTTATACTTTTTAGCCTATTGGCTAACTTTTAGAAATTATGAATGCCGATTTTTCGTTAAAACGATAGTTAATGATATAGGAATCGAACGTTATATATTGAAATCGGAGTTCTGTTGAATTAATATTTTTTCATTTCATATAAAAGTGTGTGTACTTGTAACGGGGCTGAAAGTGCCGCTCACTGAGGGCTGGTTGTGCCTTTTGGCTGGTTGTAATTTTTTGTTTGTTAGTTATTTGTAGTTGTTGTTACAAAATATTACAAAATTATAGGGCGTAGACACTAAGGGGGTGATATGGGGGGTGAAAGTTTGTATGGGAAATTATATTTCTTGCGTGGATCAACTTGAAACTTGGTACATATGTTCCTTAGAAGGTGTAGAATTGCACTAAGAAAAGATTTTTTGAATTTCAACTCTTAAGGGGGTAAGGTGGGATAAAAAAGTTTGTATGGAAAATTATATTCCTTACGTGTATCAATTTGAAACTCGCAATATATGTTCCTTAGAAGATGTAGAAGTGCACAAAAAAAAGGATATTTCGAAGATCAACTCTTTAGGGGATGAAATGAGGGGTAAAAGTTTGTATGGGAAACTTTCTTTGCGTGTATCAACTAGAAACTCGGTATAAATATTCATCAAAAGAAATAATAAAACGCATATTCTAGGATTTTTTTGAGGCCTAATGCGGGGTCCTACTTCTAATGAAATTTCGATGGGCCAAATTCTACGCGGGCGAAGCTGCGGGCGGAAGATAGTTGTTTATATAGGGTTGATTTTAAGAAGAGCCCATTGAGGTCAGTGGATATTATTTAATTAATAAAAACATTGTCGTAAAAATTACAATATTTTTATTATATTTTAATCTCGTTTATTATTTAATATTTTTTAATTTTTATCTATTATTTATTTATTATTTTTTAATTTTATTTATTTTTATTTAAAATGCCCACATTACGAGCGGCATAACCGACCCGTTGATCGGCACGACACCCCCCAAAGCGGGATCAGTTGTGCCTCGTAGCCTCGTTCCACTAGTCTCAGTCATGAACTACTGTAAAGTTGCAAATTACAAATACAAATTCAAAATTACATTAAATTAGATACTAAACGGTCTACAAATTGAAAATTCTAGATTTCATTTTAATAGTTATTTTGAGCAATTACTCAAAATCGGCACTTTCAGCCCCGCGCTCCCCTACCTTGAGAATAGTTTAATTCGTGAATCTCTAGAAATATCGCCCATTCGAACATTTCAAATTATGTTCACTTTTGAACGGGGCTGTCGCACCTGTAATACCTTAATTCGATTGCAAAAATCTCGTACTACGCTCATACAGATTTGACAGATAAATAGCCAAGTTTATTACAATTTTCACCCCCTGCGGGCACTTCGTGCGATTTCATTGCCTTCACCCTATACTCTGCACGGAGCCAATCTTGGACAGACATATTTAAAGTTCGTTAGGATTAATCCGTGTCTATTGCTGGATGAACCTCACGGCTCCTTTTACGAGAACATTACTAACGTTGATAATAAACCTTGACTGGCCAATATAAACCAAAGATACAAACTATTCGAGCCTTTATATAAGCTGTCCAGAGTTGTCGGTTTACCAAGTTTTCCAGTCTCACCCCCACGTATATTGACCAAACTTTCTCTGGTAAACCCCCGACAATGTAATACGCCTGTTAAACTTATGGCGCTGGACCGCCTCGACGAAATCTCAAATTTCTTCCATAAATTCGTTACTTGCTACCCGAGTGTGTGAAGTAAGGATGGGTTTTTTTTTCTTTCTTTTCAACTCCGTTATCAAGGTGTTAAATTTACCGACCAAATATGTGCAACGTGGTGCACCCAAACTTTGCACTTTATTTTCGCGCGGACCTCCACTTCTCTTTATAGGCTTGTATTCCTGGACCGCTTTCGACATACCGCAACACCGCGTGCTTTGTTCTCCCGAGGTCGCGATTGCGATTAAGCAAGAGAGGGTAGTAATTTGCTGCTGAACTTCCGATGTTTATGTATCGAGACGGCTTGCAGAACTCCTTACCGCCCCCCTCTTCTCTCTCTCTCTCTCTCTCTCTTACTCTGCGTGTATGGTACCATGGTTTGCGGAAGGACGACGAAAGGAATAAACATGTACCGGTGGTCTACGAGGTAGTACGCACTCAGAGAAGATGGCTTGACTCTGTGCCACACGTGAACGTGTACTGTCGTCATTGCACAGAGAGAGAGCGAGAGCGAGAGCAAGAGCGAGAGCGAGAGCGAGAGCGAGAGAGAGAGAGAGAGAGGGGGGAGAGAGAGAGAGAGAGAGGGAGAGGGCGAGTAGACGGGTGGTTCAGTCTCTTGAAGCACAGCTAAACTTACCAGGGGTAAACAGCCGGATGCCTGCGCCTCCGAGCTAATTAACTACGGCTGTAAACAACCTGTAATATCCCAATCTCCCTTGGCGTTTCTGGAAAATTAGATCGTGGCTCGCGATAGGCTGTTTGGTGCTGATGCTGAGCAAAATCCCAGGACTTCTCAAACGCTTCACCTACACGTGTTTATACATTCCGTGCTATCGTAACGTTATCGCTTAATTTTCCAAATGAAATTGCATCGCAAGGTATTCTCGACACCTTGCTCATTCTCTCTCTCTCTCTCTCTCTCTCTCTCTCTCTCTCTCTCTCTCTCTCTCTCTCTCTCTCTCTCTCTCTCTCTCTCCCTATCTATCTATCTATCTGTCTGTCTCTCTCGTTGGTTTGAAGCATCTGCTGAATACTGGTTAATCTGCCCTAATCGCTTAATTCGTTCGTCAAAGATGTGTCGACTGGCTTTTTTCCCCTAATGTTCCTTTGAAATCCCTTGCGGGCTTTTACGATCCTATTTCTTTAACTTTTACTCCACTCTTGTTACTTCACCACTTCCAGTTTCTTAAAGAGCCCCCGGAGTGTTGCCTACAGCCACCCTGTTCTGATGCACTACTTTATCGCGTTTGCACTAGGGCCTAGGGAAACTGTAAACCCTGTGCTGACCCAAGCGGCTATATTCTACTGATTTTCAGTTTTATTGGCATTGGATACTCGGCACAATTACCTTCCACTCAGTAGGCAGCGTACAAGTCAAAACGTAGCTAAGGAATCTTCCATCCAAGTACTGGCTCGAGCCGCCTGACATGGTCGTCCCATCTGCCCCTTGTTTACGCGCTAACTAGGGCAGAGAGGGGCATGTTGAGCAAGTTTGGAATTATCGATCTGTAATTCCTTAACAGTCTGCCGTATAAAAATGAAACCTACTTCTGTCAATAGGAAATTCATCTGGGAAAAAGTCTGTAGACGAAATTTCTGTTATCCTTATTGTTTCATAGATAATCGCTCTCAAATGATTAAGACCATATTTGCTCAACCTGCCCCGATAGTGGGGTAAGTTGAGCATGAGCATGAGTTAAGTTGGGCAAAGTAAGAATTGCATAAAAAAATCAGACGTATGCAACATGATTTTGTACAATGTCGTAATAAACCAAGAGTTGTTTGTTAATTAGTTAGGTTTTAAAACATTAATATTAATTGCAATGAACTTTGAAATATTTTTTCTCATACAATGGTAGAAGAAAATCTTTCAAACCCGTTTTTTTTACTTTCGGATGCAAAAATAGTGAAACGTCCCGTGTTACCGTCTCGTGCGCCGCATGGCAACGGGCGATGGCGTGATGTGTTCCCCTCCCCCATACCTCTCTTTTCGCCATTTGATGCACCCGCGTGCGGTGCTTAATTTTCCAGATATTTCGATTGCCCAACTTACCTGACTACTCAACATGCCCCTCCCTATCATTGGCTCTTCAAAAATGAATAACTGGTGATACAAAGCTCGAACGACATTTTGGCCGAGAAGTCGAATGTCCACGACGAGTCACATTCATTTGTATACCAAAATAACTTCCGTCCGCGGCTTCGTCTACGTAGAATTTGGCTTCAAGCTTTCTGGTGTTTGAGTTGAGCACTTCAACATCCCGTTGCACCCCTAATTAGGGGTTGTTTTAGAAAATCCAAAAATATGCGTTTTATTACTTGTTTTGAAGAATATTTATACCAAGTTTCAAGTTAATACACGCAAGGAATACAATTTACCATACAAACTTTTACACCCCATTTTACCCGCTTAGGAGTTGATTTTTGAACAATCCTTTCTTAGAGCACCTATACGCCTTTTACGGAACATATCTTTGGAATTTAATTGAGATAAAGCAGGGAATACGATTTCCTCAAACAAACGTCAACACCCTGTTCCACTTCTAATTAGGGGTTGTTTTAAAAAAATCCTAAAATATGCGGTATTTTATAAAATTATTTATTTTCAACAATATTTATATAAAATGTTCAAGTTCATACACGCAATGAATACAAACTTCCATACAAACCTTTACACCGCATTTCACTCTCTTAACAGTTCATTTTCAAAAAATCCTTTCCTAGTGCACCTGTACACCTTTTAAGAAATACACCTTCCAAGTTTCAAGTTAATACACGCAAGGAATATATCACTTTCCATAGAAACTTTCACACCCCATTTCACCCCCTCAAGCAATGATTTTTGAAAAATTCTTTCCTCTACACCTTCTGAAGAACATAGGGAGAGGTGTACTAGATGATCCTCTTAAGGGAAAATACTCGTAATTTCAAAGATAATCAACATAATTAAGATCTAAAAGCGTTTACTACTGGCACATTTATCTATCTTACAATTGGCATATTCGAAATATTCAATTTATTAGGGTCTCAATAAAAAGATTTCCTTTTTTTTTAAACCTTACATAAGAATCATCTTGGATACCCCGGTGATCAAGATGATCCCTAGGGAATGGACGAGATGATCCACCGGATCATCTAGCCCCTATTTTGGGAATTTTTTTTATTTTGGAGAAATTAGGCAAATATAAATAAAAATTTGCTCAAGTTTACAAGACCTTTATATACAGGGTGAGGCACATAAATTGTTACAGAGCAATAGGACTCAAACTATTGATCATATCCAAAAATGTTTCAGACAAAAGTTTCAGTGTTCGAGAAGGCCGTCATACTGGACCACCCTATTTTTTTTATCGGTGGAGGCGCTGAAGCTACGTCAAGGTCAACTCCACTTTTTTAAATGGAACCATGTATTTTTTTTCGATGACATTATTAGCGATTTTAAGACGAATTCAGCGACCTACAACACAAGGTCATTCTAGTCACGCAAAGTATGAAAATAGTCGAAAAATCGATAAAATATCGGAATAATCACTTTCAAAGGATTTACTGACCTTGGTTTGGGTCTACCTACAGAAGATGCTCAAAGTGATGACCCTCGACTTGTAAGCACTTGTTAATTCGCTCATGAAAACACCGTCCAACTTCAGCCAACATTTGTGGTGTAATTTCGGTACATGCTCGGCGTATTCTTTCTTTCATGTCGTCAGGCGTGGTAGGTGCTACCGCCATTACGCGTTCTTTGAAAAAACCCCATAAAAAGTTCATTTTCGCGATCCGATGTACTCACATTAGAAGGTAATGCGTGACTAACTGATATGTCAACAGAAAATGCGTACTTGCTGCCGATAAGAAACATTGGTATTGGTCATCACTTCGAGCATCTTCTGTAGGTAGACCCAAACCAAGGTTAGTGGATCCTTTGAAAGTGATTATTCCGATATTTTTCGATTTTTCGACTATTTTCATACTTTGCGTGACTAGAATGACCTTGTGTCGTAGGTCGTTGAATTCGTCTTAAAATCGGTAATAATGTCGTCGAAAAAAAAATACATGGTTCCATTTTAAAAAGTGGAGTTGACCTTGACGTAGTTTCAGCGCCTCCAGCGATAAAAACATAGGGTGGTCCAGTATGACGGCCTTCTCGAACACTGAAACTTTTGTCTGAAACATTTTTGGATATGATCAATAGTTTGAGTGCTATTGCTCTGTAACACTTTATGTGCCTCACCCTGTATATTAATCAGAGGTATAAATATAAACTGAACGTTCAAGTTAAATTACCTTTAGGTATATTATAAGTTTTATCTCACCCAACTAGAATTAAACTGAACCAGTCCTCTACAGATAGTCTTAAATCACTTAGGTATATCAATTATTGTTTGTGAGATCAATTATATATTAATAGTTTAATGTTTACTCATGTTTAATAATATTTAATATAGTAATAATAAATAATAAATAAATAATAAACGATAATAATAAAATTATAATCAAATAATAAATAATATTAATTTAATAATATTTAAAAAAAATAAAGTAGCTACGTTATTTGTGTACAAGATGATCCCTAGGGATCATCTTGTACACCTAGAAGGGAAGCATCTTGCCCCAAACTCAACTTTTTCATTTATTGCTCGGTAACATAACTTATAAGTATTCCACTGTTACCACGCCAACCAAAAAATCAAACTGAGCATATTATAAAGCCACAAACACAACAATTATTGCAACTGACAGTATACAAAAAAATTACCTAACCTTAAAGTCAACCGTAGCTTAGATCAACAGCTCACAATTTTTATTTTTTTCCGCCAAAACAAATGCGTCGCTCACATCGCCATCATGATTTGACTAACGCAAGGGAATTGAAGAATACCACTAGACAGAATTAATAGTTTCGTCGCAATTGAAAATGATCATCTTACCTCATGGGAACAACTCGTGCACCTTTCCCCCACCTTCCAAGTTTCAAGTTGATCCACGCAAGGGATATATGATTTTCCATATGAACTTATACACCCCATTTCACGCCCTTAAGGGTTGGTTTCCGAAAAAGCCTTTCTTAGTGCACCTCTACATCTTCTAATGAACATATCGTGCCGATTTTACGTTTCTATCGTCAGCAGTTTAGGCTGTTCGTTGTCTATATGTCTGTCTATCAGTCACGGAATTCGTGTATATGTATAGATATTCCATGTCTGATCACAGTGGAAAGAATTTGGGATTGCGCGTTCCGTTGATCAATTGTTGACACACATTTGCAATTTTATTTCAAAATATTCAGTTTATTCTATTCAGCTTAAATATATGTGGATCACAGTTACCAATCTTGTGGATTTTCTATATATGTTACATTTGAATACGTATAATCACTCGTCGATTAATCGCTTCGACTGCGCGAGCGTTTGAACTCGCCGAGAACTTTACCGTCGTCATGTCATCGTGTCTCAGTTTAGCTGAGAAATCAGAGCTCACGGAGGTTTGGAAAGATGATTAATCGTCAAAGTACACTGATAGATCCAAATTCCGATAGGGAATGTAACTCGCGCTTTGCAAACCCCGGGGTATTATTTACACAGACGACGACTGAGGGACGTACTCTCCGGTTCTCTAGAAATTAATCCTCTGTCGCTTTACTCGGTCGTTACTGCCCTCTGTCTCTGTCTCTCTCGCTCTCTCTCTCTCTCTCTCTCTCTCTCTCTCTCTCTCTCTCTCTCTCTCTCTCTCTCTCTCTCTCTCTCTCTCTCTCTCTCTCTCATCTCCACGGTCCCTCGGAAAGGTGCTTTTCACCATCGATAAGTACGAAGTTTCATTGTGAATCGTGAACCGTCCTTTGCTTCGATTATTACTCTCTATATATTATCGTTTAACTATGAAACCAAGTTTTCCTATTAGCAGCAATTGCTCGAGGACGAAAAAAAAAACGAAATGAACAATGCAGAAATGGGCAAGTGTAAATATTGTTCAAGATCAAACATTGATTAATCTTGCCATTTATGAATCGTGACAATGCTGGTTTCTTATTTGTTCAATGAAATACATCAAATCTTCGAAGGTTTGGAATCAAGTTCACAGCTATTGATCTAAACATATTTTCCACCTCGTAAAATGAATCGTACGCTACGTATTCAAACACAAGGCATCTAGACAGTCGATAGTCCGAAATTGTCGTTTCTCGTTATCATAAGTGTTCTTATAGTAAATATTTACAAAATAATATTACGCATTAAGGCCTTATATACGTGAAAAAAATACATTAATTTTTTCGACATTATTTTAACCTGAACTTGTGAGAATATTGTAAGCTTTTCAGAAATACAAATTTCAACAGAATATCGAAGTTACAGCATTTGGAGCGTTCAAACTTTTTTTTTCGAAGTAGGCAGATGACCAATGCGCACCATGTTGAATTTCATTGTTTCCCTCTAACATGCTTCCCTAGGAAGCATGCTGGAGACGTTTTGGATACCCAGATTGGCCTGACATAGGGCGCACGCTGCTATCAAATAAGGTAAAATAATCGCTAACTCCAAAGCCGTTTTCCCGCGAATCGCTTTTATACAAAATATTCTATTTATCAAAACCTATCTCTAGAACCTCGAAATGTAAAAGAACTGATTACCTATTTTTTTAAAATAAATAACTTATTAGTAGAAAATGAAGTAAAAAAGTTGAAGTACTCGCATTTTAATATGCTTTCCTTTTTAAAGAAAGGTTTCTACTTTGTTGGGCAGAAAAAAATTGAATTTAACACAGTCGCTTATGAGAAAACAGCTTCTGCGGACGTTAATGGTTGCAAAACGAATGGAACTAAATCGCCGTGAATTCGGAAAATATTATATCATTAAGATTTAGGATCAAGCGATCGATTATGCTAAGTTTCAAATAAATCGACTGAGTAAGCGTCGAGAAATTAATTAAAGTAATGAGGAGTATCGTCTTTTTTAACGAGAAATTAATAGCAATCATTAGAAAAATCAATATATATTGAGTTTTGGGGTCATTATTGACAATTATAAGATCGATCTGAACGTATTTATTAAATTCAAAAATTTCGAAATTTTTTTGTTGCACAGTTGAAACAGATTTACAGTAAGTGACAAAACCTCAGTCAAGTACACGCCAATATCGTCGAATTTGACTACAATTATTATTAAAAGTGGAAAATTAACATTTCTAAGTGTTCATTTATTATTAAATTAGCTATTTGTAAGGCTAAACATGTACGACATGATCTTGTCTAGTAAATTCACGATTCGCCCACTTTGGACTAACTTTTTGCCCGACGGTCCATCCAGCAATACCTTAAGAATACGCTAAACAAATTTAAAGTCGATATAAATAAATTCCACAGTTATAGGCGAACGACGCCCAGGCCTGACTCGTGGTGCAAGTGGAGACGGACGAAGGCAAAGAATAAATTACATGATTTTAAATACCAAGAACCACTTGCGACTGAGGTTTAGAAACTCCTTCATCCGATATATTCAGATCGGTCGTCAGACAATCTGTTGTAACGGTGTTTGGGCGGACATACGCAAAATTATAACGAAAGTTTTAATGCATTCTTCAGGCGCGTGGCTCCAAAACACATTTTTTGCTCAAAAAAAAATGATAAAACTGGCATCTTTTATTGCCGCTGCATATGATGGAAGTATCACAATTGGACCCCAAGCAAAAATAATGGTTGGATCAAAGGAGAAAAGATTGGCCCGAAGACTGGAGCAGACGGCTCAAGAAGAATTTTTTGAAGAGGAGGAAGGTGTACTCTGTCGTCCCAGCATAGCAGATTAGGTGTGAGTATGAAATTTTTAATTTTATTCGCACATAAACTTCAGTTGAACTTTAATCGCGTTTTTCTCGAAACCACGTTTACCAAGTTTGCGGAAGTGCTCCTACACGCCCTCGATGAGCAATCGTTATGAAATTTGGCAGGCACGTGTACAACAAACATCTTCATTAGTTGTACTAGAATTAGCCAAAAGTATTCAAGCGTTTTTATTTTATGAACAAAAAACTTTAAAAATGTTTGATGGAAAACTAAATTTCCCCTTCGAACGCTGACTATTTTTTATTTTTCAATTTTTCTTCTCGATTCTAGTTCGACTTATACATAATATTGTACAGAGTGAAAATATATTTGATTTTTGGCTTTAGATCGCCTGTCTAGGACTTAGGACTTCCGCAAGCGAAGAATGTCATCGCCGGCGTATCGACATACATGGCTCCTCCAACTCCCATTAACATGTTTGGTCAAAGTTTAAAAAATATTATCATATTCAATAACGACCGCTTAGTAAACATACCAAATTTCAACATTCTATATTTCATATTTTTCGCGTAAAAAAATGGTGAAAAACCGAACATTTTTTGGCCCAACAAAGTAGAAACTACGCTTAATATTTTCTTTCGTTCACACCAAAGGCGCGTCTATTATGTAGTTATAAATATGTCCATTATCGTTTTCGGACACTCACTTCGACGGCGAGGACTGACGACACGTGCTTCAAGAACATCCATTTACTTACCGGCAACTAACACCGTCATTTAAGAAATATTTCCGTATTTTTTTACTAGGCAGTTAAGAGATTGAATAAATATTGTATGAATAAAAATTGGCAATAAATGCGTTACTTTTTGCTTACGGCTTTTATAAATGTACCTACGAAAATCGACGAAATCACGTATATAAGGCCTTAAGTTCGTTCGTGTAAAAAAATTATTCTCAATATATTATTGCTTCTTATTCATATAGAGATTCTGTAAGATATGTATTCGTTTCTATTAAAATCTAGTGACCATCTTCGGCTCGTCTGATTCCGGATTCGAGCACTTAGTTGGTGGCCTCAAAGCAAATAACGCCACGATGACGCAAACTGCAATGTTTTTTTTTTTGTAAAATCATTTTTTACGTCGACCCGAATCCCGACACGTTTTTTCCATTTTTAAAGAGAATTCAATTTATACTTACGCGCGAGGGAGCACCCGAGCCACATAAAAGCACCCAAGCAATGAGTGCCAAGAAGGGACGAAAAAATTAGGTTACCCACAACGGTGCCGAGGCTTCCGAGCATCGTGACAAAGCTCGTCGCAGTGATCCTTCAAATCAGTTTAAAAAAGAAACCGTTTTCAGAAGAATGTATCTACGGGGATCACGCAAATTGTATTTCCGAGCTCAACGAATAAAATGAACGGAGATAAAAAAAAGTGAAAGAAGGCCTCCATGTCGATTAAGAAGTTGCAAGATAAGAGGCCACGTGACGAGATACTTGGCGATGAAAACAAGCGAGTAAAGTCTGCCCCAACATTGAGGGGCTAGGCGTATTACCTTAAATGAGCTGGAATGGCGGTGGCGTTAATGGTGATAACTATGTTACCCGATATTCTCGAGGTAACGGCAATGGACGAGCACAGGCACAGCATTATAGGCACTAATTGCGCCCAATTTGCCCCGAACCCGCTAATTGTTCCTATAAGAAAACCCATGACTGGGTATGAAAAAAAGAAAAGTTTTAGTTTTTATGTTCGACAGTTCGCTGGAACAGTGTTAACGAATTAAGTGCTGCCTTGTCTATACATGGTTGCATTGCTCATCATAACATCGATCATAGTCATGACCAAAAATTGCCTTTCAAAAATCAGGATCGTTTTTTCCCACGTGGAATATTTGTAAAGCAGCCACAATCAATTTTGGAAGCTTTTGTGGGCTTGGACATCACGCCCCTAATAAAGATCCTCACAATATAGTCAAACTAGATCCTGATAATTGGATATTACGCTTGGGTGGTTGAATTGAAAAAGGCTAGCGTAAGACAACCTATCAAAGAGGAGGATCAAATCAGACATTGTTAGGGCAAGCGAGAAAAAAGAATTGTGTACATCACTAATTTTTTAAATTGTCCGTCTGAGAGTGAACTTTAGTAATGGTATATATTATGATTTGATGATAACATAGAATTTAGTTGCAGGGACGAAATGTCTCAAATACAAGGTGGTAAATAGAAATTCAAAATAAAAAATCAAATGCTCATCCGAATTTAACTTCAACATTTTTACTTTCCGTAATATAACATCGAATTCGGTTTCAATCACTTGAAAGCTACTAATTTGGATTATTAATATGACTGCACTGTTGATCTCTCCAAATCTAACGTGTTCACCACCATAAACAACTCTAGACGGGTAATTCAGTGAAAAAAAGCTAACGGTTTGAGCCTTTAAGGGGATATTTTAGACTAGATATTTTAAAAGATCTTTTTTTTGAAGATTCTGTAAGGAAGCTAGAACTGCTTGTAGGGAAGAACGAGCTTGGAAAAATCATAATTACGAAGTCGCGGAAGGCACGCCTTACGAGGCAGAAATGGCTGCTTGATACAACGTAACTATAACATGCCATGATACCTCTTATTTATATAGGTGCGGTTGTCTGAAATTGTACTTAAAACATTGAACGCGTTTTTCTCGAAACTAATTTTTCCAACCTGATTGACATCAAATGTTGAGCTCTATTCAACCGATTGACTTCAATTTTGTTATGGACCTTTAGTATATATCCCTTTATCGTTCCTATCTTGGGTATTGCGAAATTATTATTATTACTATTATGCATAATTCCGTAGCGAAATTCCGACATATGTCGTTCGCAGTTGTTTCGCCGCTCGTACACGCATCAACCATACGAAGTGTCGTACGTTAACTGAAAGCTGAAACTTGTTCCGCCATTTTGAAGAAATTTCCATCGAGATTCGCGACGTATAGGAAGTTCAATTATATTTTGAACATGGAAGGAAAAAACGTATATTCTCGATGGGTTTCGTTGCAAACTCGCAAAAAGGTATGCGTCATGTACGGAGAGAATGCCGTAAGCGAATGTGTGTGTCGGAAGTGATTCGCGAGATAACGTTGTGCAGATTTTTTACCTCCAAGATGCTCCGCGCTCCGAATGGCCAGTAGTTACCACTGGTGTCGATAAAATCAAGGCTTTAATCGACTCCGACTGGCATTCGACGGCTACAGAGATCGAACAAAATCTGAACATTGACCAATCAACTATTTCGAGACATTTACGGAACTTTGGGATGGTAAACAAGCTTGATGTTTGGGTGCAGCACAAACTGAGCGAAAAGAATTTAATGGACCGAATGTCAGCTTGCGTTTTGCTGTTGAAACACTACGAAAACGAACCATTTTTTAAGCGAATGATTTCTGGCTATGAAAAGTGGATTGTCTACAACAATGTCACTCGAAAAAGATCATGGTCGAAGCTCGGCGAGGCTGCTCGGACGGTCGCAAAGACTGGATTACACCCGAAGAAGGTAATGCTCTGTATCTGGGGGAAATGGAATGGAATCGTCGATTATGAGCTTCTGTCACCCAACAAAACGATTGATTCGACCAACTACTGCTCACAACAGACCAAATTAAAGCGAGCAATCGATCAGAAGCGGTCCGAATTGGCGAACAGAAAGAGCGTAGTGTTTCAACAGGACAATGCTAGACCACATGTTCTCTGATGACCCGACAAAAGTCATTGTGGCTTGGGTGGGATGTTTTGGTGCACCTATATGGTATAGTCCGAACCTTGCACCTCCAGACTATCACTTCTTCCGGGCGCTACGGAACAATTTGAATAATAAAACCTTCAGTTCTCTGAACATCCTCGAAGACCACTTGAATGACTTCCTTATCCAAAGATTTCGGAGCTTCTATGAAAGAGGGATCAAAAAGCTCATGGAAAGATGGCAGAAAATCATTGAACAGAATAGAACATGTTTAGTTAATTAAAAACGCTTCTTTTTGGTAAATATTTTGCTTTTGAAATTTACTTATTTTTCGCTATGGAATTATGCATAGACCCAATACTTGAAAAAAATAGGTCGAAAAATTGACTTTTTTAAACAGTAGCCATTAAACTTTCTTTTTCTCTTTGGTATCTGCCATAATGGGATTCTTCTTGGTCTCGAAAATTGGTTCTATTTATATTTCAGATGAATAGGAGCTTTGGAATAATGCCAACCGCCTCAACCCTTTTCTTGCACGGCCATATTTGGAGACCCATGACTTTGTTAATTTGTATTTTCATTTCAATTGTTTTTCAGGGTCTGGAACACGCCAATAAAAAGGCTGTAAAAAAGGTGGAAAATAAACTTTGTTTTATCAAGTTCGAAAAAACGTCCGAAAATCAGGTTCCCAGACTAGAATAGCCCGTTAAGGGCCCTCAGTGATAAATGACATTTTTTGAAGATCCATACAAAGATTTCGTCCTAGGATCCTAATAAAGTTCGTAAAAACTAATATGCACCCAATCAAAGCCCTAATTAAATTTCTACTATATATCATATATTGAATTACCCGACGTAAAACGATATGTGACAACTCACTCAACACGAATTTCTTCTTTATCCTAGTATCGAGATGCATGACGATGAAAAACGAAAATCCAACCGCCGAGGCTGCTATGATCGTTGAGTTGACGTAAATGAGAGGATTGATGTTCCACTGTAAAAGTTTAATGTTGTTTTAACGAAGCGACTCGCGGTAACGAGAATAGTTTCCAAAAGCTCGTATTTCGAATATAACGAGAATACTTCGAGAGTAAGAGAAAAGGGACGAGTGAAGGAGGATGTGGAAGAGATGTAGAATAGACTTCCGTAGATAAGTTTGTTGTCGACGGGTTTTACATTACCCGAATGCAGGTGTCCGTTATATTTGCATAAATGGCAGGATCGTCCAGTCCCGGCGGCACTATACCCGGTATCAACAATTCGCACATGGTCGGCATACCGCGCGAGCTATCCCAGAGCGTGTAATCAAAGTTGCTTATTATCATAAACATGTGCGGTACCCACAGCCTCATCGTGTTGAATCTGCATGACGAAAATATACCATTCGTGTTCAGTCGATGGTTAACGAGGACAATGGATTATATAATGATAATCCATATAATGCTATCCTATCGTGTATTATCGAACGAGCAGTTCTTGTCCATTTTATGTTGAAAGCAAGCCTGATAGATGCTGGAAAGGCATTCAAGCTTATTAAGCGATCGAGTTCTATTTTTTTTTTGCATTTTTTGCATTTGATAATTGATTTTTAGCGAAATTAGCTAAGCATGTTATAGAGGGATGGCCAGATCCCTCCGTCTTTGTATAAAATTGAGGAACAAATTATCCATATCGGTTACATAATTAAAATTACGACAGAACTCAAATTACAAGTAATTTCGTTTGATCGTTACATTTTATTTTGAAAACGAGACTAAGATCTTATATGTAGTGAGTAAGTCTACCGTTTCCGGTCGAGAGAAAAGAATTTCTCTATGAGTTCGACGAAATTCATTTAGGAAAAATAATAACCAGATAGATTTTTATGAACCAATGGACGTTTTGTATCACCGTGTGACAATTCTGTAACAAATCGTCTAAGTCCTCACGAAATCCCTTATCGACATTTAATCATTTTTTAAATTAATGTCACACAACGGCTACAAACCGTTGTATGGTTTTGTAGTGCACTTCACGAAAAGTAAACGGCGTTAGTCGGCACAAAATTTGTTCGAAGTTCACTTGTCGCGAGATTGCAAAATTCGAGTGTAAGTAAAGTTTGCAAAAATTGCAAAAAAAAAACGACGAAAACTACGTATTTATGCTGGCGTGGCTTACTACAACAAGCAAAACAACTGCTTCAAAGCATTTCGTACATTATAAAGGAATGTTACATGTCTGGCATACTCCCTTTATTGCTTTATAACTAGAGCACTGATTAAATGTTCCCAAAACGATACGTGTTTTTTTTATTTATTAGAACCTATCATTAGAGATCGGTAAAAAGTAATTAAATTAACAATTAACAATTACAACTACTACTGTAATTGATAATTTAATTACTGTGTAAAAGATCACTTAGGTAATTAGTTACCAAAAGTGCCTAGTGTAATTAATTACTATGTAATTAAATTGAAAGTTAATTTAATTACAAATGAATCTATTATATATTAATTCGAATAAACCGGTGTGCTAATAGCCAAACAATATTTTGATTTTGTCGTTCAAACGAGACATAAATTATCACTTTTTTTATCCAACTTTAGAGGATCACATGATATTTTCTCTTATATTACACCATAACTAGTAACAAAGTAATGAAATTGCAAAGTATTTGAATACATTTTAATCAGATTACTTTGTAATTAATTACATTATAACAAATTTCATAAATATGTCCTGAATAATTACAATTAAAATGTAATGAAATACAGTTCAATGAGATTATTATGTAATTCAATTCGTTTGTAAACAGATTAATAATTGAATTACATTGTAATTTAGGTATGCCCATCTCTGCCTATCATATATTCAAGTATTGTTCAATTTTTACGTTGTTGAGTTATGAAGGGTTAATATATTAATGAAAAGACTAGTATGGCTCTGATTCTTCATATATTATGAAACTTAATGATTTTGAATTATTATTATAATCTTCGGAAATTACAATAAAATATCTTGTTTTTTTACCTGGAACAAGCCTCGGCGGTTTTTCCAGTCTAATAAAAAAATATTCCAGATACAAGAAATATATATATATATATATATATATATATATATATATATATATATTTGTATGTATGTATATATGGGGAAAGGATATTATTCTGAACCCGTTATATCCATGTCATGTTTTCTACCTCCACATTTGGCTATTTTGGGGACATCCCTTAATTTTTTTAACGTATTGTTGATTGTGTATTCACAACGGTTCTGAAAAGGAGCTTTACATAAGTAAGCTTATATGAATTTAACAGTGAGTTAGAAGTCATTGGATATAAAAAATGCTATTGTCATAAATTGGTTACTATGGCAATATGCTACTCACAGTTGAATATCTTTAAAATAGCTTTTCTCCATCAAAATATATACAAATTGAGCAAACTGACATGAATTTTCCTTTCTTTCGTCTAAATTATTATGAATTATTCATTGTAGTATTTTAATATCTATTTATGTTTCACAATAAAATACATACCCCAGCATACTGCCAAATTGGAGGAAACAAATGACGAAAAAGATTCCCAGATGAGGAGATTGAAGCAGCGCCTTAAAACGGTTCCAACTATCTCGCATTTTCTCAAAATTTGTTTGAGTCTTGTCACTTGTCAACTTTAAATCCGCAGCCAGGCTTTTGATCTATTATAGAAAGTATGAGAAAAAATATAAATAATTATAATAGGAGTATTCTGATTCCCATCAATATCACATATAAAAATCATTTTAAAATGCGAACACTATGCACAAATTAAATAGGAAATAATATAAATGAAAGTATTTTATTTGATATATCGGAATTATCCGAACTACGTTCCAAAATTTTCATTAATTGTGGGCAATTGGAGCAGCTTTCTTCAACTCGTATAAAATTGCTATGTTAGGAAATGAATTTTTTTTTAAATATATATATTTACGGGAAAAGTTTCGGGTGGATTACCCGTGTTGATAGTGTACATCTTCCTCAAGAGTTCGAGTCCCTTCGCAGTTTGTCCTCTGTTTATGAGACTCTTCGGGCTTTCAGGCATAAGGCTCATAGTCACGAGGCCAATAATGGACGGGATCGTGCACACAAGAATGTAGATACGCCAGGCATTGAAGACCCGGTCGAATAAGCTAAAGCTTATCGTCAAGGGCAAAATTATGGCACCCAACACTGCAATAAAAAAAGGCCACAAGCTACGGTAAAATAGTACATTGTATACCAAGGAGATAAAAGTGGGTATTTTACCACGAGTACTAAAAGCATCGCGCGAGGAGTAAAAGCCCTTGTCCATTTAATTTTTTTTATTAATAACGCCTCAGCGTACACAATAATTCCTCGACCTAACGACTGAGGGCAGCACCTAACGATCGACAGCTGTAGTATAGAGATGTTTCACAATTTTTAAATCCCAGGACGTAAAATACCTCTTTTACGTACCGTTTACATGCACGAAAAAGCGAATAAAACATGGTTGTGTTTGTGTTTATATTTTTAGAGGTTTTTCAAGCTATTCAAGGAAAATAATGTTTAACAAAGTTTTTCGTCCAATTGATGACCAAATTGGCGCTCACTGAAGATGAAAAAAAGCTATAATATAGCGTAGGCCATAAGGAGTTGAGCCAAGTGAATCACTTTCAAGGTCAGTACATCACTTTTCATTTGTGTAAAGTCGTAATTTTGCGGTGAATCTAAAAGTATAAATCAATCAATAAATCCGTCGTCACTGTTCGGAATCAAAGAGAATTTTTTTTTAACGGATTTATTTAATTTCAACTCGTCCAAATATTGAGACGTTCGTACATTTTTTATGTGTTGATTCCGGTATGCTGACATAATGAAGCAGTTGTGCAAACCTACTAAAAAAATGTTCAAACCTCTCTACATCGAAACGACAAGGTGTTATCGACTCTGTGCTAATGAGCGCCATTCTCTTCTAAAAAAATCGTCCCGGAGCGATGAAATATTTTATCGTCTCGGCACAGATTATTCCACGTTTGTGTGTGCCCCTCAATTTGCGTTATTAAGTAATTAGAATGTTTTATCGGCAGTACAAAGATCGATGAACGCTATGAGTATTTTTTTCTGAGAATTTTCCAATGATTCTTCTCAATTATCATAACGAGAAGTGTAGTTAATATCCAATGTCATGGAAACGGGAATATAAAGTAAAGTACCAACGCTGTGTCGTCGAATCACACAAATTTCAATGATAATATCGCAATTTTCAGTGCCAGAGTGTCGGAACGTTTCGTTCCGATTGAATAAGATCCACATGTGTCACGTATATCCGTTTCATTTATATTCGTTTAATAATCCGTCGGTAAATTAATTATTGACGAGACGAATTCGGAATTATTATTAATATAGTGCATCTAATCATGCGTTACATTTTAGCAAAACAAAACACTTATTAGCATGATGGCGATCAACGTCCTTCAACCGAACATGAGCGATCCAGTTTCTATGAAGTGCTTGAATTAATATCGCGACACACCCACGATGACGTGATCCAATAATAATCAATTGGATTTGTCACCTGTATTAATAGTTGATCATTCTGCGTGTTATCAATTACCAATAACCAGATCGATCTATCGCAATATCCGAGAATCAAAGTAGGGGAAGGTGGGGCACAGTGTGTGACTTTTTTTATAACGAATTTTTACTCTTACCAATATTGTCTGATTAGAAGAAAAAAAAAGGTCGTAACTGATTTTATAGACCTTTGGGGTACAGTAAAGCTACCATATTTTTTGCAAAAGATTAAAAATCCTAAAATAATGGTATCAAAAAAATTTACGTATTGGCTCATTGTGCTCCACGGGTGGGGTACAATGTATCATATAGGTGGGTACAGCGTATCAGGGGCTGCGAAACGTAGGGTACAACGAGCTGGTTGAAACTCTTATATTTTCCTAACATAACAGATTTTCAGACATACCGATAATTTCACAAAGGGTATTATTTGCCAATAACATTGGGAGTCGACGCATTGTGCTCAACAACTCAATGGCAAATTGTGCGCCACACAATTGCCCCACAGTATTTGACGTTTTCCTGGCAAGCGAAATTTTTTTTTCGAGGCTCAAATTAATTTTGTATTTTTAATAGTTCTTTGTGATCTGCCATTAACTTTCTTTTAGGCCAGCTGAAACTTAATATAAACCACGATCTAACACAAAAAAATTCAGATTTTACGAGCTACAAAACTGCGAGCAATCGCATGTGGTTGACAGTTGCCCCTGGCATATTGCGCTTCTTCGGAGTGTCGTCACTTCTTTGTTCCCTCATTGGGAGTCGACTCATCGTGCCGCACAACTCGGTGACACATTGTACCCCACTAGTAAAATATTTGATTATTGATGAAAATAACTATTAATTAAACGACGAATGTAAATAAATAATAAAACTATCGATTAGGACCAAAAACCCGAGCCGCTACAGAAAGTGTCGTTATATTTTACGTTTTCCCGGCAAGCAAAATCTTTTTTTTCCAAGCCTCAAATCAATTTTTAATTTTTAATAAGTCTTTGTGAGCTGCTATCGACTTCCTTTTAGTCCTAACGACACCAAATATAAATCGCGGTCCAACACATAAAATTTCGATCTCGGTGCGTTGGTTTAGTGGTTGGCGTGCTGGCCAGCGGATCGGGCGGTCGCGGGTTCGAATCCCAGTCACGTTACTTTCGTCGTGAAATATTTTTCTTCGACGTTTTCTCAGCAAAAGGCGACTAGTTTCATGACCGGACGGCGAACTTGGAACCGGTTGTATCGGTATAGGTTTTCCGCAGTTTCCCTATGCCCATGACAGATATGTCATTGTGAATACGATACAGAGGGGGAAGTCGGCTGCGGTCGCAAGGTGGGGGGGATCGTGGAATGAAAGTAACAGTGTAAAAAAAAGAGCGATGTATAACAGTGGAGCATTGTAAAAAGCCAAAAAGACGATGCAAGTAAAACTTCCACATAAAATTTCGAAATTCACGAGCTAGAAACCTCCGAGAAACCGTATGTGGCTCACAGTGCCCGTGACACATTGTGCCCCCCTCTCTCATAATCATAATAATATTGAGAAAACTTACGAGCTGGTATGATGTTTCCGAATCCGTATATGAAACCTGTCCAACCAATAAACTTGGCGCGATGAGATAGCGGTTGAAATTCGGCGACATAAGGGATCAGCAAAGCAAACGGTCCGCTCACACTGTGGAATGAACCATGCCTCATTATTTCGACGATAGACGATTTATCTTTCAACATAAAAATAATATCTGATTAGGTTTGAGAGCCCTTTGAAGTTTGCACGTTCGGAAAGGTTGTCATCTTCGCTCTAATTGTCGAAGTTTTCGAAATTCCAATTGCGCAAGTATAAAAATGACCTACAGCGACCAATGACTTTGATGGATGGAGATGAAATCCCTAAAGAAATCTTAAATGTTGGAGAATTCGGAGTGAATAGCCTTTCCGGAAAGTTTTCCCGCCCTCGTAATTCATCCTTGACAAATTATTCATTAAAAAAGTGGTACTTGAATGCACCAAAGTAAAAAGTATATTTCACAGCGGTTGGAAGAAGTTAAAAACATTGTGATGCGCACGTACGTCGCTTATCGAACAGTGGGATTTAAATGGAAAATAAAATAAGCTACGGAAGCATTTTGAAGAACAGCAATTGAGTACGCGTTGTGAGATTCTCAGGTAAGTCGTTAACGATGACAGAGCGAGAAAGACACGGTTAGAGGCAAAGGCATGAGTCACTCCTAGTAGAATGATACTTTTCTGGAAAGCGTGTTTTTCATATATCAGTAACTCGAATTACCTACTGCTGTAATCGGTTGAAACGATCTGAATCTTATCAGAATCTTATCTGTTATTTATAGACTGTTCGATTAATTGAAATTGTTTTGATCCTTTTCTCAACAGTGTTTGCGGCTAACGATAATAAAAATAATTGTTGACGAAATCACCAACCGACTGATAGCGGATGTTCCAAAAGAAAATGTATTGTGCCTTCTTCACTGCACTCGAGAAATAACTTGCAGAATGTTATTCTTGCGTGTTGAAAAATAAAATAAAAACATTCAACTTTCAATAAATTATTAACTCACATAGTACCGATGATGAATTTGATGATGAAAAAAACGTGATAAGAGTCGATGACACTGCTGAGTATGTTGCAACAAGCATCACCCAATAGTCCAATGATAAAAAGGGGTTTTCTGCTAGCACTGTCCATAACGTAACCCCAGAAGAACAAGCTCACGATCATCCCTGCATAATGAATTTAAAAGAAAACAAGATAAAAGTATTATTTTAATACGAACATTAAGGGCAGGAGACCGTACATGACGATAGAAAATTCGTTTTTTTTTTACATAATTGGTATCCTTAAAGTTTTTAGAACACGTAGGTAAAAAGATATTTTCATTTCAAAAGTATTTTAAAATTTACAGCCTGAACGTTAAACTTTAAATCCGTTTTTCTGGAAACAGGATCCTTCGGGGCGCGGAGCGCTCTTAAGCTTCAACGGACGAACCGATTCACATGAATCTCTGCGCAATTGAAAGAAAATTCAATTTGCGGGGCCATCAGGAAGACATTTTTGTCAAAAATTGATTTAGAAATTTTTTTTCATCCGTTCAAGTAAAAAAAAAATCGGGCAAAAGAATTGGGTTTTTTTTTCAAATGGCTGCCATTTTGGTATGCAGGGGTTTTTCTGAAAATAAAAAATGATAACGCCCCCCAAATTTAGTCTAGTTTAATGATTTTTAACCCGTTTTTGTTTAAGATGAACTGGCAAGGCTGTGGAGCGCTCCGCGCAGAGCAAAACACGCCGTGCATGGCTTTATTTGACGCGAACTGGAGCCGCCATTGTGGTTTTTTTAAATAAATAAATGTAGAATTTACTCTCAAATATTATATAATAAAAATTATCTATAATAAAAATAAATATATTTTATAAAGATTTTCATATAATCAAAATAAACGCGTTTTTCTCGAACCAACATTTTTGTAAGTGGCGCGGATAATTAAAAAATTTCTATCCAATCGATTGCTTTCATTTTTTCACATGTTATTCTACACACCAATGGCTCCGTCGGGTATTAGAATTACTGAATTATAATAATAATTTATTTTTTTTTCACTGATTTTCAACGAAAAAAAACCACGATAATTTTTTTTTTTATTACAAGCCCGCCATTTGGTTATTTATTAATAAAAATATGTATATCTCGTAGGAGACGGAGCCACAAGCATGCAGAACAATAATCAATTCAGTTTTTTGGTTCAACTGACTCTAAGTGCCGTAATCATCCGCGCCACCCACCTACCTCCATTTAAAGGTACCTCTACTTTAACTCAAAAAAACAATTATAAAATTTTGTAAAATTAACTAAACAAACTTTTTGTTGAATAGTTTATGATGTCAATAAAAACAAGTAAAAAAATTTTAATAATTGTCTTTTATTTTGTCATAAAAAAAATTCTGAAATAAGCTTCCGAAACGGGCCTGAACACCAGACTACATTCTTAAGGAAAATTGTGTTCGTATTGATATGCGGTGTTTTTTTTTAATCTCATGAAAAAAACTAATTGCACCGTACCTATGTAAACTGCGGATACCAGTGCACCCTTGCGAATAAAAGTGAGTTCGAGGTCGCATTCGGCGGATGCCAATAGGAACGCCGCGGTCGTCAGATCGAAATTACTCGCCAAACCAGCCGGTATCGTCGCCAGTAAGAGAACGATGTTGTACGTACCAAAACCTAATGGTGAGAAACATTTACGAAATAATTCGAGCTTTGCTCGGTTATTGGCTCGACGCGTAACTTTTGTATTTTCGTCGGACCTGTCAAAGACTCTGTGATTGTGGTTACAATATTGTGATAAACTATAAAAAATAAGATCGCGCCTTAATTGCATTTAATTTGTTTGCATCAAATCAATTTGTCCGGCCAAAAACGGCAAGAAGTGTTTTATTGCAAGTAAAGTGAAAAAAAAGTAGATGAAATTTTGTTAAAATGCATATTTATGTTTACTTTAAATTTTGTTATAAGATGAGAAAAATCAATCTATATAATTGCTTTTATTAAAACTTAACAAACATATACTGTTGCTGTACCACTAATAGTAAATAAAATTTTGTTTTCAGGTTGAAATTAGTTTAATTTTGCACATTGGTTTCGAGAGTATAACCCACAATATTAATTACCAACCTCAAACTCAATCTAAGGGAAAACTGTTGGTATCTAATTAACACGTCAGGGACATAGAAGAGTTAAGGACAAAACATGAATCAAGTTTGATAATTCAAGGTCGTATCATAAGGAAAACCCGCAGCTATTTATTTGTTGCGTTGTTCTAACTTCCAATTTGCCATAGGGAATTGATAAAATTTGGATTTACTATTCCTTCCATTATTTTTGCAATTTATTACACAGCAACTGTCGTGGCCAATTATTAAGGGGTTACGTGGGTTTGAAAATTTCAAAAAATTCATTTTTTTTTAATTTTATTATCTAATAGTACAATATGTCTAGAATATTCTTCCAAAGTTTTAAGTCAATCGGAGTAAAAGTCTAGGAGAGAGAGCCTTTGGAAATTCCCCCCGTTGGGAAAGACCGGCCGGGAGCGACGCAGGTATACGCATTTTTCTCCGAACACTATTTTGGAAGTCGGTGGACACGATTTCTCAAAAACTAATGCACCGATCTTATTGAAATTTTGCACACTTCTTCAAAATAGCATTGACTAGCATTGAGTGATTGAACGAAGGTTTTTTTCGATTACAACTAATTTTACAAGGCTAGTGTAAATTGTACCAAAAATTGAACTATTTTGCATACACCTCTGCCAAAAATTCAAATTTCAATTTTTTTTAAAATCCTTCGTTCAATTACGAGCTATACTTATCTACTAACCGAAAAAAATTGTGCTTTTAATTTCAGATAAAGCTATCATGAGTTATCCTGCCTACCACAAGGACATTTTTTTTGAGGGGTCTCCGGAAACCACGTCTCACCGGCTGAATTGCCAAAATTTTTGGATGAAATTTTTAAAAAAATATTGGTGAAATGTTGCTCTTTTATGTGCTTAACATTTTGAATAAAATAATTTATATATTATATGAAAAAAAGAGAAAACGTGCTTTTTTTGGCTTCGAAAGCCACGTAACCCCTTAACCCTAGGAGTACACTCTTGGGTATCAGAGACCCGACAAAATTTTCAAGGATCTGATATCGCGAGGCCCTCGACGTTATAGATAAGGCCGTGTCCCGTAAATTCACTTATGTCCTTCCCCTACCATTTGCCACGGGGGCAGACCCTCAGTCATCGATTTGCTGCTGAATTGTGAAGGTCGAAATACAAGCACGGGTCTCTCAGACCCAAGTGTGTACGAATCGGTTGAAATTACAAAGTAAGTACATCCTTTCGTTTTCCAGTAATATGATTTGAGATAAGTTATATTGAATAAATATGAACGATTTTGCTATAGTCTTTCCATAGTAAAGATTTTTTTGTATTTATAAGTGTGATTTTGCTATAAATGTATTACAGAATACGTATACTCGCTGCCAGGTGCACGTAAAGGCCCAGACTTTATAGGTAAATGAATAAATAGATGTAAAAATAAGTAACGAAAATGTGTATTTGTTGATTTTATTATTAGCGGCCGCCATGCTTACTCGCAGTAACACGCGACCTATGCAAGAAATCTAAACGCAGCTGCGAATATCTCGCGAAAAGGAGCTGTTGGACAATGAAACCGACATAGAAAATGATGCTGTCAAAAATATAACCGACAAAGACGAAGACGATGCCGAAGATCACATTTCGGATTCCTCCCCAAAAACTTATAAATATACGTTGATTCATTACCCCCACCCTATACTCTGCACGGAGCCAATATGCACCGTCGGAAATGGGCACCTTAAATTGTCAAGAAAATTCAATGGCAATTATTGATGCCTGTTATTGCCTTTTTTTAAAAATAATACTGTCATAATGCTTGTATTGAAAAAAAAAAAGAATTCTACCCAATGATTTCCAGTTTTGCATCAACGTGTACTGGCAACGAAGCGTTCGAAAGACAAACTCATAAAGTTGATAAAAATATTGTCGTTTTTCTACTGACACTTTTCCTATAAGAAAAAAAAAGAACTCACCAGTGGCTGATATAGCCTTTTCATAATCCGCCGGGGCTTCGCTGCTTCGATTATCTGTCGGTGTCAAGAAACAAAACGTACCGTTCACACTTCCAACGCGAAGAGCAAAAAAAAAAACCAGCAATAAACTCTGTACTATCGATGCAAGCAAAATAAAAATAAACATTACTCGTCTCGACGGTGAAAACTCGGTTGACCGAGTTATTCCTGATGTCATTGCGAATACCATTTGCTACCATCCTCCCTCCGAAATATGCGCGGCTGTCCACGTGTGTGCGTGAAACTCTCGGTCGTTGGTGGTAAAAAAAAAACGTTACGCGCAATGAAGACGAAATAACGAGTCATAAAAATCCGTCGTAGAACACACAAGCTCTCGTTGATTCGAGAATGACGATATCTTTGCTGACGCGCTATCTTCCGTAGAAAGAACCTTTTGCCGCCTTGTGGACTGCCTTTTTACGCATATCGAGAAGCAAGTATCCTTCGCCCGGTAACATAATCGTCCTCTTGCATTCACCTGGACAAGATTAATCAAATGATCAGATATTTCGTTCGCGACTGCGATAAGATGATATTTCGTTGATTAATCGTAAATCAGCGTATGCGAAGCGCAATGTTGATCAATGCTCGCTCGTTTGGCAAAATAGTCAACGAATATTCCAATAATTGGAACTATGTTCAATAGGGCTCGACCCGGCGATTGAAAATTTAGTATCGTTTGAGACATTTGATGTCGACAATTGTGTCAAGATTGATCGACGATATACTTCGAATCGGACATCGCTGAATGGACAAGACTGGATTACTGGGTGCTCCGAAGATTCCGTAAGACTGGCTTACCTTGTCAAGCTTGTTTTTGTTTCACCTGAGAAACCACTATTCGTTTGTTCTCCCACCTTTACAAGTGTATCGCTCTTCGACGGTCTCGCTTCCCGCTCGGTGCGCAATTCAATATCGACGTTTTGTTCAACTTTTTTTCTTTTTCTTTCATCAACCACGCGTTTCGAGAGATTTCGTCTCACGTGCACTATAAGCGACGGCGCCACTTGCTTGTTTTCTTTTTTTTTCCTACTTTTTCCTTGTCTCACGACGCTTCAGTCATGTGTCAAATCGATCACGCGACAAGACTCGCGCTTGCCACACTAATCCGCGACAATAAGAACTCCACGATGTGCGAGCGCTTATGCGAAAAATTCTTTCGGGAGAGAGATAGAGAGAGAGAGAGAGACTCGGGAATATCAACGTTTGTTCTATCTAGCGCGCTTCCCGTGATTCCCTTCGCGACCACGTGAGCAAACAGATACGTCAGACGCGGGCCGGCGCGTGACAGCGTATGCGACCCAATAAAAACGGATCAAACGGCTTAATGGGCCACTGCTCGTTTTATTCGCTAGCTTCCCGCTTTCTCGAGCAAACACGCGATTATAAACTTTGGCGATAATGAAGGGGCAAAAAAAAGAACCTATCAGAGTCAACCGGATGTTCGAGTGATATTGTACGAAATCAATTGATCGGTGGCAATCTCGATCGTCGCTAATTTTTTGCGATACGTAAGATCTCTTATCTGCCGAACAAAAAAAAATCAAGTGAAGTAACGTTAATGGTCAGATTGCGTAAGAAATCAGGTGTTGCTCCGTGTGTGTGTGTGTGTGTGTGTTCTTATCTCTCGTCTCTCAAGATATAGGCTCGTTACCGCAATTGTATTTTTTTTTATTGGCTACCATCGTGATTTTATCGCGATACATTTAATTTTGTCTTCGAAATGCCGTGGAAAGATTTTACTGCGAGAAAAATATGCGATAACTGATTAATATACGGATTGGATCGGTCATCGAGGCCACACCAAATTTGTGTCGATCTAATCCGAGTAGACCCTCAATCTTGTGGCACACGCCGAAGCTAATTTTGGGAGCCAAGTACACGATCTATAATTATAAATGGGCATTGCTTCATGTTGAGAGATTCACGGTCTCGGTTGCTTCCCGAACTTCCAAACGTGTGTGCTCAATGGATAGAAGATACCGTCCAACGAAGTCACAAAATCAAAACGCACAAATAAAAATCGTTTTGATTAAGCCGTATCTGTCGCAATGCGAAACGATTAAACCCCTCTTGCCCCGCTTCCTTACTCGCGGGTATGGCCCTATCAAAATCACCGGAAACCACGTCGCGACGGAGATTTTCATCGATACTGAAATACGGACGCGTTGACAATTTTTCACGTATCGTCGATTATGGATCAATCGATTACGGAGCTCAGCTCAAACAAACAGAAATGTATGTCTATGCGTATATATACAGTGGTTAAAAAAAGTATTTGTACAACTCGTGTTTCTCAAATGGACCTTCGAAAAAAATAAAATGCTTTAGCATTTTTTTTTGCTATAGAAGAAAAATAAAATGTTCGAAAAAAAATGCTAAATCATTTTTTTTTTTCGTAGGATAATTTGAAAAACACGAGGTGTACAAATACTTTTTGGATCCACTGTATATATCTCCGATTTCGTCACTTTTGTACTCTGTGTCGTGCTTCGTTACACATATTTGGACAACTACCTTTTACCCGCGACTTCGTCCGTATGGACTTTAGGAGTTAATCCAGATGGGAGATAAACGAAGAGAGAAAAAAAGTAAGAAATAAAGAAAGTAGGTAGAGTTCGAAATTTTTCCAACACGGCGGTATACTAACTGACTGAGGTAAGGAATTATTATCTCAAAAACTATTTGTCAATTATTATCTCAAAAACAATATTGAGGTATATAGACAAAAAAATGTATACACAGGGTGGACCATTTAACGCGACCACATCGTGATGGTATTTACAATAAGAATATCCGAATAATGTAATTGTATTTTTTGTGCAGAAATTTACTGTAACAAATGTTCGAAGTGATGGCCATTAACATCGACACATTTTTGAAGACGTCGGATAAATGATTCCCTTGATCATTCGTTTCAGAATCATTTCCACTTTCTCTGCTTGACTGTACAATACAATTTTCGATACGGTTATTACATATTACTTTGGAAGGATACACTTTTCTACTGATTCTAATATTGGTAGATGGTAAACATTCTTCACTCTACTACAGTTTTACTACGTTACAATGCCAGTATTTACAAACATCAGAAACATCTCCGACTATTGACATTATTGTATTCGTTGGATAACCTGCGCCGCTATCACACCAGAAACTATTCGAAGGTCAAGAGAATCATTCATCCGACGTTTTCAACAATGTATTGAGGTTTATGGCCATCACTTCGAACATTTGTTACAATAAATTTTCTGCACAAAAAATTCACTTACATTATTCGGATATTCTTATTGTAAATACCATCACGATTTCCCGATTTTACACGTGTATTTTGGTGAAAAATCGTTTCAAGGTCATGATATCATAGGTCGTTGGATTCGTCCGAATATCAGCTACAACGTCTTAATTTAAAAAAAAACATGTTCCCGTTCGAAAAACCATTGATGACCTTGAGAACGCAAAAACTATGACCATGACAAAATGAATTTTTCACCACTGTAACAGCCCTTCGAAATCAATCAAATTACCTCCTGACATTTTTTTCGTCACTCTAAAGGCAACGGTGATATTTGGGATGGTCACGTTAAATGGTCCACCTTGTATATTGACTGGGAGCGATGTTATTGTGGCCGGCGCAAAACATATCTCTCGCTGACAGTCCCCATGATTGCATGCAGTTGGTTGATCAGAAACAAAAATTTCGAAAAGATTTTCGTAGGATTTTTCTTTTACTCAATTATTATTATTTTCATTAAGCCAGAAAGGTCGGAAATTTAGGTAGAAAAAACAATGTAAATTTTAATCAGGCTCCACATGACTAATTTCATCTGGTAACAAAGATCTCTCCAGGAGTCGAATCTGTCGGAATAATTTCTTGACGTTCCAGACGTTTGGTGTCTATTGTTGTGGGTGGATCAGGTATGATCGATGGGAAAACGTGCCGAAAAAGAAGCTTCGTCTGAAAAAATGACGTCCCAATCGCAGTCCAAACTTTCTTTCGCCCAAGTGAGTATTTTTCCGACGTGTTTTTCCGACAATAGCGGTTCGTCTGTGACCACGGTCAGACGACAACTAACGCTTGCTATACAGAGCAACTTAGTGGCAGGGCCCCGCAACCTGATCGCGTTCGAATCTACCCTCTAACGATTTCCAGGAAAAAAATAGCCGCACACGCTTTTATCAAAGAGCCCGTGCAGAAATTTGTTGGCGAGTCTCCAAATCATATTACATCCTTATAGGGATTTAATAGGGACGCCGCACGTAGAGAATCCACATTGAAGTCCAACCGGATTCCACGCTATTTCCCGATTGACATCGTTGGAGAATTATTTATTTGAAATTTTCCACCGGAATTCGTTGGATCTCCAAAAAAAAAAAAAAATCTTTTCTTGATCCCGTGCGCAAATTTGTTAGGCAGTCCCAAGTTGCACCGACAACTTTATAGGGATTTATTAGGGATATCGCACATTGGGAATTATCATTGGGATCCAATTGGATTCTGCACTGTTCCCCGATGAACGCCATTTAAGAATTCTTACCATGTTCGAATCGGAAATATGTGAAAAGTCACGAGAAAAAACGTGGTGGATTGAAACATGATCTGCACATTTCTTGAGCGTGTCGTGCTGTAATGTCAAAATGCAGTAAAATAAATAACAAGTGATAATTGAAGTGGATTTTCAATTATGTGATTCAAATCGATTTTCAAGACATACTTTGTTAAGCAATTTATAGTTTTTAACATAAGATTTATACTCAATGAAGATATACTCACTTTGTGTATATACTCATGTCTGTATATTTTGTTCAGAAAATTCAACGTACAGAATGACATGGGATCCATCAAGAATCGTGTCACATTCTGTTCGAAAATGTGGCAACCTTTTAGGATTGAAATTGGATTCGTACATTGGATTCTAATGAGGAATCCTAATTAGAATCCAATGTCCAATCCAATCCCTATCAGAAAGTAGGGGCAGGTATGGTATTCCAATTGGATCACTACGACAATTTCTCCACGGCAGACTACAATATATATGTATATATATATATATATATATATATATATATATATATATATATATATATATATGCCGAAGCAAGGTACATAGTATAAATGTAACAAGTTTGGGCGATTGGATACGCCCGCGGGTCTACGTGTGCATCCGTGGGTTTGTCTACTTAACCTAGCCCCCGAACCTTCCCTCCAGTGTTGACTCTCACTCTCTCTCTCTCTCTACTTAATTAAGTAATTAAACGGTTCCGTGACGCATGTCGCATTGCGCACACCGCCGAAGCAAGATCTCTGTAGTTATCCATCGACTGATCTCCTATTGCGTCAGTTTTCGAAGTCCCGTCACCCTCAAATCCCAGACCCTCAAATCCCACCGCTTCGGGCTCGTTCGTTCTTATCGCGCTAAAAGCTCGTCAATTTTCTCGTCGACTGCCGGTGCCCAAATTGACACCCTCTCTTTGGCGAGCTTTGCGACAAACTTTGTTACTTGCGGTAAATATACGTACGTTGCGGGTAGTAAAGTTATTGGAAAGCCTCGTGACCATGATTTCGTACACTTTTCAACCCTTATTTATACACCCAACTTTTACCTCGTTGTTGCACGCTCAGGGTACCCGGGTGCCCACCACTAGTTTTTCTTAATTCCTGAGTTCCCATGTGAACGAAATCGTTTGGAATCGATTTACTTTGTTAAATGAACATGAATAGAAAGTATCTCAGTCATTTCCAAGTCTCCTAGCCCGCTACGGATTCCATGAAAAGAGAAAGCGAAAAAAAGAAAAGAGAAGTAACCGGTGTATAAATTTGAGTCGGGAAAAAGTACCGCTTTAAACAATCTAATCTTTCCAACTTTAGGTTCATGTTTTAATAAATTATGTTATGTGAAAGTGTTATAAATTTGAAGATGATCCATCAATTAGTTTTTGAATTATGATTCCCGCAAATTGAACAAATGCCGTTTCGAGAAAAACACGTTTAAAGTTTCACAAAGGAAAAACTAAAAGTCAAATGTGTTTAATGAAATGATAAAGCGTCTTACCGATTAATCAGCGATTCCAGCACCATACAGCAGTCCTCCCTCTTCCTCATACAACTCATTTGAAGCTTGCATTTCCTCTTTACGATCTTTTCGAGCTTCTTTTGTCTCTAATAAACTTTTTCTATATTGCCAAGCCACGCGCATCTGATTCAATTGCTCGGCATATCCGTAGCTCGGCCTGCCAGCTACGATTTGTAGTTCATTCATAACCAGGAGTAGGGCTGAATTTCCTTCATTGAATAAAATAGCAGCAAGAAATGCCGCTACCTCAATTATTTTGTATCCAGAATGGAGATGTTTTGGAGCTAATCGCCAAACGGTTGAGTTTGGGTTTATTTGGGTTATGAAAACCCAAATTTCGGTTATGAAAACCCTAACAAACCCAAACAAACTACCTAACTGAGCGCTCGTGGATACCTGAGCGCGCTTGGGAGTCGAGCGGAGAGTCTTTATCATTTATACCGTTAGAAGGAATCCGAATATCGTTTTGAAATTTTCAGAGTGTATTCTTACGATATTTTACTAACGTTTTATGAAATAAAAAAAATTAATTTTTTAAGCATCTAAAGTAGTTGCCCGCCTTAAAATGTAAACTGAACACTTGCAAAATTTAAGTGATTCTAATGAGAATTAATGGCATTTCGTTAATCGCTGTCACAAAGGTGATTTGGCCAAATGGATTCGTTCCGCGCTTACACTCATAGTATTTTGGGTTCAATTTCCTAATCGGCGTTTGTATTGTTCAATATCGTTCAATGTTTTTTGACACTGTAAAAAACGAGCACTTTTCTTTCATCGATTTATATCCTGTTTTGCACTTCGGTACCGCACATGCCCGTCCCATTCTGACGATAATCTCTGATTAAACTGAGAAAAAAAATAATCTTCAACACCTTTTCTTTCCATAATAAACAAAATGCCGAAAAAAAGATTATTATTAAAAGTGTAGGAGAAAACTACGAGCAAACATGTAAATATTTTTTCGCGTAGTACTGAGGTTATATCACGCACCAGGCCTCACCTGGTGAAGCCTGCTTGTGGCCATTGAAACTTGGGGACACTGGGACTTGAAGAGAATGGTAAAATTCTTTTGTTGGTTTTCCATAACTATCCGCGGGAAAATTTCTTTCCATTAGCATTTTTCGAGAGATGCTTTGTGATAATCATTTACGATTCGCGGACATGACGAGCGCAAATAAGTAGTCACTGCTGACACGATGCTGCAGACATTACGTTGATAATACGATCGTATTCATCTGTTTACATGCGCGATAACTATCCGCTTGTTGGCACACGTCATCAAAATAAATAAAGGATTTGCTGTCTTGATAGTTCCCCCGTGGCAAGATAGGCTCGTATTCCACCTGTATTTTATGAATTCTGAGCTCGCACAACCTTGGATGGCCTTGAATCGTAAATCATCATGATTGTCCAATTATCTTTTTTTTTTGTTTCGTCTCATGGAAAATTGCCACGTCGAAAAAGTATTATCTGGAAGTGCCGGCAGATTTGAAACTTCCGTGTTTTACACGAGCGAAATGTTTTTTGCAGCAGCGTGAGTGTCGAAGTGTTTTTTCGTGTACCTATACTCGGAGCACGATAAAAAGTGGAAAATAAATCTGGAATGGCGGAGGTCACGAGTGAGTTCTTTCGACATAGCGTGTCTCGTATTATTATATTGATATGTACAAATATTGTATGGAAGCTCATGTGACTGAAGTACGCGGAAAAGAAATTCTGTGTATCATCCTCTGACCCAGTTGCGTGGGAGCACATGAATCTCCCATTTCGGAAGGACACACCTGACGTTCCACGGATTAAGCAATGACCATCGCACAAGGCTACAGTCTACGTGTGATTTATATTGTTTAAGGGGTTTGCAGAAGCTTGAATATTAAAAAAATACTATTTTTTATAGCCTACTTTTATTGCCTAGGGATTTCAACTTGAATATGCAACAAAGATTTCGTAAAAGCAAGAAAAAGGCGAACCATCCCTCTGCGATTTACCCTTTTTTTTCTTATACGCTTTTTTAAAAACGATTTGTTATGAAATGGTGGAAGTCGTCCTGTGCAGACATTGCCGTAGGGATCTAATTGGATACCTATACCTGTTTCCACTTCCTGATAGGGATCCAGTGGGTCATCGCATTGGATCCCTGTACTAAAACGTCACGCTCGTACATTGAATTCTAATCGGTATTCCTCATTGGAATCCAATGTGCGAATCCAATTTAAATCCTCACGAATTCCCACATTATCGAATAGACTCCAATATGAGTCTTAATGGATTCCATCGCATTCGGTATGTTGAATATTCTAAACAAAATGTATATACATACAAAATGAGTAATCTTCATAAAGTATAGATCTTATGTTAAAAAGTATAAATTGCTAAAGGTAGTAGTCTCGCCAAGACGTTTTTCTATAGGTTTTAGTTTAAGGACTCATTCAGGACACTATTGAATTATTACCTGCAAAATTTCAAAAGGGTTCACCGTTCCGTTTTCGAGATATTGGCAATCAAAGATTTCATGGTTTTACACGTGTTCTTATGGGGAGCAGTGGAACATTCACGCAATAAGCGCACGAGATCACGAACGGATTTTTTTTTTTTGGAGCTTCAATAAATTTTAGTTGAGATTTCAAATAAAGAATGTTCAAACGACAGCAATCAGGAAATAGCTCAGACTCCACTTGGATTCCAATGTGGACTCCCTACGTGAGGTGTCCCTATGAAAACCCTATAGGGATGTGGTAGGATCTGCGGGGACTCGCCGACAAATTTCTACAAGGGCTATCGCGAATCGATGCGTCTGATTCACTTCAAATTCGATGAGAACATAGTTTATAACATTTTCTATCGTATGACCGGATGATTTTCTTCTATGTTTATCGATTTGTTAATAACACACGACTAGGGCTATTTTTTCATCGAAAATCGAAATTATTGTTCTGCAACTTGCCATTTCAGTAATTTTTTTAATTTCAGAAAAGTATACGGTCGTAAAGAAGTTTCATTTTTATACTAAAAGTAATATTTTTTTATTTTCAGTTTCAGATCACCTCAGTTGTCAGAATCACCTACATGGCTGGACCATGCAGCAATAGTGGAAATTTGCATCAATCATAACATGATTGTTAATTAACATTTTTCTATAGAAAAAAGAACTTAAACTTCGCAAGATTATGTATAAATTGTGTGTAAAATCTGTCTCATCTGAATATTCCCATCAGAAAAAACTATTGGAAATCGACCTCGTTTTTTGGACTTAGAGCTTACGCTGACCTGTTGAGCTTTAATCTATTTTTGTCCCCTCGCACCGGCTTTGTCTATTATTGACTAGCCCAGTTGTCCACACACGCCTTTATAAAATACCCTTTTGCAGGCACAATTTGTGAATATTTTCGGAAGTAGACGCACGGATATCTCAGGATTAAGAGCAGCCTCGTGATACCGAACGCGACGTGCCCACTTTTAATCACCCACGTATATATCGTTTATCAAGTGAGCCGGGGATTTACCTTTATTTCAGACTCACGCGATGGTGAGGACACTTGAGTATATGATATCACTGTGCTATCACTCTCCGAAATAACTTCAAGTTTTGTCACATACACGCTACAGACAGGCTTTATATATGTAGCGTGGCTTTGATTCGCGCTCGATTGTCAGGGGAATCCGTTAAAAAATACGTATTGCGTGTCTGCGGGAGCGCTTTAACTTCCATGACCCCGTCAATGAGGAATGAATCAAACGCTTCAATTGATCACGGGATGTACGAAACTGGAGCTCCTATACCTTTGCGGCTGAAAGAGATGATAGTAGACATTCTTTGATGCCTCGTGACGATTATTTATCTGATGAGATATCGAGATCTCTATTGCTTACACCACCGTGGCGCTCAGAAAAATAGTTATAAAAAAATGTTTAACGCGACTATTAAATATAAAATAATTTATTATTTTTATACTTTTATTTATTTTATTTTATTTTATTTTATTATATTTATAAAGTAATGTTTATTTTTCACAGATATATTATAGTGTTATGAGGAAATAAAAAAAATTCAAAAATGACGGAGATATGAGTCGTCTAGTAGGACCCTCTTTTCAAACTGATGGAAAAAATATCTCGAGATCTACTCAACCGATTGCGATAAAATTTATACCACATATTCTTTATAATATTATCTAGGATGTAGCATAGGATTTTTTTGGTTGGATGCCACGTTCATTTTTTATTAATTTCCAAAACTTAAAATTTTGGTAAAAAGCAGATTTCTTTTTTCAAAAAGCTGTCATTTTCACGATTTTTTTTCCCTATGCTACATCTTAGCTATTACCTTTCTTTACGAGAATTTTAATTTCTTTATTTTACAGACGATGCCTGACACAGAAAGAAATTCCACCATGGGCGAGCATTTTCAAAAGAGGGTCCTACTAAACGGCTTATATCTTCGCCATTTATTAATTTCTTCGAATCGTGTTTTTTAAATTGTTCACCAAACTATAATGTATTTGTGCAAAATGAAAATTATTTTCTATATTTAATAGTCGCGGCAAATTCTTCAAATATTGTTATGTCTATTTTTCCGAGCGCCAAGGCGGTGGAACACCTTACAAGCGAATTGCAGCGCGATTGTAAACAAAACTTGTCATTTGAATAACGATGATAACCGATTCAGTGTTTAAATGACGCGATCGACTTGCTTGGTGCGAGTAAATTATCCACTTACAGACGAAAGCGGGGTACGAGCTCGTTGGAGGTGACGACACTGTTCACTTTGGGGATGCCGTTGCATTAACGAAGCGAACGCCAGGGAGAGGGAAATAGAAGCGGCAGGAATCAAATGGAGAGAGAAGAGTCTCGTGTTCTTGACGAAGCGCCCATGAGAACTTCTACTATGGAGACGAGCCTCCTAGTCGTTGTCTCCTTAGTTGATGTGCTTAAAGAGAGAGTGAGTGAGTGAACGAATGGGAGAGGAGAACCCGAAATCCCTGACATACCTCGTTGAACCACCTGCCGGGCGGGAATAGTAACTTATACATGTCTTGTAACCCGTTGAATGTTCAAAGCCTAGACTATGGTACACGGAAGTAAATGACATTCTCGTTTGAAAGCGTATAATTATCAGCAGTCGGTAGTAAAATGATTTACCTGCAATTTCTAAAACCCAATGCGACCAATTGCACTGGTCGAGGCGCTTACGGTATCATTGATCACCACAACATTCAGTAAATCACGCACATCCATCCTCATTCCGAAAATTCCAGGCTAGAATTTCGTATCACTCCATTTTTACTTTAAAAATATTCTTTAATTTAAAAAATGCTGACATACCTGGATTGTGGCTTGAGGAACAATCGTGTAGTGTATTGACGAATTTCCGTGACAAAGGATCGCGAGCAATGTGAAGCACAGTACTCGTATCTTGGTACAAGTGGTACGACCGCTACTTAGGATAGACGGTTGTGACGCCTGTCATTCGGAACGCTTCTCACCCCAAATGTATATTTCTGCATATTTCTGTAGTTTAGTACGAACAAGGAGACGTCGCGGAGTCTGGATGGTTGTTACGCGTAAGCAGCGTGAATAACAGAAAGCAGGTAGAAGCGCAGAGACTGGCTCCGAAAATACCGCTATGCAACAGGGCGGAGAGAAAGCGAGAGAGGGAGAGTGAGATAAAGAGAGATAGAAAGGGAGAACGTTGACGAGAGTCCCAACAGTCATGGGGTAACTCGCAAATGAGTTTCTCGGGTATTCGATGCGGAATGCGGGCTCTATTCAAACTTATCCCCCTCCAACGCTCATTCCTTCCCTACTCCTCTTTACGGAAAAACCTCTCACAGTACACCGCCACCACTCTCGGGTATGCCTGAGCTCCAGCCGTCGCCGACTATCGTCGCATTTGAGTCTTAGTCATGGCAAAAGAAGTGAAAAGTCTTTAAGAACAATCTCTTATCCGTTTTTTGTTTGCACAGAGATTTATACAAAGATGATAAATTGTAACTACGTAATAAACGTGGTTCCTACTTAAGACGGGCAACCACTTAAGATGCTTCAAAAAATCATTTTTTTTTCAATTTCATAAATCGTTAACAAAATATCTTAAGAATACACCATGAAAATTTTTAAACGATATTCAGATTCCTTCTAACGATATGATATAAATGATAAAGACTCTCCGCTCAGTTAGGTAGTTTGATTGGGTTTGTTTGGGTTTTCATAACCTAAAAATCCAAACTCGACCGTTTGGCGATTAGCTCCAAAACATCTCCAATCTGGGTACAAAATAATCGAGGTAGCGGCATTTCTTGCTGCTATTTTATTCAATTAAGGAAATTCAGCCCTACTCATGGTTATGAATGAACTACAAATCGTAGTTGGCAGGTAGAGCTACGGATATGCCGAAAAAATGGATCAGATGCGCGTAGCTCGGAAAAATAGAAAAAGTTTATTAGAGACAAAAAAAAGCTCGAAAAGCTCGTAAAGAGGAAATGCCAGCTTCAAGTGAGTTGCATGAGGAAGAGAAAGGACTGCTATATGGCGCTGGAATCGCTGATTAATCGGTAAGACACTTTATCATTTAATTAAACACATTTGACTTTGAGTTTTTCGTTTGTGAAACTATAAATGTGTTTTTCTCGAAACGACATTTTTTTTAATTTTCGGGAATCATAACTCAAAAACTAATTGATGGATCATCTTCAAATTTGGAATACGTTTACATAATATAATTTATTAAAACATGAACTTAAAGTTGGAAAGATTAGATTGTTTAAAACATATTTATTATTGCAAAATGCCGGGAAAAAGTGCTAAAAATCGATAATTTTCTTTCAAACACCTTCCAACATTCAATTCTCGATTTTTTTTCAAAATTTAGGTTCATGTTCTCAAAAAACATCTCAAGAATGTATAAAAATTTGTTGGACTATTTCAGATGCGAATTGCGAGCTGCACAATTCCTGCAAATTGACAACGACGATGAGGACACGCCAAGGGACACAGCGGATTACACCTTAATTAATGCATGAAATAACTTGAAAAAATTATTGTCAGAGTTGCGGAAATTTCCGATTTTTGTTCACAATAAAAAAAATTGAAAAAAACATCTAATTTTCGGTCTCCTAAAGTGGTTGGCGGTCATAAGCCTAGGATACTATCTATACGAAACAAAGAACCTACCATATACAGGGGTTACCTGCACCTCAGTACTTCAAATCAACGCTGCTAACGAACTGTTTGTCGTAAAGAGTTTTTTCTTCTTTTATTCGAACACTGAAAGACTGAAGAATGGAATAGAATATGCAAGAAAAATCTAAATGAATTTTTTGCCGTGAAAAATGCGATTGAAGAAAGCAAGAAAAGTGATTTTAGCATTTCTCACTAAAAGTAATAAAAAAAAATCCTCACACTTTTTGTACGCATATTTTGGACAATTTTTCCATTGATTCTTGAAAAAGACCGTATGGACCAAGCTTAAATAAATTGCAAACAAAGAATTCGGAGTTCTTCTAAAATTTGACAAGGGGTAAAAATAGCTGTTATTTTATTTGAATTTGTTTTGGCGTGGTTTCTTGAGGGGACAAGTGTAAATAAATATTTTAAAAAAATATTCTTTTTATCAAATAGTGTCTTTTATTTAAAAAAAAACATAATAAAGGATATTGTGCTGATTATACATGAAATTATTTGAAAAATAATACATTTACTCAACGTACTCAACGTACAGGGCGTTGTCCTGTACTCAACGTATAAGATATTAACCTGGATTTACATAATAATAGTAAAAAAATCGCTCCCTGTAGTTTAACATGGGATATTATAAATGAAAAAAAATGGTTTAACACAAAATAAAAATAAATATGAATTCATTTCGGAGCGCATTGAGTGCACTGCATCGGGCAACGCGGCTGTCGGCATTTTGAACATGGGTATTTAGTTTTTTTTATCTTTGTTACGAGGTCAAAAAGCGCAACGTATTGGATTATCCGAAGTGGTATGGTGTTTCGGTTGGTAGTAAAATCTATGCCGAACACCAATTCAATCAAAGCACGGACTCGGAGGCACAAACTTGAAACCTGCAGTCGGCGTTGCATAAATGACGTGACTAGATAGTACGCTAAATTTTCATTAAATTCACGACGAGTGATTCAATTATTATCTTCATTTAATGAAAATAAAACGAACGCATTTATTGAACTTTCATCCGAAATTCCGTAGAAGAGGCGTAAAGGCCATCGTCGAGTGCCACACGTCACAGAATATTCGTGTCACATTTGGTCAAACGTATCCGTTGCGCTTTTCGTCTTATTGTAATATAATTAGAACCCTCCAATTCTTCTTCGTGGTCTGATTCAGTATAAGTCGAGTCATTGTCCTGAGATTCCTCTTCATTAGTTTGCGCCTGCAGCATCCTCCGGATCTCCTCTGCCTTACGTACTCGCGTCCCAGTCGCTATGGCTTTATTTTAATAAAAAAAATTAGAATCGTATAAAATCGTTTATAATGTCATTTCTGTTGATAACACACTGCTTTTATAGAGATAAATGTCAGAAAACACTAGAAATAATTATATATTAGGTGTATGACTTGTTTTTTACAGATTTTTTCTTTGAGCTTAAAATTATATTTAAAATAGAAATATTTTCGCGGTCTTTTGTGGTTTTGAAAGGATCGGACGCAAAGTTTCAGAACACCGAACGACAAGTCTACGTGAGTTACATAACCTCTCAGAATAGCAGAGTTTACGATAGCAACTGATAAACAGCACATTCGGCACTGCATTTTATACGAATTCCAACAAGGAAAAAATGCTTCTAAAGCACGGGAATCAATTTGTAGTGTTCTTGGTGCCGACATTGTGTCTTATGAAACGTGTAATTATTAGTACAAACGTTTTAGAAGTGGTGCTTTCGATCTTAGTGACCAGCCGCGCCCTGGACAGGATATGAAGGGTGTGCTTTATTACGAACTCCTGGAAACTGGTCAGACGGTGACTGCGGAACGCTACAGCCGACAATTGAACAAACTGAGCGTAGAGCTTGATCAGAAAAGGCTATTTACTGGGCAAGAAAGCAGGCAAGTCATACTGCTGCATGACAACGCTCGACTTTACGTTGCTCGCGCGACTCAGAAGACCCTCTTGAACTTGGGATGGGAAGTTCTCCCGCACGCGGCATATTCACCAAACTTGGCCCCATCCGACTACCATTTGTTCCGGTCAATGCAGCACGCCTTAGTGGATAAACAGTTCAAAACGCTGGACCATGTGCGTAAATTCGTCGATGACTTTATCGCCTCGAAGCCTGCAAGTTTCTTTCGCGACGGCATTCGTAAGTTACCTGAGAGATGGCGCAAGGTCATAGAAAACGATGGACAATATTTCCAAGATTAAGTTCGTTGTTCTCTATTTCTTTATATTAAATAAATTTGCTGAAAAATCTGTAAAAAATAACTCATACACCTAATACTTACGCAGAGGAAAATATCCCAAAAAGTGTGGGGTTACGCTAGCCCCGGGCTTTTGAAGAATGTTGACTGTGTCACTTCAAAACTATAACTGACGGTTATTGCTGTGCGAACTTGCTCTAAACAGTCCTTTTTCCTAATGCGATTGATAATTTCACCTCACTACCCAAACTGCCGGAATGTCAGACCCGTGAAAATTATTTGGGGTTTGGGGTACCTACCTATGTGTAGGCTCCTAGAGTTAATAAGCAACGTAAGCAATTATGTTGTTTAAAGATTCTAATATGGTCCGTTATCAAAAATTTCGGAAACATAAGTTGCCTCCATTACTTTCATTTACTCGTGGAGACCTGAGCCGATTTTTCGAAGGATGAAGGGACAAAGAATCATTCGAAAAAGATAAATTGCTGGAAAAATTTGCAAGTCTTCTATAACTGTGTATGGGTGCGTCTGTGGGTATGATCAAACCGAACAGATCAATATTCAATCCTGAAGTCTCGTTATTATTCTTGGAATCACTGCACCGATGGGAGAGCACCGAGAGAGAGAGAGAGAGAGCAATTAAAAAATGGTCGGCTTCGCGGCGAGTCTCGTCCTTCCAGGTATTCCGGTTTCCCTGCAAGAGCCCGTTGCGATGGGTCGTTAATCAAAATGATTCCCATTCACTTCGAACTAATATCCTTCCTGCTCAATTTCCGTACTGTTGCGGTACGGAATTGCGGTCGTCTGGCCTTTTAATATTCGGAGCCATTGAAATCCTACCTCATGCCACTTTTCGTGCCTTCATATATAAATATACAAAAATTCATATATTTCTCTAACGCGCAGCTTCAAACAATTTCCGATGAATCTCTCCGTGCGCGCCGAGAATATTAGTAGGGAAGTAATTGCGATCATTGAAAGAAGGGCCCGTGGATTTTCCTAAAAACATGTTTTTGCAGAGGAACTATAGTGTTAGGCAAAATTAACTGTAAATACTTTGTTATTCGCGAGCTATATGGCCGTTATCCATTATATGGTGTTATCTTGTTTGCATTCAAATCGGAAAAGCCGAAGGTTCCCGTAAGCGTGCCACATCGTAGTAAGCCAATTTTGATGTCGGGCTGTAATTTTTCTACGCATCAGGAGCATGTTGTCCGAACAGTAAACGGCAGGAGCTTATGCACCCTCTAATAGTTCGTACGAGGGCTTGTAGCAACCCTTCATTCCGCTGACGCTCGATCCATCATAAACCGAAATACGAGCACCCTGTGCCCGACGCGTCAGTCTTCTCGACATCTACGGCAGGATTTCCCCAGCAATGCTATGGCATTGCTACGGCAGCTGAGGGAGAATCGAAAGTCCAGCAGCTTAACACGCATGTGGGAATATTTGGCAAGGAAAAAGTATCGCCAACGTTACATATTGGGTACATCCATATGTAGCTCCTAACTTCTACTCTCGTTCGAGTAAATTGTTAACGCGGTGTGCGTCTCAGACTAGACCATCTGCTGTCTTTCTTCATTTCCATTCGACCTACAATCACAGGGCAAGGCACATGTAAACGGACTCACACGTTTTGTCTGGCTCTACTCTCGTGTGTATTTCACCAGTCCTTAATGAAGAATACACAGGGATGGTTATACATGGGAGTTTAGAAGCCTTTGCCGTTTTCGATATGCAAGTGTGGTAATGCGCTCATGGAAGTGTTGTGTACAAACCTATATAGAAATTCGAGTCAGCGAAAAGTACTGTCTTTTACCTGTCTCCCCTAGATAATATCAGGCCTTGGTCAGGCTTACCAATGTGGATCAGGTTCACCTCATAACAGGTCCGAGACCAGGCCCCGATCCGCCGTTCCCCTTTTCGGAAACTGATCAGGAACTGGCTGGGAACTGACTGGGAAGTGACGGGGAACGAGATCGGAAAATCGCCTGTAATGATGAGGAAGGTGATGTTGTATTGACCGGGCCCTGCATTAGAAATTAATGGGCGGAGGGATAGAGCAATGATAAGGTACTGAAAGGAATTTTGGTGATATACCCAAGTAAAATGAATAGTATCAGATCGTACCGATACTTATTATTTCACAAGTATCACAAAATCATAAGCGAAAGTGCAGGCTGTAAGCATAACACTTCTGTACTGGAGTTTTATCGTTGCACTAGCTTTTGCCTGCGACCTTGGCCGCGTGGACTTTAGGATTTGATCCAGACAGGACATAAGCAATTAGAGAAAAAAGTAAGAAACAAAGAAAGAAAGTCATATTTCTCAGGTACGGTGGTAGACTGACTGACTGAGGTAAGGGTTGGTAGTTAATGAAATAGTATAAAAGTCCCAACCTTCAGTTCCAGTACCATACAATGTCATTGTGGTCTACGGAACTATATGGCTTTGCAATATGGTTCTGTAGACAACATTGTATGATTTATGGTCTTCGGCAAGCATATTCAAGTTTTGGACACTCACTATTCTCAAACAGCCTACATATATTTGACCATGCAAGAAGCTAATCCCTTCGTTGTGACCTCTACACCCTTCATGGAACATACCTTCTGAATTCCATTGAGATTAAAGCAGGGAATTCGATTTTCCCATACAAACTTCAAGACCCCGTTGTACCCCTAATTAGAGGTTGTTTTAAAAAATTCTAAAATATATTTTTTTAAAATCTGTTTTGAAGAATATTTATACCAAGTTCCAAGTTAATACACGCATACACGACGGTACCTCGGTTACGCGAAGCGCTTCGCTTGAAGCCACCTTGCGGCTTGTTGGTGTATTATATTCAGGTAAAGTCTTCCCGGCCAGACCATTGATCTTTCTGACAAGCTAACCTCAATTTTAAAAACCCCGTACCCCTTACTTAACTTTTTTATCTCATTGAATAATTTGGATGTTCGTTATGTTCACATTCATATTTTTTGTAATACCATTATTTATGATAATCATTTTTATTCTCGTAGATCATCATCGATAAAAAATTCTTATAATCGTGAATACAATTACAACGGATATATTATTTTCATCTTAATCAATTATAAATATCTTTAACCCTTCGTGGTCACCTGGGGTAGAATCGTCGTAGTAACCCGTCGATCAATTTTTGGCGTAAATGTATAACAGTTCCCGGCTTCAAATGGGACTGTATTCACCATCTTACCTGGAGTTTGAAGTATCCTCATACCATAAAATTTACCCTCTTCACATGTCGGAATAAATACTTTTTTTGGAACACGCACTATGGTACTATTTTTTCCCAAATGTAGCATATCTAAGGAGTATCACGTCCAAATTTTAGGTAAAAATATTGAAAATTCACGGTACAATGATTTTTTGAGCGAAAAAGTGTCTTTTTTGCGTTTTCATCTCTACATCATCTAGAAAGTAAAAAGCATGTTCCGTAACTGTTTGAACCACTTCGAACGGATAGTTTGGTCACAATACTTTTTTTTTTTAACTGACTGAGTAGAATCGACCCTAGTGTGACCACCGCGATTGAATTTGGAAATGTAACTACGAAGGGTTAATGACGTAAAAAGCAAAGCAGCTTTTCACAGTTCTTAAAGTCGGTTTCCCCTTTTCAGAAAATGTCAATGTCCTGGCCGGGTATACATTACGTGAAAGTGTATTTGCTCGCAATGCATTCTGGCGAGAACATTGTAATTTCCAAATTTACAGAGTAAGCTTTAAAAAACGATTTCGCGATTTTCTTGGCCTGTTCCATGAAAGGGCCCGATCAGACGAATCAGACGAGACAAGGCTGGCCAGGGCTCAACACAAGGTAGGGAATGCTCGGTTACATTTCTGCATGGGAAAGATTGCAAAGTGGTACGTATGCACATCCGCAAGGGACTTACTGGTGGATTAATCAGCTGTCCAGCAGATACCCTACTAGCGTTCGCTCCCTTTGTATACCTCCCTTCCCTTCTTGCTTTTCCCCTTCTCTTCTTGCCCTCGGATGTGTGGAGGGTACCGATATCCACTCGTCCGTTAGTCACCAGGGAGGTACATAGAAATCCAGGAAGATCCGGCTTTTTCTCTCCGGCAAGGAATCCTCAAATCTGCTATCGTCGCATTTCCCCGCGCCCTCGCTTCTCCATTCAACACAAATACACGATACGACCAAGAGCTCCCCTTTAATTAACTCGATTGAAAGAAGTTGATTAAAATTCGAGACAACATCGTGATAATAGATGGGAGGTAATGAATGTTCGATGAGAAGTCGAGATTCTTCAGACTCGTAGTTTTCTCCCTTATATTCGTTTCGAATGAGAATCATCCGAAGTTTAGCGAAAAACACGAGATATCTCGGAGTTTCTCTTCGCTTAATCGGAAAGTTAACACGCGAAAGATTCGTGTGTATGGCCAACTGATGGTTTCGTATGAGGCAAGAAGAAAGGGTGTTGAAAACTTTTATCACGAGGCTTTTTCGAGCGAGGTGAGATTGCGTTTGCACACAGAGCGGGCGAAAAAGCTCGAAGAGATAGAAGCTGACTTTTGATATATACAGGGTGAGGCACATAAAGTGTTACAGAGCAATAGCACTCAAACTATTGATCATATCTAAAAATGTTTCAGACAAAAGTTTCAGTGTTCGAGAAGGCCGTCATAATGGACCACCCTGTTTTTTTATCGGTGGAGGCGCTGAACCATGTACTTTTTTTTCGATGAAATTATTGCCGATTTTAAGACGAATTCAGCGACCTACAACACAAGGTCATTCTAGTCACGCAAAGTATGAAAATAGTCGAAAAATCGAAAAATATCGGAATAATCACTTCAAAGGATCCACTAACCTTGGTGTGGATCTACCTACAGAAGATGCTGGAAGTGATGACCTTCGACTTGTAAGCAATTGTAAATTCGCTGATGAAAATACCGTCTAACTTCAATCAACATTTGTGGTGTAATTTCGGTACATGCGCGGCGTATTCTTTCTTTCATGTCGTCAGGCGACGTAGGTGCTACCGCCATTACGCGTTCTTTGAGAAAACCCCATGAAAAGTTCATTTTCGCGATCCGATGTACTCACATTAGAAGGTATTGCGTGACTAACTGATATGTCAACAGAAAATGCGTACTTGCTGCCGATAAGAAACATTGGTATCGTAAGAAATGAAAACAGCGATCAAACAAGTGTTTACAAGTCGAGGGTCATCACTTCGAGCATCTTCTGTAGGCAGACCCAAACCAAGGTTAGTGGATTCTTTGAAAGTGATTATTCCGATATTTTTCGATTTTTCGATTATTTTCATACCTTGCGTGACTAGAATCACCTTGTGTTGTAGGTCGCTGAATTCGTCTTAAAATCGGTAATAATGTTAGGCGAAAAAAAATACATGGTTCCATTAAAAAAAGTGGAGTTGACCTTGACGTAGCTTCAGCGCCTCCACCGATAGAAAAATAGGGTGGTCCAGTATGAAGGCCTTCTCGAACACTGAAACTTTTGTCTGAAACATTTTTGGATATGATCAATAGTTTGAATGCTATTGCTTTGTAACACTTTACGTGCCTCACCCTGTATACTAGCTGATAGACACAGTAATCGCTCGGTGTGTGCGGTTTGCCGATACTCGCTTTCTAGTGTAACACACACAACCGTGATCCACCCTAGTATCCGTCTAATGTAAGTCTTATTTCGAGCCCGGCCGACCATGGAGAATTCAATTTGTCTTCGCCCGGACGTCCTGGATGCGAAAGGAGGGTGAAAGACTAAAAGAAAAGCTTGATGGACCCTGCGACACGGACGTTCGGCCCAATGCACGCGAGAGTTAACGAACCAATTCGCGATACATCAAAAGTTTTCTTGAAAAAGGACTGAAGGCACACGCGACATTCTTCTGGATCGAAAACAAGTTCGTTTGGGGCGTAAATTGTTACATATAGCAAAGAATGCACAAAGGGAAAGGTCCGCCAAAATACTGATCGAGAAAGATTTTAGAGCTAACAAAGCTATTTCCAACATCGAGACGTGGAACGAAATCGTCGTTTGATAAAACTCGTGTAAACTGGAGGGATGAAGAAAATCTTAGCATCGTACGTAGGGGAAGGTGAGGCAAGATGGGATAGCGACGTAAGATGGGGACCCATGTTATATCGATATTCCATTAGAGCTTCGATGATGCTACTAACGTCATCTAGTTGCCTTACCACAAAGATTTTTAGTGAGCGAATGCCGCATTGTTGGAATGCAGCAGTTGCACGTTATTATTTGGTGAGTAAACAAATATTATTTAACTATTTTATCTACCTTCTGGATATATAGGATACGGGATTCTTCGGAGAATATGTATTATATTGGGTTGTTGAATAAGTTCTCGCGTTTTTTTTCGTGAAAATTAATGCTCTATTTTTTAAAAATCAGTAAAAAACATGTCACTGGAAGTATTGTCCATCACTAGCCACTACTTTTCCCCATCTTTCTGCCAGCAGTTTAATTCCACATCGGAAAAACGACACGTCTTTCGAGGCTATCCAGAAGTCGACCCATTTCTTGGCATCTTCGTAGGAATGGAAGTGCTGCTCAACCAGACCATGTGCCATCGATCGGAACAAGTGATAATCGGAAAGGACAATGTCTGGTGAATACGGTGGATGGGGTAGGACTTCCCATCTAAGCGTTTCAAAGTAGGTTTTCACCGCTTTTGCAAACATGTGGCTGAGCGTTGTCATGCTACAAGATCAAGTTGTCGTGTCTCTGCTCGTATAGCGGTCGTTTTTTTTAATGCTTCGCTCAAACGCATCGATTGTACGCGATAGCGATCTCCCGTGACGATTTCGTTCGGTTTAAGCAGCTCATAATAAACTACACCCAGCTGATCCCACCAAATGCAGAGCAGCAGCTTGGAACCATGGATATTCGGCTTGGCCGACGATGTTGATGCATGGCCGGGCTTACCCCACGATATTCTATTTTAGGGTTATCGCAATATAACCACTTTCCATCGCCAGTCACGATACGATGCAAAAAAATCTTTCCTTTTCTGCCGTTGAAGCAGCTGTTCACTCGTGAAAAGGCTTCAACTCGAACGGCACCCATTGCTTTTGAATCATTCCTAATGCATTAAAACGTTTCGAAACTGTTGTGTGATCAACTCCTAATGATTCTGCATTAGGGTCTCCTAATGTGTCTTCATTAGGGTCTCCTAATGAGTCTTCATGAAGTAATGCCGCCAATTCTTCGTTTTCAAAATTTTTCGGTGCACCAGAGCGTTCTTTATCTTCTTAAAACCATTATTTTTGAAGCGTCTAAACCAATCTCTGCATGTTGTTTCCGACAGAGCATAATCACTGTTTTTTTTTAATAAAGTAAAGTTCCCTCAAATACTCTTTTTTTTGCCCGAATTTTGACATGTTTAACACCATGAAAATAAAAATTGTTTACACTTTGGCGGAATGACATACACTGAATTTCAAGCTTGCTTATACTACTCTTTTATAGATGCGTTACCATCTTAAACTACACGCAGGCAGGTCTGGTAACGCCATCTGTTGGAAAACAGCGAGGCCTTATTCAACGGCCCAATAAATAGTATACCATATATTGATCGCGTACGATGTTCTATTAACTTTAATATCAGTGCAGTATTTTTCCGATCACGCCCGTTTTATATCCTCAACAAAATGTATGTATTTCAAAAGTACGATTGGGACATGATGGGGTATGGAATCATTATGCCCTATACTATATTTTTTATAACATTCATTATTTATACATATTTTTGTTTTATTTACTTTCAGAAAATGGTTCGAAATTACCAAAGAAAAACATATAGGGATGGGCCAAAGAAGCTATGGAAAACGCGATTCAAGATGTGTTAGATGAAAAAAAGGTTATAAATTAGAAAGCAAGTTTTATGGCGTTCCTCAAATTACTCTAGATCCCAAAGTGACGTTCGCTAGAAAACGTGAAAACCAAATCGGTAGTGTCAAAGTTTCTTTAGGCCCTATTCAAACTACTTTCACCAAAGAGGAAGAAGAAAAAATCGTTGTGTATTTAAAAGAGATGAAAACTCGATTGTTTGGCTTGATTACTTCGAAACTACAGAAGTTGGCATATCAGTTAGCTGTCCGCAAACAACAATCATCACAAATTTAATCAAGAAAAACGGGAGATCTGGCAAAGACAGGATAAGAAGCTTTTTGAAACGACACTCCGATGTGAGTTTCAGAAAACTGGAAAACAGTTCCGCAGCTCGAGCTGCTCGTTTCAAAAAGGTCTCTACGGGAAAATCCATTGAGCTACTAGAGAAAATATGGGATGGTTACAAATTGACTCCAGATAAAATATATAAATGGGATGGAACCGGAATTTCTATTGTACCCAAAACGAGATTACAAGTGATTGCTACAATGGAAAAAAAAACAAGTTGAAGCGTTGACTTCGGCTGAGCCAGGTAAGACAGTAATAGTGAAAATTTCCTTCAGTGCAGGCACTTACATGCCCCCGATGTTTGTTTTCCCCCGGAAACAGATGAAGGAGATAGAATTGGAGATAGAAGATAGTGAGTGTCCTTATTGCCAAGGCTTGTGCTCGCAGTCCCCCGAAGGATGGATTACTTGTCAGGATTGTGGAAGATGGGCTCAGTGCGGTTGTGCCGGTGTGGAAGATGAGAACGATGAGTCTATTCATCCTTTTTGAGAGAATAACGATGACTGAAGTACTGAAGACTGTTTGTACTCCGTCTTGCCCGATGGGGTGCCCTCATCTTACCACTAAGATGGGGCAAAACAGATGATTTTTTAATTAAATTATTTTTATAAAACGAGTTGTATTTTTGTTGTATTTCATCACATTATAAAAGAATAAAGTCTGTTGATTATTTTAATTGAAATTTATAAGTTCTGCTAATAACATTTTCCATTTTATTATTGGAAAAACCTTCAAGGCCCCACCTTCCCATATAAGAAAATGTGACAGGGAGAGAACATTTGTATTACAGCGTGACGAAGCAATAAGCTGATTTTCCCTCTCATCAGACGCTGAAGAGGATTCGTGAAAAGCAATCATAGAAAATGCCGCAGCTTCGTTGGCCTCGTTTATCGCTCTCTGTCTTTTATTCTCAATTCCCCCATTATCGTGTATATACATTGACAGCCGGTAAAAGAAAGGTCGCATGCTCGCGTGTTTCAGTATATGGAACATTAGGATCTTGAGTCTCTTTGCTTGCTGGCTGCAAGTATTATATATATGCATCGTTCCCAGCCTGTGCTCCGGCAGAGCGGAGCTTCTACGACGCTACCGCCAGAGGGACGAGACGCAGGGAATCGAGATAATTGGCAAGGACGCGCGATAGTTAGTTCCCACGTACCTGCGGATGTACGTATAACGCTTGTATTAGTGTCGTGGTGGAACGAGTGTATATTGTTTGAGAGAGACGCGGGAGGAGAGGTCTGAGTTCGTATGGACGGCGCTAGTTCCAACACCATACAGGACCGCAGCTGCAAACAGCAGACGTGCAAGTAGGAAGGTTAGAGAGCCCTGAATTCGTACCAAATGATGGCGCAAGCGAGCACCGGAGAATCCCCGTTACAATAAAAGGAAAACCGAATAGAGTTTCCAACGCTCCGAAGCTCGTTTCACCACGTTATCTCTCTCTCTCTCTCTCTCTCTATATATATATATATATATATGTCCATCTCCCTCTTTCCACCCTTTGCTCTAACACTTGCACAATAATATACGTATATAACACCATAGAAGCACGATGTACAATACACGTACAAACGTGTGGTACTTTCGGGCTTCATCGTTTCGATGAAGACCGTCAGGCATCGCATATATGTATGCCCGAGACCCGGCGGTTTGTTTCCCGACTGAGGTTATTAGGAACCATCCAAACTTACTGTCCTCGTGTCGGTTGTTGTTCAACTCTGGTAGTACCCGACGCAACTGGATTCTACGGTTTTTCCGGGACACCGAGCAAGCATTGTGCATCTGACAGACAAATTTGTATCTGCTCTGACTTTACTTGCCTCCTGCCATAAAAAAATCACTATTGCGGGTCTTTGCGATTGGACGTGTTATGTCCATTGTACGTACAAAATTAAGATTGTCGTATAAAACGACGATGAGAATAATACATTGAAAGAGGTGTATGGTATTTTCAATCATATTTTATATTTTCCTAAGGGTTCCATAATATTTTATCGCCATAGTTACTACCCCAAATAGCACAGCTCATTGATATTTTAGCAGTTGCATAATTTATACACGTATATTAACCGCAACCAACAATCTTACAAGCATACGTTGATTGTTCAATGCTATACAATATGGTAGGTTTTCATAAAATGGATATTTCCTTACACTATCAAAAATTAACTCCCCCAAGATTCTAAACGATGTCTCAAAATGACCTGGCATTTTTATTTATTGACAAAACGTATTGTTTATTTGAAAAGTGCGAATATTTTAATTTTAACATAAGGTACAAACATGGAGGTTATGTGTGGAATACAATATATGATAAATGGCCGCCTCGTCCCTGTTTGCTAACGTTCACTCTTTTGACGAAATTTTCAATAACATTTTGACATAATTGCGGACCAATTTCATTAATGGTGCGTCCAATTACTTCCTTGAGCTCCGCAATGGTCTGTGGATCATTGGGATACACTTTTCCTTTCAAAAAACCCCAAAGAAAAAAGTCCAATGGCGTCAAATCACACGATCTGGATGGCCAATTCACATCGCCGCGGCCCGAGATAACACGACCATGAAACTTTGTCTGCAATTACTACATTGTTTCACATTGAATTTTCACAATTTCTATGCGTTGCTCGATCGTGTAGTTCTCCATGACTAAACCTCAACACTTCCTAATGCCAGTTGTCAACCCAAACATACTCAGCGAAGATTTACGTCTTCGCTGAGTAAACATTACCATAATTTTTTTTCGAATAGCCACTTTTCATAAGGTCTTGTAACAAATTATACTCAACGCATGTTAATGTTGACGATATGAATCGTACAAACTTAAATAGAATAGTAGAAGTTTGACCCGGACAAGACCTAACGCAAGGTATACAGCATTAGTATTTGTGCTCCGATTTTGTGACAGCACTGAATTAACCATATATATATTGTCAAGCATTTTACAACGTAGCCGCTTTCCCATGGGCGTTTTTTGTAGGTACCATGGGTGTTTTTTTTGTAAATATGACGGATTTTTCTCTCAGTTTAATACTATGACTATTGACAGTATTGCCTCCAAATTGTCACAGCGCCTGGAATAGTTTGGACAGGGTCGATCACATCAAGGGCTGCTATCAATATCCGTTTATCTCTGGCACACCTCTCCCTCCCCGTAATATGAAGGAGTATCGGTCTCGTTAGTCTCTTACACTGGTCCAGCGACGTGCGAAACGTTGTTTTGGGTCGTTTCCATCCAGGAACCACCCTTCGTCACCCCCGTGGGGGCTACACCGCTGACTTCATCAATGTATGCAAATAGAGACGAGGAGGACGAGAGAGCGAGAATAAACGAGGGGGACTGGTTTCCGGGAGGATGCTTTGGACTCGCGTCAAAAGCTAATGATACAAAGATAATCTTGTTTCTATCTGTGGGCATCATGCAGACAGGGGCTTGCAGCGAGGGAGGGGGCGAAAACGAGACAGGAGAAGGAGAACTCACCGATACTCGAGCTGGAGCTTTGGAGCTATATGCTCATTTGCAACAGATGCGAGCCAACGAGCATCATTCAATGCTGCTCGTGGCTTCACATTATATAGATACATATAAATATATATTCCATACTATCGTGCTTTCCAGGCATTACGGTTCATCATGCCTTTGCAAATGTACACTGGCCGCGCTTCACACATTCGCAATGCTGCTCTATGTAACACCATCAAGAGATGTGTAAGTTGAAGCAGTTGTAGCTGTATACATACGGCTTCCACTTCACCGCATATAATTTTCCAACTACCCTTTCCAACAATCCTCTCTGGAATGTTGAATCCCAGATCGAAACGCACTCCAGCCTCACGTTCTCTCCTTTCTAGACATCGCTCTTAGTATCGCAAGCCTTTATAAAATTTGTAAAGAAACCTTAGGCGATCGATTGAGGTATTCCTCTTACGAACCTGAATATTTAACAATTTAATGATTTTGAACAACAACGAAGCAAAAATACATTGTTAACAAAAAATTACGACTCTAAAAATCGTCTTATTTAGGAAGCACTATATGGAGATGACATGCTGGCTACATATCTATTTGATAATTTATATACTAAATAACTCGAGTTGTCTGATGTGAACTGCTCTAAGCATATGATAATTCTGAAGATTCCGTAACGACAATAAAAACAGGGGTTCACGGAATGTTTAAAAAAAATATTAATGACTAGCTTGCGCCCGCAGCTACACCCGCGTGGAATTTGGCCCGTAGAAATTTCATTACCTGCTGCATCCCTTATTATTTAAAAAAAATCCTAAATCATTTTTTATCATCAACGTTTTATAATTTGTTTTGAAGAATATTTATACCGAGCTTCAAGTTGATACACGCAAGGAGTACAATTTTCCATACATACTTTTACATCCCATTTCATCCTTTTAGGGATTGATTTTTGACAAATCCTTTCCCAAAATTTAATTAGGATAAAAGCAGGGATTTCGATTTTCTGATACAAACTGCAACACCCCGTTGCACTCCTTAATAGGGGTTGCTTAAAAAAAATCCTAAAATATGCGTTTTATAATTTATTTTGAAGAATATTTATACCAAATTTCAAGCTGTACATGCAAGGAATATAATTTTCCATGCAAACATTTAGAGTCCCCGCAGACTGCGAACTTTTTGTCGGCCGATAGTTTGGTCGGTTCCTTAATCAGTATGGAGATGTATGCAAGTGCGCACATTATAACGATTTTGTATCGGTCGATAAATAAGTTTGATGGGCTACACGATTGCCCTCAAAACGAATTGTCGGCGAACTATCAGCCGACTGCTAAATCAGTATGGCGCGCGTCCCACGCCGATTGTCTAGTCGGCCGACTCAGCCGATAGCTTCAATTCACTTTGTAATTTTAATTCTAATAAAAGATAATTAATAGTATTTGCGGTTTATCTTACCGTATCGTTACGCTCAATATCTCCTCCACAGATATAGAAAGTCTAAAATTTGTATCCTCTTTCGCTATTGCTGGCCCAATTAATTTGAAAAGTTCATTGAAGCTGGTTACGCTCATTCCGTAAAAAGCGATTTTTTTTCTTCGGGAAATCTAGTAATTTGGAATGCATCGTGTAAAACTTTTCTTACAATAATCTATCACTGTAGATGGGATGCATCGAATACTCTCGGTATCTCTTCTTGATTCTTCTCCTCCGTTGTATAAGAGCAATAATAACATGGATAATATTATATTGATTTTCATTAGGCGAACGCTCTCTTCAAGAGCAGCTTAGCAACTAGTAAATTAATTGAGAGCAGTCGGCCGACTGTTGGCTGGTCTGCGCACTCACCACCAACCTGGCTGTTTAGTTGGCCCAGTGTGCTTGCTATCAGCCCAACCCGACTTAACTATCGCCCGATAGAAAGTCTGCAGTCTGCGGGGACTCTTACACCCCATTTGGCCTTCTTAAAAGTTGATTTTTGAAAAATCCTTTCTTAGTGTACTTCTGCACGTTCAATGGAACATATCTTCCAAATTTTGTTTCCGTCTTCAGTGGTTGAGGCTCTACGTTGTCTATGTGTCAGTCAGTCGGGTCAGTCATGGAACTGTCTTATATTTATAGATAAGACTTAGAAAAATTTGACCAGCAGAACTTTTTTCGTAACCGCCACTTCCCAGAGAACATGTAAAAATGTCTAAATCTACAAAATTCATGCGATTTTTTTTCATTCCAGTTCATTATTTGATACAATAATTGAATCGATTTTATTTTTATAAAGCGCCACTATAATCTACTAATAATTCAAAACATCCTGGCTTATGCGCCCACAAAATACGGCCCTCCGCGAAAGGAATACCTTAAAGACACTGGCGGACGCTCAAGCCATTTCAATATTCACAATACGGCGTAATTGCTAACGTCTGGGACAGTCTCAAATAATTTAGAGAAACGGACAGATTGCTTATAAAAAAGAAATTGTACAGTACGAGGATCGCAAATTTGACCGACGTGTATCGAGGGCAGGGAGCTTGGGGAAAAAAACTGTCAAGTGAGAGGGAGCGTTGTGTCGCATCCTCGTTCCACTTGACGAAAAGTTTGCATTGCCCGCAGGTGTTCTTGGTAACCCAGTTACGTCGTCGCCTCCCTTCGTCTCTTCGCACCGCGAAGTCCAGAGGCGTTCTCATTTCTTTTACAGCCCCAAACTTCTTATTTCTTTCCGGAAGGAACGAGATGCAAATGCGGTTGCGGCACATCTCTTTCTTATATCTAACGCACATAGTCCCGTGGGCTATCTCGGTGTTATACGGTCGAACAACCCCCGGAATCGCTGCACCCTATCAAGACGGAAAACATCGGGGATGTAGGCAGTCAAGCGAGATGTATTTGCCCCGCGTAGGCAATTTGCTTTTATGATTTTTCAAAGACGGCTATCCGAGGAAGAGCAGGGAGTGCAAAACGGTATGTACTCAAGCAGGAAAACTTCAACGTGACATGATGAAACTTCTGGAGATGCGAGAGATATGAGAATACTTTTGTTGTTTCGAATTAAGGCGTCCAATAAAGTCTGAGCACTTATTACGAACGAGAAATCTCAGAGTTAAAAATGAGATTGGTTTCTGCATACGGAAGACAAGACCATTGCAAACTTGATTAATTCACTTAGTTGTCACTAGTGATGCGTGCTGTAACAATCCACCATTTGGCATACGAGCCGTGTAAATTAAGTAATGAGTCTGGCAACGTAGCGTTCGATATGGCAATACTTGGGACGCGGGACTTGAAGGGGGGCAGGTGAACATGAGATACGTCTTCAGTACGGGTTTGGCCTCCCTAGAGTCATTTTGTTGTCCGTAGCGATTTTTTTTTTCGTGAAACAGTTTTTTCTACTGCGTTCTAAAAATGAGACACATCAATGTCGAGAAACGGGGTGCTATCAGGTTTTGTTTCAGATTTGGGCACACTGCAACGGAAACTTTTGCAAAACTTCAACAGGCCTACCGAGGCAGTGTTTTGTCAATGGTCCAGGTTTTTCGGTGATTTAAGGCATTTTCAGAAGGAACAGAATCGATTGAAGATGAACCACGCAGCGGAAGGCCTTTATCTTCAAGAACCGATGGAAATATCGACAGAATCCGGGATCTCGTGCGTTCAGATCGTCGGTTGACAGTCAGAATGATCGGGGAAGAGTTAAATTTGGCTCCCACCATCGTTCATCATATTTTGACCAATGAATTGGGGTTGAGAAAAATTGCTGTCTCACAGCAATTTCATTAAACGGGTTTTTGGCCAGTAAACATATTCCTGTGGCACCTCAGCCTTCTTATTCACCTGACTTGAGTCCTTGTGAATTTTTCTCTTCCCGAGATTGAAAAATCACGTCAAGGGACGTCATTTTGGGACACTCGAAAACATTCAAACGGCTGTAATCGACCAGCTGAAGGTTATTCCAGTATCCGAGTTCCACCACTTCTATGAGGATTGGAAGAACCGTCTCCAGCGCCGTGCCGGCTTCCCAAGGAAGTTATTTTAAGGAAGACAACATTGAATTGTAGTTCGAATAAAAAAATGGAAAAAATCAGTCTCATTACTTAATTTACCCTCCTTGTATTTGTCTCATTAACGGGCGTGCATAAGCTCCAAGCCCAAAAGACAAGTCGATCATATATTTTTCTGATGAGAGTATTGCAATAACGAGGTTGGGATTTTACAGACAATCAATACATACTCGTGCCAAGTTAGAATTTTTAAATTAAAGAAAATTGATAAATAATGCAGTTATTATTTTTCAAACAAAATGCTGCCGTTACCAATCGGAGTAGGTGGTTGCGGCAACCTGGGCAATCTGAAATGAAAAATTACAAAATGTACTTTTTGTATAATAATTAAACTTCTAGGTGGCCGGATACTTTGTCGAAATTTTGAAAGTTACGAAAATGGCAAGCTATCGAAAAAAGTTCAATTTTCTACCTAAAAACTGCTTTAATAATTTTTTATTAACAAATAGATGAGCACATAAAAAAAAACATCCGGTCATACGATAGAAGATGTTATAAACTATGCTTTGTCCGAAATTGAAATAAATTGGACGAATGGAATTTGAGACGCGACTTACACAGTTTCATGAAACATAGTTTCGAAAAAAATACAAAAGAAAAAATGGATAATCGTAGCGTGGTGGTTCGCTGTAGCCAGTGGGCGACCTGACCCTTCGAAAAAATCATCATAACCCGATCAATTTTTCAAATTTCACAACATCTCCTGCAAATTAAAGTTAACACCCTAGGCTGTAAAACAATGCAGCAACAAAGTCGTATTTTCGAAATTTTACGCTTATGCAGAGTCGTCAACATTCCGAGAGGGTGTCATTTTTAAGTATCCAACTCCTCAGCAACCTATAAGTCTATGTTGTCGGGAGTGATTGTTCACGAAGGAATGAAAGTCTAATGAATTAATAGTTGAGTCTACCTCGTGGGGAATCGCTTTCAACGTAGCCTCTACGGGATGTGACGTATCGCTCTAACTGTTTCCTGGGTCTACCAGCAAAGCCCGCTGGGGTTCCTTAATTTCATCGTTTCCCTATCCCAGCCGATTCCCTAGAAATGCCTGAAATTTACATTCCCGCTCATTTGCCATCTCCAAAAAGGAGTAATAAAATGCTTTAATAAAATATTCATAAATTTCATTTGTCACGTTATGATATTAATGTAGTTGGCTCAGTAATTGTCATCTTAAGCGGATCCTTCGACTTTGCTAATTTATATAGCTCAACTTAGAAACTGAGTATAAGTTATTTCAAGTCATTCTTAATCAGTTTTTTGTTACGAACAAGAACATTGTTGTGAAATTCTCGTACCTGGTACAATTTTCGAGAAAATATTTCGTAAAGGTTATAAGACGCACGAGTCATCGTCATGCCGCCATGACAGTTGGTCTAGTAATCGGCATGTGAACGTCCTACTAATCGTCACATGCGTTCAAACTACTTCAACTAATTGTGCAAAGATCCGTAGGCCTTTCCGTTCTCGATTGTGTCTGCATATAGGACTGCAGAACAAATTTTAGTCACTCGGTCACACACATTTTGCTTTTTATTAAAACATTTGACAAACAGCTTAAGGGGTGAGGGCTAGTCAGCATTTTCAAAAAATCGTTTTTTAGCATTTTCTCAAAGTACAGCATTTCAAAAGTATTCTCTGAAAATTTTAGACAAATCGGAGCATTATTCATGAAGATATACAACTTTGAGCACAGCCGCCTCGAGCGGGTAAAAGCTGCAATAAAGCCTATTTACGAAGATCTTACAAAAGACGAATTACAACAAAGATGTATAGGAGGATTTACGCAAAATAGTAATGAAAGTTTTAACCAGAGCGTTTGGAAGGTCATCCCAAAAACGTTACCTGCCAGCTTCACCACTGTTAGCAAAACAGCCAACATTGCTACCTGCACCTTCAACAAAGGTTCCTATGGCTTGTCAGCAGTTTTTGACGCTATGGGGATTAAATTAGGATCAAACGCCCACAATTTTGCCACAAAGGAGGACTCTGTTCGAGTTGAGGTGGCTAACCGACGTTCGGAGGAAAACACTCGAGAGGGCAGAGTAGTTCGACGACGGAAGAAAATCGTTTCTACTGCGACTGCTAAGGCGAAGGAAGGGTCACTTTACGGTGCCGGAATAGATGATTCAATGTAAGTCCAAAAATAATATTTTTATTTGCATGTAAATTGTACTTAAAACTTTAAACGCGTTTTTCTCGAAAGCACGTTTTCAAATTCGGTGATCACTGTAACTCCAGAACGGCTTGACCGAACGTTTTCAAATTTGTATCACTTATTCTGTATATAATTGTCCCCTGGATGGACGAAAGATTTTTATTGGCGGTGAATAGTTTTTTTTATAACTGAAAATATGAGTGAAATTTTGGTCGAAAAACAAGTTTTTACTTTGAACATCCGCCATTTTGTAAAAATTCGAAATTTTCATTAACCCTTCGTCCATCCTGGGCCCAATATGATTTACTAATGATTCCCGTTAATTTTTTTTGGTTTCAGATGATCCAGTGATGAGCAGCAGTGATCACCGCGAAACACCTTTTTTGGTCTGAAACCCTCGCAGACTGACTGTATCTCGCTTATTTATCATTATTTTTCAATGAAAATTTTACTGTAGCTACTAGAAATATTGATTATTCATATGGGAAAACATTTTTCACTAAATAATAAAACCTGTAAAAAAAATTCCGAAAAAGCGTTTTTTTCGGTGTTACAAGTAACCCTCACCCCCTAAAACATTAATCTCTCTTACGCACGATTCAATGATTATTACCAAAGTACGTACGTATTATTAAAAACAAACATTTTATTTTTATTATGTATCTGAACCCATAATGTACTTGATGCTCGCATGGCTTATAGACATGCCACCCTTTCTCGCCGATTTCAAAGCTGCCATCATTTGGTCCTGTGCGTATTTCAGAGCTAGAGCCATCGCTGTGAATCTACAGAAAATTCTAATTATCTTTAGTCCGAGATCAGGAATAGATACCACTCAAAAGAAAATCCTTTCAAAATTCTTTTTTTGACCAACTAATTAGAAATAACAGATGTAAGAGAATAAACATTATTAATTTTAAAAACTAAACTAATTATGGCTATTACGTCAGAATTTTAATTTTCATTCATTTTCAATAATTATAAACAACTATTTAATCGTAAAATATTTGTAAATGTTTTTTGTTCGAGTGGTGTTAATCTGTGTTTAAGACGTACCCAGTTATCGACATGATCACGACAAGTAATCGACAACTTTTATTTATATGTATATCTTTTTACTATCGCGAATATGTAGACGACGATTAGTGTAAAGCCAGCAAAGAGTACACACTTTATAAACTTTTATTTCTAGAAAAATTCATTTTGATAATACACTTTGTAGTTCTTATTTAAATTGAGCTTTGGTTACTTAGGAACATTATTTTAATTATAAATCTTAATTAACAATCTCGAAAAATATTTAAAAAGGCTTAAAATCAAAACTCGTCGCGTGCGCATTCTTAGGGTGCGGTGTTGCAAAGAGTACGCAGTGGGAACCTTTCATAGAGTGCGCATGAGAGCGGAGTGAGATCAACAGCCCTGGCACATATCACAAATGAACACAAGGTAAGAGTACGTGTGCGCACTCTTTGTGTGCGTACTCTTACCAAATACGTGTTTTTAGTCCATGATCACTATAATTTTCGTAAGTAAGCAAAACGACGACATAACCTCTTAATAAAAACAAAATGTGAATCACAAATTTCAAGTATAATAACATTCGTTGGGTGTAAATTAATCGCAAACCTTGCAAAAGGTATTTAAAATTCTTAAAAAATAAGATCAAACGAATCAAAAATGTATTATTAGTCATAAAATTGGAAATAAATACCTTAACGAAGCGAGTTGTTGCCCAAACCTTGACATGACATATGCCACTGAAAGGTTAGGTGGTGTTACCAATATAAGAAAAAATAAAACAATTGAAAGCACCGCGTACTCTTTGGTGGCTCCACCCTACTGGTCCGTGGATTCTTCAGACAATGCTAATTACGGACCCAATATTTCTATTCTGATTTTCTGTAAATTAATATTCGATTCATAAGATTTTATTGCCAACCTCGTCCCAGTTATCGGCAGCCATAACGATTGATCGGCAGTGTTTACATTGCTGAACCGGTAATCGTCATACAGGGTGACTTTTATAATGTGGCCATGCTTTTTTTAAGGGTCTTGCGCGAGGATTTTGGGCACGGAAAAAATATGATTCTTAATGGTTTTTCAAGCCCTCTTCGAAAAAAAATATGGCAGATTTTTCTCTTCAATAATGTGTGCCAGAAAAAATAAGGCATTCCGAAAAGAAAGGGAAAATGCATTTCGAGCACATGAGAATGAAGTTTTTTAAATTCCAAAAACAAAACACCCCCGAAAAACTTAAATTGTGCCAGCCATCACGGTGAAAAAAATTATCAAAGATACGACTAAAAGTGGATAAGACAGGATAAAAGTAGTGAAACAAGCGATTAAAATCAGACGCGATCGTGCTATAGGAAGTGCTAGTCTAACGTCACAGCTGCAACTTCCGAATGTTCGGCAATCGCAAGAAGTTAATTGAGATTCCCATGACACGCGGATAAACTAAGGGATCTGAATTTGTCGCCATCCGAGGGCATTGCAGAGAATATTGTCAATTTCGAAAATGTTCGAGCAGTCCATACTCTGCAAATAATATTTTAAATAATTTGCGATTTGTCTTAAATTTTGGAGAAAACAATTGGAACAATAGACTTTAACGTAATTTAGGGTAAAAATATTGATTTTTTCCTACTACGCATATTATTATTTTTCTAATATTCATTAATGCGAGTGTTGTGTGAGCGTGTGCACACATGAGGTTGCATGAGTGCACGCGCGCGTGTGCGTACCATGGATTCATCCCAAGTTTCGCGCGCGCACTGAACGCAGGTTCAGAGAGCGCGCTCCGAGGTTCGGCCGAAACGCATCGTTTGACGCGTTATTTGACGTTTCGGGTTTGTCAGCTGATATCTTTTGCCATCTTGGATATGCAAATTCAGAGCGCACGCGTCAACCTTCCGCCGAAACGCAAAGTTTGACGCGTGATTTGACATTTCGCGTAGCGCCTGCGATGAATTTCTGCCATCTTGGGTACGCAAATGCGGAGCGCGCGCGTCGAACGTCTGCGGAAACGGACTGTTTGACGCGTGGTTTGACGTTTCGTATATCGCCTGCTATCATCTTTAGCCATTTTGGGTGTGCAAGTTCGAGATTCGGGACGGGCGAGCCGATTTGACGGTTCATGTATCGTCTGCTATGATTTTTATTTTACGCGCGGTTCAATATTTCGGGTCAAATAAAAAATTACAGTACGAGTCTTTGTCTTTTTTTCTTTCAGAAGACGAAAATGGAAACACATCAACGTTCTGGGAAAATTTGCCTTTTAATCATTATTTGAAAAGTCTCGAACATCGAAAAAATCGCACTTTGGTAATTTTTTCAGACAAATTGACAGTGCCTTTATTTGAAACTCTTATTTTATCTGTGTTTACGCAACAAAGATTGAATCGATGTTGGCCATGGTTCTGGAGGCGTAAATCCGTTATTCCCGAAAGAATGATCCGAGGCTCTCCTCGGCTATTATCTTGAATACGGTCGTACTGTGTCTAGAAGTTGAACGATGAAGCGAAAACAATAATAAGCGTTTTTGTTAATAAAAGAAGACAAATGCGGTGCACGTGATGGTACCGCGGTCCTCCATCGAAAATTCCTGATACGGAGGCCCGGAGCTTTTCGCCGCTTTTTACGATAAAAGCGGTGCTTCGAGGACGATAACAGGCGCACTTATTAATAAAAAAACAAAGATAAAAGCAATACTCGTGATGGTTCTGGGGTACTTATTTAGATATTCCGAATATTATTGGCTCGAGTTGTCCTCCGCTTTTACCTTACTTTCGGTCATTTTGCGTCAATATCTATCACGACGCTCGGAGGACGATCATAGGCGCATTTGTTAACAAACAAAGATAAAAGCAATGATGATGAAGGTTTTGGGGGATTCGATGGGACATTCCTGATACGACGGCACGGAGGTTTTCTCTGCTTTCACCTTACTTTCGGTCATTTTGCGTCAATATCTATCACGACGCTCGGAGAACGATCACAGGCGCATTTGTTAACAAACAAAGGTAAAAGCAATGATTATGAAGGTTTTGGGTGATTCGTTGGGACAGTCCTGATATGACGGCTCCGAGGTTTTCTCTGCTTTTACCTTACTGTCAGTCATTTTACGTCAAGATCTATCACGACGCTCGGAGGACGATTATATGCGCATTTGTTAATAAACAATGGTAAAAGCAATGCTGATGAAGGTTTTGGGGGATTCGATGGGACATTCCTGATACGACGGCACGGAGGTTTCCTCTGCTTTTACCTTACGTTCGGTCATTTTGCGTCAATATCTATCACGACGCTCGGAGGACGATGACAGGCGCATTTGTTAACAAACAAAGGTAAAAGCAATGATTATGAAGGTTTTGGGTGATTCGTTGGCACATTCCTGATATGACGGCTCCGAGGTTTTCTCTGCTTTTACCTTACTTTTGGTCATTTTGCGTCAAGATCTATCGCGACGCTCGGAGGACGATTATAGGCGCATTTGTTAATAAACAAAGGTAAAAGCAATGATGATGAAGGTTTTGGGGGATTCGTTGGGACATTCCTGATATGACGGCTCCGAGGTTTTCTTTGCTTTTACCTTACTTTCGGTCATTTTGCGTCAAGATCTATCACGACGCTCGGAGAACGATCACAGGCGCATTTGTTAACAAACAAAGGTAAAAGCAATGATTATGAAGGTTATCTGTTTATTTTTTTTATTTTAATTTTAATTTATTTTAAATTATTTTAATTTTTTTTTAAATTTTTTTTTTTTTTTTTTTTTAATTGTACAAATACCATAGCATTCTACCCAAAAAGTACCTAGAACTAACGCCTATCCATCAGCAGATCACACTTGCATTGTTAAGATGCCGATAAATTTTTTTTACAATTATTTGACAACAGTTAGGAGCCAGAACTCTTTTCGTATACATCAAAAAATACAAATACCATAGCATTCTACCCAGAAAGTACCTAGAACTAACGCCTATCCATCAGCAGATCACACTTGCATAGTTAAGATGCCGATACATTTTTTTTACAATTATTTGACAACAGCTAGGACCCAGAACTCTTTTCGTATACATCAAACAATACAAATACCATAGCAGTCTACCCAGAAAGTACCTAGAACTAACGCCTATCCATCAGCAGATCACACTTGTATAGTTAAGATGCCGATAAAATTTTTTTACAATTATTTGACAACAGCTAGAAGCCAGAACTCTTTTCGTATACATCAAACAATACAAATACCATAGCATTCTACCCAGAAAGTACCTAGAACTAACGCCTATCCATCAGCAGATCACACTTGCATAGTTAAGATGCCGATAAATTTTGTTTACAATCATTTGACAACAAACTGTTGTCAAATGATTGTAAACAAAATGTTGTTACAATTATTTGACAACAGCTAGGAGCCAGAACTCATTTCGTATACATCAAACAATACAAATACCATAGCATTCTACCCAGAAAGTACCTAGAACTAACGCCTATCCATCAGCAGATCACACTTGCATAGTTAAGATGCCGATAAAATTTTTTTACAATTATTTGACAACAGTTAGGAGCGTGAACTCTTTTCGTATACATCAAAAAATACAAATACCATAGCATTCTACCCAGCAAGTACCTAGAACTAACGCCTATCCATCAGCAGATCACACTTGCATAGTTAAGATGCCGATAAATTTTTTTTACAATTATTTGACAACAGCTAGGACCCAGAACTCTTTTCGTATACATCAAACAATACAAATACCATAGCATGCTACCCAGAAAGTACCTAGAACTAACGCCTATCCATCAGCAGATCACACTTGTATAGTTAAGATGCCGATAAAATTTTTTTACAATTATTTGACAACAGCTAGAAGCCAGAACTCTTTTCGTATACATCAAACAATACAAATACCATAGCATTCTACCCAGAAAGTACCTAGAACTAACGCCTATCCATCAGCAGATCACACTTGCATAGTTAAGATGCCGATAAATTTTGTTTACAATCATTTGACAACAGTTAGGAGCCAGAACTCATTTCGTATACATCAAACAATACAAATACCATAGCATTCTACCCAGAAAGTACCTACAACTAACGCCTATCCATCAGCAGATCACACTTGCATAGTTAAGATGCCGATAAAAATTTTTTACAATTATTTGACAACAGTTAGGAGCGTGAACTCTTTTCGTATACATCAAAAAATAGAAATACCATAGCATTCTACCCAGAAAGTACTTAGAACTAACGCCTATCCATCAGCAGATCACACTTGCATAGTTAAGATGCCGATACATTTTTTTTACAATTATTTGACAACAGCTAGGACCCAGAACTCTTTTCGTATACATCAAACAATACAAATACCATAGCATTCTACCCAGAAAGTACCTAGAACTAACGCCTATCCATCAGCAGATCACACTTGTATAGTTAAGATGCCCATACAATTTTTTTACAATTATTTGACAACAGCTAGAAGCCAGAACTCTTTTCGACAACATCAAATAATACAAATACCATAGCATTCTACCCAAAAAGTACCTAGAACTAACCCCTATCCATCAGCAGATCACACTTGCATAGTTAAGATGCCGATAAAATTTTTTTACAATTATTTGACAACAGTTAGGAGCCAGAACTCTTTTCGTATACATCAAACAATACAAATACAATAGCATTCTACCCAGAAAGTACCTAGAACTAACGCCTATCCATCAGCAGATCACACTTGCATAGTTAAGATGCCGATAAATTTTTTTTACAATTATTTGACAACAGCTAGGAGCCAGAACTCTTTTTGTATACATCAAACAATACAAATACCATAGCATTCTACCCAGAAAGTACCTAGAACTAACGCCTATCCATCAGCAGATCACACTTGTATAGTTAAGATGCCGATAAAATTTTTTTACAATTATTTGACAACAGCTAAGAGCCAGAACTCTTTTCGAACACATCAAATAATACAAATACCATAGCATTCTACCCAAAAAGTACCAAGAACTAACGCTTATCCATCAGCAGATCACACTTGCATAGTTAAGATGCCGATACAAATTTTTTACAATTATTTGACAACAGTTAGGAGCCAGAACTCTTTTCGTATACATCAAACAATACAAATACGATAGCATTCTACCTAGAAAGTACCTAGAACTAACGCCTATCCATGAGCAGATCACACTTGCATAGTTAAGATGCCGATAAATTTTTTTTACAATTATTTGGCAAGAGCTAGGAGCCAGAACTCTTTTCGTATACATCAAACAATACAAATACCATAGCATTCTACCCAGAAAGTACCTAGAACTAACGCCTATCCATCAGCAGATCACACTTGCATAGTTAAGATGCCGATAAAATTTTTTTACAATTATTTGTTAACAGTTAGGAGCCAGAACTCTTTTCGTATACATCAAACAATACAAATACCATAGCATTCTACCCAGAAAGTACCTAGAACTAACGCCTATCCATCAGGAGATCACACTTGCATAGTTAAGATGCCGATACATTTTTTTTACAATTATTTGACAACAGCTAGGAGCCAGAACTCTTTTCGTATATATCAAACAATACAAATACCATAGCATTCTACCCAGAAAGTACCTAGAACTAACGCCTATCCATCGGCAGATCACACTTGTATAGTTAAGATGCCGATAAAATTTTTTTACAATTATTTGACAACAGCTAGGAGCCAGAACTCTTTTCGACAACATCAAATAATACAAATACCATAGCATTCTACCCAAAAAGTACCTAAAACTAAAGCCCATCCATCAGCAGATCACCCTTGCATAGTTAAGATGCCGATAAAATTTTTTTACAATTATTTGACAACAGTTAGGAGCCAGAATTCTTTTCGTATACATCAAAGAATACAAATACCATAGCATTCTACCCAGAAAGTACCTAGAACTAACGCCTATCCATCAGCAGATCACACTTGCATAGTTAAGATGCCGATACATTTTTTTTACAATTATTTGACAACAGCTAGGACCCAGAACTCTTTTCGTATACATCAAACAATACAAATACCATAGCATTCTACCCAGAAAGTACCTAGAACTAACGCCTATCCATCAGCAGATCACACTTGTATAGTTAAGATGCCGATAAAATTTTTTTACAATTATTTGACAACAGCTAGAAGCCAGAACTCTTTTCGTATACATCAAACAATACAAATACCATAGCATTCTACCCAGAAAGTACCTAGAACTAACGCCTATTCATCAGCAGATCACACTTGCATAGTTAAGATGCCGATAAATTTTGTTTACAATCATTTGACAACAGTTAGGAGCCAGAACTCATTTCGTATACATCAAACAATACAAATACCATAGCATTCTACCCAGAAAGTACCTAGAACTAACGCCTATCCATCAGCAGATCACACTTGCATAGTTAAGATGCCGATAAAAATTTTTTACAATTATTTGACAACAGTTAGGAGCGTGAACTCTTTTCGTATACATCAAAAAATAGAAATACCATAGCATTCTACCCAGAAAGTACTTAGAACTAACGCCTATCCATCAGCAGATCACACTTGCATAGTTAAGATGCCGATACATTTTTTTTACAATTATTTGACAACAGCTAGGACCCAGAACTCTTTTCGTATACATCAAACAATACAAATACCATAGCATTCTACCCAGAAAGTACCTAGAACTAACGCCTATCCATCAGCAGATCACACTTGTATAGTTAAGATGCCCATACAAATTTTTTACAATTATTTGACAACAGCTAGAAGCCAGAACTCTTTTCGACAACATCAAATAATACAAATACCACAGCATTCTACCCAAAAAGTACCTAGAACTAACCCCTATCCATCAGCAGATCACACTTGCATAGTTAAGATGCCGATAAAATTTTTTTACAATTATTTGACAACAGTTAGGAGCCAGAACTCTTTTCGTATACATCAAACAATACAAATACCATAGCATTCTACCCAGAAAGTACCTAGAACTAACGCCTATCCATCAGCAGATCACACTTGCATAGTTAAGATGCCGATAAATTTTTTTTACAATTATTTGACAACAGCTAGGAGCCAGAACTCTTTTCGTATACATCAAACAATACAAATACCATAGCATTCTACCCAGAAAGTACCTAGAACTAACGCCTATCCATCAGCAGATCACACTTGTATAGTTAAGATGCCGATAAAATTTTTTTACAATTATTTGACAACAGCTCGGAGCCAGAACTCTTTTCGAACACATCAAATAATACAAATACCATAGCATTCTACCCAAAAAGTACCAAGAACTAACGCTTATCCATCAGCAGATCACACTTGCATAGTTAAGATGCCGATACAAATTTTTTACAATTATTTGACAACAGTTAGGAGCCAGAACTCTTTTCGTATACATCAAACAATACAAATACGATAGCATTCTACCTAGAAAGTACCTAGAACTAACGCCTATCCATGAGCAGATCACACTTGCATAGTTAAGATGCCGATAAATTTTTTTTACAATTATTTGGCAAGAGCTAGGAGCCAGAACTCTTTTCGAACACATCAAATAATACAAATACCATAGCATTCTACCCAAAAAGTACCTAGAACTAACGCTTATCCATCAGCAGATCACACTTGCATAGTTAAGATGCCGATAAAAATTTTTTACAATTATTTGACAACAGTTAGGAGCCAGAACCCTTTTCGTATACATCAAATAATACAAATACCATAGCATTCTACCCAGAAAGTACCTAGAACTAACGCCTATCCATCAGCAAATCACACTTGCATAGTTAAGATGCCGATACATTTTTTTTACAATTATTTGACAACAGCTAGGAGCCAGAACTCTTTTCGTATACATCAAACAATACAAATACCATAGCATTCTACCCAGAAAGTACCTAGAACTAACGCCTATCCATCGGCAGATCACACTAGTATAGTTAAGATGCCGATAAAATTTTTTTACAATTATTTGACAACAGCTAGGAGCCAGAACTCTTTTCGACAACATCAAATAATACAAATACCATAGCATTCTACCCAAAAAGTACCTAAAACTAAAGCCCATCCATCAGCAGATCACCCTTGCATAGTTAAGATGCCGATAAAATTTTTTTACAATTATTTGACAACAGTTAGGAGCCAGAATTCTTTTCGTATACATCAAAGAATACAAATACCATAGCATTCTACCCAGAAAGTACCTAGAACTAACGCCTATCCATCAGCAGATCACACTTGCATAGTTAAGATGCCGATACATTTTTTTTACAATTATTTGACAACAGCTAGGAGGCAGCACTCTTTTCGTGAACATCAAACAATACAAATACCATAGCATTCTACCTAGAAAGTACCTAGAACTAACGCCTATCCATCAGCAGATCACACTTGTATAGTTAAGATGCCGATAAAATTTTTTTACAATTATTTGACAACAGCTAGGAGCCAGAACTCTTTTCGAACACATCAAATAATACAAATACCATAGCATTCTACCCAAAAAGTACCTAGAACTAACGCTTATCCATCAGCAGATCACACTTGCATAGTTAAGATGCCGATAAAAATTTTTTACAATTATTTGACAACAGTTAGGAGCCAGAACCCTTTTCGTATACATCAAATAATACAAATACCATAGCATTCTACCCAGAAAGTACCTAGAACTAACGCCTATCCATCAGCAAATCACACTTGCATAGTTAAGATGCCGATACATTTTTTTTACAATTATTCGACAACAGCTAGGAGCCAGAACTCTTTTCGTATACATCAAACAATACAAATACGATAGCATTCTACCCAGAAAGTACCTAGAACTAACGCCTATCCATCAGCAGATCACACTTGTATAGTTAAGATGCCGATAAATTTTTTTTACAATTATTTGACAACAGCTAGGAGCCAGAACTCTTTTCGACAACATCAAATAATACAAATACCATCGCATTCTACCCAACAAGTACCTAGAACTAACGCCTATCCATCAGCAGATCACACTTGCATAGTTAAGATGCCGATAAAATTTTTTTACAATTATTTGACAACAGTTAGGAGCCAGAACTGTTTTCGTATACATCAAACAATACAAATACCATAGCATTCTACCCAGAAAGTACCTAGAACTAACGCCTATCCATCAGCAGATCACACTTGCATAGTTAAGATGCCGATACATTTTTTTTACAACTATTTGACAACAGCTAGGAGCCAGAACTCTTTTCGTATACATCAAACAATACAAATACCATAGCATTCTACCCAGAAAGTACCTAGAACTAACGCCTATCCATCAGCAGATCACACTTGTATAGTTAAGATGCCGATAAAATTTTTTTACTATTATTTGACAACAGCTAGGAGCCAGAACTCTTTTCGAACACATCAAATAATACAAATACCATAGCATTCTACCCAGAAAGTACCTAGAACTAACGCCTATCCATGAGCAGATCATACTTGCATAGTTAAGATGCCGATAAATTTTTTTTACAATTATTTGACAACAGCTAGGAGCCAGAACTCTTTTCGTATACATCAAACAATGCAAATACCATAGCATCCTACGCAGAAAGTACCTAGAACTAACGCCTATCCATCAGCAGATCACACTTGTATAGTTAAGATGCCGATAAAATTTTTTTACAATTATTTGACAACAGCTAGGAGCCAGAACTCTTTTCGAACACATCAAATAATACAAATACCATAGCATTCTACCCAGAAAGTACCTAGAACTAACGCCTATCCATCAGCAGATCACACTTGTATAGTTAAGATGCCGAAAATTTTTTTTTACAATTATTTGACAACAGCTAGGAGCCAGAACTCTTTTCGAACACATCAAATAATACAAATACCATAGCATTCTACCCAAAAAGTACCTAGAACTGACGCCTATCCATCAGCAGATCGCACTTGCATAGTTAAGATGCCGATAAAATTTTTTTACAATTATTTGACAACAGTTAGGAGCCAGAACTCTTTTCGTATACATCAAACAATACAAATACCATAGTTTTCTACCCAGAAAGTACCTAGAACTAACGCCTATCCATCGGCAGATCACACTTGTATAGTTAAGATGCCGATAAAATTTTTTTACAATTATTTGACAACAGTTAGGAGCCAGAACTCTTTTCGTATACATCAAACAATATAAATACCATAGCATTCTACCCAGAAAGTACCTAGAACTAACGCCTATCCATCAGCAGATCACACTTGTATAGTTAAGATGCCGATAAATTTTTTTTACAATTATTTGACAACAGCTAGGAGCCAGAACTCTTTTCGACAACATCAAATAATACAAATACCATAGCATTCTACCCAACAAGTACCTAGAACTAACGCCTATCCATCAGCAGATCACACTTGCATAGTTAAGATGCCGATAAAATTTTTTTACAATTATTTGACAACAGTTAGGAGCCAGAACTGTTTTCGTATACATCAAACAATACAAATACCATAGCATTCTACCCAGAAAGTACCTAGAACTAACGCCTATCCATCAGCAGATCACACTTGCATAGTTAAGATGCCGATACCTTTTTTTTACAACTATTTGACAACAGCTAGGAGCCAGAACTCTTTTCGTATACATCAAACAATACAAATACCATAGCATTCTACCCAGAAAGTACCTAGAACTAACGCCTATCCATCAGCAGATCACACTTGTATAGTTAAGATGCCGATAAATTTTTTTTACTATTATTTGACAACAGCTAGGAGCCAGAACTCTTTTCGAACACATCAAATAATACAAATACCATAGCATTCTACCCAGAAAGTACCTAGAACTAACGCCTATCCATGAGCAGATCATACTTGCATAGTTAAGATGCCGATAAATTTTTTTTACAATTATTTGACAACAGCTAGGAGCCAGAACTCTTTTCGTATACATCAAACAATACAAATACCATAGCATCCTACGCAGAAAGTACCTAGAACTAACGCCTATCCATCAGCAGATCACACTTGTATAGTTAAGATGCCGATAAAATTTTTTTACAATTATTTGACAACAGCTAGGAGCCAGAACTCTTTTCGAACACATCAAATAATACAAATACCATAGCATTCTACCCAGAAAGTACCTAGAACTAACGCCTATCCATCAGCAGATCACACTTGTATAGTTAAGATGCCGAAAATTTTTTTTTACAATTATTTGACAACAGCTAGGAGCCAGAACTCTTTTCGAACACATCAAATAATACAAATACCATAGCATTCTACCCAAAAAGTACCTAGAACTAACGCCTATCCATCAGCAGATCGCACTTGCATAGTTAAGATGCCGATAAAATTTTTTTACAATTATTTGACAACAGTTAGGAGCCAGAACTCTTTTCGTATACATCAAACAATACAAATACCATAGTTTTCTACCCAGAAAGTACCTAGAACTAACGCCTATCCATCGGCAGATCACACTTGTATAGTTAAGATGCCGATAAAATTTTTTTACAATTATTTGACAACAGTTAGGAGCCAGAACTCTTTTCGTATACATCAAACAATACAAATACCATAGCATTCTACCCAGAAAGTACCTAGAACTAACGCCTATCCATCAGCAGATCACACTTGCATAGTTAAGATGCCGATAAATTTTTTTTACAATTATTTGACAACAGCTAGGAGCCAGAACTCTTTTCGTGAACATCAAACAATACAAATACCATAGCATTCTACCCAGAAAGTACCTAGAACTAACGCCTATCCATCAGCAGATCACACTTGTATAGTTAAGATGCCGATAACATTTTTTTACAATTATTTAACAACAGCTAGGAGCCAGAACTCTTTTCGAACACATCAAATAATACAAATACCATAGCATTCTACCTAAAAAGTACCTAGAACTAACGCTTATCCATCAGCAGATCACACTTGCATAGTTAAGATGCCGATAAAATTTTTTTATAATTATTTGACAACAGTTAGGAGCCAGAACCCTTTTCGTATACATCAAATAATACAAATACCATAGCATTCTACCCAGAAAGTACCTAGAACTAACGCCTATCCATCAGCAGATCACACTTGCATAGTTTAGATGCCGATACATTTTTTTTTACAATTATTTGACAACCGCTAGGAGCCAGAACTCTTTTCGAACACATCAAATAATACAAATACCATAGCATTCTACCCAAAAAGTACCTAGAACTAACGCCTATCCATCAGCAGATCACACTTGCATAGTTAAGATGCCGATAAAATTTTTTTACGATTATTTGACAACAGTTAGGAGCCAGAACTCTTTTCGTATACATCAAACAATACAAATACCATAGCATTCTACCCAGAAAGTATCTAGAACTAACGCCTATCCATCAGCAGATCACACTTGCATAGTTAAGATGCCGATAAATTTTGTTTACAATTATTTGACAACAGTTAGGAGCCAGAACTCATTTCGTATACATCAAACAATACAAATACCATAGCATTCTACCCAGAAAGTACCTAGAACTAATGCCTATCCATCAGCAGATCACACTTGCATAGTTAAGATGCCGATAAATTTTTTTTACAATTATTTGACAACAGCTAGGAGCCAGAACTCTTTTCGTATACATCAAGCAATACAAATACCATAGCATTCTACCCAGAAAGTACCTAGAACTAACGCCTATCCATCAGCAGATCACACTTGTATAGTTAAGATGCCGATAAAATTTTTTTACAATTATTTGACAACAGCTAGGAGCCAGAACTCTTTTCGAACACATCAAATAATACAAATACCATATCATTCTACCCAAAAAGTACCAAGAACTAACGCTTATCCATCAGCAGATCACACTTGCATAGTTAAGATGCCGATAACATTTTTTTACAATTATTTGACAACAGTTAGGAGCCAGAACTCTTTTCGTATACATCAAACAATACAAATACCATAGCATTCTACCCAGAAAGTACCTAGAACTAACGCCTAACCATGAGCAGATCACACTTGCATAGTTAAGATGCCGATAAATTTTTTTTACAATTATTTGACAATAGCTAGGAGCCAGAACTCTTTTCGTATACATCAAACAATACAAATACCATAGCATTCTACCCAGAAAGTACCTAGAACTAACGCCTATCCATCAGCAGATCACACTTGCATTGTTAAGATGCCGATAACATTTTTTTACAATTATTTGACAACAGTTAGGAGCCAGAACTCTTTTCGTATACATCAAAAAATACAAATACCATAGCATTCTACCCAGGAAGTACCTAGAACTAACGCCTATCCATCAGCAGAGCACACTTGTATAGTTAAGATGCCGAAAAAATTTTTTTACAATTATTTGACAACAGCTAGGAGCCAGAACTCTTTTCGAACACATCAAATAATACAAATACCATAGCATTCTACCGAAAAAGTACCTAGAACTAACGCCTATCCATCAGCAGATCACACTTGCATAGTTAAGATGCCGATAAAATTTTTTTACAATTATTTGACAACAGTTAGGAGCCAGAACTCTTTTCGTATACATCAAAAAATACAAATACCATAGCATTCTACCCAGAAAGTACCTAGACCTAACGCCTATCCATCAGCAGATCATACTTGCATAGTTAAGATGCCGATAAATTTTTTTTACAATTATTTGACAGAAGCTAGGACCCAGAACTCTTTTCGTATACATCAAACAATACAAATACAATTTCGTATACATCAAACAATACAAATACCATAGCATTCTACCCAAAAAGTACCAAGAACTAATGCTTATCCATCAGCAGATCACACTTGCATAGTTAAGATGCCGATAAAATTTTTTTACAATTATTTGACAACAGTTAGGAGCCAGAACTCTTTTCGTATACATCAAACAATACAAATACCATAGCATTCTACCCAGAAAGTACCTAGAACTAACGCCTATCCATCAGCAGATCACACTTGCATAGTTAAGATGCCGATAAAATTTTTTTACGATTATTTGACAACAGTTAGGAGCCAGAACTCTTTTCGTATACATCAAACAATACAAATACCATAGCATTCTACCCAGAAAGTACCTAGAACTAACGCCTATCCATCAGCAGATCACACTTGCATAGTTAAGATGCCGATAAATTTTGTTTACAATTATTTGACAACAGTTAGGAGCCAGAACTCATTTCGTATACATCAAACAATACAAATACCATAGCATTCTACCCAGAAAGTACCTAGAACTAATGCCTATCCATCAGCAGATCACACTTGCATAGTTAAGATGCCGATAAATTTTTTTTACAATTATTTGACAACAGCTAGGAGCCAGAACTCTTTTCGTATACATCAAGCAATACAAATACCATAGCATTCTACCCAGAAAGTACCTAGAACTAACGCCTATCCATCAGCAGATCACACTTGTATAGTTAAGATGCCGATAAAATTTTTTTACAATTATTTGACAACAGCTAGGAGCCAGAACTCTTTTCGAACACATCAAATAATACAAATACCATATCATTCTACCCAAAAAGTACCAAGAACTAACGCTTATCCATCAGCAGATCACACTTGCATAGTTAAGATGCCGATAACATTTTTTTACAATTATTTGACAACAGTTAGGAGCCAGAACTCTTTTCGTATACATCAAACAATACAAATACCATAGCATTCTACCCAGAAAGTACCTAGAACTAACGCCTAACCATGAGCAGATCACACTTGCATAGTTAAGATGCCGATAAATTTTTTTTACAATTATTTGACAATAGCTAGGAGCCAGAACTCTTTTCGTATACATCAAACAATACAAATACCATAGCATTCTACCCAGAAAGTACCTAGAACTAACGCCTATCCATCAGCAGATCACACTTGCATTGTTAAGATGCCGATAACATTTTTTTACAATTATTTGACAACAGTTAGGAGCCAGAACTCTTTTCGTATACATTAAAAAATACAAATACCATAGCATTCTACCCAGGAAGTACCTAGAACTAACGCCTATCCATCAGCAGAGCACACTTGTATAGTTAAGATGCCGAAAAAATTTTTTTACAATTATTTGACAACAGCTAGGAGCCAGAACTCTTTTCGAACACATCAAATAATACAAATACCATAGCATTCTACCCAAAAAGTACCTAGAACTAACGCCTATCCATCAGCAGATCACACTTGCATAGTTAAGATGCCGATAAAATTTTTTTACAATTATTTGACAACAGTTAGGAGCCAGAACTCTTTTCGTATACATCAAAAAATACAAATACCATAGCATTCTACCCAGAAAGTACCTAGACCTAACGCCTATCCATCAGCAGATCATACTTGCATAGTTAAGATGCCGATAAATTTTTTTTACAATTATTTGACAGAAGCTAGGACCCAGAACTCTTTTCGTATACATCAAACAATACAAATACAATTTCGTATACATCAAACAATACAAATACCATAGCATTCTACCCAAAAAGTACCAAGAACTAATGCTTATCCATCAGCAGATCACACTTGCATAGTTAAGATGCCGATAAAATTTTTTTACAATTATTTGACAACAGTTAGGAGCCAGAACTCTTTTCGTATACATCAAACAATACAAATACCATAGCATTCTACCCAGAAAGTACCTAGAACTAACGCCTATCCATCAGCAGATCACACTTGCATAGTTAAGATGCCGATAAATTTTTTTTACAATTATTTGACAACAGCTAGGAGACAGAACTCTTTTCGTATACATCAAACAATACAAATACCATAGCATTCTACCCAGAAAGTACCTAGAACTAACGCCTATCCATCAGCAGATCACACTTGTATAGTTAAGATGCCGATAAATTTTTTTTACAATTATTTGACAACAGCTAGGAGCCAGAACTCTTTTCGAACACATCAAATAATACAAATACCATAGCATTCTACCCAAAAAGTACCGAGAACTAACGCTTATCCATCAGCAGATCACACTTGCATAGTTAAGATGCCGATAAAATTTTTTTACAATTATTTGACAACAGTTAGGAGCCAGAACTCTTTTCGTATACATCAAACAATACAAATACCATAGCATTCTACCCAGAAAGTACCTAGAACTAACGCCTATCCATGAGGAGATCACACTTGCATAGTTAAGATGCCGATAAATTTTTTTTACAATTATTTGACAACAGCTAGGAGCCAGAACTCTTTTCGTATACATCAAACAATACAAATACCATAGCATTCTACCCAGAAAGTACCTAGAACTAACGCCTATCCATCAGCAGATCACACTTGCATAGTTAAGATGCCGATAAATTTTGTTTACAATCATTTGACAACAGTTAGGAGCCAGAACTCATTTCGTATACATCAAACAATACAAATACCATAGCATTCTACCCAGAAAGTACCTACCACTAACGCCTATCCATCAGCAGATCACACTTGCATTGTTAAGATGCCGATAAAATTTTTTTACAATTATTTGACAACAGTTAGGAGCCAGAACTCTTTTCGTATACATCAAAAAATACAAATACCATAGCATTCTACCCAGAAAGTACCTAGAACTAACGCCTATCCATCAGCAGAGCACACTTGTATAGTTAAGATGCCGAAAAAATTTTTTTACAATTATTTGACAACAGCTAGGAGCCAGAACTCTTTTCGAACACATCAAATAATACAAATACCATAGCATTCTACCCAAAAAGTACCTAGAACTAACGCCTATCCATCAGCAGATCACACTTGCATAGTTAAGATGCCGATAAAATTTTTTTACAATTATTTGACAACAGTTAGGAGCCAGAACTCTTTTCGTATACATCAAACAATACAAATACCATAGCATTCTACCCAGAAAGTACCTAGAACTAACGCCTATCCATCAGCAGATCACACTTGCATAGTTAAGATGCCGATAAATTTTTTTTACAATTATTTGACAACAGCTAGGAGCCAGAACTCTTTTCGTATACATCAAACAATACAAATACCATAGCATTCTACCCAGAAAGTACCTAGAACTAACGCCTATCCATCAGCAGATCACACTTGTATAGTTAAGATGCCGATAAAATTTTTTTACAATTATTTGACAACAGTTAGGAGCCAGAACTCTTTTCGTATACATCAAACAATACAAATACCATAGCATTCGACCCAGAAAGTACCTAGAACTAACGCCTATCCATCAGCAGATCACACTTGCATAGTTAAGATGCCGATAAATTTTTTTTACAATTATTTGACAACAGCTAGGAGCCAGAACTCTTTTCGTGAACATCAAACAATACAAATACCATAGCATTCTACCCAGAAAGTACCTAGAACTAACGCCTATCCATCAGCAGATCACACTTGTATAGTTAAGATGCCGATAAAATTTTTTTTAAATTATTTGACAACAGCTAGGAGCCAGAACTCTTTTCGAACACATCAAATAATACAAATACCATAGCATTCTACCCAAAAAGTACCTAGAACTAACGCTTATCCATCAGCAGATCACACTTGCATAGTTAAGATGCCGATAAAATTTTTTTACAATTATTTGACAACAGTTAGGAGGCAGAACCCTTTTCGTATACATCAAATAATACAAATACCATAGCATTCTACCCAGAAAGTACCTAGAACTAACGCCTATCCATCAGCAGATCACACTTGCATAGTTAAGATGCCGATACATTTTTTTTTACAATTATTTGACAAGAGCTAGGAGCCAGAACTCTTTTCGTATACATCAAACAATACAAATACCATAGCATTTTACCTAGAAAGTACCTAGAACTAACGCCTATCCATCAGCAGATCACACTTGTATAGTTAAGATGCCGATAAAATTCTTTTACAATTATTTGACAACAGCTAGGAACAAGAACTCTTTTCGAACACATCAAATAATACAAATACCATAGCATTCTACCCAAAAAGTACCTAGAACTAACGCTTATCCATCATGAGATCACACTTGCATAGTTAAGATGCCGATAAAAATTTTTTACAATTATTTGACAACAGTTAGGCGCCAGAACCCTTTTCGTATACATCAAATAATACAAATACCATAGCATTCTACCCAGAAAGTACCTAGAACTAACGCCTATCCATCAGGAAATCACACTTGCATAGTTAAGATGCCGATAAAATTTTTTTACAATTATTTGACAACAGTTAGGAGCCAGAACTGTTTTCGTATACATCAAACAATACAAATACCATAGCATTCTACCCAGAAAGTACCTAGAACTAACGCCTATCCATCAGCAGATCACACTTGCATAGTTAAGATGCCGATACCTTTTTTTTACAACTATTTGACAACAGCTAGGAGCCAGAACTCTTTTCGTATACATCAAACAATACAAATACCATAGCATTCTACCCAGAAAGTACCTAGAACTAACGCCTATCCATCAGCAGATCACACTTGTATAGTTAAGATGCCGATAAATTTTTTTTACTATTATTTGACAACAGCTAGGAGCCAGAACTCTTTTCGAACACATCAAATAATACAAATACCATAGCATTCTACCCAGAAAGTACCTAGAACTAACGCCTATCCATGAGCAGATCATACTTGCATAGTTAAGATGCCGATAAATTTTTTTTACAATTATTTGACAACAGCTAGGAGCCAGAACTCTTTTCGTATACATCAAACAATACAAATACCATAGCATCCTACGCAGAAAGTACCTAGAACTAACGCCTATCCATCAGCAGATCACACTTGTATAGTTAAGATGCCGATAAAATTTTTTTACAATTATTTGACAACAGCTAGGAGCCAGAACTCTTTTCGAACACATCAAATAATACAAATACCATAGCATTCTACCCAGAAAGTACCTAGAACTAACGCCTATCCATCAGCAGATCACACTTGTATAGTTAAGATGCCGAAAATTTTTTTTTACAATTATTTGACAACAGCTAGGAGCCAGAACTCTTTTCGAACACATCAAATAATACAAATACCATAGCATTCTACCCAAAAAGTACCTAGAACTAACGCCTATCCATCAGCAGATCGCACTTGCATAGTTAAGATGCCGATAAAATTTTTTTACAATTATTTGACAACAGTTAGGAGCCAGAACTCTTTTCGTATACATCAAACAATACAAATACCATAGTTTTCTACCCAGAAAGTACCTAGAACTAACGCCTATCCATCGGCAGATCACACTTGTATAGTTAAGATGCCGATAAAATTTTTTTACAATTATTTGACAACAGTTAGGAGCCAGAACTCTTTTCGTATACATCAAACAATACAAATACCATAGCATTCTACCCAGAAAGTACCTAGAACTAACGCCTATCCATCAGCAGATCACACTTGCATAGTTAAGATGCCGATAAATTTTTTTTACAATTATTTGACAACAGCTAGGAGCCAGAACTCTTTTCGTGAACATCAAACAATACAAATACCATAGCATTCTACCCAGAAAGTACCTAGAACTAACGCCTATCCATCAGCAGATCACACTTGTATAGTTAAGATGCCGATAACATTTTTTTACAATTATTTAACAACAGCTAGGAGCCAGAACTCTTTTCGAACACATCAAATAATACAAATACCATAGCATTCTACCTAAAAAGTACCTAGAACTAACGCTTATCCATCAGCAGATCACACTTGCATAGTTAAGATGCCGATAAAATTTTTTTATAATTATTTGACAACAGTTAGGAGCCAGAACCCTTTTCGTATACATCAAATAATACAAATACCATAGCATTCTACCCAGAAAGTACCTAGAACTAAGGCCTATCCATCAGCAGATCACACTTGCATAGTTTAGATGCCGATACATTTTTTTTTACAATTATTTGACAACCGCTAGGAGCCAGAACTCTTTTCGAACACATCAAATAATACAAATACCATAGCATTCTACCCAAAAAGTACCTAGAACTAACGCCTATCCATCAGCAGATCACACTTGCATAGTTAAGATGCCGATAAAATTTTTTTACGATTATTTGACAACAGTTAGGAGCCAGAACTCTTTTCGTATACATCAAACAATACAAATACCATAGCATTCTACCCAGAAAGTACCTAGAACTAACGCCTATCCATCAGCAGATCACACTTGCATAGTTAAGATGCCGATAAATTTTGTTTACAATTATTTGACAACAGTTAGGAGCCAGAACTCATTTCGTATACATCAAACAATACAAATACCATAGCATTCTACCCAGAAAGTACCTAGAACTAATGCCTATCCATCAGCAGATCACACTTGCATAGTTAAGATGCCGATAAATTTTTTTTACAATTATTTGACAACAGCTAGGAGCCAGAACTCTTTTCGTATACATCAAGCAATACAAATACCATAGCATTCTACCCAGAAAGTACCTAGAACTAACGCCTATCCATCAGCAGATCACACTTGTATAGTTAAGATGCCGATAAAATTTTTTTACAATTATTTGACAACAGCTAGGAGCCAGAACTCTTTTCGAACACATCAAATAATACAAATACCATATCATTCTACCCAAAAAGTACCAAGAACTAACGCTTATCCATCAGCAGATCACACTTGCATAGTTAAGATGCCGATAACATTTTTTTACAATTATTTGACAACAGTTAGGAGCCAGAACTCTTTTCGTATACATCAAACAATACAAATACCATAGCATTCTACCCAGAAAGTACCTAGAACTAACGCCTAACCATGAGCAGATCACACTTGCATAGTTAAGATGCCGATAAATTTTTTTTACAATTATTTGACAATAGCTAGGAGCCAGAACTCTTTTCGTATACATCAAACAATACAAATACCATAGCATTCTACCCAGAAAGTACCTAGAACTAACGCCTATCCATCAGCAGATCACACTTGCATTGTTAAGATGCCGATAACATTTTTTTACAATTATTTGACAACAGTTAGGAGCCAGAACTCTTTTCGTATACATCAAAAAATACAAATACCATAGCATTCTACCCAGGAAGTACCTAGAACTAACGCCTATCCATCAGCAGAGCACACTTGTATAGTTAAGATGCCGAAAAAATTTTTTTACAATTATTTGACAACAGCTAGGAGCCAGAACTCTTTTCGAACACATCAAATAATACAAATACCATAGCATTCTACCCAAAAAGTACCTAGAACTAACGCCTATCCATCAGCAGATCACACTTGCATAGTTAAGATGCCGATAAAATTTTTTTACAATTATTTGACAACAGTTAGGAGCCAGAACTCTTTTCGTATACATCAAAAAATACAAATACCATAGCATTCTACCCAGAAAGTACCTAGACCTAACGCCTATCCATCAGCAGATCATACTTGCATAGTTAAGATGCCGATAAATTTTTTTTACAATTATTTGACAGAAGCTAGGACCCAGAACTCTTTTCGTATACATCAAACAATACAAATACAATTTCGTATACATCAAACAATACAAATACCATAGCATTCTACCCAAAAAGTACCAAGAACTAATGCTTATCCATCAGCAGATCACACTTGCATAGTTAAGATGCCGATAAAATTTTTTTACAATTATTTGACAACAGTTAGGAGCCAGAACTCTTTTCGTATACATCAAACAATACAAATACCATAGCATTCTACCCAGAAAGTACCTAGAACTAACGCCTATCCATCAGCAGATCACACTTGCATAGTTAAGATGCCGATAAAATTTTTTTACGATTATTTGACAACAGTTAGGAGCCAGAACTCTTTTCGTATACATCAAACAATACAAATACCATAGCATTCTACCCAGAAAGTACCTAGAACTAACGCCTATCCATCAGCAGATCACACTTGCATAGTTAAGATGCCGATAAATTTTGTTTACAATTATTTGACAACAGTTAGGAGCCAGAACTCATTTCGTATACATCAAACAATACAAATACCATAGCATTCTACCCAGAAAGTACCTAGAACTAATGCCTATCCATCAGCAGATCACACTTGCATAGTTAAGATGCCGATAAATTTTTTTTACAATTATTTGACAACAGCTAGGAGCCAGAACTCTTTTCGTATACATCAAGCAATACAAATACCATAGCATTCTACCCAGAAAGTACCTAGAACTAACGCCTATCCATCAGCAGATCACACTTGTATAGTTAAGATGCCGATAAAATTTTTTTACAATTATTTGACAACAGCTAGGAGCCAGAACTCTTTTCGAACACATCAAATAATACAAATACCATATCATTCTACCCAAAAAGTACCAAGAACTAACGCTTATCCATCAGCAGATCACACTTGCATAGTTAAGATGCCGATAACATTTTTTTACAATTATTTGACAACAGTTAGGAGCCAGAACTCTTTTCGTATACATCAAACAATACAAATACCATAGCATTCTACCCAGAAAGTACCTAGAACTAACGCCTAACCATGAGCAGATCACACTTGCATAGTTAAGATGCCGATAAATTTTTTTTACAATTATTTGACAATAGCTAGGAGCCAGAACTCTTTTCGTATACATCAAACAATACAAATACCATAGCATTCTACCCAGAAAGTACCTAGAACTAACGCCTATCCATCAGCAGATCACACTTGCATTGTTAAGATGCCGATAACATTTTTTTACAATTATTTGACAACAGTTAGGAGCCAGAACTCTTTTCGTATACATCAAAAAATACAAATACCATAGCATTCTACCCAGGAAGTACCTAGAACTAACGCCTATCCATCAGCAGAGCACACTTGTATAGTTAAGATGCCGAAAAAATTTTTTTACAATTATTTGACAACAGCTAGGAGCCAGAACTCTTTTCGTATACATCAAACAATACAAATACCATAGCATCCTACGCAGAAAGTACCTAGAACTAACGCCTATCCATCAGCAGATCACACTTGTATAGTTAAGATGCCGATAAAATTTTTTTACAATTATTTGACAACAGCTAGGAGCCAGAACTCTTTTCGAACACATCAAATAATACAAATACCATAGCATTCTACCCAGAAAGTACCTAGAACTAACGCCTATCCATCAGCAGATCACACTTGTATAGTTAAGATGCCGAAAATTTTTTTTTACAATTATTTGACAACAGCTAGGAGCCAGAACTCTTTTCGAACACATCAAATAATACAAATACCATAGCATTCTACCCAAAAAGTACCTAGAACTAACGCCTATCCATCAGCAGATCGCACTTGCATAGTTAAGATGCCGATAAAATTTTTTTACAATTATTTGACAACAGTTAGGAGCCAGAACTCTTTTCGTATACATCAAACAATACAAATACCATAGTTTTCTACCCAGAAAGTACCTAGAACTAACGCCTATCCATCGGCAGATCACACTTGTATAGTTAAGATGCCGATAAAATTTTTTTACAATTATTTGACAACAGTTAGGAGCCAGAACTCTTTTCGTATACATCAAACAATACAAATACCATAGCATTCTACCCAGAAAGTACCTAGAACTAACGCCTATCCATCAGCAGATCACACTTGCATAGTTAAGATGCCGATAAATTTTTTTTACAATTATTTGACAACAGCTAGGAGCCAGAACTCTTTTCGTGAACATCAAACAATACAAATACCATAGCATTCTACCCAGAAAGTACCTAGAACTAACGCCTATCCATCAGCAGATCACACTTGTATAGTTAAGATGCCGATAACATTTTTTTACAATTATTTAACAACAGCTAGGAGCCAGAACTCTTTTCGAACACATCAAATAATACAAATACCATAGCATTCTACCTAAAAAGTACCTAGAACTAACGCTTATCCATCAGCAGATCACACTTGCATAGTTAAGATGCCGATAAAATTTTTTTATAATTATTTGACAACAGTTAGGAGCCAGAACCCTTTTCGTATACATCAAATAATACAAATACCATAGCATTCTACCCAGAAAGTACCTAGAACTAACGCCTATCCATCAGCAGATCACACTTGCATAGTTTAGATGCCGATACATTTTTTTTTACAATTATTTGACAACCGCTAGGAGCCAGAACTCTTTTCGAACACATCAAATAATACAAATACCATAGCATTCTACCCAAAAATTACCTAGAACTAACGCCTATCCATCAGCAGATCACACTTGCATAGTTAAGATGCCGATAAAATTTTTTTACGATTATTTGACAACAGTTAGGAGCCAGAACTCTTTTCGTATACATCAAACAATACAAATACCATAGCATTCTACCCAGAAAGTACCTAGAACTAACGCCTATCCATCAGCAGATCACACTTGCATAGTTAAGATGCCGATAAATTTTGTTTACAATTATTTGACAACAGTTAGGAGCCAGAACTCATTTCGTATACATCAAACAATACAAATACCATAGCATTCTACCCAGAAAGTACCTAGAACTAATGCCTATCCATCAGCAGATCACACTTGCATAGTTAAGATGCCGATAAATTTTTTTTACAATTATTTGACAACAGCTAGGAGCCAGAACTCTTTTCGTATACATCAAGCAATACAAATACCATAGCATTCTACCCAGAAAGTACCTAGAACTAACGCCTATCCATCAGCAGATCACACTTGTATAGTTAAGATGCCGATAAAATTTTTTTACAATTATTTGACAACAGCTAGGAGCCAGAACTCTTTTCGAACACATCAAATAATACAAATACCATATCATTCTACCCAAAAAGTACCAAGAACTAACGCTTATCCATCAGCAGATCACACTTGCATAGTTAAGATGCCGATAACATTTTTTTACAATTATTTGACAACAGTTAGGAGCCAGAACTCTTTTCGTATACATCAAACAATACAAATACCATAGCATTCTACCCAGAAAGTACCTAGAACTAACGCCTAACCATGAGCAGATCACACTTGCATAGTTAAGATGCCGATAAATTTTTTTTACAATTATTTGACAATAGCTAGGAGCCAGAACTCTTTTCGTATACATCAAACAATACAAATACCATAGCATTCTACCCAGAAAGTACCTAGAACTAACGCCTATCCATCAGCAGATCACACTTGCATTGTTAAGATGCCGATAACATTTTTTTACAATTATTTGACAACAGTTAGGAGCCAGAACTCTTTTCGTATACATCAAAAAATACAAATACCATAGCATTCTACCCAGGAAGTACCTAGAACTAACGCCTATCCATCAGCAGAGCACACTTGTATAGTTAAGATGCCGAAAAAATTTTTTTACAATTATTTGACAACAGCTAGGAGCCAGAACTCTTTTCGAACACATCAAATAATACAAATACCATAGCATTCTTCCGAAAAAGTTCCTAGAACTAACGCCTATCCATCAGCAGATCACACTTGCATAGTTAAGATGCCGATAAAATTTTTTTACAATTATTTGACAACAGTTAGGAGCCAGAACTCTTTTCGTATACATCAAAAAATACAAATACCATAGCATTCTACCCAGAAAGTACCTAGACCTAACGCCTATCCATCAGCAGATCATACTTGCATAGTTAAGATGCCGATAAATTTTTTTTACAATTATTTGACAGAAGCTAGGACCCAGAACTCTTTTCGTATACATCAAACAATACAAATACAATTTCGTATACATCAAACAATACAAATACCATAGCATTCTACCCAAAAAGTACCAAGAACTAATGCTTATCCATCAGCAGATCACACTTGCATAGTTAAGATGCCGATAAAATTTTTTTACAATTATTTGACAACAGTTAGGAGCCAGAACTCTTTTCGTATACATCAAACAATACAAATACCATAGCATTCTACCCAGAAAGTACCTAGAACTAACGCCTATCCATCAGCAGATCACACTTGCATAGTTAAGATGCCGATAAAATTTTTTTACGATTATTTGACAACAGTTAGGAGCCAGAACTCTTTTCGTATACATCAAACAATACAAATACCATAGCATTCTACCCAGAAAGTACCTAGAACTAACGCCTATCCATCAGCAGATCACACTTGCATAGTTAAGATGCCGATAAATTTTGTTTACAATTATTTGACAACAGTTAGGAGCCAGAACTCATTTCGTATACATCAAACAATACAAATACCATAGCATTCTACCCAGAAAGTACCTAGAACTAATGCCTATCCATCAGCAGATCACACTTGCATAGTTAAGATGCCGATAAATTTTTTTTACAATTATTTGACAACAGCTAGGAGCCAGAACTCTTTTCGTATACATCAAGCAATACAAATACCATAGCATTCTACCCAGAAAGTACCTAGAACTAACGCCTATCCATCAGCAGATCACACTTGTATAGTTAAGATGCCGATAAAATTTTTTTACAATTATTTGACAACAGCTAGGAGCCAGAACTCTTTTCGAACACATCAAATAATACAAATACCATATCATTCTACCCAAAAAGTACCAAGAACTAACGCTTATCCATCAGCAGATCACACTTGCATAGTTAAGATGCCGATAACATTTTTTTACAATTATTTGACAACAGTTAGGAGCCAGAACTCTTTTCGTATACATCAAACAATACAAATACCATAGCATTCTACCCAGAAAGTACCTAGAACTAACGCCTAACCATGAGCAGATCACACTTGCATAGTTAAGATGCCGATAAATTTTTTTTACAATTATTTGACAATAGCTAGGAGCCAGAACTCTTTTCGTATACATCAAACAATACAAATACCATAGCATTCTACCCAGAAAGTACCTAGAACTAACGCCTATCCATCAGCAGATCACACTTGCATTGTTAAGATGCCGATAACATTTTTTTACAATTATTTGACAACAGTTAGGAGCCAGAACTCTTTTCGTATACATTAAAAAATACAAATACCATAGCATTCTACCCAGGAAGTACCTAGAACTAACGCCTATCCATCAGCAGAGCACACTTGTATAGTTAAGATGCCGAAAAAATTTTTTTACAATTATTTGACAACAGCTAGGAGCCAGAACTCTTTTCGAACACATCAAATAATACAAATACCATAGCATTCTACCCAAAAAGTACCTAGAACTAACGCCTATCCATCAGCAGATCACACTTGCATAGTTAAGATGCCGATAAAATTTTTTTACAATTATTTGACAACAGTTAGGAGCCAGAACTCTTTTCGTATACATCAAAAAATACAAATACCATAGCATTCTACCCAGAAAGTACCTAGACCTAACGCCTATCCATCAGCAGATCATACTTGCATAGTTAAGATGCCGATAAATTTTTTTTACAATTATTTGACAGAAGCTAGGACCCAGAACTCTTTTCGTATACATCAAACAATACAAATACAATTTCGTATACATCAAACAATACAAATACCATAGCATTCTACCCAAAAAGTACCAAGAACTAATGCTTATCCATCAGCAGATCACACTTGCATAGTTAAGATGCCGATAAAATTTTTTTACAATTATTTGACAACAGTTAGGAGCCAGAACTCTTTTCGTATACATCAAACAATACAAATACCATAGCATTCTACCCAGAAAGTACCTAGAACTAACGCCTATCCATCAGCAGATCACACTTGCATAGTTAAGATGCCGATAAATTTTTTTTACAATTATTTGACAACAGCTAGGAGACAGAACTCTTTTCGTATACATCAAACAATACAAATACCATAGCATTCTACCCAGAAAGTACCTAGAACTAACGCCTATCCATCAGCAGATCACACTTGTATAGTTAAGATGCCGATAAATTTTTTTTACAATTATTTGACAACAGCTAGGAGCCAGAACTCTTTTCGAACACATCAAATAATACAAATACCATAGCATTCTACCCAAAAAGTACCGAGAACTAACGCTTATCCATCAGCAGATCACACTTGCATAGTTAAGATGCCGATAAAATTTTTTTACAATTATTTGACAACAGTTAGGAGCCAGAACTCTTTTCGTATACATCAAACAATACAAATACCATAGCATTCTACCCAGAAAGTACCTAGAACTAACGCCTATCCATGAGGAGATCACACTTGCATAGTTAAGATGCCGATAAATTTTTTTTACAATTATTTGACAACAGCTAGGAGCCAGAACTCTTTTCGTATACATCAAACAATACAAATACCATAGCATTCTACCCAGAAAGTACCTAGAACTAACGCCTATCCATCAGCAGATCACACTTGCATAGTTAAGATGCCGATAAATTTTGTTTACAATCATTTGACAACAGTTAGGAGCCAGAACTCATTTCGTATACATCAAACAATACAAATACCATAGCATTCTACCCAGAAAGTACCTACCACTAACGCCTATCCATCAGCAGATCACACTTGCATTGTTAAGATGCCGATAAAATTTTTTTACAATTATTTGACAACAGTTAGGAGCCAGAACTCTTTTCGTATACATCAAAAAATACAAATACCATAGCATTCTACCCAGAAAGTACCTAGAACTAACGCCTATCCATCAGCAGAGCACACTTGTATAGTTAAGATGCCGAAAAAATTTTTTTACAATTATTTGACAACAGCTAGGAGCCAGAACTCTTTTCGAACACATCAAATAATACAAATACCATAGCATTCTACCCAAAAAGTACCTAGAACTAACGCCTATCCATCAGCAGATCACACTTGCATAGTTAAGATGCCGATAAAATTTTTTTACAATTATTTGACAACAGTTAGGAGCCAGAACTCTTTTCGTATACATCAAACAATACAAATACCATAGCATTCTACCCAGAAAGTACCTAGAACTAACGCCTATCCATCAGCAGATCACACTTGCATAGTTAAGATGCCGATAAATTTTTTTTACAATTATTTGACAACAGCTAGGAGCCAGAACTCTTTTCGTATACATCAAACAATACAAATACCATAGCATTCTACCCAGAAAGTACCTAGAACTAACGCCTATCCATCAGCAGATCACACTTGTATAGTTAAGATGCCGATAAAATTTTTTTACAATTATTTGACAACAGTTAGGAGCCAGAACTCTTTTCGTATACATCAAACAATACAAATACCATAGCATTCGACCCAGAAAGTACCTAGAACTAACGCCTATCCATCAGCAGATCACACTTGCATAGTTAAGATGCCGATAAATTTTTTTTACAATTATTTGACAACAGCTAGGAGCCAGAACTCTTTTCGTGAACATCAAACAATACAAATACCATAGCATTCTACCCAGAAAGTACCTAGAACTAACGCCTATCCATCAGCAGATCACACTTGTATAGTTAAGATGCCGATAAAATTTTTTTAAAATTATTTGACAACAGCTAGGAGCCAGAACTCTTTTCGAACACATCAAATAATACAAATACCATAGCATTCTACCCAAAAAGTACCTAGAACTAACGCTTATCCATCAGCAGATCACACTTGCATAGTTAAGATGCCGATAAAATTTTTTTACAATTATTTGACAACAGTTAGGAGGCAGAACCCTTTTCGTATACATCAAATAATACAAATACCATAGCATTCTACCCAGAAAGTACCTAGAACTAACGCCTATCCATCAGCAGATCACACTTGCATAGTTAAGATGCCGATACATTTTTTTTTACAATTATTTGACAAGAGCTAGGAGCCAGAACTCTTTTCGTATACATCAAACAATACAAATACCATAGCATTTTACCTAGAAAGTACCTAGAACTAACGCCTATCCATCAGCAGATCACACTTGTATAGTTAAGATGCCGATAAAATTCTTTTACAATTATTTGACAACAGCTAGGAACAAGAACTCTTTTCGAACACATCAAATAATACAAATACCATAGCATTCTACCCAAAAAGTACCTAGAACTAACGCTTATCCATCATGAGATCACACTTGCATAGTTAAGATGCCGATAAAAATTTTTTACAATTATTTGACAACAGTTAGGCGCCAGAACCCTTTTCGTATACATCAAATAATACAAATACCATAGCATTCTACCCAGAAAGTACCTAGAACTAACGCCTATCCATCAGCAAATCACACTTGCATAGTTAAGGTGCAGATACATTTTTTTTACAATTATTTGACAACAGCTAGGAGCCAGAACTCTTTTCGTATACATCAAACAATACAAATACCATAGCATTCTACCCAGAAAGTACCTAGAACTAACGCCTATCCATCAGCAGATCACACTTGTATAGTTAAGATGCCGATAAAATTTTTTTACAATTATTTGACAACAGCTAGGAGCCAGAACTCTTTTCGACAACATCAAATAATACAAATACCATAGCATTCTACCCAAAAAGTACCTAGAACTAACGCCTATCCATCAGCAGATCACACTTGCATAGTTAAGATGCCGATAAATTTTTTTTACAATTATTTGACAATAGTTAGGAGCCAGAACTCTTTTCGTATACATCAAACAATACAAATACCATAGCATTCTACCCAGAAAGTACCTAGAACTAACGCCTATCCATCAGCAGATCACACTTGCATAGTTAAGATGCCGATAAATTTTGTCTACAACTATTTGACAACAGCTAGGAGCCAGAACTCTTTTCGTATACATCAAATAATACAAATACCATAGCATTCTACCCAAAAAGTAGCAAGAACTAACGCTTATCCATCAGCAGATCACACTTGCATAGTTAAGATGCCGATAAAATTTTTTTACAATTATTTGACAACAGTTAGGAGCCAGAACTCTTTTCGTATACATGAAACAATACAAATACCATAGCATTCTACCCAGAAAGTACCTAGAACTAACGCCTATCCATGAGCAGATCACACTTGCATAGTTAAGATGCCGATAAATTTTTTTTACAATTATTTGACAACAGCTAGGAGCCAGAACTCTTTTCGTGAACATCAAACAATACAAATACCATAGCATTCTACCCAGAAAGTACCTAGAACTAACGCCTATCCATCAGCAGATCACACTTGTATAGTTAAGAAGCCGATAAAATTTTTTTACAATTATTTGACAACAGCTAGGAGCCAGAACTCTTTTCGAACACATCAAATAATACAAATACCATAGCATTCTACCCAGAAAGTACCTAGAACTAACGCCTATCCATCAGCAGATCACACTTGTATAGTTAAGATGCCGATAAAATTTTTTTTACAATTATTTGACAAGAGCTAGGAGCCAGAACTCTTTTCGTATACATCAAACAATACAAATACCATAGCATTCTACCCAAAAAGTACCTAGAACTAACGCCTATCCATCAGCAGATCACACTTGCATAGTTAAGATGCCGATAAAATTTTTTTACAATTATTTGACAACAGTTAGGAGCCAGAACTCTTTTCGTATACATCAAACAATACAAATACCATAGCATTCTACCCAGAAAGTACCTAGAACTAACGCCTATACATCGGCAGATCACACTTGTTTAGTTAAGATGCCGATAACATTTTTTTACAATTATTTGACAACAGTTAGGAGCCAGAACTCTTTTCGTATACATCAAACAATACAAATACCATAGCATTCTACCCAGAAAGTACCTAGAACTAACGCCTATCCATCAGCAGATCACACTTGCATAGTTAAGATGCCGATAAATTTTTTTTACAATTATTTGACAACAGCTAGGACCCAGAACTCTTTTCGTATACATCAAACAATACAAATACCATAGCATTCTACCCAAAAAGTACCTAGAACTAACGCCTATCCATCAGCAGATCACACTTGTATAGTTAAGATGCCGATAACATTTTTTTACAATTATTTGACAACAGCTAGGAGCCAGAACTCTTTTCGACAACATCAAATAATACGAATACCATAGCATTCTACCCAAAAAGTACCTAAAACTAAAGCCCATCCATCAGCAGATCACCCTTGCATAGTTAAGAGGCCGATAAAATTTTTTTACAATTATTTGACAACAGTTAGGAGCCAGAACTCTTTTCGTATACATCAAACAATACAAATACCATAGCATTCTACCCAGAAAGTACCTAGAACTAACGCCTATCCATCAGCAGATCACACTTGCATAGTTAAGATGACGATACATTTTTTTTACAATTATTTGACAACAGCTAGGAGCCAGAACTCTTTTCGTATACATCAAACAATACAAATACCATGGCATTCTACCCAGAAAGTACCTAGAACTAACGCCTATCCATCAGCAGATCACACTTGCATAGTTAAGATGCCGATAAATTTTTTTTACAATTATTTGACAACAGCTAGGAGCCAGAACTCTTTTCGACAACATCAAATAATACAAATACCATAGCATTCTACCCAAAAAGTACCTAGAACTAACGCCTATCCATCAGCAGATCACACTTGCATAGTTAAGATGCCGATACATTTTTTTTACAATTATTTGACAACAGCTAGGAGCCAGAACTCTTTTCGTATACATCAAACAATACAAATACCATAGCATTCTACCCAGAAAGTACCTAGAACTAACGCCTATCCATCAGCAGATCACAGTTGTATAGTTAAGATGCCGATAAAATTTTTTTACAATTATTTGACAACATCTAGGAGCCAGAACTCTTTTCGAACACATCAAATAATACAAATACCATAGCATTCTACCCAAAAAGTACCTAGAACTAACGCTTATCCATCAGCAGATCACACTTGCATAGTTAAGATGCCGATAAAATTTTTTTACAATTATTTGACAACAGTTAGGAGCCAGAACCCTTTTCGTATACATCAAATAATACAAATACCATAGCATTCTACCCAGAAAGTACCTAGAACTAACGCCTATCCATCAGCAGATCACACTTGCATGTTAAGATGCCGATACATTTTTTTTTACAATTATTTGACAAGAGCTAGGAGCCAGAACTCTTTTCGTATACATCAAACAATACAAATACCATAGCATTCTACCTAGAAAGTACCTAGAACTAACGCCTATCCATCAGCAGATCACACTTGTATAGTTAAGATGCCGATAAAATTTTTTTACAATTATTTGACAACAGCTAGGAGCCAGAACTCTTTTCGAACACATCAAATAATACAAATACCATAGCATTCTACCCAAAAAGTACCTAGAACTAACGCCTATCCATCAGCAGATCACACTTGCATAGTTAAGATGCCGATACATTTTTTTTTACAATTATTTGACAACAGCTAGGAGCCAGAACTCTTTTCGTATACATCAAACAATACAAATACCATAGCATTCTACCCAGAAAGTACCTAGAACTAACGCCTATCCATCAGCAGATCACACTTGTATAGTTAAGATGCCGATAAAAATTTTTTACAATTATTTGACAACAGCTAGGAGCCAGAACTCTTTTCGACAACATCAAATAATACAAATACCATAGCATTCTACCCAAAAAGTACCTAGAACTAACGCCTATCCATCAGCAGATCACACTTGCATAGTTAAGATGCCGATAACATTTTTTTACAATTATTTGACAACAGTTAGGAGCCAGAACTCTTTTCGTATACATCAAACAATACAAATACCATAGCATTCTACCCAGAAAGTACCTAGAACTAACGCCTATCCATCAGCAGATCACACTTGCATAGTTAAGATGCCGATAAATTTTTTTTACAACTATTTGACAACAGCTAGGAGCCAGAACTCTTTTCGTATACATCAAACAATACAAATACCATAGCATTCTAGCCAGAACGTACCTAGAACTAACGCCTATCCATCAGCAGATCACACTTGTATAGTTAAGATGCCGATAAAATTTTTTTACAATTATTTGACAACAGCTAGGAGCCAGAACTTCTTTCGAACACATCAAATAATACAAATACCATAGCATTCTAACCAAAAAGTACCAAGAACTAACGCTTATCCATCAGCAGATCACACTTGCATAGTTAAGATGCCGATAAAATTTTTTTACAATTATTTGACAACAGTTAGGAGCCAGAACTCTTTTCGTGTACATCAAACAATACGAATACCATAGCATTCTACCCAGAAAGTACCTAGAACTAACGCGTACCCATGAGCAGATCACACTTGCATAGTTAAGATGCCGATAAATTTTTTTTACAATTATTTGACAACAGCTTGGAGCCAGAACTCTTTTCGTATACATCAAACAATACAAATACCATAACATTCTACCCAGAAAGTACCTAGAACTAACGCCTATCCATCAGCAGATCACACTTGCATAGTTAAGATGCCGATAAATTTTGTTTACAATCATTTGACAACAGTTAGGAGCCAGAACTGATTTCGTATACATCAAACAATACAAATACCAAAGCATTCTACCCAGAAAGTACCTAGAACTAACGCCTATCCATCAGCAGATCACACTTGCATTGTTAAGATGCCGATAAAAATTTTTTACAATTATTTGACAACAGTTAGGAGCCAGAACTCTTTTTGTATACATCAAAAAATACAAATACCATAGCATTCTACCCAGAAAGTACCTAGAACTAACGCCTATCCATCAGCAGAGCACACTTGTATAGTTAAGATGCCCAAAAAATTTTGTTACAATTATTTGACAACAGCTAGGAGCCAGAACTCTTTTCGAACACATCAAATAATACAAATACCATAGCATTCTACCCAAAAAGTACCTAGAACTAACGCCTATCCATCAGCAGATCACACTTGCATAGTTAAGATGCCGATAACATTTTTTTACAATTATTTGACAACAGTTAGGAGCCAGAACTCTTTTCGTATACATCAAACAATACAAATACCATAGCATTCTACCCGGAAAGTACCTAGAACTAACGCCTATCCATCGGCAGATCACACTTGTTTAGTTAAGATGCCGATAACATTTTTTTACAATTATTTGACAACAGTTAGGAGCCAGAACTCTTTTCGTATACATCAAACAATACACATACCATAGCATTCTACCCAGAAAGTACCTAGAACTAACGCCTATCCATCAGCAGATCACACTTGCATAGTTAAGATGCCGATAAATTTTTTTTACAACTATTTGACAACAGCTAGGAGCCAGAACTCTTTTCATATGCATCAAACAATACAAATACCATAGCATTCTACCCAGAAAGTACCTAGAACTAACGCCTATCCATCAGCAGATCACACTTGCATAGTTAAGATGCCGATAAAATTTTTTTACAATTATTTGACAACCGTTAGGAGCCAGAACTCTTTTCGAACACATCAAATAATACAAATACCATAGCATTCTACCCAAAAAGTACCTAGAACTAACGCCTATCCATCAGCAGATAACACTTGCATAGTTAAGATGCCGATAAAATTTTTTTACAATTATTTGACAACAGTTAGAAGCCAGAACTCTTTTCGTATACATCAAACAATACAAATACCATAGCATTCGACCCAGAAAGTACCTAGAACTAACGCCTATCCATCAGCAGATCACACTTGCATAGTTAAGATGCCGATAAATTTTTTTTACAATTATTTGACAACAGCTAGGAGCCAGAACTCTTTTCGTGAACATCAAACAATAGAAATACCATAGCATTCTACCCAGAAAGTACCTAGAACTAACGCCTATCCATCAGCAGATCACACTTGTATAGTTAAGATGCCGATAAAATTTTTTTACAATTATTTGACAACAGCTAGGAGCCAGAACTCTTTTCGAACACATCAAATAATACAAATACCATAGCATTCTACCCAAAAAGTACCTAGAACTAACGCCTATCCATCAGCAGATCACACTTGTATAGTTAAGATGCCGATAAAATTTTTTTACAATTATTTGACAACAGCTAGGAGCCAGAACTCTTTTCGAACACATCAAATAATACAAATACCATAGCATTCTACCCAAAAAGTACCAAGAACTAACGCTTATCCATCAGCAGATCACACTTGCATAGTTAAGATGCCGATAATATTTTTTTACAAGCATTTGACAACAGTTAGGAGCCAGAACTCTTTTCGTATACATCAAACAATACATATACCATAGCATTCTACCCAGAAAGTACCTAGAACTAACGCCTATCCATCAGCAGATCACACTTGCATAGTTAAGATGACGATAAATTTTTTTTACAACTATTTGACAACAGCTAGGAGCCAGAACTCTTTTCGTATACATCAAACAATACAAATACCATAGCATTCTACCCAGAAAGTACCTAGAACTAACGCCTATCCATCAGCAGATCACACTTGTATAGTTAAGATGCCGATAAAATTTTTTTACAATTATTTGACAACAGCTAGGAGCCAGAACTCTTTTCGAACACATCAAATAATACAAATACCATAGCATTCTACGCAAAAAGTACCAAGAACTAACGCTTATCCATCAGCAGATCACACTTGCATAGTTAAGATGCCGATAAAATTTTTTTACAATTATTTGACAACAGTTAGGAGCCAGAACTCTTTTCGTGTACATCAAACAATACAAATACCACAGCATTCTACCCAGAAAGTACCTAGAACTAACGCCTACCCATGAGCAGATCACACTTGCATAGTTAAGATGCCGATAAATTTTTTTTACAATTATTTGACAACAGCTTGGAGCCAGAACTCTTTTCGTATACATCAAACAATACAAATACCATAGCATTCTACCCAGAAAGTACCTACAACTAACGCCTATCCATCAGCAGATCACACTTGCATAGGTAAGATGCCGATAAATTTTGTTTACAATCATTTGACAACAGTTAGGAGCCAGAACTCATTTCGTATACATCAAACAATACAAATACCATAGCATTCTACCCAGAAAGTACCTAGAACTAACGCCTATCCATCAGCAGATCACACTTGCATTGTTAAGATGCCGATAAAAATTTTTTACAATTATTTGACAAAAGTTAGGAGCCAGAACTCTTTTTCTATACATCAAAAAATACAAATACCATAGCATTCTACCCAGAAAGTACCTAGAACTAACGCCTATCCATCAGCAGAGCACACTTGTATAGTTAAGATGCCGAAAAAATTTTGTTACAATTATTTGACAACAGCTAGGAGCCAGAACTCTTTTCGAACACATCAAATAATACAAATACCATAGCATTCTACCCAAAAAGTACCTAGAAGTAACGCCTATCCATCAGCAGATCACACTTGCATAGTTAAGATGCCGATAACATTTTTTTACAATTATTTGACAACAGTTAGGAGCCAGAACCCTTTTCGTATACATCAAATAATACAAATACCATAGCATTCTACCCAGAAAGTACCTAGAACTAACGCCTATCCATCAGCAGATCACACTTGCATAGTTAAGATGCCGATACATTTTTTTTTACAATTATTTGACAAGGGCTAGGAGCCAGAACTCTTTTCGTATACATCAAACAATACAAATACCATAGCATTCTACCCAAAAAGTACCTAGAACTAACGCCTATCCATCAGCAGATCACACTTGCATAGTTAAGATGCCGATAAAATTTTTTTACAATTATTTGACAACAGTTAGGAGCCAGAACTCTTTTCGTATACATCAAACAATACAAATACCATAGTTTTCTACCCAGAAAGTACCTAGAACTAACGCCTATCCATCGGCAGATCACACTTGTATAGTTAAGATGCCGATAAAATTTTTTTACAATTATTTGACAACAGTTAGGAGCCAGAACTCTTTTCGTATACATCAAATAATATAAATACCATAGCATTCTACCCAGAAAGTACCTAGAACTAACGCCTATCCATCAGCAGATCACACTTGTATAGTTAAGATGCCGATAAATTTTTTTTACAATTATTTGACAACAGCTAGGAGCCAGAACTCTTTTCGACAACATCAAATAATACAAATACCATAGCATTCTACCCAACAAGTACCTAGAACTAACGCCTATCCATCAGCAGATCACACTTGCATAGTTAAGATGCCGATAAAATTTTTTTACAATTATTTGACAACAGTTAGGAGCCAGAACTGTTTTCGTATACATCAAACAATACAAATACCATAGCATTCTACCCAGAAAGTACCTAGAACTAACGCCTATCCATCAGCAGATGACACTTGCATAGTTAAGATGCCGATACCTTTTTTTTACAACTATTTGACAACAGCTAGGAGCCAGAACTCTTTTCGTATACATCAAACAATACAAATACCATAGCATTCTACCCAGAAAGTACCTAGAACTAACGCCTATCCATCAGCAGATCACACTTGTATAGTTAAGATGCCGATAAAATTTTTTTACTATTATTTGACAACAGCTAGGAGCCAGAACTCTTTTCGAACACATCAAATAATACAAATACCATAGCATTCTACCCAGAAAGTACCTAGAACTAACGCCTATCCATGAGCAGATCATACTTGCATAGTTAAGATGCCGATAAATTTTTTTTACAATTATTTGACAACAGCTAGGAGCCAGAACTCTTTTCGTATACATCAAACAATACAAATACCATAGCATCCTACGCAGAAAGTACCTAGAACTAACGCCTATCCATCAGCAGATCACACTTGTATAGTTAAGATGCCGATAAAATTTTTTTACAATTATTTGACAACAGCTAGGAGCCAGAACTCTTTTCGAACACATCAAATAATACAAATACCATAGCATTCTACCCAGAAAGTACCTAGAACTAACGCCTATCCATCAGCAGATCACACTTGTATAGTTAAGATGCCGAAAATTTTTTTTTACAATTATTTGACAACAGCTAGGAGCCAGAACTCTTTTCGAACACATCAAATAATACAAATACCATAGCATTCTACCCAAAAAGTACCTAGAACTAACGCCTATCCATCAGCAGATCGCACTTGCATAGTTAAGATGCCGATAAAATTTTTTTACAATTATTTGACAACAGTTAGGAGCCAGAACTCTTTTCGTATACATCAAACAATACAAATACCATAGTTTTCTACCCAAAAAGTACCTAGAACTAACGCCTATCCATCGGCAGATCACACTTGTATAGTTAAGATGCCGATAAAATTTTTTTACAATTATTTGACAACAGTTAGGAGCCAGAACTCTTTTCGTATGCATCAAACAATACAAATACCATAGCATTCTACCCAGAAAGTACCTAGAACTAACGCCTATCCATCAGCAGATCACACTTGCATAGTTAAGATGCCGATAAATTTTTTTTACAATTATTTGACAACAGCTAGGAGCCAGAACTCTTTTCGTGAACATCAAACAATACAAATACCATAGCATTCTACCCAGAAAGTACCTAGAACTAACGCCTATCCATCAGCAGATCACACTTGTATAGTTAAGATGCCGATAACATTTTTTTACAATTATTTAACAACAGCTAGGAGCCAGAACTCTTTTCGAACACATCAAATAATACAAATACCATAGCATTCTACCTAAAAAGTACCTAGAACTAACGCTTATCCATCAGCAGATCACACTTGCATAGTTAAGATGCCGATAAAATTTTTTTATAATTATTTGACAACAGTTAGGAGCCAGAACCCTTTTCGTATACATCAAATAATACAAATACCATAGCATTCTACCCAGAAAGTACCTAGAACTAACGCCTATCCATCAGCAGATCACACTTGCATAGTTTAGATGCCGATACATTTTTTTTTACAATTATTTGACAACCGCTAGGAGCCAGAACTCTTTTCGAACACATCAAATAATACAAATACCATAGCATTCTACCCAAAAATTACCTAGAACTAACGCCTATCCATCAGCAGATCACACTTGCATAGTTAAGATGCCGATAAATTTTGTTTACAATTATTTGACAACAGTTAGGAGCCAGAACTCATTTCGTATACATCACACAATACAAATACCATAGCATTCTACCCAGAAAGTACCTAGAACTAATGCCTATCCATCAGCAGATCACACTTGCATAGTTAAGATGCCGAAAAATTTTTTTTACAATTATTTGACAACAGCTAGGAGCCAGAACTCTTTTCGTATACATCAAGCAATACAAATACCATAGCATTCTACCCAGAAAGTACCTAGAACTAACGCCTATCCATCAGCAGATCACACTTGTATAGTTAAGATGCCGATAAAATTTTTTTACAATTATTTGACAACAGCTAGGAGCCAGAACTCTTTTCGAACACATCAAATAATACAAATACCATATCATTCTACCCAAAAAGTACCAAGAACTAACGCTTATCCATCAGCAGATCACACTTGCATAGTTAAGATGCCGATAACATTTTTTTACAATTATTTGACAACAGTTAGGAGCCAGAACTCTTTTCGTATACATCAAACAATACAAATACCATAGCATTCTACCCAGAAAGTACCTAGAACTAACGCCTAACCATGAGCAGATCACACTTGCATAGTTAAGATGCCGATAAATTTTTTTTACAATTATTTGACAATAGCTAGGAGCCAGAACTCTTTTCGTATACATCAAACAATACAAATACCATAGCATTCTACCCAGAAAGTACCTAGAACTAACGCCTATCCATCAGCAGATCACACTTGCATTGTTAAGATGCCGATAACATTTTTTTACAATTATTTGACAACAGTTAGGAGCCAGAACTCTTTTCGTATACATCAAAAAATACAAATACCATAGCATTCTACCCAGGAAGTACCTAGAACTAACGCCTATCCATCAGCAGAGCACACTTGTATAGTTAAGATGCCGAAAAAATTTTTTTACAATTATTTGACAACAGCTAGGAGCCAGAACTCTTTTCGAACACATCAAATAATACAAATACCATAGCATTCTTCCGAAAAAGTTCCTAGAACTAACGCCTATCCATCAGCAGATCACACTTGCATAGTTAAGATGCCGATAAAATTTTTTTACAATTATTTGACAACAGTTAGGAGCCAGAACTCTTTTCGTATACATCAAAAAATACAAATACCATAGCATTCTACCCAGAAAGTACCTAGACCTAACGCCTATCCATCAGCAGATCATACTTGCATAGTTAAGATGCCGATAAATTTTTTTTACAATTATTTGACAGAAGCTAGGACCCAGAACTCTTTTCGTATACATCAAACAATACAAATACAATTTCGTATACATCAAACAATACAAATACCATAGCATTCTACCCAAAAAGTACCAAGAACTAATGCTTATCCATCAGCAGATCACACTTGCATAGTTAAGATGCCGATAAAATTTTTTTACAATTATTTGACAACAGTTAGGAGCCAGAACTCTTTTCGTATACATCAAACAATACAAATACCATAGCATTCTACCCAGAAAGTACCTAGAACTAACGCCTATCCATCAGCAGATCACACTTGCATAGTTAAGATGCCGATAAAATTTTTTTACGATTATTTGACAACAGTTAGGAGCCAGAACTCTTTTCGTATACATCAAACAATACAAATACCATAGCATTCTACCCAGAAAGTACCTAGAACTAACGCCTATCCATCAGCAGATCACACTTGCATAGTTAAGATGCCGATAAATTTTGTTTACAATTATTTGACAACAGTTAGGAGCCAGAACTCATTTCGTATACATCAAACAATACAAATACCATAGCATTCTACCCAGAAAGTACCTAGAACTAATGCCTATCCATCAGCAGATCACACTTGCATAGTTAAGATGCCGATAAATTTTTTTTACAATTATTTGACAACAGCTAGGAGCCAGAACTCTTTTCGTATACATCAAGCAATACAAATACCATAGCATTCTACCCAGAAAGTACCTAGAACTAACGCCTATCCATCAGCAGATCACACTTGTATAGTTAAGATGCCGATAAAATTTTTTTACAATTATTTGACAACAGCTAGGAGCCAGAACTCTTTTCGAACACATCAAATAATACAAATACCATATCATTCTACCCAAAAAGTACCAAGAACTAACGCTTATCCATCAGCAGATCACACTTGCATAGTTAAGATGCCGATAACATTTTTTTACAATTATTTGACAACAGTTAGGAGCCAGAACTCTTTTCGTATACATCAAACAATACAAATACCATAGCATTCTACCCAGAAAGTACCTAGAACTAACGCCTAACCATGAGCAGATCACACTTGCATAGTTAAGATGCCGATAAATTTTTTTTACAATTATTTGACAATAGCTAGGAGCCAGAACTCTTTTCGTATACATCAAACAATACAAATACCATAGCATTCTACCCAGAAAGTACCTAGAACTAACGCCTATCCATCAGCAGATCACACTTGCATTGTTAAGATGCCGATAACATTTTTTTACAATTATTTGACAACAGTTAGGAGCCAGAACTCTTTTCGTATACATTAAAAAATACAAATACCATAGCATTCTACCCAGGAAGTACCTAGAACTAACGCCTATCCATCAGCAGAGCACACTTGTATAGTTAAGATGCCGAAAAAATTTTTTTACAATTATTTGACAACAGCTAGGAGCCAGAACTCTTTTCGAACACATCAAATAATACAAATACCATAGCATTCTACCCAAAAAGTACCTAGAACTAACGCCTATCCATCAGCAGATCACACTTGCATAGTTAAGATGCCGATAAAATTTTTTTACAATTATTTGACAACAGTTAGGAGCCAGAACTCTTTTCGTATACATCAAAAAATACAAATACCATAGCATTCTACCCAGAAAGTACCTAGACCTAACGCCTATCCATCAGCAGATCATACTTGCATAGTTAAGATGCCGATAAATTTTTTTTACAATTATTTGACAGAAGCTAGGACCCAGAACTCTTTTCGTATACATCAAACAATACAAATACAATTTCGTATACATCAAACAATACAAATACCATAGCATTCTACCCAAAAAGTACCAAGAACTAATGCTTATCCATCAGCAGATCACACTTGCATAGTTAAGATGCCGATAAAATTTTTTTACAATTATTTGACAACAGTTAGGAGCCAGAACTCTTTTCGTATACATCAAACAATACAAATACCATAGCATTCTACCCAGAAAGTACCTAGAACTAACGCCTATCCATCAGCAGATCACACTTGCATAGTTAAGATGCCGATAAATTTTTTTTACAATTATTTGACAACAGCTAGGAGACAGAACTCTTTTCGTATACATCAAACAATACAAATACCATAGCATTCTACCCAGAAAGTACCTAGAACTAACGCCTATCCATCAGCAGATCACACTTGTATAGTTAAGATGCCGATAAATTTTTTTTACAATTATTTGACAACAGCTAGGAGCCAGAACTCTTTTCGAACACATCAAATAATACAAATACCATAGCATTCTACCCAAAAAGTACCGAGAACTAACGCTTATCCATCAGCAGATCACACTTGCATAGTTAAGATGCCGATAAAATTTTTTTACAATTATTTGACAACAGTTAGGAGCCAGAACTCTTTTCGTATACATCAAACAATACAAATACCATAGCATTCTACCCAGAAAGTACCTAGAACTAACGCCTATCCATGAGGAGATCACACTTGCATAGTTAAGATGCCGATAAATTTTTTTTACAATTATTTGACAACAGCTAGGAGCCAGAACTCTTTTCGTATACATCAAACAATACAAATACCATAGCATTCTACCCAGAAAGTACCTAGAACTAACGCCTATCCATCAGCAGATCACACTTGCATAGTTAAGATGCCGATAAATTTTGTTTACAATCATTTGACAACAGTTAGGAGCCAGAACTCATTTCGTATACATCAAACAATACAAATACCATAGCATTCTACCCAGAAAGTACCTACCACTAACGCCTATCCATCAGCAGATCACACTTGCATTGTTAAGATGCCGATAAAATTTTTTTACAATTATTTGACAACAGTTAGGAGCCAGAACTCTTTTCGTATACATCAAAAAATACAAATACCATAGCATTCTACCCAGAAAGTACCTAGAACTAACGCCTATCCATCAGCAGAGCACACTTGTATAGTTAAGATGCCGAAAAAATTTTTTTACAATTATTTGACAACAGCTAGGAGCCAGAACTCTTTTCGAACACATCAAATAATACAAATACCATAGCATTCTACCCAAAAAGTACCTAGAACTAACGCCTATCCATCAGCAGATCACACTTGCATAGTTAAGATGCCGATAAAATTTTTTTACAATTATTTGACAACAGTTAGGAGCCAGAACTCTTTTCGTATACATCAAACAATACAAATACCATAGCATTCTACCCAGAAAGTACCTAGAACTAACGCCTATCCATCAGCAGATCACACTTGCATAGTTAAGATGCCGATAAATTTTTTTTACAATTATTTGACAACAGCTAGGAGCCAGAACTCTTTTCGTATACATCAAACAATACAAATACCATAGCATTCTACCCAGAAAGTACCTAGAACTAACGCCTATCCATCAGCAGATCACACTTGTATAGTTAAGATGCCGATAAAATTTTTTTACAATTATTTGACAACAGTTAGGAGCCAGAACTCTTTTCGTATACATCAAACAATACAAATACCATAGCATTCGACCCAGAAAGTACCTAGAACTAACGCCTATCCATCAGCAGATCACACTTGCATAGTTAAGATGCCGATAAATTTTTTTTACAATTATTTGACAACAGCTAGGAGCCAGAACTCTTTTCGTGAACATCAAACAATACAAATACCATAGCATTCTACCCAGAAAGTACCTAGAACTAACGCCTATCCATCAGCAGATCACACTTGTATAGTTAAGATGCCGATAAAATTTTTTTAAAATTATTTGACAACAGCTAGGAGCCAGAACTCTTTTCGAACACATCAAATAATACAAATACCATAGCATTCTACCCAAAAAGTACCTAGAACTAACGCTTATCCATCAGCAGATCACACTTGCATAGTTAAGATGCCGATAAAATTTTTTTACAATTATTTGACAACAGTTAGGAGGCAGAACCCTTTTCGTATACATCAAATAATACAAATACCATAGCATTCTACCCAGAAAGTACCTAGAACTAACGCCTATCCATCAGCAGATCACACTTGCATAGTTAAGATGCCGATACATTTTTTTTTACAATTATTTGACAAGAGCTAGGAGCCAGAACTCTTTTCGTATACATCAAACAATACAAATACCATAGCATTTTACCTAGAAAGTACCTAGAACTAACGCCTATCCATCAGCAGATCACACTTGTATAGTTAAGATGCCGATAAAATTCTTTTACAATTATTTGACAACAGCTAGGAACAAGAACTCTTTTCGAACACATCAAATAATACAAATACCATAGCATTCTACCCAAAAAGTACCTAGAACTAACGCTTATCCATCATGAGATCACACTTGCATAGTTAAGATGCCGATAAAAATTTTTTACAATTATTTGACAACAGTTAGGCGCCAGAACCCTTTTCGTATACATCAAATAATACAAATACCATAGCATTCTACCCAGAAAGTACCTAGAACTAACGCCTATCCATCAGCAAATCACACTTGCATAGTTAAGGTGCAGATACATTTTTTTTACAATTATTTGACAACAGCTAGGAGCCAGAACTCTTTTCGTATACATCAAACAATACAAATACCATAGCATTCTACCCAGAAAGTACCTAGAACTAACGCCTATCCATCAGCAGATCACACTTGTATAGTTAAGATGCCGATAAAATTTTTTTACAATTATTTGACAACAGCTAGGAGCCAGAACTCTTTTCGACAACATCAAATAATACAAATACCATAGCATTCTACCCAAAAAGTACCTAGAACTAACGCCTATCCATCAGCAGATCACACTTGCATAGTTAAGATGCCGATAAATTTTTTTTACAATTATTTGACAATAGTTAGGAGCCAGAACTCTTTTCGTATACATCAAACAATACAAATACCATAGCATTCTACCCAGAAAGTACCTAGAACTAACGCCTATCCATCAGCAGATCACACTTGCATAGTTAAGATGCCGATAAATTTTGTCTACAACTATTTGACAACAGCTAGGAGCCAGAACTCTTTTCGTATACATCAAATAATACAAATACCATAGCATTCTACCCAAAAAGTAGCAAGAACTAACGCTTATCCATCAGCAGATCACACTTGCATAGTTAAGATGCCGATAAAATTTTTTTACAATTATTTGACAACAGTTAGGAGCCAGAACTCTTTTCGTATACATGAAACAATACAAATACCATAGCATTCTACCCAGAAAGTACCTAGAACTAACGCCTATCCATGAGCAGATCACACTTGCATAGTTAAGATGCCGATAAATTTTTTTTACAATTATTTGACAACAGCTAGGAGCCAGAACTCTTTTCGTGAACATCAAACAATACAAATACCATAGCATTCTACCCAGAAAGTACCTAGAACTAACGCCTATCCATCAGCAGATCACACTTGTATAGTTAAGAAGCCGATAAAATTTTTTTACAATTATTTGACAACAGCTAGGAGCCAGAACTCTTTTCGAACACATCAAATAATACAAATACCATAGCATTCTACCCAGAAAGTACCTAGAACTAACGCCTATCCATCAGCAGATCACACTTGTATAGTTAAGATGCCGATAAAATTTTTTTTACAATTATTTGACAAGAGCTAGGAGCCAGAACTCTTTTCGTATACATCAAACAATACAAATACCATAGCATTCTACCCAAAAAGTACCTAGAACTAACGCCTATCCATCAGCAGATCACACTTGCATAGTTAAGATGCCGATAAAATTTTTTTACAATTATTTGACAACAGTTAGGAGCCAGAACTCTTTTCGTATACATCAAACAATACAAATACCATAGCATTCTACCCAGAAAGTACCTAGAACTAACGCCTATACATCGGCAGATCACACTTGTTTAGTTAAGATGCCGATAACATTTTTTTACAATTATTTGACAACAGTTAGGAGCCAGAACTCTTTTCGTATACATCAAACAATACAAATACCATAGCATTCTACCCAGAAAGTACCTAGAACTAACGCCTATCCATCAGCAGATCACACTTGCATAGTTAAGATGCCGATAAATTTTTTTTACAATTATTTGACAACAGCTAGGACCCAGAACTCTTTTCGTATACATCAAACAATACAAATACCATAGCATTCTACCCAAAAAGTACCTAGAACTAACGCCTATCCATCAGCAGATCACACTTGTATAGTTAAGATGCCGATAACATTTTTTTACAATTATTTGACAACAGCTAGGAGCCAGAACTCTTTTCGACAACATCAAATAATACGAATACCATAGCATTCTACCCAAAAAGTACCTAAAACTAAAGCCCATCCATCAGCAGATCACCCTTGCATAGTTAAGAGGCCGATAAAATTTTTTTACAATTATTTGACAACAGTTAGGAGCCAGAACTCTTTTCGTATACATCAAACAATACAAATACCATAGCATTCTACCCAGAAAGTACCTAGAACTAACGCCTATCCATCAGCAGATCACACTTGCATAGTTAAGATGACGATACATTTTTTTTACAATTATTTGACAACAGCTAGGAGCCAGAACTCTTTTCGTATACATCAAACAATACAAATACCATGGCATTCTACCCAGAAAGTACCTAGAACTAACGCCTATCCATCAGCAGATCACACTTGCATAGTTAAGATGCCGATAAATTTTTTTTACAATTATTTGACAACAGCTAGGAGCCAGAACTCTTTTCGACAACATCAAATAATACAAATACCATAGCATTCTACCCAAAAAGTACCTAGAACTAACGCCTATCCATCAGCAGATCACACTTGCATAGTTAAGATGCCGATACATTTTTTTTACAATTATTTGACAACAGCTAGGAGCCAGAACTCTTTTCGTATACATCAAACAATACAAATACCATAGCATTCTACCCAGAAAGTACCTAGAACTAACGCCTATCCATCAGCAGATCACAGTTGTATAGTTAAGATGCCGATAAAATTTTTTTACAATTATTTGACAACATCTAGGAGCCAGAACTCTTTTCGAACACATCAAATAATACAAATACCATAGCATTCTACCCAAAAAGTACCTAGAACTAACGCTTATCCATCAGCAGATCACACTTGCATAGTTAAGATGCCGATAAAATTTTTTTACAATTATTTGACAACAGTTAGGAGCCAGAACCCTTTTCGTATACATCAAATAATACAAATACCATAGCATTCTACCCAGAAAGTACCTAGAACTAACGCCTATCCATCAGCAGATCACACTTGCATGTTAAGATGCCGATACATTTTTTTTTACAATTATTTGACAAGAGCTAGGAGCCAGAACTCTTTTCGTATACATCAAACAATACAAATACCATAGCATTCTACCTAGAAAGTACCTAGAACTAACGCCTATCCATCAGCAGATCACACTTGTATAGTTAAGATGCCGATAAAATTTTTTTACAATTATTTGACAACAGCTAGGAGCCAGAACTCTTTTCGAACACATCAAATAATACAAATACCATAGCATTCTACCCAAAAAGTACCTAGAACTAACGCCTATCCATCAGCAGATCACACTTGCATAGTTAAGATGCCGATACATTTTTTTTTACAATTATTTGACAACAGCTAGGAGCCAGAACTCTTTTCGTATACATCAAACAATACAAATACCATAGCATTCTACCCAGAAAGTACCTAGAACTAACGCCTATCCATCAGCAGATCACACTTGTATAGTTAAGATGCCGATAAAAATTTTTTACAATTATTTGACAACAGCTAGGAGCCAGAACTCTTTTCGACAACATCAAATAATACAAATACCATAGCATTCTACCCAAAAAGTACCTAGAACTAACGCCTATCCATCAGCAGATCACACTTGCATAGTTAAGATGCCGATAACATTTTTTTACAATTATTTGACAACAGTTAGGAGCCAGAACTCTTTTCGTATACATCAAACAATACAAATACCATAGCATTCTACCCAGAAAGTACCTAGAACTAACGCCTATCCATCAGCAGATCACACTTGCATAGTTAAGATGCCGATAAATTTTTTTTACAACTATTTGACAACAGCTAGGAGCCAGAACTCTTTTCGTATACATCAAACAATACAAATACCATAGCATTCTAGCCAGAACGTACCTAGAACTAACGCCTATCCATCAGCAGATCACACTTGTATAGTTAAGATGCCGATAAAATTTTTTTACAATTATTTGACAACAGCTAGGAGCCAGAACTTCTTTCGAACACATCAAATAATACAAATACCATAGCATTCTAACCAAAAAGTACCAAGAACTAACGCTTATCCATCAGCAGATCACACTTGCATAGTTAAGATGCCGATAAAATTTTTTTACAATTATTTGACAACAGTTAGGAGCCAGAACTCTTTTCGTGTACATCAAACAATACGAATACCATAGCATTCTACCCAGAAAGTACCTAGAACTAACGCGTACCCATGAGCAGATCACACTTGCATAGTTAAGATGCCGATAAATTTTTTTTACAATTATTTGACAACAGCTTGGAGCCAGAACTCTTTTCGTATACATCAAACAATACAAATACCATAACATTCTACCCAGAAAGTACCTAGAACTAACGCCTATCCATCAGCAGATCACACTTGCATAGTTAAGATGCCGATAAATTTTGTTTACAATCATTTGACAACAGTTAGGAGCCAGAACTGATTTCGTATACATCAAACAATACAAATACCAAAGCATTCTACCCAGAAAGTACCTAGAACTAACGCCTATCCATCAGCAGATCACACTTGCATTGTTAAGATGCCGATAAAAATTTTTTACAATTATTTGACAACAGTTAGGAGCCAGAACTCTTTTTGTATACATCAAAAAATACAAATACCATAGCATTCTACCCAGAAAGTACCTAGAACTAACGCCTATCCATCAGCAGAGCACACTTGTATAGTTAAGATGCCCAAAAAATTTTGTTACAATTATTTGACAACAGCTAGGAGCCAGAACTCTTTTCGAACACATCAAATAATACAAATACCATAGCATTCTACCCAAAAAGTACCTAGAACTAACGCCTATCCATCAGCAGATCACACTTGCATAGTTAAGATGCCGATAACATTTTTTTACAATTATTTGACAACAGTTAGGAGCCAGAACTCTTTTCGTATACATCAAACAATACAAATACCATAGCATTCTACCCGGAAAGTACCTAGAACTAACGCCTATCCATCGGCAGATCACACTTGTTTAGTTAAGATGCCGATAACATTTTTTTACAATTATTTGACAACAGTTAGGAGCCAGAACTCTTTTCGTATACATCAAACAATACACATACCATAGCATTCTACCCAGAAAGTACCTAGAACTAACGCCTATCCATCAGCAGATCACACTTGCATAGTTAAGATGCCGATAAATTTTTTTTACAACTATTTGACAACAGCTAGGAGCCAGAACTCTTTTCATATGCATCAAACAATACAAATACCATAGCATTCTACCCAGAAAGTACCTAGAACTAACGCCTATCCATCAGCAGATCACACTTGCATAGTTAAGATGCCGATAAAATTTTTTTACAATTATTTGACAACCGTTAGGAGCCAGAACTCTTTTCGAACACATCAAATAATACAAATACCATAGCATTCTACCCAAAAAGTACCTAGAACTAACGCCTATCCATCAGCAGATAACACTTGCATAGTTAAGATGCCGATAAAATTTTTTTACAATTATTTGACAACAGTTAGAAGCCAGAACTCTTTTCGTATACATCAAACAATACAAATACCATAGCATTCGACCCAGAAAGTACCTAGAACTAACGCCTATCCATCAGCAGATCACACTTGCATAGTTAAGATGCCGATAAATTTTTTTTACAATTATTTGACAACAGCTAGGAGCCAGAACTCTTTTCGTGAACATCAAACAATAGAAATACCATAGCATTCTACCCAGAAAGTACCTAGAACTAACGCCTATCCATCAGCAGATCACACTTGTATAGTTAAGATGCCGATAAAATTTTTTTACAATTATTTGACAACAGCTAGGAGCCAGAACTCTTTTCGAACACATCAAATAATACAAATACCATAGCATTCTACCCAAAAAGTACCTAGAACTAACGCCTATCCATCAGCAGATCACACTTGTATAGTTAAGATGCCGATAAAATTTTTTTACAATTATTTGACAACAGCTAGGAGCCAGAACTCTTTTCGAACACATCAAATAATACAAATACCATAGCATTCTACCCAAAAAGTACCAAGAACTAACGCTTATCCATCAGCAGATCACACTTGCATAGTTAAGATGCCGATAATATTTTTTTACAAGCATTTGACAACAGTTAGGAGCCAGAACTCTTTTCGTATACATCAAACAATACATATACCATAGCATTCTACCCAGAAAGTACCTAGAACTAACGCCTATCCATCAGCAGATCACACTTGCATAGTTAAGATGACGATAAATTTTTTTTACAACTATTTGACAACAGCTAGGAGCCAGAACTCTTTTCGTATACATCAAACAATACAAATACCATAGCATTCTACCCAGAAAGTACCTAGAACTAACGCCTATCCATCAGCAGATCACACTTGTATAGTTAAGATGCCGATAAAATTTTTTTACAATTATTTGACAACAGCTAGGAGCCAGAACTCTTTTCGAACACATCAAATAATACAAATACCATAGCATTCTACGCAAAAAGTACCAAGAACTAACGCTTATCCATCAGCAGATCACACTTGCATAGTTAAGATGCCGATAAAATTTTTTTACAATTATTTGACAACAGTTAGGAGCCAGAACTCTTTTCGTGTACATCAAACAATACAAATACCACAGCATTCTACCCAGAAAGTACCTAGAACTAACGCCTACCCATGAGCAGATCACACTTGCATAGTTAAGATGCCGATAAATTTTTTTTACAATTATTTGACAACAGCTTGGAGCCAGAACTCTTTTCGTATACATCAAACAATACAAATACCATAGCATTCTACCCAGAAAGTACCTACAACTAACGCCTATCCATCAGCAGATCACACTTGCATAGGTAAGATGCCGATAAATTTTGTTTACAATCATTTGACAACAGTTAGGAGCCAGAACTCATTTCGTATACATCAAACAATACAAATACCATAGCATTCTACCCAGAAAGTACCTAGAACTAACGCCTATCCATCAGCAGATCACACTTGCATTGTTAAGATGCCGATAAAAATTTTTTACAATTATTTGACAAAAGTTAGGAGCCAGAACTCTTTTTCTATACATCAAAAAATACAAATACCATAGCATTCTACCCAGAAAGTACCTAGAACTAACGCCTATCCATCAGCAGAGCACACTTGTATAGTTAAGATGCCGAAAAAATTTTGTTACAATTATTTGACAACAGCTAGGAGCCAGAACTCTTTTCGAACACATCAAATAATACAAATACCATAGCATTCTACCCAAAAAGTACCTAGAAGTAACGCCTATCCATCAGCAGATCACACTTGCATAGTTAAGATGCCGATAACATTTTTTTACAATTATTTGACAACAGTTAGGAGCCAGAACCCTTTTCGTATACATCAAATAATACAAATACCATAGCATTCTACCCAGAAAGTACCTAGAACTAACGCCTATCCATCAGCAGATCACACTTGCATAGTTAAGATGCCGATACATTTTTTTTTACAATTATTTGACAAGGGCTAGGAGCCAGAACTCTTTTCGTATACATCAAACAATACAAATACCATAGCATTCTACCCAAAAAGTACCTAGAACTAACGCCTATCCATCAGCAGATCACACTTGCATAGTTAAGATGCCGATAAAATTTTTTTACAATTATTTGACAACAGTTAGGAGCCAGAACTCTTTTCGTATACATCAAACAATACAAATACCATAGTTTTCTACCCAGAAAGTACCTAGAACTAACGCCTATCCATCGGCAGATCACACTTGTATAGTTAAGATGCCGATAAAATTTTTTTACAATTATTTGACAACAGTTAGGAGCCAGAACTCTTTTCGTATACATCAAATAATATAAATACCATAGCATTCTACCCAGAAAGTACCTAGAACTAACGCCTATCCATCAGCAGATCACACTTGTATAGTTAAGATGCCGATAAATTTTTTTTACAATTATTTGACAACAGCTAGGAGCCAGAACTCTTTTCGACAACATCAAATAATACAAATACCATAGCATTCTACCCAACAAGTACCTAGAACTAACGCCTATCCATCAGCAGATCACACTTGCATAGTTAAGATGCCGATAAAATTTTTTTACAATTATTTGACAACAGTTAGGAGCCAGAACTGTTTTCGTATACATCAAACAATACAAATACCATAGCATTCTACCCAGAAAGTACCTAGAACTAACGCCTATCCATCAGCAGATGACACTTGCATAGTTAAGATGCCGATACCTTTTTTTTACAACTATTTGACAACAGCTAGGAGCCAGAACTCTTTTCGTATACATCAAACAATACAAATACCATAGCATTCTACCCAGAAAGTACCTAGAACTAACGCCTATCCATCAGCAGATCACACTTGTATAGTTAAGATGCCGATAAAATTTTTTTACTATTATTTGACAACAGCTAGGAGCCAGAACTCTTTTCGAACACATCAAATAATACAAATACCATAGCATTCTACCCAGAAAGTACCTAGAACTAACGCCTATCCATGAGCAGATCATACTTGCATAGTTAAGATGCCGATAAATTTTTTTTACAATTATTTGACAACAGCTAGGAGCCAGAACTCTTTTCGTATACATCAAACAATACAAATACCATAGCATCCTACGCAGAAAGTACCTAGAACTAACGCCTATCCATCAGCAGATCACACTTGTATAGTTAAGATGCCGATAAAATTTTTTTACAATTATTTGACAACAGCTAGGAGCCAGAACTCTTTTCGAACACATCAAATAATACAAATACCATAGCATTCTACCCAGAAAGTACCTAGAACTAACGCCTATCCATCAGCAGATCACACTTGTATAGTTAAGATGCCGAAAATTTTTTTTTACAATTATTTGACAACAGCTAGGAGCCAGAACTCTTTTCGAACACATCAAATAATACAAATACCATAGCATTCTACCCAAAAAGTACCTAGAACTAACGCCTATCCATCAGCAGATCGCACTTGCATAGTTAAGATGCCGATAAAATTTTTTTACAATTATTTGACAACAGTTAGGAGCCAGAACTCTTTTCGTATACATCAAACAATACAAATACCATAGTTTTCTACCCAAAAAGTACCTAGAACTAACGCCTATCCATCGGCAGATCACACTTGTATAGTTAAGATGCCGATAAAATTTTTTTACAATTATTTGACAACAGTTAGGAGCCAGAACTCTTTTCGTATGCATCAAACAATACAAATACCATAGCATTCTACCCAGAAAGTACCTAGAACTAACGCCTATCCATCAGCAGATCACACTTGCATAGTTAAGATGCCGATAAATTTTTTTTACAATTATTTGACAACAGCTAGGAGCCAGAACTCTTTTCGTGAACATCAAACAATACAAATACCATAGCATTCTACCCAGAAAGTACCTAGAACTAACGCCTATCCATCAGCAGATCACACTTGTATAGTTAAGATGCCGATAACATTTTTTTACAATTATTTAACAACAGCTAGGAGCCAGAACTCTTTTCGAACACATCAAATAATACAAATACCATAGCATTCTACCTAAAAAGTACCTAGAACTAACGCTTATCCATCAGCAGATCACACTTGCATAGTTAAGATGCCGATAAAATTTTTTTATAATTATTTGACAACAGTTAGGAGCCAGAACCCTTTTCGTATACATCAAATAATACAAATACCATAGCATTCTACCCAGAAAGTACCTAGAACTAACGCCTATCCATCAGCAGATCACACTTGCATAGTTTAGATGCCGATACATTTTTTTTTACAATTATTTGACAACCGCTAGGAGCCAGAACTCTTTTCGAACACATCAAATAATACAAATACCATAGCATTCTACCCAAAAATTACCTAGAACTAACGCCTATCCATCAGCAGATCACACTTGCATAGTTAAGATGCCGATAAATTTTGTTTACAATTATTTGACAACAGTTAGGAGCCAGAACTCATTTCGTATACATCACACAATACAAATACCATAGCATTCTACCCAGAAAGTACCTAGAACTAATGCCTATCCATCAGCAGATCACACTTGCATAGTTAAGATGCCGAAAAATTTTTTTTACAATTATTTGACAACAGCTAGGAGCCAGAACTCTTTTCGTATACATCAAGCAATACAAATACCATAGCATTCTACCCAGAAAGTACCTAGAACTAACGCCTATCCATCAGCAGATCACACTTGTATAGTTAAGATGCCGATAAAATTTTTTTACAATTATTTGACAACAGCTAGGAGCCAGAACTCTTTTCGAACACATCAAATAATACAAATACCATATCATTCTACCCAAAAAGTACCAAGAACTAACGCTTATCCATCAGCAGATCACACTTGCATAGTTAAGATGCCGATAACATTTTTTTACAATTATTTGACAACAGTTAGGAGCCAGAACTCTTTTCGTATACATCAAACAATACAAATACCATAGCATTCTACCCAGAAAGTACCTAGAACTAACGCCTAACCATGAGCAGATCACACTTGCATAGTTAAGATGCCGATAAATTTTTTTTACAATTATTTGACAATAGCTAGGAGCCAGAACTCTTTTCGTATACATCAAACAATACAAATACCATAGCATTCTACCCAGAAAGTACCTAGAACTAACGCCTATCCATCAGCAGATCACACTTGCATTGTTAAGATGCCGATAACATTTTTTTACAATTATTTGACAACAGTTAGGAGCCAGAACTCTTTTCGTATACATCAAAAAATACAAATACCATAGCATTCTACCCAGGAAGTACCTAGAACTAACGCCTAACCATCAGCAGAGCACACTTGTATAGTTAAGATGCCGAAAAAATTTTTTTACAATTATTTGACAACAGCTAGGAGCCAGAACTCTTTTCGAACACATCAAATAATACAAATACCATAGCATTCTACCCAAAAAGTACCTAGAACTAACGCCTATCCATCAGCAGATCACACTTGCATAGTTAAGATGCCGATAAAATTTTTTTACAATTATTTGACAACAGTTAGGAGCCAGAACTCTTTTCGTATACATCAAAAAATACAAATACCATAGCATTCTACCCAGAAAGTACCTAGACCTAACGCCTATCCATCAGCAGATCATACTTGCATAGTTAAGATGCCGATAAATTTTTTTTACAATTATTTGACAGAAGCTAGGACCCAGAACTCTTTTCGTATACATCAAACAATACAAATACAATTTCGTATACATCAAACAATACAAATACCATAGCATTCTACCCAAAAAGTACCAAGAACTAATGCTTATCCATCAGCAGATCACACTTGCATAGTTAAGATGCCGATAAAATTTTTTTACAATTATTTGACAACAGTTAGGAGCCAGAACTCTTTTCGTATACATCAAACAATACAAATACCATAGCATTCTACCCAGAAAGTACCTAGAACTAACGCCTATCCATCAGCAGATCACACTTGCATAGTTAAGATGCCGATAAAATTTTTTTACGATTATTTGACAACAGTTAGGAGCCAGAACTCTTTTCGTATACATCAAACAATACAAATACCATAGCATTCTACCCAGAAAGTACCTAGAACTAACGCCTATCCATCAGCAGATCACACTTGCATAGTTAAGATGCCGATAAATTTTGTTTACAATTATTTGACAACAGTTAGGAGCCAGAACTCATTTCGTATACATCAAACAATACAAATACCATAGCATTCTACCCAGAAAGTACCTAGAACTAATGCCTATCCATCAGCAGATCACACTTGCATAGTTAAGATGCCGATAAATTTTTTTTACAATTATTTGACAACAGCTAGGAGCCAGAACTCTTTTCGTATACATCAAGCAATACAAATACCATAGCATTCTACCCAGAAAGTACCTAGAACTAACGCCTATCCATCAGCAGATCACACTTGTATAGTTAAGATGCCGATAAAATTTTTTTACAATTATTTGACAACAGCTAGGAGCCAGAACTCTTTTCGAACACATCAAATAATACAAATACCATATCATTCTACCCAAAAAGTACCAAGAACTAACGCTTATCCATCAGCAGATCACACTTGCATAGTTAAGATGCCGATAACATTTTTTTACAATTATTTGACAACAGTTAGGAGCCAGAACTCTTTTCGTATACATCAAACAATACAAATACCATAGCATTCTACCCAGAAAGTACCTAGAACTAACGCCTAACCATGAGCAGATCACACTTGCATAGTTAAGATGCCGATAAATTTTTTTTACAATTATTTGACAATAGCTAGGAGCCAGAACTCTTTTCGTATACATCAAACAATACAAATACCATAGCATTCTACCCAGAAAGTACCTAGAACTAACGCCTATCCATCAGCAGATCACACTTGCATTGTTAAGATGCCGATAACATTTTTTTACAATTATTTGACAACAGTTGGGAGCCAGAACTCTTTTCGGATACATCAAAAAATACAAATACCATAGCATTCTACCCAGGAAGTACCTAGAACTAACGCCTATCCATCAGCAGAGCACACTTGTATAGTTAAGATGCCGAAAAAATTTTTTTACAATTATTTGACAACAGCTAGGAGCCAGAACTCTTTTCGAACACATCAAATAATACAAATACCATAGCATTCTACCCAAAAAGTACCTAGAACTAACGCCTATCCATCAGCAGATCACACTTGCATAGTTAAGATGCCGATAAAATTTTTTTACAATTATTTGACAACAGTTAGGAGCCAGAACTCTTTTCGTATACATCAAAAAATACAAATACCATAGCATTCTACCCAGAAAGTACCTAGACCTAACGCCTATCCATCAGCAGAGCACACTTGTATAGTTAAGATGCCGAAAAAATTTTTTTACAATTATTTGACAACAGCTAGGAGCCAGAACTCTTTTCGAACACATCAAATAATACAAATACCATAGCATTCTACCCAAAAAGTACCTAGAACTAACGCCTATCCATCAGCAGATCACACTTGCATAGTTAAGATGCCGATAAATTTTTTTTACAATTATTTGACAGAAGCTAGGACCCAGAACTCTTTTCGTATACATCAAACAATACAAATACAATTTCGTATACATCAAACAATACAAATACCATAGCATTCTACCCAAAAAGTACCAAGAACTAATGCTTATCCATCAGCAGATCACACTTGCATAGTTAAGATGCCGATAAAATTTTTTTACAATTATTTGACAACAGTTAGGAGCCAGAACTCTTTTCGTATACATCAAACAATACAAATACCATAGCATTCTACCCAGAAAGTACCTAGAACTAACGCCTATCCATCAGCAGATCACACTTGCATAGTTAAGATGCCGATAAAATTTTTTTACGATTATTTGACAACAGTTAGGAGCCAGAACTCTTTTCGTATACATCAAACAATACAAATACCATAGCATTCTACCCAGAAAGTACCTAGAACTAACGCCTATCCATCAGCAGATCACACTTGCATAGTTAAGATGCCGATAAATTTTGTTTACAATTATTTGACAACAGTTAGGAGCCAGAACTCATTTCGTATACATCAAACAATACAAATACCATAGCATTCTACCCAGAAAGTACCTAGAACTAATGCCTATCCATCAGCAGATCACACTTGCATAGTTAAGATGCCGATAAATTTTTTTTACAATTATTTGACAACAGCTAGGAGCCAGAACTCTTTTCGTATACATCAAGCAATACAAATACCATAGCATTCTACCTAGAAAGTACCTAGAACTAACGCCTATCCATCAGCAGATCACACTTGTATAGTTAAGATGCCGATAAAATTTTTTTACAATTATTTGACAACAGCTAGGAGCCAGAACTCTTTTCGAACACATCAAATAATACAAATACCATATCATTCTACCCAAAAAGTACCAAGAACTAACGCTTATCCATCAGCAGATCACACTTGCATAGTTAAGATGCCGATAACATTTTTTTACAATTATTTGACAACAGTTAGGAGCCAGAACTCTTTTCGTATACATCAAACAATACAAATACCATAGCATTCTACCCAGAAAGTACCTAGAACTAACGCCTAACCATGAGCAGATCACACTTGCATAGTTAAGATGCCGATAAATTTTTTTTACAATTATTTGACAATAGCTAGGAGCCAGAACTCTTTTCGTATACATCAAACAATACAAATACCATAGCATTCTACCCAGAAAGTACCTAGAACTAACGCCTATCCATCAGCAGATCACACTTGCATTGTTAAGATGCCGATAACATTTTTTTACAATTATTTGACAACAGTTAGGAGCCAGAACTCTTTTCGTATACATCAAAAAATACAAATACCACAGCATTCTACCCAGGAAGTACCTAGAACTAACGCCTATCCATCAGCAGAGCACACTTGTATAGTTAAGATGCCGAAAAAATTTTTTTACAATTATTTGACAACAGCTAGGAGCCAGAACTCTTTTCGAACACATCAAATAATACAAATACCATAGCATTCTACCCAAAAAGTACCTAGAACTAACGCCTATCCATCAGCAGATCACACTTGCATAGTTAAGATGCCGATAAAATTTTTTTACAATTATTTGACAACAGTTAGGAGCCAGAACTCTTTTCGTATGCATCAAAAAATACAAATACCATAGCATTCTACCCAGAAAGTACCTAGACCTAACGCCTATCCATCAGCAGATCATACTTGCATAGTTAAGATGCCGATAAATTTTTTTTACAATTATTTGACAGAAGCTAGGACCCAGAACTCTTTTCGTATACATCAAACAATACAAATACAATTTCGTATACATCAAACAATACAAATACCATAGCATTCTACCCAAAAAGTACCAAGAACTAATGCTTATCCATCAGCAGATCACACTTGCATAGTTAAGATGCCGATAAAATTTTTTTACAATTATTTGACAACAGTTAGGAGCCAGAACTCTTTTCGTATACATCAAACAATACAAATACCATAGCATTCTACCCAGAAAGTACCTAGAACTAACGCCTATCCATCAGCAGATCACACTTGCATAGTTAAGATGCCGATAAATTTTTTTTACAATTATTTGACAACAGCTAGGAGACAGAACTCTTTTCGTATACATCAAACAATACAAATACCATAGCATTCTACCCAGAAAGTACCTAGAACTAACGCCTATCCATCAGCAGATCACACTTGTATAGTTAAGATGCCGATAAATTTTTTTTACAATTATTTGACAACAGCTAGGAGCCAGAACTCTTTTCGAACACATCAAATAATACAAATACCATAGCATTCTACCCAAAAAGTACCGAGAACTAACGCTTATCCATCAGCAGATCACACTTGCATAGTTAAGATGCCGATAAAATTTTTTTACAATTATTTGACAACAGTTAGGAGCCAGAACTCTTTTCGTATACATCAAACAATACAAATACCATAGCATTCTACCCAGAAAGTACCTAGAACTAACGCCTATCCATGAGGAGATCACACTTGCATAGTTAAGATGCCGATAAATTTTTTTTACAATTATTTGACAACAGCTAGGAGCCAGAACTCTTTTCGTATACATCAAACAATACAAATACCATAGCATTCTACCCAGAAAGTACCTAGAACTAACGCCTATCCATCAGCAGATCACACTTGCATAGTTAAGATGCCGATAAATTTTGTTTACAATCATTTGACAACAGTTAGGAGCCAGAACTCATTTCGTATACATCAAACAATACAAATACCATAGCATTCTACCCAGAAAGTACCTACCACTAACGCCTATCCATCAGCAGATCACACTTGCATTGTTAAGATGCCGATAAAATTTTTTTACAATTATTTGACAACAGTTAGGAGCCAGAACTCTTTTCGTATACATCAAAAAATACAAATACCATAGCATTCTACCCAGAAAGTACCTAGAACTAACGCCTATCCATCAGCAGAGCACACTTGTATAGTTAAGATGCCGAAAAAATTTTTTTACAATTATTTGACAACAGCTAGGAGCCAGAACTCTTTTCGAACACATCAAATAATACAAATACCATAGCATTCTACCCAAAAAGTACCTAGAACTAACGCCTATCCATCAGCAGATCACACTTGCATAGTTAAGATGCCGATAAAATTTTTTTACAATTATTTGACAACAGTTAGGAGCCAGAACTCTTTTCGTATACATCAAACAATACAAATACCATAGCATTCTACCCAGAAAGTACCTAGAACTAACGCCTATCCATCAGCAGATCACACTTGCATAGTTAAGATGCCGATAAATTTTTTTTACAATTATTTGACAACAGCTAGGAGCCAGAACTCTTTTCGTATACATCAAACAATACAAATACCATAGCATTCTACCCAGAAAGTACCTAGAACTAACGCCTATCCATCAGCAGATCACACTTGTATAGTTAAGATGCCGATAAAATTTTTTTACAATTATTTGACAACAGTTAGGAGCCAGAACTCTTTTCGTATACATCAAACAATACAAATACCATAGCATTCGACCCAGAAAGTACCTAGAACTAACGCCTATCCATCAGCAGATCACACTTGCATAGTTAAGATGCCGATAAATTTTTTTTACAATTATTTGACAACAGCTAGGAGCCAGAACTCTTTTCGTGAACATCAAACAATACAAATACCATAGCATTCTACCCAGAAAGTACCTAGAACTAACGCCTATCCATCAGCAGATCACACTTGTATAGTTAAGATGCCGATAAAATTTTTTTAAAATTATTTGACAACAGCTAGGAGCCAGAACTCTTTTCGAACACATCAAATAATACAAATACCATAGCATTCTACCCAAAAAGTACCTAGAACTAACGCTTATCCATCAGCAGATCACACTTGCATAGTTAAGATGCCGATAAAATTTTTTTACAATTATTTGACAACAGTTAGGAGGCAGAACCCTTTTCGTATACATCAAATAATACAAATACCATAGCATTCTACCCAGAAAGTACCTAGAACTAACGCCTATCCATCAGCAGATCACACTTGCATAGTTAAGATGCCGATACATTTTTTTTTACAATTATTTGACAAGAGCTAGGAGCCAGAACTCTTTTCGTATACATCAAACAATACAAATACCATAGCATTTTACCTAGAAAGTACCTAGAACTAACGCCTATCCATCAGCAGATCACACTTGTATAGTTAAGATGCCGATAAAATTCTTTTACAATTATTTGACAACAGCTAGGAACAAGAACTCTTTTCGAACACATCAAATAATACAAATACCATAGCATTCTACCCAAAAAGTACCTAGAACTAACGCTTATCCATCATGAGATCACACTTGCATAGTTAAGATGCCGATAAAAATTTTTTACAATTATTTGACAACAGTTAGGCGCCAGAACCCTTTTCGTATACATCAAATAATACAAATACCATAGCATTCTACCCAGAAAGTACCTAGAACTAACGCCTATCCATCAGCAAATCACACTTGCATAGTTAAGATGCAGATACATTTTTTTTACAATTATTTGACAACAGCTAGGAGCCAGAACTCTTTTCGTATACATCAAACAATACAAATACCATAGCATTCTACCCATAAAGTACCTAGAACTAACGCCTATCCATCAGCAGATCACACTTGTATAGTTAAGATGCCGATAAAATTTTTTTACAATTATTTGACAACAGCTAGGAGCCAGAACTCTTTTCGACAACATCAAATAATACAAATACCATAGCATTCTACCCAAAAAGTACCTAGAACTAACGCCTATCCATCAGCAGATCACACTTGCATAGTTAAGATGCCGATAAAAACTTTTTACAATTATTTGACAATTGTTAGGAGCCAGAACTCTTTTCGTATACATCAAACAATACAAATACCATAGCATTCTACCCAGAAAGTACCTAGAACTAACGCCTATCCATCAGCAGATCACACTTGCATAGTTAAGATGCCGATAAATTTTTTTTACAACTATTTGACAACAGCTAGGAGCCAGAACTCTTTTCGTATACATCAAATAATACAAATACCATAGCATTCTACCCAAAAAGTAGCAAGAACTAACGCTTATCCATCAGCAGATCACACTTGCATAGTTAAGATGCCGATAAAATTTTTTTACAATTATTTGACAACAGTTAGGAGCCAGAACTCTTTTCGTATACATGAAACAATACAAATACCATAGCATTCTACCCAGAAAGTACCTAGAACTAACGCCTATCCATGAGCAGATCACACTTGCATAGTTAAGATGCCGATAAATTTTTTTTACAATTATTTGACAACAGCTAGGAGCTAGAACTCTTTTCGTGAACATCAAACAATACAAATACCATAGCATTCTACCCAGAAAGTACCTAGAACTAACGCCTATCCATCAGCAGATCACACTTGTATAGTTAAGAAGCCGATAAAATTTTTTTACAATTATTTGACAACAGCTAGGAGCCAGAACTCTTTTCGAACACATCAAATAATACAAATACCATAGCATTCTACCCAGAAAGTACCTAGAACTAACGCCTATCCATCAGCAGATCACACTTGTATAGTTAAGATGCCGATAAAATTTTTTTTTAATTATTTGACAACAGCTAAGAGCCAGAACTCTTTTCGAACACATCAAATAATACAAATACCATAGCATTCTACCCAAAAAGTACCTAGAACTAACGCTTATCCATCAGCGGATCACACTTGCATAGTTAAGATGCCGATAAATTTTTTTTACAATTATTTGACAACAGTTAGGAGCCAGAACCCTTTTCGTATACATCAAATAATACAAATACCATAGCATTCTACCCAGAAAGTACCTAGAACTAACGCCTATCCATCAGCAGATCACACTTGCATAGTTAAGATGCCGATACATTTTTTTTTACAATTATTTGACAAGAGCTAGGAGCCAGAACTCTTTTCGTATACATCAAACAATACAAATACCATAGCATTCTACCCAAAAAGTACCTAGAACTAACGCCTATCCATCAGCAGATCACACTTGCATAGTTAAGATGCCGATAAAAACTTTTTACAATTATTTGACAATTGTTAGGAGCCAGAACTCTTTTCGTATACATCAAACAATACAAATACCATAGCATTCTACCCAGAAAGTACCTAGAACTAACGCCTATCCATCAGCAGATCACACTTGCATAGTTAAGATGCCGATAAATTTTTTTTACAACTATTTGACAACAGCTAGGAGCCAGAACTCTTTTCGTATACATCAAATAATACAAATACCATAGCATTCTACCCAAAAAGTAGCAAGAACTAACGCTTATCCATCAGCAGATCACACTTGCATAGTTAAGATGCCGATAAAATTTTTTTACAATTATTTGACAACAGTTAGGAGCCAGAACTCTTTTCGTATACATGAAACAATCCAAATACCATAGCATTCTACCCAGAAAGTACCTAGAACTAACGCCTATCCATGAGCAGATCACACTTGCATAGTTAAGATGCCGATAAATTTTTTTTACAATTATTTGACAACAGCTAGGAGCTAGAACTCTTTTCGTGAACATCAAACAATACAAATACCATAGCATTCTACCCAGAAAGTACCTAGAACTAACGCCTATCCATCAGCAGATCACACTTGTATAGTTAAGAAGCCGATAAAATTTTTTTACAATTATTTGACAACAGCTAGGAGCCAGAACTCTTTTCGAACACATCAAATAATACAAATACCATAGCATTCTACCCAGAAAGTACCTAGAACTAACGCCTATCCATCAGCAGATCACACTTGTATAGTTAAGATGCCGATAAAATTTTTTTTTAATTATTTGACAACAGCTAAGAGCCAGAACTCTTTTCGAACACATCAAATAATACAAATACCATAGCATTCTACCCAAAAAGTACCTAGAACTAACGCTTATCCATCAGCGGATCACACTTGCATAGTTAAGATGCCGATAAATTTTTTTTACAATTATTTGACAACAGTTAGGAGCCAGAACCCTTTTCGTATACATCAAATAATACAAATACCATAGCATTCTACCCAGAAAGTACCTAGAACTAACGCCTATCCATCAGCAGATCACACTTGCATAGTTAAGATGCCGATACATTTTTTTTTACAATTATTTGACAAGAGCTAGGAGCCAGAACTCTTTTCGTATACATCAAACAATACAAATACCATAGCATTCTACCCAAAAAGTACCTAGAACTAACGCCTATCCATCAGCAGATCACACTTGCATAGTTAAGATGCCGATAAAATTTTTTTACAATTATTTGACAACAGTTAGGAGCCAGAACTCTTTTCGACAACATCAAATAATACAAATACCATAGCATTCTGCCCAAAAAGTACCTAAAACTAAAGCCCATCCATCAGCAGATCACCCTTGCATAGTTAAGAGGCCGATAAAATTTTTTTACAATTATTTGACAACAGTTAGGAGCCAGAACTCTTTTCGTATACATCAAACAATACAAATACCATAGCATTCTACCCAGAAAGTACCTAGAACTAACGCCTATCCATCAGCAGATCACACTTGCATAGTTAAGATGACGATACATTTTTTTTACAATTATTTGACAACAGCTAGGAGCCAGAACTCTTTTCGTATACATCAAACAATACAAATACCATGGCATTCTACCCAGAAAGTACCTAGAACTAACGCCTATCCATCAGCAGATCACACTTGCATAGTTAAGATGCCGATACATTTTTTTTACAATTATTTGACAACAGCTAGGAGCCAGAACTCTTTTCGTATACATCAAACAATACAAATACCATAGCATTCTACCCAGAAAGTACCTAGAACTAACGCCTATCCATCAGCAGATCACACTTGTATAGTTAAGATGCCGATAAAATTTTTTTACAATTATTTGACAACATCTAGGAGCCAGAACTCTTTTCGAACACATCAAATAATACAAATACCATAGCATTCTACCCAAAAAGTACCTAGAACTAACGCTTATCCATCAGCAGATCACACTTGCATAGTTAAGATGCCGATAAAATTTTTTTACAATTATTTGACAACAGTTAGGAGCCAGAACCCTTTTCGTATACATCAAATAATACAAATACCATAGCATTCTACCCAGAAAGTACCTAGAACTAACGCCTATCCATCAGCAGATCACACTTGCATGTTAAGATGCCGATACATTTTTTTTTACAATTATTTGACAAGAGCTAGGAGCCAGAACTCTTTTCGTATACATCAAACAATACAAATACCATAGCATTCTACCTAGAAAGTACCTAGAACTAACGCCTATCCATCAGCAGATCACACTTGTATAGTTAAGATGCCGATAAAATTTTTTTACAATTATTTGACAACAGCTAGGAGCCAGAACTCTTTTCGAACACATCAAATAATACAAATACCATAGCATTCTACCCAAAAAGTACCTAGAACTAACGCCTATCCATCAGCAGATCACACTTGCATAGTTAAGATGCCGATACATTTTTTTTTACAATTATTTGACAACAGCTAGGAGCCAGAACTCTTTTCGTATACATCAAACAATACAAATACCATAGCATTCTACCCAGAAAGTACCTAGAACTAACGCCTATCCATCAGCAGATCACACTTGTATAGTTAAGATGCCGATAAAAATTTTTTACAATTATTTGACAACAGCTAGGAGCCAGAACTCTTTTCGACAACATCAAATAATACAAATACCATAGCATTCTACCCAAAAAGTACCTAGAACTAACGCCTATCCATCAGCAGATCACACTTGCATAGTTAAGATGCCGATAACATTTTTTTACAATTATTTGACAACAGTTAGGAGCCAGAACTCTTTTCGTATACATCAAACAATACAAATACCATAGCATTCTACCCAGAAAGTACCTAGAACTAACGCCTATCCATCAGCAGATCACACTTGCATAGTTAAGATGCCGATAAATTTTTTTTACAACTATTTGACAACAGCTAGGAGCCAGAACTCTTTTCGTATACATCAAACAATACAAATACCATAGCATTCTAGCCAGAAAGTACCTAGAACTAACGCCTATCCATCAGCAGATCACACTTGTATAGTTAAGATGCCGATAAAATTTTTTTACAATTATTTGACAACAGCTAGGAGCCAGAACTTCTTTCGAACACATCAAATAATACAAATACCATAGCATTCTAACCAAAAAGTACCAAGAACTAACGCTTATCCATCAGCAGATCACACTTGCATAGTTAAGATGCCGATAAAATTTTTTTACAATTATTTGACAACAGTTAGGAGCCAGAACTCTTTTCGTGTACATCAAACAATACGAATACCATAGCATTCTACCCAGAAAGTACCTAGAACTAACGCCTACCCATGAGCAGATCACACTTGCATAGTTAAGATGCCGATAAATTTTTTTTACAATTATTTGACAACAGCTTGGAGCCAGAACTCTTTTCGTATACATCAAACAATACAAATACCATAACATTCTACCCAGAAAGTACCTAGAACTAACGCCTATCCATCAGCAGATCACACTTGCATAGTTAAGATGCCGATAAATTTTGTTTACAATCATTTGACAACAGTTAGGAGCCAGAACTCATTTCGTATACATCAAACAATACAAATACCAAAGCATTCTACCCAGAAAGTACCTAGAACTAACGCCTATCCATCAGCAGATCACACTTGCATTGTTAAGATGCCGATAAAAATTTTTTACAATTATTTGACAACAGTTAGGAGCCAGAACTCTTTTTGTATACATCAAAAAATACAAATACCATAGCATTCTACCCAGAAAGTACCTAGAACTAACGCCTATCCATCAGCAGAGCACACTTGTATAGTTAAGATGCCGAAAAAATTTTGTTACAATTATTTGACAACAGCTAGGAGCCAGAACTCTTTTCGAACACATCAAATAATACAAATACCATAGCATTCTACCCAAAAAGTACCTAGAACTAACGCCTATCCATCAGCAGATCACACTTGCATAGTTAAGATGCCGATAACATTTTTTTACAATTATTTGACAACAGTTAGGAGCCAGAACTCTTTTCGTATACATCAAACAATACAAATACCATAGCATTCTACCCGGAAAGTACCTAGAACTAACGCCTATCCATCAGCAGATCACACTTGCATAGTTAAGATGCCGATAAAATTTTTTTACAATTATTTGACAACAGTTAGGAGCCAGAACTCTTTTCGTGTACATCAAACAATACAAATACCACAGCATTCTACCCAGAAAGTACCTAGAACTAACGCCTACCCATGAGCAGATCACACTTGCATAGTTAAGATGCCGATAAATTTTTTTTACAATTATTTGACAACAGCTAGGAGCCAGAACTCTTTTCGTATACATCAAACATTACAAATACCATAGCATTCTACCCAGAAAGTACCTAGAACTAACGCCTATCCATCAACAGATCACACTTGTATAGTTAAGATGCCGATAAAATTTTTTTACAATTATTTGACAACAGCTAGGAGCCAGAACTCTTTTCGAACACATCAAATAATACAAATACCATAGCATTCTACCCAAAAAGTACCTAGAACTAACGCCTACCATCAGCAGATCACACTTGCATAGTTAAGATGCCGATAAAATTTTTTTACAATTATTTGACAACAGTTAGAAGCCAGAACTCTTTTCGTATACATCAAACAATACAAATACCATAGCATTCGACCCAGAAAGTACCTAGAACTAACGCCTATCCATCAGCAGATCACACTTGCATAGTTAAGATGCCGATAAATTTTTTTTACAATTATTTGACAACAGCTAGGAGCCAGAACTCTTTTCGTGAACATCAAACAATAGAAATACCATAGCATTCTACCCAGAAAGTACCTAGAACTAACGCCTATCCATCAGCAGATCACACTTGTATAGTTAAGATGCCGATAAAATTTTTTTACAATTATTTGACAACAGCTAGGAGCCAGAACTCTTTTCGAACACATCAAATAATACAAATACCATAGCATTCTACCCAAAAAGTACCTAGAACTAACGCCTATCCATCAGCAGATCACACTTGTATAGTTAAGATGCCGATAAAATTTTTTTACAATTATTTGACAACAGCTAGGAGCCAGAACTCTTTTCGAACACATCAAATAATACAAATACCATAGCATTCTACCCAAAAAGTACCAAGAACTAACGCTTATCCATCAGCAGATCACACTTGCATAGTTAAGATGCCGATAATATTTTTTTACAAGCATTTGACAACAGTTAGGAGCCAGAACTCTTTTCGTATACATCAAACAATACATGTACCATAGCATTCTACCCAGAAAGTACCTAGAACTAACGCCTATCCATCAGCAGATCACACTTGCATAGTTAAGATGCCGATAAATTTTTTTTACAACTATTTGACAACAGCTAGGAGCCAGAACTCTTTTCGTATACATCAAACAATACAAATACCATAGCATTCTACCCAGAAAGTACCTAGAACTAACGCCTATCCATCAGCAGATCACACTTGTATAGTTAAGATGCCGATAAAATTTTTTTACAATTATTTGACAACAGCTAGGAGCCAGAACTCTTTTCGAACACATCAAATAATACAAATACCATAGCATTCTATGCAAAAAGTACCAAGAACTAACGCTTATCCATCAGCAGATCACACTTGCATAGTTAAGATGCCGATAAAATTTTTTTACAATTATTTGACAACAGTTAGGAGCCAGAACTCTTTTCGTGTACATCAAACAATACAAATACCACAGCATTCTACCCAGAAAGTACCTAGAACTAACGCCTACCCATGAGCAGATCACACTTGCATAGTTAAGATGCCGATAAATTTTTTTTACAATTATTTGACAACAGCTTGGAGCCAGAACTCTTTTCGTATACATCAAACAATACAAATACCATAGCATTCTACCCAGAAAGTACCTAGAACTAACGCCTATCCATCAGCAGATCACACTTGCATAGGTAAGATGCCGATAAATTTTGTTTACAATCATTTGACAACAGTTAGGAGCCAGAACTCATTTCGTATACATCAAACAATACAAATACCATAGCATTCTACCCAGAAAGTACCTAGAACTAACGCCTATCCATCAGCAGATCACACTTGCATTGTTAAGATGCCGATAAAAATTTTTTACAATTATTTGACAAAAGTTAGGAGCCAGAACTCTTTTTCTATACATCAAAAAATACAAATACCATAGCATTCTACCCAGAAAGTACCTAGAACTAACGCCTATCCATCAGCAGAGCACACTTGTATAGTTAAGATGCCGAAAAAATTTTGTTACAATTATTTGACAACAGCTAGGAGCCAGAACTCTTTTCGAACACATCAAATAATACAAATACCATAGCATTCTACCCAAAAAGTACCTAGAAGTAACGCCTATCCATCAGCAGATCACACTTGCATAGTTAAGATGCCGATAACATTTTTTTACAATTATTTGACAACAGTTAGGAGCCAGAACTCTTTTCGTATACATCAAACAATACAAATACCATAGCATTCTACCCAGAAAGTACCTAGAACTAACGCCTATCCATCAGCAGATCACACTTGCATAGTTAAGAAGCCGATAAATTTTTTTTACAATTATTTGACAACAGCTAGGAGCCAGAACTCTTTTCGAACACATCAAATAATACAAATACCATAGCATTCTACCCAAAAAGTACCTAGAACTAACGCTTATCCATCAGCAGATCACACTTGCATAGTTAAGATGCCGATAAAAATTTTTTACAATTATTTGACAACAGTTAGGAGCCAGAACCCTTTTCGTATACATCAAATAATACAAATACCATAGCATTCTACCCAGAAAGTACCTAGAACTAACGCCTATCCATCAGCAAATCACACTTGCATAGTTAAGATGCCGATACATTTTTTTTACAATTATTTGACAACAGCTAGGAGCCAGAACTCTTTTCGTATACATCAAACAATACAAATACCATAGCATTCTACCCAGAAAGTACCTAGAACTAACGCCTATCCATCAGCAGATCACACTTGTATAGTTAAGATGCCGATAAAATTTTTTTACAATTATTTGACAACAGCTAGGAGCCAGAACTCTTTTCGAACACATCAAATAATACAAATACCATAGCATTCTACCCAAAAAGTACCAAGAACTAACGCTTATCCATCAGCAGATCACACTTGCATAGTTAAGATGCCGATAAACTTTTTTTACAATTATTTGACAACAGTTAGGAGCCAGAACTCTTTTCGTATACATCAAACAATACAAATACCATAGCATTCTACCCAGAAAGTACCTAGAACTAACGCCTATCCATGAGCAGATCACACTTGCATAGTTAAGATGCCGATAAATTTTTTTTACAATTATTTGACAACAGCTAGGAGCCAGAACACTTTTCGTATACATCAAACAATACAAATACCATAGCATTCTACCCAGAAAGTACCTAGAACTAACGCCTATCCATCAGCAGATCACACTTGCATATTTAAGATGCCGATAAATTTTTTTTACAATTATTTGACAACAGCTTGGAGCCAGAACTCTTTTCGTATACATCAAACAATACAAATACCACAGCATTCTACCCAGAAAGTACCTAGAACTAACGCCTACCCATGAGCAGATCACACTTGCATAGTTAAGATGCCGATATATTTTTTTTACAATTATTTGACAACAGCTTGGAGCCAGAACTCTTTTCGTATACATCAAACAATACAAATACCATAGCATTCTACCCAGAAAGTACCTAGAACTAACGCCTATCCATCAGCAGATCACACTTGCATAGTTAAGATGCCGATAAATTTTGTTTACAATCATTTGACAACAGTTAGGAGCCAGAACTCATTTCGTATACATCAAACAATACAAATACCATAGCATTCTACCCAGAAAGTACCTAGAACTAACGCCTATCCATCAGCAGATCACACTTGCATTGTTAAGATGCCGATAAAATTTTGTTACAATTATTTGACAACAGCGAGGAGCCAGAACTCTTTTCGAACACATCAAATAATACAAATATCATAGCATTCTACCCAAAAAGTACCTAGAACTAACGCCTATCCATCAGCAGATCACACTTGCATAGTTAAGATGCCGATAACATTTTTTTACAATTATTTGACAACAGTTAGGAGCCAGAACTCTTTTCGTATACATCAAACAATACAAATACCATAGCATTCTACCCAGAAAGTACCTAGAACTAACGCCTATCCATCGGCAGATCACACTTGTTTAGTTAAGATGCCGATAACATTTTTTTACAATTATTTGACAACAGTTAGGAGCCAGAACTCTTTTCGTATACATCAAACAATACAAATACCATAGCATTCTACCCAGAAAGTACCTAGAACTAACGCCTATCCATCAGCAGATCACACTTGCATAGTTAAGATGCCGATACATTTTTTTTACAATTATTTGACAACAGCTAGGAGCCAGAACTCTTGTCGTATACATCAAACAATACAAATACCATAGCATTCTACCCAGAAAGTACCTAGAACTAACGCCTATACATCAGCAGATCACACTTGTATAGTTAAGATGCCGATAAAATTTTTTTACAATTATTTGACAACAGCTAGGAGCCAGAACTCTTTTCGAACACATCAAATAATACAAATACCATAGCATTCTACCCAAAAAGTACCTAGAACTAACGCCTATCCATCAGCAGATCACACTTGCATAGTTAAGATGCCGATAAAATTTTTTTACAATTATTTGACAACAGTTAGGAGCCAGAACTCTTTTCGTATACATCAAACAATACAAATACCATAGCATTCGACCCAGAAAGTACCTAGAACTAACGCCTATCCATCAGCAGATCACACTTGCATAGTTAAGATGCCGATAAATTTTTTTGACAATTATTCGACAACAGCTAGGAGCCAGAACTCTTTTCGTGAACATCAAACAATAGAAATACCATAGCATTCTACCCAGAAAGTACCTAGAACGAACGCCTATCCATCAGCAGATCACACTTGTATAGTTAAGATGCCGATAAAATTTTTTTACAATTATTTGACAACAGCTAGGAGCCAGAACTCTTTTCGAACACATCAAGTAATACAAATACCATAGCATTCTACCCAAAAAGTACCTAGAACTAACGCTTATCCATCAGCAGATCACACTTGCATAGTTAAGATGCCGATAAAAATTTTTTACAATTATTTGACAACAGTTAGGAGCCAGAACCATTTTCGTATACATCAAATAATACAAATACCATAGCATTCTACCCAGAAAGTACCTAGAACTAACGCCTATCCATCAGCAAATCACACTTGCATAGTTAAGATGCCGATACATTTTTTTTACAATTATTTGACAACAGCTAGGAGCCAGAACTCTTTTCGTATACATCAAACAATACAAATACCATAGCATTCTACCCAGAAAGTACCTAGAACTAACGCCTATTCATCAGCAGATCACACTTGTATAGTTAAGATGCCGATAAAATTTTTTTACAATTATTTGACAACAGCTAGGAGCCAGAACTCTTTTCGACAACATCAAATAATACAAATACCATAGCATTCTACCCAAAAAGTACCTAGAATTAACGCCTATCCATCAGCAGATCACACTTGCATAGTTAAGATGCCGATAATTTTTTTTTACAATTATTTGACAACAGTTAGGAGCCAGAACTCTTTTCGTATACATCAAACAATACAAATACCATAGCATTCTACCCAGAAAGTACCTAGAACTAACGCCTATCCATCAGCAGATCACACTCGTATAGTTAAGATGCCGATAAATTTTTTTTACAATTATTTGACAACAGCTAGGAGCCAGAACTCTTTTCGAACACATCAAATAATACAAATACCATAGCATTCTACCCAAAAAGTACCAAGAACTAACGCTTATCCATCAGCAGATCACACTTGCATAGTTAAGATGCCGATAAAATTTTTTTACAATTATTTGACAACAGCTAGGCGCCAGAACTCTTTACGTATACATCAAACAATACAAATACCATAGCATTCTACCCAGAAAGTACCTAGAACTAACGCCTATCCATCAGCAGATCACACTTGTATAGTTAAGATGCCGATAAAATTTTTTTACAATTATTTGACAACAGCTAGGAGCCAGAACTCTTTTCGACAACATCAAATAATACAAATACCATAGCATTCTACCCAAAAAGTACCTAGAATTAACGCCTATCCATCAGCAGATCACACTTGCATAGTTAAGATGCCGATAATTTTTTTTTACAATTATTTGACAACAGTTAGGAGCCAGAACTCTTTTCGTATACATCAAACAATACAAATACCATAGCATTCTACCCAGAAAGTACCTAGAACTAACGCCTATCCATCAGCAGATCACACTCGTATAGTTAAGATGCCGATAAATTTTTTTTACAATTATTTGACAACAGCTAGGAGCCAGAACTCTTTTCGAACACATCAAATAATACAAATACCATAGCATTCTACCCAAAAAGTACCAAGAACTAACGCTTATCCATCAGCAGATGACACTTGCATAGTTAAGATGCCGATAAAATTTTTTTACAATTATTTGACAACAGCTAGGCGCCAGAACTCTTTACGTATACATCAAACAATACAAATACCATAGCATTCTACCCAGAAAGTACCTAGAACTAACGCCTATTCATCAGCAGATCACACTTGTATAGTTAAGATGCCGATAAAATTTTTTTACAATTATTTGACAACAGCTAGGAGCCAGAACTCTTTTCGACAACATCAAATAATACAAATACCATAGCATTCTACCCAAAAAGTACCTAGAACTAACGCCTATCCATCAGCAGATCACACTTGCATAGTTAAGATGCCGATAATTTTTTTTTACAATTATTTGACAACAGTTAGGAGCCAGAACTCTTTTCGTATACATCAAACAATACAAATACCATAGCATTCTACCCAGAAAGTACCTAGAACTAACGCCTATCCATCAGCAGATCACACTTGTATAGTTAAGATGCCGATAAATTTTTTTTACAATTATTTGACAACAGCTAGGAGCCAGAACTCTTTTCGAACACATCAAATAATACAAATACCATAGCATTCTACCCAAAAAGTACCAAGAACTAACGCTTATCCATCAGCAGATCACACTTGCATAGTTAAGATGCCGATAAAATTTTTTTACAATTATTTGACAACAGCTAGGCGCCAGAACTCTTTACGTATACATCAAACAATACAAATACCATAGCATTCTACCCAGAAAGTACCTAGAACTAACGCCTATTCATCAGCAGATCACACTTGTATAGTTAAGATGCCGATAAAATTTTTTTACAATTATTTGACAACAGCTAGGAGCCAGAACTCTTTTCGACAACATCAAATAATACAAATACCATAGCATTCTACCCAAAAAGTACCTAGAACTAACGCCTATCCATCAGCAGATCACACTTGCATAGTTAAGATGCCGATAATTTTTTTTTACAATTATTTGACAACAGTTAGGAGCCAGAACTCTTTTCGTATACATCAAACAATACAAATACCATAGCATTCTACCCAGAAAGTACCTAGAACTAACGCCTATCCATCAGCAGATCACACTTGTATAGTTAAGATGCCGATAAATTTTTTTTACAATTATTTGACAACAGCTAGAAGCCAGAACTCTTTTCGAACACATCAAATAATACAAATACCATAGCATTCTACCCAAAAAGTACCAAGAACTAACGCTTATCCATCAGCAGATCACACTTGCATAGTTAAGATGCCGATAAAATTTTTTTACAATTATTTGACAACAGTTAGGAGCCAGAACTCTTTTCGTATACATCAAACAATACAAATACCATAGCATTCTACCCAGAAAGTACCTAGAACTAACGCCTATCCATGAGCAGATCACACTTGCATAGTTAAGATGCCGATAAATTTTTTTTACAATTATTTGACAACAGCTAGGAGCCAGAACTCTTTTCGTATACATCAAACAATACAAATACCATAGCATTCTACCCAGAAAGTACCTAGAACTAACGCCTATCCATCAGCAGATCACACTTGCATATTTAAGATGCCGATAAATTTTTTTTACAATTATTTGACAACAGCTTGGAGCCAGAACTCTTTTCGTATACATCAAACAATACAAATACCATAGCATTCTACCCAGAAAGTACCTAGAACTAACGCCTATCCATCAGCAGATCACACTTGCATAGTTAAGATGCCGATAAATTTTGTTTACAATCATTTGACAACAGTTAGGACCCAGAACTCATTTCGTATACATCAAACAATACAAATACCATAGCATTCTACCCAGAAAGTACCTAGAACTAACGCCTATCCATCAGCAGATCACACTTGCATTGTTCAGATGCCGATAAAATTTTTTTACAATTATTTGACAATAGTTAGGAGCCAGAACTCTTTTTGTATACATCAAAAAATACAAATACCATAGCATTCTACCCAGAAAGTACCTAGAACTAACGCCTATCCATCAGCAGAGCACACTTGTATAGTTAAGATGCCGAAAAAATTTTGTTACAATTATTTGACAACAGCTAGGAGCCAGAACTCTTTTCGAACACATCAAATAATACAAATACCATAGCATTCTACCCAAAAAGTACCTAGAACTAACACCTATCCATCAGCAGATCACACTTGCATAGTTAAGATGCCGATAAATTTTTTTTACAATTATTTGACAAAAGTTAGGAGCCAGAACTCTTTTCGTATACATCAAACAATACAAATACCATAGCATTCTACCCAGAAAGTACCTAGAACTAACGCCTATCCATCGGCAGATCACACTTGTTTAGTTAAGATGCCGATAAGATTTTTTTACAATTATTTGACAACAGTTAGGAGCCAGAACTCTTTTCGTATACATCAAACAATACAAATACCATAGCATTCTACCCAGAAAGTACCTAGAACTAACGCCTATCCATCAGCAGATCACACTTGCATAGTTAAGATGCCGGTAAATTTTTTTTACAATTATTTGACAACAGCTAGGAGCCAAAACCCTTTTCGTATACATCAAACAATACAAATACCATAGCATTCTACCCAGAAAGTACCTAGAACTAACGCCTATCCATCAGCAGATCACACTTGTATAGTTAAGATGCCGATAAAATTTTTTTACAATTATTTGACAACAGCTAGGAGCCATAACTCTTTTCGAACACATCAAATAATACTAATACCATAGCATTCTACCCAAAAAGTACCTAGAACTAACGCCTATCCATCAGCAGATCACACTTGCATAGTTAAGATGCCGATAAAATTTTTTTACAATTATTTGACAACAGTTAGGAGCCAGAACTCTTTTCGTATACATCAAACAATACAAATACCATAGCATTCGACCCAGAAAGTACCTAGAACTAACGCCTATCCATCAGCAGATCACACTTGCATAGTTAAGATGCCGATAAATTTTTTTTACAATTATTTGACAACAGCTAGGAGCCAGAACTCTTTTCGTGAACATCAAAGAATACAAATACCATAGCATTCTACCCAGAAAGTACCTAGAACTAACGCCTATCCATCAGCAGATCACACTTGTATAGTTAAGATGCCGATAAAATTTTTTTACAATTATTTGACAACAGCTAGGAGCCAGACCTCTTTTCGAACACATCAAATAATACAAATACCATAGCATTCTACCCAAAAAGTACCTAGAACTAACGCTAATCCATCAGCAGATCACACTTTCATAGTTAAGATGCCGATAAAATTTTTTTACAATTATTTGACAACAGTTAGGAGCCAGAACCCTTTTCGTATACATCAAATAATACAAATACCATAGCATTCCACCCAGAAAGTACCTAGAACTAACGCCTATCCATCAGCAGATCACACTTGCATAGTTAAGATGCCGATACATTTTTTTTTACAATTATTTGACAAGAGCTAGGAGCCAGAACTCTTTTCGTATACATCAAACAATACAAATACCATAGCATTCTACCTAGAAAGTACCTAGAACTAACGCCTATCCATCAGCAGATCACACTTGTATAGTTAAGATGCCGATAAATTTTTTTTACAATTATTTGACAACAGCTGGGAGCCAGAACTCTTTTCGAACACATCAAATAATACAAATACCATAGCATTCTACCCAAAAAGTACCTAGAACTAACGCTTATCCATCAGCAGATCACACTTGCATAGTTAAGATGCCGATAAAAATTTTTTACAATTATTTGACAACAGTTAGGAGCCAGAACCCTTTTCGTATACATCAAATAATACAAATACCATAGCATTCTACCCAGAAAGTACCTAGGACTAACGCCTATCCATCAGCAAATCACACTTGCATAGTTAAGATGCCGATACATTTTTTTTACAATTATTTGACAACAGCTAGGAGCCAGAACTCTTTTCGACAACATCAAATAATACAAATACCATAGCATTCTACCCAAAAAGTACCTAGAACTAACGCCTATCCATCAGCAGATCACACTTGCATACTTAAGATGCCGATAAATTTTTTTTACAATTATTTGACAACAGCTAGGAGCCAGAACTCTTTTCGAACACATCAAATAATACAAATACCATAGCATTCTATCCAAAAAGTACCTAGAACTAACGCTTATCCATCAGCAGATCACACTTGCATAGTTAAGATGCCGATAAAAATTTTTTACAATTATTTGACAACAGTTAGGAGCCAGAACCCTTTTCGTATACATCAAATAATACAAATACCATAGCATTCTACCCAGAAAGTACCTAGAACTAACGCCTATCCATCAGCAAATCACACTTGCATAGTTAAGATGCCGATACATTTTTTTTACAATTATTTGACAACAGCTAGGAGCCAGAACTCTTTTCGTATACATCAAACAATACAAATACCATAGCATTCTACCCAGAAAGTACCTAGAACTAACGCCTATTCATCAGCAGATCACACTTGTATAGTTAAGATGCCGATAAAATTTTTTTACAATTATTTGACAACAGCTAGGAGCCAGAACTCTTTTCGACAACATCAAATAATACAAATACCATAGCATTCTACCCAAAAAGTACCTAGAATTAACGCCTATCCATCAGCAGATCACACTTGCATAGTTAAGATGCCGATAATTTTTTTTTACAATTATTTGACAACAGTTAGGAGCCAGAACTCTTTTCGTATACATCAAACAATACAAATACCATAGCATTCTACCCAGAAAGTACCTAGAACTAACGCCTATCCATCAGCAGATCACACTCGTATAGTTAAGATGCCGATAAATTTTTTTTACAATTATTTGACAACAGCTAGGAGCCAGAACTCTTTTCGAACACATCAAATAATACAAATACCATAGCATTCTACCCAAAAAGTACCAAGAACTAACGCTTATCCATCAGCAGATCACACTTGCATAGTTAAGATGCCGATAAAATTTTTTTACAATTATTTGACAACAGCTAGGCGCCAGAACTCTTTACGTATACATCAAACAATACAAATACCATAGCATTCTACCCAGAAAGTACCTAGAACTAACGCCTATCCATCAGCAGATCACACTTGTATAGTTAAGATGCCGATAAAATTTTTTTACAATTATTTGACAACAGCTAGGAGCCAGAACTCTTTTCGACAACATCAAATAATACAAATACCATAGCATTCTACCCAAAAAGTACCTAGAATTAACGCCTATCCATCAGCAGATCACACTTGCATAGTTAAGATGCCGATAATTTTTTTTTACAATTATTTGACAACAGTTAGGAGCCAGAACTCTTTTCGTATACATCAAACAATACAAATACCATAGCATTCTACCCAGAAAGTACCTAGAACTAACGCCTATCCATCAGCAGATCACACTCGTATAGTTAAGATGCCGATAAATTTTTTTTACAATTATTTGACAACAGCTAGGAGCCAGAACTCTTTTCGAACACATCAAATAATACAAATACCATAGCATTCTACCCAAAAAGTACCAAGAACTAACGCTTATCCATCAGCAGATGACACTTGCATAGTGAAGATGCCGATAAAATTTTTTTACAATTATTTGACAACAGCTAGGCGCCAGAACTCTTTACGTATACATCAAACAATACAAATACCATAGCATTCTACCCAGAAAGTACCTAGAACTAACGCCTATTCATCAGCAGATCACACTTGTATAGTTAAGATGCCGATAAAATTTTTTTACAATTATTTGACAACAGCTAGGAGCCAGAACTCTTTTCGACAACATCAAATAATACAAATACCATAGCATTCTACCCAAAAAGTACCTAGAACTAACGCCTATCCATCAGCAGATCACACTTGCATAGTTAAGATGCCGATAATTTTTTTTTACAATTATTTGACAACAGTTAGGAGCCAGAACTCTTTTCGTATACATCAAACAATACAAATACCATAGCATTCTACCCAGAAAGTACCTAGAACTAACGCCTATCCATCAGCAGATCACACTTGTATAGTTAAGATGCCGATAAATTTTTTTTACAATTATTTGACAACAGCTAGGAGCCAGAACTCTTTTCGAACACATCAAATAATACAAATACCATAGCATTCTACCCAAAAAGTACCAAGAACTAACGCTTATCCATCAGCAGATCACACTTGCATAGTTAAGATGCCGATAAAATTTTTTTACAATTATTTGACAACAGCTAGGCGCCAGAACTCTTTACGTATACATCAAACAATACAAATACCATAGCATTCTACCCAGAAAGTACCTAGAACTAACGCCTATTCATCAGCAGATCACACTTGTATAGTTAAGATGCCGATAAAATTTTTTTACAATTATTTGACAACAGCTAGGAGCCAGAACTCTTTTCGACAACATCAAATAATACAAATACCATAGCATTCTACCCAAAAAGTACCTAGAACTAACGCCTATCCATCAGCAGATCACACTTGCATAGTTAAGATGCCGATAATTTTTTTTTACAATTATTTGACAACAGTTAGGAGCCAGAACTCTTTTCGTATACATCAAACAATACAAATACCATAGCATTCTACCCAGAAAGTACCTAGAACTAACGCCTATCCATCAGCAGATCACACTTGTATAGTTAAGATGCCGATAAATTTTTTTTACAATTATTTGACAACAGCTAGAAGCCAGAACTCTTTTCGAACACATCAAATAATACAAATACCATAGCATTCTACCCAAAAAGTACCAAGAACTAACGCTTATCCATCAGCAGATCACACTTGCATAGTTAAGATGCCGATAAAATTTTTTTACAATTATTTGACAACAGTTAGGAGCCAGAACTCTTTTCGTATACATCAAACAATACAAATACCATAGCATTCTACCCAGAAAGTACCTAGAACTAACGCCTATCCATGAGCAGATCACACTTGCATAGTTAAGATGCCGATAAATTTTTTTTACAATTATTTGACAACAGCTAGGAGCCAGAACTCTTTTCGTATACATCAAACAATACAAATACCATAGCATTCTACCCAGAAAGTACCTAGAACTAACGCCTATCCATCAGCAGATCACACTTGCATATTTAAGATGCCGATAAATTTTTTTTACAATTATTTGACAACAGCTTGGAGCCAGAACTCTTTTCGTATACATCAAACAATACAAATACCATAGCATTCTACCCAGAAAGTACCTAGAACTAACGCCTATCCATCAGCAGATCACACTTGCATAGTTAAGATGCCGATAAATTTTGTTTACAATCATTTGACAACAGTTAGGACCCAGAACTCATTTCGTATACATCAAACAATACAAATACCATAGCATTCTACCCAGAAAGTACCTAGAACTAACGCCTATCCATCAGCAGATCACACTTGCATTGTTCAGATGCCGATAAAATTTTTTTACAATTATTTGACAATAGTTAGGAGCCAGAACTCTTTTTGTATACATCAAAAAATACAAATACCATAGCATTCTACCCAGAAAGTACCTAGAACTAACGCCTATCCATCAGCAGAGCACACTTGTATAGTTAAGATGCCGAAAAAATTTTGTTACAATTATTTGACAACAGCTAGGAGCCAGAACTCTTTTCGAACACATCAAATAATACAAATACCATAGCATTCTACCCAAAAAGTACCTAGAACTAACACCTATCCATCAGCAGATCACACTTGCATAGTTAAGATGCCGATAAATTTTTTTTACAATTATTTGACAAAAGTTAGGAGCCAGAACTCTTTTCGTATACATCAAACAATACAAATACCATAGCATTCTACCCAGAAAGTACCTAGAACTAACGCCTATCCATCGGCAGATCACACTTGTTTAGTTAAGATGCCGATAAGATTTTTTTACAATTATTTGACAACAGTTAGGAGCCAGAACTCTTTTCGTATACATCAAACAATACAAATACCATAGCATTCTACCCAGAAAGTACCTAGAACTAACGCCTATCCATCAGCAGATCACACTTGCATAGTTAAGATGCCGGTAAATTTTTTTTACAATTATTTGACAACAGCTAGGAGCCAAAACCCTTTTCGTATACATCAAACAATACAAATACCATAGCATTCTACCCAGAAAGTACCTAGAACTAACGCCTATCCATCAGCAGATCACACTTGTATAGTTAAGATGCCGATAAAATTTTTTTACAATTATTTGACAACAGCTAGGAGCCATAACTCTTTTCGAACACATCAAATAATACTAATACCATAGCATTCTACCCAAAAAGTACCTAGAACTAACGCCTATCCATCAGCAGATCACACTTGCATAGTTAAGATGCCGATAAAATTTTTTTACAATTATTTGACAACAGTTAGGAGCCAGAACTCTTTTCGTATACATCAAACAATACAAATACCATAGCATTCGACCCAGAAAGTACCTAGAACTAACGCCTATCCATCAGCAGATCACACTTGCATAGTTAAGATGCCGATAAATTTTTTTTACAATTATTTGACAACAGCTAGGAGCCAGAACTCTTTTCGTGAACATCAAAGAATACAAATACCATAGCATTCTACCCAGAAAGTACCTAGAACTAACGCCTATCCATCAGCAGATCACACTTGTATAGTTAAGATGCCGATAAAATTTTTTTACAATTATTTGACAACAGCTAGGAGCCAGACCTCTTTTCGAACACATCAAATAATACAAATACCATAGCATTCTACCCAAAAAGTACCTAGAACTAACGCTAATCCATCAGCAGATCACACTTTCATAGTTAAGATGCCGATAAAATTTTTTTACAATTATTTGACAACAGTTAGGAGCCAGAACCCTTTTCGTATACATCAAATAATACAAATACCATAGCATTCCACCCAGAAAGTACCTAGAACTAACGCCTATCCATCAGCAGATCACACTTGCATAGTTAAGATGCCGATACATTTTTTTTTACAATTATTTGACAAGAGCTAGGAGCCAGAACTCTTTTCGTATACATCAAACAATACAAATACCATAGCATTCTACCTAGAAAGTACCTAGAACTAACGCCTATCCATCAGCAGATCACACTTGTATAGTTAAGATGCCGATAAATTTTTTTTACAATTATTTGACAACAGCTAGGAGCCAGAACTCTTTTCGAACACATCAAATAATACAAATACCATAGCATTCTACCCAAAAAGTACCTAGAACTAACGCTTATCCATCAGCAGATCACACTTGCATAGTTAAGATGCCGATAAAAATTTTTTACAATTATTTGACAACAGTTAGGAGCCAGAACCCTTTTCGTATACATCAAATAATACAAATACCATAGCATTCTACCCAGAAAGTACCTAGGACTAACGCCTATCCATCAGCAAATCACACTTGCATAGTTAAGATGCCGATACATTTTTTTTACAATTATTTGACAACAGCTAGGAGCCAGAACTCTTTTCGACAACATCAAATAATACAAATACCATAGCATTCTACCCAAAAAGTACCTAGAACTAACGCCTATCCATCAGCAGATCACACTTGCATACTTAAGATGCCGATAAATTTTTTTTACAATTATTTGACAACAGCTAGGAGCCAGAACTCTTTTCGAACACATCAAATAATACAAATACCATAGCATTCTACCCAAAAAGTACCTAGAACTAACGCTTATCCATCAGCAGATCACACTTGCATAGTTAAGATGCCGATAAAAATTTTTTACAATTATTTGACAACAGTTAGGAGCCAGAACCCTTTTCGTATACATCAAATAATACAAATACCATAGCATTCTACCCAGAAAGTACCTAGAACTAACGCCTATCCATCAGCAAATCACACTTGCATAGTTAAGATGCCGATACATTTTTTTTACAATTATTTGACAACAGCTAGGAGCCAGAACTCTTTTCGACAACATCAAATAATACAAATACCATAGCATTCTACCCAAAAAGTACCTAGAACTAACGCCTATCCATCAGCAGATCACACTTGCATACTTAAGATGCCGATAAATTTTTTTTACAATTATTTGACAACAGTTAGGAGCCAGAACTCTTTTCGTATACATCAAACAATACAAATACCATAGCATTCTACCCAGAAAGTACCTAGAACTAATGCCTATCCATCAGCAGATCACACTTGTATAGTTAAGATGCCGAAAAAAATTTTTTACAATTATTTGACAGCAGCTAGGAGCCAGAACTCTTTTCGAACACATCAAATAATACAAATACCATAGCATTCTACCCAAAAAGTACCTAGAACTAACGCCTATCCATCAGCAGATCACACTTGCATAGTTAAGATGCCGATAAAATTTTTTTACAATTATTTGACAACAGTTAGGAGCCAGAACTCTTTTCGTATACATCAAACAATAGAAATACCATAGCATTCTACCCAGAAAGTACCTAGACCTAACGCCTATCCATCGGCAGATCACACTTGTTTAGTTAAGATGCCGATAACATTTTTTTACAATTATTTGACAACAGTTAGGAGCCAGAACTCTTTTCGTATACATCAAACAATACAAATACCATAGAATTCTACCCAGAAAGTACCTAGAACTAACGCCTATCCATCAGCAGATCACACTTGCATAGTTAAGAAGCCGATAAATTTTTTTTACAATTATTTGACAACAGCTAGGAGCCAGAACTCTTTTCGTATACATCAAACAATACAAATACCATAGGATTCTACCCAGAAAGTACCTAGATCTAACGCCTATTCATCAGCAGATCACACTTGTATAGTTAAGATGCCGATAAAATTTTTTTACAATTATTTGACAACAGCTAGGAGCCAGAACTCTTTTCGAACACATCAAATAATATAAATACCATAGCATTCTACCCAAAAAGTACCTAGAACTAACGCCTATCCATCAGCAGATCACACTTGCATAGTTAAGATGCCGATAAATTTTTTTTACAATTATTTGACAACAGCTAGGAACCAGAACTCTTTTCGTATACATCAAACAATACAAATACCATAGCATTCTACCCAGAAAGTACCTAGAACTAACGCCTATCCATCAGCAGATCACACTTGCATTGTTAAGATGCCGATAACATTTTTTTACAATTATTTGACAACAGTTAGGAGCCAGAACTCTTTTCGTATACATCAAAAAATACAAATACCATAGCATTCTACCCAGAAAGTACCTAGAACTAACGCCTATCCATCAGCAGAGCACACTTGTATAGTTAAGATGCCGAAAAAATTTTTTTACAATTATTTGACAACAGCTAGGAGCCAGAACTCTTTTCGAACACATCAAATAATACAAATACCATAGCATTCTACCCAAAAAGTACCTAGAACTAACGCCTATCCATCAGCAGATCACACTTGCATATTTAAGATGCCGAAAAAATTTTTTTACAATTATTTGACAACAGCTAGGCGCCAGAACTCTTTACGTATACATCAAACAATACAAATACCATAGCATTCTACCCAGAAAGTACCTAGAACTAACGCCTATTCATCAGCAGATCACACTTGTATAGTTAAGATGCCGATAAAATTTTTTTACAATTATTTGACAACAGCTAGGAGCCAGAACTCTTTTCGACAACATCAAATAATACAAATACCATAGCATTCTACCCAAAAAGTACCTAGAACTAACGCCTATCCATCAGCAGATCACACTTGCATAGTTAAGATGCCGATAATTTTTTTTTACAATTATTTGACAACAGTTAGGAGCCAGAACTCTTTTCGTATACATCAAACAATACAAATACCATAGCATTCTACCCAGAAAGTACCTAGAACTAACGCCTATCCATCAGCAGATCACACTTGTATAGTTAAGATGCCGATAAATTTTTTTTACAATTATTTGACAACAGCTAGGAGCCAGAACTCTTTTCGAACACATCAAATAATACAAATACCATAGCATTCTACCCAAAAAGTACCAAGAACTAACGCTTATCCATCAGCAGATCACACTTGCATAGTTAAGATGCCGATAAAATTTTTTTACAATTATTTGACAACAGCTAGGCGCCAGAACTCTTTACGTATACATCAAACAATACAAATACCATAGCATTCTACCCAGAAAGTACCTAGAACTAACGCCTATTCATCAGCAGATCACACTTGTATAGTTAAGATGCCGATAAAATTTTTTTACAATTATTTGACAACAGCTAGGAGCCAGAACTCTTTTCGACAACATCAAATAATACAAATACCATAGCATTCTACCCAAAAAGTACCTAGAACTAACGCCTATCCATCAGCAGATCACACTTGCATAGTTAAGATGCCGATAATTTTTTTTTACAATTATTTGACAACAGTTAGGAGCCAGAACTCTTTTCGTATACATCAAACAATACAAATACCATAGCATTCTACCCAGAAAGTACCTAGAACTAACGCCTATCCATCAGCAGATCACACTTGTATAGTTAAGATGCCGATAAATTTTTTTTACAATTATTTGACAACAGCTAGGAGCCAGAACTCTTTTCGAACACATCAAATAATACAAATACCATAGCATTCTACCCAAAAAGTACCAAGAACTAACGCTTATCCATCAGCAGATCACACTTGCATAGTTAAGATGCCGATAAAATTTTTTTACAATTATTTGACAACAGTTAGGAGCCAGAACTCTTTTCGTATACATCAAACAATACAAATACCATAGCATTCTACCCAGAAAGTACCTAGAACTAACGCCTATCCATGAGCAGATCACACTTGCATAGTTAAGATGCCGATAAATTTTTTTTACAATTATTTGACAACAGCTAGGAGCCAGAACTCTTTTCGTATACATCAAACAATACAAATACCATAGCATTCTACCCAGAAAGTACCTAGAACTAACGCCTATCCATCAGCAGATCACACTTGCATATTTAAGATGCCGATAAATTTTTTTTACAATTATTTGACAACAGCTTGGAGCCAGAACTCTTTTCGTATACATCAAACAATACAAATACCATAGCATTCTACCCAGAAAGTACCTAGAACTAACGCCTATCCATCAGCAGATCACACTTGCATAGTTAAGATGCCGATAAATTTTGTTTACAATCATTTGACAACAGTTAGGACCCAGAACTCATTTCGTATACATCAAACAATACAAATACCATAGCATTCTACCCAGAAAGTACCTAGAACTAACGCCTATCCATCAGCAGATCACACTTGCATTGTTCAGATGCCGATAAAATTTTTTTACAATTATTTGACAATAGTTAGGAGCCAGAACTCTTTTTGTATACATCAAAAAATACAAATACCATAGCATTCTACCCAGAAAGTACCTAGAACTAACGCCTATCCATCAGCAGAGCACACTTGTATAGTTAAGATGCCGAAAAAATTTTGTTACAATTATTTGACAACAGCTAGGAGCCAGAACTCTTTTCGAACACATCAAATAATACAAATACCATAGCATTCTACCCAAAAAGTACCTAGAACTAACGCCTATCCATCAGCAGATCACACTTGCATAGTTAAGATGCCGATAAATTTTTTTTACAATTATTTGACAAAAGTTAGGAGCCAGAACTCTTTTCGTATACATCAAACAATACAAATACCATAGCATTCTACCCAGAAAGTACCTAGAACTAACGCCTATCCATCGGCAGATCACACTTGTTTAGTTAAGATGCCGATAACATTTTTTTACAATTATTTGACAACAGTTAGGAGCCAGAACTCTTTTCGTATACATCAAACAATACAAATACCATAGCATTCTACCCAGAAAGTACCTAGAACTAACGCCTATCCATCAGCAGATCACACTTGCATAGTTAAGATGCCGGTAAATTTTTTTTACAATTATTTGACAACAGCTAGGAGCCAAAACCCTTTTCGTATACATCAAACAATACAAATACCATAGCATTCTACCCAGAAAGTACCTAGAACTAACGCCTATCCATCAGCAGATCACACTTGTATAGTTAAGATGCCGATAAAATTTTTTTACAATTATTTGACAACAGCTAGGAGCCATAACTCTTTTCGAACACATCAAATAATACTAATACCATAGCATTCTACCCAAAAAGTACCTAGAACTAACGCCTATCCATCAGCAGATCACACTTGCATAGTTAAGATGCCGATAAATTTTTTTTACAATTATTTGACAACAGCTAGGAGCCAGAACTCTTTTCGTATACATCAAACAATACAAATACCATAGGATTCTACCCAGAAAGTACCTAGATCTAACGCCTATTCATCAGCAGATCACACTTGTATAGTTAAGATGCCGATAAAATTTTTTTACAATTATTTGACAACAGCTAGGAGCCAGAACTCTTTTCGAACACATCAAATAATACAAATACCATAGCCTTCTACCCAAAAAGTACCTAGAACTAACGCCTATCCATCAGCAGATCACACTTGCATAGTTAAGATGCCGATAAATTTTTTTTACAATTATTTGACAACAGCTAGGAACCAGAACTCTTTTCGTATACATCAAACAATACAAATACCATAGCATTCTACCCAGAAAGTACCTAGAACTAACGCCTATCCATCAGCAGATCACACTTGCATTGTTAAGATGCCGATAACATTTTTTTACAATTATTTGACAACAGTTAGGAGCCAGAACTCTTTTCGTATACATCAAAAAATACAAATACCATAGCATTCTACCCAGAAAGTACCTAGAACTAACGCCTATCCATCAGCAGAGCACACTTGTATAGTTAAGATGCCGAAAAAATTTTTTTACAATTATTTGACAACAGCTAGGAGCCAGAACTCTTTTCGAACACATCAAATAATACAAATACCATAGCATTCTACCCAAAAAGTACCTAGAACTAATGCCTATCCATCAGCAGATCACACTTGCATATTTAAGATGCCGATAAAATTTTTTTACAATTATTTGACAACAGTTAGGAGCCAGAACTCTTTTCGTATACATCAAAAAATACAAATACCATAGCATTCTACCCAGAAAGTACCTAGAACTAACGCCTATCCATCAGCAGATCACACTTGCATAGTTAAGATGCCGATACATTTTTTTTACAATTATTTGACAACAGCTAGGACCCAGAACTCTTTTCGTATACATCAAACAATACAAATACATAGCATTCTACCCAGAAAGTACCTAGAACTAACGCCTATCCATCAGCAGATCACACTTGTATAGTTAAGATGCCGATAAAATTTTTTTACAATTATTTGACAACAGCTAGGAGCCAGAACTCTTTTCGACAACATCAAATAATACAAATATCATAGCATTCTACCCAAAAAGTACCTAAAACTAAAGCCCATCCATCAGCAGATCACCCTTGCATAGTTAAGATGCTGATAAAATTTTTTTACAATTATTTGACAACAGTTAGGAGCCAGAACTCTTTTCGTATACATCAAACAATACAAATACCATAGCATTCTACCCAGAAAGTACCTAGAACTAACGCCTATCCATCAGCAGATCACACTTGCATAGTTAAGATGCCGATAAATTTTTTTTACAATTATTTGACAACAGCTAGGAGCCAGAACTCTTTTCGTATACATCAAACAATACAAATACCGTAGCATTCTACCCAGAAAGTACCTAGAACTAACGCCTATCCATCAGCAGATTACACTTGTATAGTTAAGATGCCGATAAAATTTTTTTACAATTATTTGACAACAGCTAGGAGCCAGAACTCTTTTCGAACACATCAAATAATACAATACCATAGCATTCTACCCAAAAAGTACCTAGAACTAACGCCTATCCATCAGCAGATCACACTTGCATAGTTAAGATGCCGATAAAATTTTTTTACAATTATTTGACAACAGTTAGGAGCCAGAACTCTTTTCGTATACATCAAACAATACAAATACCATAGCATTCGACCCAGAAAGTACCTAGAACTAACGCCTATCATCAGCAGATCACACTTGCATAGTTAAGATGCCGATAAATTTTTTTTTTAATTATTTGACAACAGCTAGGAGCCAGAACTCTTTTCGAACACATCAAATAATACAAATACCATAGCATTCTACCCAAAAAGTACCTAGAACTAACGCTTATCCATCAGCAGATCACACTTGCATAGTTAAGATGCCGATAAATTTTTTTTACAATTATTTGACAACAGTTAGGAGCCAGAACCCTTTTCGTATACATCAAATAATACAAATACCATAGCATTCTACCCAGAAAGTACCTAGAACTAACGCCTATCCATCAGCAGATCACACTTGCATAGTTAAGATGCCGATACATTTTTTTTTACAATTATTTGACAAGACCTAGGAGCCAGAACTCTTTTCGTATACATCAAACAATACAAATACCATAGCATTCTACCTAGAAAGTACCTAGAACTAACGCCTATCCATCAGCAGATCACACTTGTATAGTTAAGATGCCGATAAAATTTTTTTACAATTATTTGACAACAGCTAGGAACCAGAACTCTTTTCGAACACATCAAATAATATAAATACCATAGCATTCTACCCAAAAAGTACCTAGAACTAACGCTTATCCATCAGCAGATCACACTTGCATAGTTAAGATGCCGATAAAATTTTTTTACAATTATTCGACAACAGTTAGGAGCCAGAACCCTTTTCGTATACATCAAATAATACAAATACCATAGCATTCTACCCAGAAAGTACCTGGAACTAACGCCTATCCATCAGCAAATCACACTTGCATAGTTAAGATGCCGATACATTTTTTTTACAATTATTTGACAACTGCTAGGAGCCAGAACTCTTTTCGTATACATCAAACAATACAAATACCATAGCATTCTACCCAGAAAGTACCTAGAACTAACGCCTATCCATCAGCAGATCACGCTTGTATAGTTAAGATGCCGATAAAATTTTTTTACAATTATTTGACAAGAGCTAGGAGCCAGAACTCTTTTCGACAACATCAAATAATACAAATACCATAGCATTCTACCCAAAAAGTACGTAGAACTAACGCCTATCCATCAGCAGATCACACTTGCATAGTTAAGATGCCGATAAAATTTTTTTACAATTATTTGACAACAGTTAGGAGCCAGAACTCTTTTCGTATACACCAAACAATACAAATACCATAGCATTCTACCCAGAAAGTACCTAGAACTAACGCCTATCCATCAGCAGATCACACTTGCATAGTTAAGATGCCGATAAATTTTTTTTACAATTATTTGACAACAGCTAGGAGCCAGAACTCTTTTCGTGAACATCAAACAATACAAATACCATAGCATTCTACCCAGAAAGTACCTATAACTAACGCCTATCCATCAGCAGATCACACTTGTATAGTTAAGAAGCCGATAAAATTTTTTTACAATTATTTGACAACAGCTAGGAGCCAGAACTGTTTTCGAACACATCAAATAATACAAATACCATAGCATTCTACCCAAAAAGTACCTAGAACTAACGCTTATCCATCAGCAGGTCACACTTGCATAGTTAAGATGCCGATAAAATTTTTTTATAATTATTTGACAACAGTTAGGAGCCAGAACCCTTTTCGTATACATCAAATAATACAAATACCATAGCATTCTACCCAGAAAGTACCTAGAAGTAACGCCTATCCATCAGCAGATCACACTTGCATAGTTAAGATGCCAATACATTTTTTTTTACAATTATTTGACAACCGCTAGGAGCCAGAACTCTTTTCGAACACATCAAATAATACAAATACCATGGCATTCTACCCAAAAAGTACCTAGAACTAACGCCTATCCATCAGCAGATCACACTTGCATAGTTAAGATGCCGATAAAATTTTTTTACAATTATTTGACAACAGTTAGGAGCCAGAACTCTTTTCGTATACATGAAAAAATACAAATACCATAGCATTCTACCCAGAAAGTACCTAGAACTAACGCCTATCCATCAGCAGATCACACTTCCATAGTTAAGATGCCGATAAATTTTTTTTACAATTATTTGACAACAGCTAGGACCCAGAACTCTTTTCGTATACATCAAACAATACAAATACCATAGCATTCTACCCAGAAAGTACCTAGAACTAACGCCTATCCATCAGCAGATCACACTTGTATAGTTAAGATGCCAATAAAATTTTTTTACAATTATTTGACAACAGCTAGGAGCCAGAACTCTTTTCGACAACATCAAATAATACAAATACCATAGCATTCTACCCAAAAAGTACCTAAAACTAAAGCCCATCCATCAGCAGATCACCCTTGCATAGTTAAGATGCCGATAAAATTTTTTTACAACTATTTGACAACAGTTAGGAGCCAGAACTCTTTTCGTATACATCAAACAATACAAATACCATAGCATTCTACCCAGAAAGTACCTAGAACTAACGCCTATCCATCAGCAGATTACACTTGCATAGTTATGATGCCGATACATTTTTTTTACAATTATTTGACAACAGCTAGGAGCCAGAACTCTTTTCGTATACATCAAACAATACAAATACCATGGCATTCTACCCAGAAAGTACCTAGAACTAACGCCTATCCATCAGCAGATCACACTTGCATAGTTAAGATGCCGATAAATTTTTTTTACAATTATTTGACAACAGCTAGGAGCCAGAACTCTTTTCGTATACATCAAACAATACAAATACCATAGCATTCTACCCAGAAAGCACCTAGAACTAACGCCTATCCATCAGCAGATCACACTTGTATAGTTAAGATGCCGATAAAATTTGTTTACAATTATTTGACAACAGCTAGGAGCCAGAACTCTTTTCGACAACATCAAATAATAAAAATACCATAGCATTCTACCCAAAAAATACCTAGAACTAACGCCTATCCATCAGCAGATCACACTTGCATAGTTAAGATGCCGATAAAAATTTTTTACAATTATTTGACAACAGTTAGGAGCCAGAACTCTTTTCGTGTACATCAAACAATACAAATACCATAGCATTCTACCCAGAAAGTACCTAGAACTAACGCCTATCCATCAGCAGATCACACTTGCATAGTTAAGATGCCGATAAATTTTGTTTACAACTATTTGACAACAGCTAGGAGCCAGAACTCTTTTCGTATACATCAAACAATACAAATACCATAGCATTCTACCCAGAAAGTACCTAGAACTAACGCCTATCCATCAGCAGATCACACTTGTATAGTTAAGATGCCGATAAAATTTTTTTACAATTATTTGACAACAGCTAGGAGCCAGAACTCTTTTCGAACACATCAAATAATACAAATACCATAGCATTCTACCCAAAAAGTACCAAGAACTAACGCTTATCCATCAGCAGATAACACTTGCATAGTTATGATTCCTATAAATTTTTTTTACAATTATTTGACAACAGCTAGGAGCCAGAACTCTTTTCGTATACATCAAACAATACAAATACCATGGCATTCTACCCAGAAAGTACCTAGAACTAACGCCTATCCATCAGCAGATCACACTTGTATAGTTAAGATGCCGATAAAATTTTTTTACAATTATTTGACAACAGCAAGGAGCCAGAACTCTTTTCGAACACATCAAATAATACAAATACCATAGCATTCTACCCAGAAAGTACCTAGAACTAACGCCTATCCATCAGCAGATCACACTTGTATAGTTAAGATGCCGAAAATTTTTTTTTACAATTATTTGACAACAGCTAGGAGCCAGAACTCTTTTCGGATACATCAAACAATACAAATACCATAGCATTCTACCCAGAAAGTACCTAGAACTAACGCCTATCCATCAGCAGATCACACTTGCATAGTTAAGATGCCGATACATTTTTTTTACAATTATTTGACAACAGCTAGGAGCCAGAACTCTTTTCGTGAACATCAAACAATACAAATACCATAGCATTCTACCCAGAAAGTACCTAGAACTAACGCCCATCCATCAGCAGATCACACTTGCATAGTTAAGATGCCGATAAAATTTTTTTACAATTATTTGACAACAGTTAGGGGCCAGAACTCTTTTCGTATACATCAAAAAATACAAATACCATAGCATTCTACCCAGAAAGTACCTAGAACTAACGCCTATCCATCAGCAGATCACACTTGCATAGTTAAGATGCCGATAAATTTTTTATACAATTATTTGACAACAGCTAAGACCCAGAACTCTTTTCGTATACATCAAACAATACAAATACCATAGCATTCTACCCAGAAAGTACCTAGAACTAACGCCTATCCATCAGCAGATCACACTTGTATAGTTAAGATGCCGATAAAATTTTTTTACAATTATTTGACAACAGCTAGGAGCCAGAACTCTTTTCGACAACATCAAATAATACAAATACCATAGCATTCTACCCAAAAAGTACCTAAAACTAAAGCCCATCAATCAGCAGATCACGCTTGCATAGTTAAGATGCCGATAAAATTTTTTTACAATTATATGACAACAGTTAGGAGCCAGAACTCTTTTCGTATACATCAAACAATACAAATACCATAGCATTCTACCCAGAAAGTACCTAGAACTAACGCCTATCCATCAGCAGATCACACTTGCATAGTTAAGATGCCGATACATTTTTTTTACAATTATTTGACAACAGCTAGGAGCCAGAACTCTTTTCGTATACATCAAACAATACAAATACCATAGCATTCTACCCAGAAAGTACCTAGAACTAACGCCTATCCATCAGCAGATCACACTTGTATAGTTAAGATGCCGATAAAATTTTTTTACAATTATTTGACAACAGCTAGGAGCCAGAACTCTTTTCGACTATATCAAATAATACAAATACCATAGCATTCTACCCAAAAAGTACCTAGAACTAACGCCTATCCATCAGCAGATCACACTTGCATAGTTAAGATGCCGATAAAATTTTTTTACAATTATTTGACAACAGCTAGGAACCAGAACTCTTTTCGAACACATCAAATAATACAAATACCATAGCATTCTACCCAAAAAGTACCTAGAACTAACGCTTATCCATCAGCAGATCACACTTGCATAGTTAAGATGCCCATAAAAATTTTTTACAATTATTTGACAACAGTTAGGAGCCAGAACCCTTTTCGTATACATCAAATAATACAAATACCATAGCATTCTACCCAGAAAGTACCTAGAACTAACGCCTATCCATCAGCAAATCACACTTGCATAGTTAAGATGCCGATACATTTTTTTTACAATTATTTGACAACAGCTAGGAGCCAGAACTCTTTTCGTATACATCAAACAATACAAATACCATAGCATTCTACCCAGAAAGTACCTAGAACTAACGCCTATCCATCAGCCGATCACACTTGTATAGTTAAGATGCCGATAAAATTTTTTTACAATTATTTGACAACAGCTAGGAGCCAGAACTCTTTTCGACAACATCAAATACTACAAATACCATAGCATTCTACCCAAAAAGTACCTAGAACTAACGCCTATCCATCAGCAGATCACACTTGTATAGTTACGATGCCGATAAAATTTTTTTACAATTATTTGACAACAGCAAGGAGCCAGAACTCTTTTCGAACACATCAAATAATACAAATACCATAGCATTCTACCCAGAAAGTACCTAGAACTAACGCCTATCCATCAGCAGATCACACTTGTATAGTTAAGATGCCGAAAATTTTTTTTTACAATTATTTGACAACAGCTAGGAGCCAGAACTCTTTTCGTATACATCAAACAATACAAATACCATAGCATTCTACCCAGAAAGTACCTAGAACTAACGCCTATCCATCGGCAGATCACACTTGCATAGTTAAGATGCCGATAAAATTTTTTTACAATTATTTGACAACAGCTAGGAACCAGAACTCTTTTCGAACACATCAAATAATACAAATACCATAGCATTCTACCCAAAAAGTACCTAGAACTAACGCTTATCCATCAGCAGATCACACTTGCATAGTTAAGATGCCCATAAAAATTTTTTACAATTATTTGACAACAGTTAGGAGCCAGAACCCTTTTCGTATACATCAAATAATACAAATACCATAGCATTCTACCCAGAAAGTACCTAGAACTAACGCCTATCCATCAGCAAATCACACTTGCATAGTTAAGATGCCGATACATTTTTTTTACAATTATTTGACAACAGCTAGGAGCCAGAACTCTTTTCGTATACATCAAACAATACAAATACCATAGCATTCTACCCAGAAAGTACCTAGAACTAACGCCTATCCATCAGCCGATCACACTTGTATAGTTAAGATGCCGATAAAATTTTTTTACAATTATTTGACAACAGCTAGGAGCCAGAACTCTTTTCGAACACATCAAATAATACAAATACCATAGCATTCTACCCAAAAAGTACCTAGAACTAACGCCTATCCATCAGCAGATCACACTTGCATAGTTAAGATGCCGATAAATTTTTTTTACAATTATTTGACAAAAGTTAGGAGCCAGAACTCTTTTCGTATACATCAAACAATACAAATACCATAGCATTCTACCCAGAAAGTACCTAGAACTAACGCCTATCCATCGGCAGATCACACTTGTTTAGTTAAGATGCCGATAACATTTTTTTACAATTATTTGACAACAGTTAGGAGCCAGAACTCTTTTCGTATACATCAAACAATACAAATACCATAGCATTCTACCCAGAAAGTACCTAGAACTAACGCCTATCCATCAGCAGATCACACTTGCATAGTTAAGATGCCGGTAAATTTTTTTTACAATTATTTGACAACAGCTAGGAGCCAAAACCCTTTTCGTATACATCAAACAATACAAATACCATAGCATTCTACCCAGAAAGTACCTAGAACTAACGCCTATCCATCAGCAGATCACACTTGTATAGTTAAGATGCCGATAAAATTTTTTTACAATTATTTGACAACAGCTAGGAGCCATAACTCTTTTCGAACACATCAAATAATACTAATACCATAGCATTCTACCCAAAAAGTACCTAGAACTAACGCCTATCCATCAGCAGATCACACTTGCATAGTTAAGATGCCGATAAAATTTTTTTACAATTATTTAACAACAGTTAGGAGCCAGAACTCTTTTCGTATACATCAAACAATACAAATACCATAGCATTCGACCCAGAAAGTACCTAGAACTAACGCCTATCCATCAGCAGATCACACTTGCATAGTTAAGATGCCGATAAATTTTTTTTACAATTATTTGACAACAGCTAGGAGCCAGAACTCTTTTCGTGAACATCAAAGAATACAAATACCATAGCATTCTACCCAGAAAGTACCTAGAACTAACGCCTATCCATCAGCAGATCACACTTGTATAGTAAGATGCCGATAAAATTTTTTTACAATTATTTGACAACAGCTAGGAGCCAGACCTCTTTTCGAACACATCAAATAATACAAATACCATAGCATTCTACCCAAAAAGTACCTAGAACTAACGCTTATCCATCAGCAGATCACACTTGCATAGTTAAGATGCCGATAAAATTTTTTTACAATTATTTGACAACAGTTAGGAGCCAGAACCCTTTTCGTATACATCAAATAATACAAATACCATAGCATTCCACCCAGAAAGTACCTAGAACTAACGCCTATCCATCAGCAGATCACACTTGCATAGTTAAGATGCCGATACATTTTTTTTTACAATTATTTGACAAGAGCTAGGAGCCAGAACTCTTTTCGTATACATCAAACAATACAAATACCATAGCATTCTACCTAGAAAGTACCTAGAACTAACGCCTATCCATCAGCAGATCACACTTGTATAGTTAAGATGCCGATAAATTTTTTTTACAATTATTTGACAACAGCTAGGAGCCAGAACTCTTTTCGAACACATCAAATAATACAAATACCATAGCATTCTACCCAAAAAGTACCTAGAACTAACGCTTATCCATCAGCAGATCACACTTGCATAGTTAAGATGCCGATAAAAATTTTTTACAATTATTTGACAACAGTTAGGAGCCAGAACCCTTTTCGTATACATCAAATAATACAAATACCATAGCATTCTACCCAGAAAGTACCTAGAACTAACGCCTATCCATCAGCAAATCACACTTGCATAGTTAAGATGCCGATACATTTTTTTTACAATTATTTGACAACAGCTAGGAGCCAGAACTCTTTTCGACAACATCAAATAATACAAATACCATAGCATTCTACCCAAAAAGTACCTAGAACTAACGCCTATCCATCAGCAGATCACACTTGCATACTTAAGATGCCGATAAATTTTTTTTACAATTATTTGACAACAGCTAGGAGCCAGAACTCTTTTCGAACACATCAAATAATACAAATACCATAGCATTCTACCCAAAAAGTACCAAGAACTAACGCTTATCCATCAGCAGATCACACTTGCATAGTTAAGATGCCGATAAAATTTTTTTACAATTATTTGACAACAGCTAGGCGCCAGAACTCTTTACGTATACATCAAACAATACAAATACCATAGCATTCTACCCAGAAAGTACCTAGAACTAACGCCTATTCATCAGCAGATCACACTTGTATAGTTAAGATGCCGATAAAATTTTTTTACAATTATTTGACAACAGCTAGGAGCCAGAACTCTTTTCGACAACATCAAATAATACAAATACCATAGCATTCTACCCAAAAAGTACCTAGAACTAACGCCTATCCATCAGCAGATCACACTTGCATAGTTAAGATGCCGATAATTTTTTTTTACAATTATTTGACAACAGTTAGGAGCCAGAACTCTTTTCGTATACATCAAACAATACAAATACCATAGCATTCTACCCAGAAAGTACCTAGAACTAACGCCTATCCATCAGCAGATCACACTTGTATAGTTAAGATGCCGATAAATTTTTTTTACAATTATTTGACAACAGCTAGGAGCCAGAACTCTTTTCGAACACATCAAATAATACAAATACCATAGCATTCTACCCAAAAAGTACCAAGAACTAACGCTTATCCATCAGCAGATCACACTTGCATAGTTAAGATGCCGATAAAATTTTTTTACAATTATTTGACAACAGTTAGGAGCCAGAACTCTTTTCGTATACATCAAACAATACAAATACCATAGCATTCTACCCAGAAAGTACCTAGAACTAACGCCTATCCATGAGCAGATCACACTTGCATAGTTAAGATGCCGATAAATTTTTTTTACAATTATTTGACAACAGCTAGGAGCCAGAACTCTTTTCGTATACATCAAACAATACAAATACCATAGCATTCTACCCAGAAAGTACCTAGAACTAACGCCTATCCATCAGCAGATCACACTTGCATATTTAAGATGCCGATAAATTTTTTTTACAATTATTTGACAACAGCTTGGAGCCAGAACTCTTTTCGTATACATCAAACAATACAAATACCATAGCATTCTACCCAGAAAGTACCTAGAACTAACGCCTATCCATCAGCAGATCACACTTGCATAGTTAAGATGCCGATAAATTTTGTTTACAATCATTTGACAACAGTTAGGACCCAGAACTCATTTCGTATACATCAAACAATACAAATACCATAGCATTCTACCCAGAAAGTACCTAGAACTAACGCCTATCCATCAGCAGATCACACTTGCATTGTTCAGATGCCGATAAAATTTTTTTACAATTATTTGACAATAGTTAGGAGCCAGAACTCTTTTTGTATACATCAAAAAATACAAATACCATAGCATTCTACCCAGAAAGTACCTAGAACTAACGCCTATCCATCAGCAGAGCACACTTGTATAGTTAAGATGCCGAAAAAATTTTGTTACAATTATTTGACAACAGCTAGGAGCCAGAACTCTTTTCGAACACATCAAATAATACAAATACCATAGCATTCTACCCAAAAAGTACCTAGAACTAACGCCTATCCATCAGCAGATCACACTTGCATAGTTAAGATGCCGATAAATTTTTTTTACAATTATTTGACAAAAGTTAGGAGCCAGAACTCTTTTCGTATACATCAAACAATACAAATACCATAGCATTCTACCCAGAAAGTACCTAGAACTAACGCCTATCCATCGGCAGATCACACTTGTTTAGTTAAGATGCCGATAACATTTTTTTACAATTATTTGACAACAGTTAGGAGCCAGAACTCTTTTCGTATACATCAAACAATACAAATACCATAGCATTCTACCCAGAAAGTACCTAGAACTAACGCCTATCCATCAGCAGATCACACTTGCATAGTTAAGATGCCGGTAAATTTTTTTTACAATTATTTGACAACAGCTAGGAGCCAAAACCCTTTTCGTATACATCAAACAATACAAATACCATAGCATTCTACCCAGAAAGTACCTAGAACTAACGCCTATCCATCAGCAGATCACACTTGTATAGTTAAGATGCCGATAAAATTTTTTTACAATTATTTGACAACAGCTAGGAGCCATAACTCTTTTCGAACACATCAAATAATACTAATACCATAGCATTCTACCCAAAAAGTACCTAGAACTAACGCCTATCCATCAGCAGATCACACTTGCATAGTTAAGATGCCGATAAAATTTTTTTACAATTATTTAACAACAGTTAGGAGCCAGAACTCTTTTCGTATACATCAAACAATACAAATACCATAGCATTCGACCCAGAAAGTACCTAGAACTAACGCCTATCCATCAGCAGATCACACTTGCATAGTTAAGATGCCGATAAATTTTTTTTACAATTATTTGACAACAGCTAGGAGCCAGAACTCTTTTCGTGAACATCAAAGAATACAAATACCATAGCATTCTACCCAGAAAGTACCTAGAACTAACGCCTATCCATCAGCAGATCACACTTGTATAGTAAGATGCCGATAAAATTTTTTTACAATTATTTGACAACAGCTAGGAGCCAGACCTCTTTTCGAACACATCAAATAATACAAATACCATAGCATTCTACCCAAAAAGTACCTAGAACTAACGCTTATCCATCAGCAGATCACACTTGCATAGTTAAGATGCCGATAAAATTTTTTTACAATTATTTGACAACAGTTAGGAGCCAGAACCCTTTTCGTATACATCAAATAATACAAATACCATAGCATTCCACCCAGAAAGTACCTAGAACTAACGCCTATCCATCAGCAGATCACACTTGCATAGTTAAGATGCCGATACATTTTTTTTTACAATTATTTGACAAGAGCTAGGAGCCAGAACTCTTTTCGTATACATCAAACAATACAAATACCATAGCATTCTACCTAGAAAGTACCTAGAACTAACGCCTATCCATCAGCAGATCACACTTGTATAGTTAAGATGCCGATAAATTTTTTTTACAATTATTTGACAACAGCTAGGAGCCAGAACTCTTTCCGAACACATCAAATAATACAAATACCATAGCATTCTACCCAAAAAGTACCTAGAACTAACGCTTATCCATCAGCAGATCACACTTGCATAGTTAAGATGCCGATAAAAATTTTTTACAATTATTTGACAACAGTTAGGAGCCAGAACCCTTTTCGTATACATCAAATAATACAAATACCATAGCATTCTACCCAGAAAGTACCTAGAACTAACGCCTATCCATCAGCAAATCACACTTGCATAGTTAAGATGCCGATACATTTTTTTTACAATTATTTGACAACAGCTAGGAGCCAGAACTCTTTTCGACAACATCAAATAATACAAATACCATAGCATTCTACCCAAAAAGTACCTAGAACTAACGCCTATCCATCAGCAGATCACACTTGCATACTTAAGATGCCGATAAATTTTTTTTACAATTATTTGACAACAGCTAGGAGCCAGAACTCTTTTCGAACACATCAAATAATACAAATACCATAGCATTCTACCCAAAAAGTACCTAGAACTAGCGCTTATCCATCAGCAGATCACACTTGCATAGTTAAGATGCCGATAAAAATTTTTTACAATGATTTGACAACAGTTAGGAGCCAGAACCCTTTTCGTATACATCAAATAATACAAATACCATAGCATTCTACCCAGAAAGTACCTAGAACTAACGCCTATCCATCAGCAAATCACACTTGCATAGTTAAGATGCCGATACATTTTTTTTACAATTATTTGACAACAGCTAGGAGCCAGAACTCTTTTCGACAACATCAAATAATACAAATACCATAGCATTCTACCCAAAAAGTACCTAGAACTAACGCCTATCCATCAGCAGATCACACTTGCATACTTAAGATGCCGATAATTTTTTTTTACAATTATTTGACAACAGTTAGGAGCCAGAACTCTTTTCGTATACATCAAACAATACAAATACCATAGCATTCTACCCAGAAAGTACCTAGAACTAATGCCTATCCATCAGCAGATCACACTTGTATAGTTAAGATGCCGAAAAAAATTTTTTACAATTATTTGACAGCAGCTAGGAGCCAGAACTCTTTTCGAACACATGAAATAATACAAATACCATAGCATTCTACCCAAAAAGTACCTAGAACTAACGCCTATCCATCAGCAGATCACACTTGCATAGTTAAGATGCCGATAAAATTTTTTTACAATTATTTGACAACAGTTAGGAGCCAGAACTCTTTTCTCATACATCAAACAATAGAAATACCATAGCATTCTACCCAGAAAGTACCTAGACCTAACGCCTATCCATCGGCAGATCACACTTGTTTAGTTAAGATGCCGATAACATTTTTTTACAATTATTTGACAACAGTTAGGAGCCAGAACTCTTTTCGTATACATCAAACAATACAAATACCATAGAATTTTACCCAGAAAGTACCTAGAACTAACGCCTATCCATCAGCAGATCACACTTGCATAGTTAAGAAGCCGATAAATTTTTTTTACAATTATTTGACAACAGCTAGGAGCCAGAACTCTTTTCGTATACATCAAACAATACAAATACCATAGGATTCTACCCAGAAAGTACCTAGATCTAACGCCTATTCATCAGCAGATCACACTTGTATAGTTAAGATGCCGATAAAATTTTTTTACAATTATTTGACAACAGCTAGGAGCCAGAACTCTTTTCGAACACATCAAATAATACAAATACCATAGCCTTCTACCCAAAAAGTACCTAGAACTAACGCCTATCCATCAGCAGATCACACTTGCATAGTTAAGATGCCGATAAATTTTTTTTACAATTATTTGACAACAGCTAGGAACCAGAACTCTTTTCGTATACATCAAACAATACAAATACCATAGCATTCTACCCAGAAAGTACCTAGAACTAACGCCTATCCATCAGCAGATCACACTTGCATTGTTAAGATGCCGATAACATTTTTTTACAATTATTTGACAACAGTTAGGAGCCAGAACTCTTTTCGTATACATCAAAAAATACAAATACCATAGCATTCTACCCAGAAAGTACCTAGAACTAACGCCTATCCATCAGCAGAGCACACTTGTATAGTTAAGATGCCGAAAAAATTTTTTTACAATTATTTGACAACAGCTAGGAGCCAGAACTCTTTTCGAACACATCAAATAATACAAATACCATAGCATTCTACCCAAAAAGTACCTAGAACTAATGCCTATCCATCAGCAGATCACACTTGCATATTTAAGATGCCGATAAAATTTTTTTACAATTATTTGACAACAGTTAGGAGCCAGAACTCTTTTCGTATACATCAAAAAATACAAATACCATAGCATTCTACCCAGAAAGTACCTAGAACTAACGCCTATCCATCAGCAGATCACACTTGCATAGTTAAGATGCCGATACATTTTTTTTACAATTATTTGACAACAGCTAGGACCCAGAACTCTTTTCGTATACATCAAACAATACAAATACATAGCATTCTACCCAGAAAGTACCTAGAACTAACGCCTATCCATCAGCAGATCACACTTGTATAGTTAAGATGCCGATAAAATTTTTTTACAATTATTTGACAACAGCTAGGAGCCAGAACTCTTTTCGACAACATCAAATAATACAAATATCATAGCATTCTACCCAAAAAGTACCTAAAACTAAAGCCCATCCATCAGCAGATCACCCTTGCATAGTTAAGATGCTGATAAAATTTTTTTACAATTATTTGACAACAGTTAGGAGCCAGAACTCTTTTCGTATACATCAAACAATACAAATACCATAGCATTCTACCCAGAAAGTACCTAGAACTAACGCCTATCCATCAGCAGATCACACTTGCATAGTTAAGATGCCGATAAATTTTTTTTACAATTATTTGACAACAGCTAGGAGCCAGAACTCTTTTCGTATACATCAAACAATACAAATACCGTAGCATTCTACCCAGAAAGTACCTAGAACTAACGCCTATCCATCAGCAGATTACACTTGTATAGTTAAGATGCCGATAAAATTTTTTTACAATTATTTGACAACAGCTAGGAGCCAGAACTCTTTTCGAACACATCAAATAATACAATACCATAGCATTCTACCCAAAAAGTACCTAGAACTAACGCCTATCCATCAGCAGATCACACTTGCATAGTTAAGATGCCGATAAAATTTTTTTACAATTATTTGACAACAGTTAGGAGCCAGAACTCTTTTCGTATACATCAAACAATACAAATACCATAGCATTCGACCCAGAAAGTACCTAGAACTAACGCCTATCATCAGCAGATCACACTTGCATAGTTAAGATGCCGATAAAATTTTTTTTTAATTATTTGACAACAGCTAGGAGCCAGAACTCTTTTCGAACACATCAAATAATACAAATACCATAGCATTCTACCCAAAAAGTACCTAGAACTAACGCTTATCCATCAGCAGATCACACTTGCATAGTTAAGATGCCGATAAATTTTTTTTACAATTATTTGACAACAGTTAGGAGCCAGAACCCTTTTCGTATACATCAAATAATACAAATACCATAGCATTCTACCCAGAAAGTACCTAGAACTAACGCCTATCCATCAGCAGATCACACTTGCATAGTTAAGATGCCGATACATTTTTTTTTACAATTATTTGACAAGACCTAGGAGCCAGAACTCTTTTCGTATACATCAAACAATACAAATACCATAGCATTCTACCTAGAAAGTACCTAGAACTAACGCCTATCCATCAGCAGATCACACTTGTATAGTTAAGATGCCGATAAAATTTTTTTACAATTATTTGACAACAGCTAGGAACCAGAACTCTTTTCGAACACATCAAATAATATAAATACCATAGCATTCTACCCAAAAAGTACCTAGAACTAACGCTTATCCATCAGCAGATCACACTTGCATAGTTAAGATGCCGATAAAATTTTTTTACAATTATTCGACAACAGTTAGGAGCCAGAACCCTTTTCGTATACATCAAATAATACAAATACCATAGCATTCTACCCAGAAAGTACCTGGAACTAACGCCTATCCATCAGCAAATCACACTTGCATAGTTAAGATGCCGATACATTTTTTTTACAATTATTTGACAACTGCTAGGAGCCAGAACTCTTTTCGTATACATCAAACAATACAAATACCATAGCATTCTACCCAGAAAGTACCTAGAACTAACGCCTATCCATCAGCAGATCACGCTTGTATAGTTAAGATGCCGATAAAATTTTTTTACAATTATTTGACAAGAGCTAGGAGCCAGAACTCTTTTCGACAACATCAAATAATACAAATACCATAGCATTCTACCCAAAAAGTACGTAGAACTAACGCCTATCCATCAGCAGATCACACTTGCATAGTTAAGATGCCGATAAAATTTTTTTACAATTATTTGACAACAGTTAGGAGCCAGAACTCTTTTCGTATACACCAAACAATACAAATACCATAGCATTCTACCCAGAAAGTACCTAGAACTAACGCCTATCCATCAGCAGATCACACTTGCATAGTTAAGATGCCGATAAATTTTTTTTACAATTATTTGACAACAGCTAAGAGCCAGAACTCTTTTCGTGAACATCAAACAATACAAATACCATAGCATTCTACCCAGAAAGTACCTATAACTAACGCCTATCCATCAGCAGATCACACTTGTATAGTTAAGAAGCCGATAAAATTTTTTTACAATTATTTGACAACAGCTAGGAGCCAGAACTGTTTTCGAACACATCAAATAATACAAATACCATAGCATTCTACCCAAAAAGTACCTAGAACTAACGCTTATCCATCAGCAGGTCACACTTGCATAGTTAAGATGCCGATAAAATTTTTTTATAATTATTTGACAACAGTTAGGAGCCAGAACCCTTTTCGTATACATCAAATAATACAAATACCATAGCATTCTACCCAGAAAGTACCTAGAAGTAACGCCTATCCATCAGCAGATCACACTTGCATAGTTAAGATGCCAATACATTTTTTTTTACAATTATTTGACAACCGCTAGGAGCCAGAACTCTTTTCGAACACATCAAATAATACAAATACCATGGCATTCTACCCAAAAAGTACCTAGAACTAACGCCTATCCATCAGCAGATCACACTTGCATAGTTAAGATGCCGATAAAATTTTTTTACAATTATTTGACAACAGTTAGGAGCCAGAACTCTTTTCGTATACATGAAAAAATACAAATACCATAGCATTCTACCCAGAAAGTACCTAGAACTAACGCCTATCCATCAGCAGATCACACTTCCATAGTTAAGATGCCGATAAATTTTTTTTACAATTATTTGACAACAGCTAGGACCCAGAACTCTTTTCGTATACATCAAACAATACAAATACCATAGCATTCTACCCAGAAAGTACCTAGAACTAACGCCTATCCATCAGCAGATCACACTTGTATAGTTAAGATGCCAATAAAATTTTTTTACAATTATTTGACAACAGCTAGGAGCCAGAACTCTTTTCGACAACATCAAATAATACAAATACCATAGCATTCTACCCAAAAAGTACCTAAAACTAAAGCCCATCCATCAGCAGATCACCCTTGCATAGTTAAGATGCCGATAAAATTTTTTTACAACTATTTGACAACAGTTAGGAGCCAGAACTCTTTTCGTATACATCAAACAATACAAATACCATAGCATTCTACCCAGAAAGTACCTAGAACTAACGCCTATCCATCAGCAGATTACACTTGCATAGTTATGATGCCGATACATTTTTTTTACAATTATTTGACAACAGCTAGGAGCCAGAACTCTTTTCGTATACATCAAACAATACAAATACCATGGCATTCTACCCAGAAAGTACCTAGAACTAACGCCTATCCATCAGCAGATCACACTTGCATAGTTAAGATGCCGATAAATTTTTTTTACAATTATTTGACAACAGCTAGGAGCCAGAACTCTTTTCGTATACATCAAACAATACAAATACCATAGCATTCTACCCAGAAAGCACCTAGAACTAACGCCTATCCATCAGCAGATCACACTTGTATAGTTAAGATGCCGATAAAATTTGTTTACAATTATTTGACAACAGCTAGGAGCCAGAACTCTTTTCGACAACATCAAATAATAAAAATACCATAGCATTCTACCCAAAAAATACCTAGAACTAACGCCTATCCATCAGCAGATCACACTTGCATAGTTAAGATGCCGATAAAAATTTTTTACAATTATTTGACAACAGTTAGGAGCCAGAACTCTTTTCGTGTACATCAAACAATACAAATACCATAGCATTCTACCCAGAAAGTACCTAGAACTAACGCCTATCCATCAGCAGATCACACTTGCATAGTTAAGATGCCGATAAATTTTGTTTACAACTATTTGACAACAGCTAGGAGCCAGAACTCTTTTCGTATACATCAAACAATACAAATACCATAGCATTCTACCCAGAAAGTACCTAGAACTAACGCCTATCCATCAGCAGATCACACTTGTATAGTTAAGATGCCGATAAAATTTTTTTACAATTATTTGACAACAGCTAGGAGCCAGAACTCTTTTCGAACACATCAAATAATACAAATACCATAGCATTCTACCCAAAAAGTACCAAGAACTAACGCTTATCCATCAGCAGATAACACTTGCATAGTTATGATTCCTATAAATTTTTTTTACAATTATTTGACAACAGCTAGGAGCCAGAACTCTTTTCGTATACATCAAACAATACAAATACCATGGCATTCTACCCAGAAAGTACCTAGAACTAACGCCTATCCATCAGCAGATCACACTTGTATAGTTAAGATGCCGATAAAATTTTTTTACAATTATTTGACAACAGCAAGGAGCCAGAACTCTTTTCGAACACATCAAATAATACAAATACCATAGCATTCTACCCAGAAAGTACCTAGAACTAACGCCTATCCATCAGCAGATCACACTTGTATAGTTAAGATGCCGAAAATTTTTTTTTACAATTATTTGACAACAGCTAGGAGCCAGAACTCTTTTCGGATACATCAAACAATACAAATACCATAGCATTCTACCCAGAAAGTACCTAGAACTAACGCCTATCCATCAGCAGATCACACTTGCATAGTTAAGATGCCGATACATTTTTTTTACAATTATTTGACAACAGCTAGGAGCCAGAACTCTTTTCGTGAACATCAAACAATACAAATACCATAGCATTCTACCCAGAAAGTACCTAGAACTAACGCCCATCCATCAGCAGATCACACTTGCATAGTTAAGATGCCGATAAAATTTTTTTACAATTATTTGACAACAGTTAGGGGCCAGAACTCTTTTCGTATACATCAAAAAATACAAATACCATAGCATTCTACCCAGAAAGTACCTAGAACTAACGCCTATCCATCAGCAGATCACACTTGCATAGTTAAGATGCCGATAAATTTTTTATACAATTATTTGACAACAGCTAAGACCCAGAACTCTTTTCGTATACATCAAACAATACAAATACCATAGCATTCTACCCAGAAAGTACCTAGAACTAACGCCTATCCATCAGCAGATCACACTTGTATAGTTAAGATGCCGATAAAATTTTTTTACAATTATTTGACAACAGCTAGGAGCCAGAACTCTTTTCGACAACATCAAATAATACAAATACCATAGCATTCTACCCAAAAAGTACCTAAAACTAAAGCCCATCAATCAGCAGATCACGCTTGCATAGTTAAGATGCCGATAAAATTTTTTTACAATTATATGACAACAGTTAGGAGCCAGAACTCTTTTCGTATACATCAAACAATACAAATACCATAGCATTCTACCCAGAAAGTACCTAGAACTAACGCCTATCCATCAGCAGATCACACTTGCATAGTTAAGATGCCGATACATTTTTTTTACAATTATTTGACAACAGCTAGGAGCCAGAACTCTTTTCGTATACATCAAACAATACAAATACCATAGCATTCTACCCAGAAAGTACCTAGAACTAACGCCTATCCATCAGCAGATCACACTTGTATAGTTAAGATGCCGATAAAATTTTTTTACAATTATTTGACAACAGCTAGGAGCCAGAACTCTTTTCGACTATATCAAATAATACAAATACCATAGCATTCTACCCAAAAAGTACCTAGAACTAACGCCTATCCATCAGCAGATCACACTTGCATAGTTAAGATGCCGATAACATTTTTTTACAATTATTTGACAACAGCTAGGAACCAGAACTCTTTTCGAACACATCAAATAATACAAATACCATAGCATTCTACCCAAAAAGTACCTAGAACTAACGCTTATCCATCAGCAGATCACACTTGCATAGTTAAGATGCCCATAAAAATTTTTTACAATTATTTGACAACAGTTAGGAGCCAGAACCCTTTTCGTATACATCAAATAATACAAATACCATAGCATTCTACCCAGAAAGTACCTAGAACTAACGCCTATCCATCAGCAAATCACACTTGCATAGTTAAGATGCCGATACATTTTTTTTACAATTATTTGACAACAGCTAGGAGCCAGAACTCTTTTCGTATACATCAAACAATACAAATACCATAGCATTCTACCCAGAAAGTACCTAGAACTAACGCCTATCCATCAGCCGATCACACTTGTATAGTTAAGATGCCGATAAAATTTTTTTACAATTATTTGACAACAGCTAGGAGCCAGAACTCTTTTCGACAACATCAAATACTACAAATACCATAGCATTCTACCCAAAAAGTACCTAGAACTAACGCCTATCCATCAGCAGATCACACTTGTATAGTTACGATGCCGATAAAATTTTTTTACAATTATTTGACAACAGCAAGGAGCCAGAACTCTTTTCGAACACATCAAATAATACAAATACCATAGCATTCTACCCAGAAAGTACCTAGAACTAACGCCTATCCATCAGCAGATCACACTTGTATAGTTAAGATGCCGAAAATTTTTTTTTACAATTATTTGACAACAGCTAGGAGCCAGAACTCTTTTCGTATACATCAAACAATACAAATACCATAGCATTCTACCCAGAAAGTACCTAGAACTAACGCCTATCCATCGGCAGATCACACTTGCATAGTTAAGATGCCGATAAAATTTTTTTACAATTATTTGACAACAGCTAGGAACCAGAACTCTTTTCGAACACATCAAATAATACAAATACCATAGCATTCTACCCAAAAAGTACCTAGAACTAACGCTTATCCATCAGCAGATCACACTTGCATAGTTAAGATGCCCATAAAAATTTTTTACAATTATTTGACAACAGTTAGGAGCCAGAACCCTTTTCGTATACATCAAATAATACAAATACCATAGCATTCTACCCAGAAAGTACCTAGAACTAACGCCTATCCATCAGCAAATCACACTTGCATAGTTAAGATGCCGATACATTTTTTTTACAATTATTTGACAACAGCTAGGAGCCAGAACTCTTTTCGTATACATCAAACAATACAAATACCATAGCATTCTACCCAGAAAGTACCTAGAACTAACGCCTATCCATCAGCCGATCACACTTGTATAGTTAAGATGCCGATAAAATTTTTTTACAATTATTTGACAACAGCTAGGAGCCAGAACTCTTTTCGACAACATCAAATAATACAAATACCATAGCATTCTACCCAAAAAGTACCTAGAACTAACGCCTATCCATCAGCAGATCACACTTGCATAGTTAAGATGCCGTTAAAAATTTTTTACAATTATTTGACAACAGTTAGGAGCCAGAACTCTTTTCGTATACATCAAACAATACAAATACCATAGCATTCTACCCAGAAAGTACCTAGAACTAACGCCTATCCATGAGCAGATCACACTTGCATAGTTAAGATGCCGATAAATTTTTTTTACAATTATTTGACAACAGCTAGGAGCCAGAACTCTTTTCGTATACATCAAACAATACAAATACCATAGCATTCTACCCAGAAAGTACCTAGAACTAACGCCTATCCATCAGCAGATCACACTTGTATAGTTAAGATGCCGATAAAATTTTTTTACAATTATTTGACAACAGCTAGGAGCCAGAACTCTTTTCGAACACATCAAATAATACAAATACCATAGCATTCTACCCAAAAAGTACCAAGAACTAACGCTTATCCATCAGCAGATAACACTTGCATAGTTAAGATGCCGATAAATTTTTTTTACAATTATTTGACAACAGCTAGGAGCCAGAACTCTTTTCGTATACATCAAACAATACAAATACCATGGCATTCTACCCAGAAAGTACCTAGAACTAACGCCTATCCATCAGCAGATCACACTTGTATAGTTAAGATGCCGATAAAATTTTTTTACAATTATTTGACAACAGCAAGGAGCCAGAACTCTTTTCGAACACATCAAATAATACAAATACCATAGCATTCTACCCAGAAAGTACCTAGAACTAACGCCTATCCATCAGCAGATCACACTTGTATAGTTAAGATGCCGAAAAATTTTTTTTACAATTATTTGACAACAGCTAGGAGCCAGAACTCTTTTCGTATACATCAAACAATACAAATACCATAGCATTCTACCCAGAAAGTACCTAGAACTAACGCCTATCCATCGGCAGATCACACTTGTATAGTTAAGATGCCGATAAAATTTTTTTACAATTATTTGACAACAGTTAGGAGCCAGAACTCTTTTCGTATACATCAAACAATACAAATACCATAGCATTCTACCCAGAAAGTACCTAGAACTAACGCCTATCCATCAGCAGATCACACTTGCATAGTTAAGATGCCGATACATTTTTTTTACAATTATTTGACAACAGCTAGGAGCCAGAACTCTTTTCGTGAACATCAAACAATACAAATACCATAGCATTCTACCCAGAAAGTACCTAGAACTAACGCCTATCCATCAGCAGATCACACTTGCATAGTTAAGATGCCGATAAATTTTTTTTACAATTATTTGACAACAGCTAAGACCCAGAACTCTTTTCGTATACATCAAACATTACAAATACCATAGCATTCTACCCAGAAAGTACCTAGAACTAACGCCTATCCATCAGCAGATCACACTTGTATAGTTAAGATGCCGATAAAATTTTTTTACAATTATTTGACAACAGCTAGGAGCCAGAACTCTTTTCGACAACATCAAATAATACAAATACCATAGCATTCTACCCAAAAAGTACCTAAAACTAAAGCCCATCAATCAGCAGATCACCCTTGCATAGTTAAGATGCCGATAAAATTTTTTTACAATTATATGACAACAGTTAGGAGCCAGAACTCTTTTCGTATACATCAAACAATACAAATACCATAGCATTCTACCCAGAAAGTACCTAGAACTAACGCCTATCCATCAGCAGATCACACTTGCATAGTTAAGATGCCGATACATTTTTTTTACAATTATTTGACAACAGCTAGGAGCCAGAACTCTTTTCGTATACATCAAACAATACAAATACCATAGCATTCTACCCAGAAAGTACCTAGAACTAACGCCTATCCATCAGCAGATCACACTTGTATAGTTAAGATGCCGATAAAATTTTTTTACAATTATTTGACAACAGCTAGGAGCCAGAACTCTTTTCGACTATATCAAATAATACAAATACCATAGCATTCTACCCAAAAAGTACCTAGAACTAACGCCTATCCATCAGCAGATCACACTTGCATAGTTAAGATGCCGATAAAATTTTTTTACAATTATTTGACAACAGCTAGGAACCAGAACTCTTTTCGAACACATCAAATAATACAAATACCATAGCATTCTACCCAAAAAGTACCTAGAACTAACGCTTATCCATCAGCAGATCACACTTGCATAGTTAAGATGCCCATAAAATTTTTTTACAATTATTTGACAACAGTTAGGAGCCAGAACCCTTTTCGTATACATCAAATAATACAAATACCATAGCATTCTACCCAGAAAGTACCTAGAACTAACGCCTATCCATCAGCAAATCACACTTGCATAGTTAAGATGCCGATACATTTTTTTTACAATTATTTGACAACAGCTAGGAGCCAGAACTCTTTTCGTATACATCAAACAATACAAATACCATAGCATTCTACCCAGAAAGTACCTAGAACTAACGCCTATCCATCAGCCGATCACACTTGTATAGTTAAGATGCCGATAAAATTTTTTTACAATTATTTGACAACAGCTAGGAGCCAGAACTCTTTTCGACAACATCAAATAATACAAATACCATAGCATTCTACCCAAAAAGTACCTAGAACTAACGCCTATCCATCAGCAGATCACACTTGCATAGTTAAGATGCCGATAAAAATTTTTTACAATTATTTGACAACAGTTAGGAGCCAGAACTCTTTTCGTATACATCAAACAATACAAATACCATAGCATTCTACCCAGAAAGTACCTAGAACTAACGCCTATCCATGAGCAGATCACACTTGCATAGTTAAGATGCCGATAAATTTTTTTTACAATTATTTGACAACAGCTAGGAGCCAGAACTCTTTTCGTATACATCAAACAATACAAATACCATAGCATTCTACCCAGAAAGTACCTAGAACTAACGCCTATCCATGAGCAGATCACACTTGCATAGTTAAGATGCCGATAAATTTTTTTTACAATTATTTGACAACAGCTAGGAGCCAGAACTCTTTTCGTATACATCAAACAATACAAATACCAGAGCATTCTACCCAGAAAGTACCTAGAACTGACGCCTATCCATCAGCAGATCACACTTGTATAGTTAAGATGCCGATAAAATTTTTTTACAATTATTTGACAACATCTAGGAGCCAGAACTCTTTTCGAACACATCAAATAATACAAATACCATAGCATTCTACCCAGAAAGTACCTAGAACTAACGCCTATCCATCAGCAGATCACACTTGTATAGTTAAGATGCCGAAAAATTTTTTTTACAATTATTTGACAACACCTAGGAGCCAGAACTCTTTTCGAACACATCAAATAATACAAAAACCATAGCATTCTACCCAAAAAGTACCTAGAACTAACGCCTATCCATCAGCAGATCACACTTGCATAGTTAAGATGGCGATAAAATTTTTTTACAATTATTTGACAACAGTTAGGAGCCAGAACTCTTTTCGTATACATCAAACAATACAAATACCATAGCATTCTACCCAGAAAGTACCTAGAACTAACGCCTATCCATGAGCAGATCACACTTGCATAGTTAAGATGCCGATAAATTGTTTTTACAATTATTTGACAACAACTAGGAGCCAGAACTCTTTTCGTATACATCAAACAATACAAATACCATAGCATTCTACCCAGAAAGTACCTAGAACTAACGCCTATCCATGAGCACATCACACTTGCATAGTTATGATGCCGATACATTTTTTTTACAATTATTTGACAACAGCTAGGAGCCAGAACTCTTTTCGTATACATCAAACAATACAAATACCATAGCATTCTACCCAGAAAGTACCTAGAACTAACGCCTATCCATCAGCAGATCACACTTGTATAGTTAAGATGCCGATAAATTTTTTTTACAATTATTTGACAACAGCTAGGAGCCAGAACTCTTTTCGTATACATCAAACAATACAAATACCATAGCATTCTACCCAGAAAGTACCTAGAACTAACGCCTATCCATCAGCAGATCACACTTGTATAGTTAAGATGCCGATAAAATTTTTTTACAATTATTTGACGACAGCTAGGAGCCAGAACTCTTTTCGAACACATCAAATAATACAAATACCATGGCAATCTACCCAAAAAGTACCAAGAACTAACGCTTATCCATCAGCAGATCACACTTGCATAGTTAAAATGCCGATAAAATTTTTTTACAATTATTTGACAACAGTTAGGAGCCAGAACTTTTTTCGTGTACATCAAACAATACAAATACCATAGCATTCTACCCAGAAAGTACCTAGAACTAACGCCTATCCATGAGCAGATCACACTTGCATAGTTAAGATGCCGATTAATTTTGTTTACAATCATTTGACAACAGTTAGGAGCCAGAACTCATTTCGTATACATCAAACAATACAAATACCATAGCATTCTACCCAGAAAGTACCTAGAACTAACGCCTATCCATCAGCAGATCACACTTGCATTGTTAAGATGCCGATAAAAATTTTTTACAATTATTTGACAACAGTTAGGAGCCAGAACTCTTTTTGTATACATCAAAAAATACAAATACCATAGCATTCTACCCAGAAAGTACCTAGAACTAACGTCTATCCATCAGCAGAGCACACTTGTATAGTTAAGATGCCGAAAAAATTTTGTTACAATTATTTGACAACAGCTAGGAGCCAGAACTCTTTTCGAACACATCAAATAATACAAATACCATAGCATTCTACCCAAAAAGTACCTAGAACTAACGCCTATCCATCAGCAGATCACACTTGCATAGTTAAGATGCCGATAAAATATTTTTACAATTATTTGACAACAGCTAGGAGCCAGAACTCTTTTCGTATACATCAAACAATACAAATACCATAGCATTCTACCCAGAAAGTACCTAGAACTAACGCCTATCCATCAGCAGATCACACTTGTATAGTTAAGATACCGATAAAATTTTTTTACAATTATTTGACGACAGCTAGGAGCCAGAACTCTTTTCGAACACATCAAATAATACAAATACCATAGCAATCTACCCAAAAAGTACCAAGAACTAACGCTTATCCATCAGCAGATCACACTTGCATAGTTAAGATGCCGATAAAATTTTTTTACAATTATTTGACAACAGTTAGGAGCCAGAACTTTTTTCGTGTACATCAAACAATACAAATACCATAGCATTCTACCCAGAAAGTACCTAGAACTAACGCCTATCCATCAGCAGATCACACTTGCATAGTTAAGATGCCGATAAATTTTGTTTACAATCATTTGACAACAGTTAGGAGCCAGAACTCATGTCGTATACATCAAACAATACAAATACCATAGCATTCTCCCCAGAAAGTACCTAGAACTAACGCCCATCCATCAGCAGATCACACTTGCATTGTTAAGATGCCGATAACATTTTTTTACAATTATTTGACAACAGTTAGGAGCCAGAACTCTTTTCGTATACATCAAAAAATACAAATACCATAGCATTCTACCCAGAAAGTACCTAGAACTAACGCCTATCCATCAGCAGAGCACACTTGTATAGTTAAGATGCCGAAAAAATTTTGTTACAATTATTTGACAACAGCTAGGAGCCAGAACTCTTTTCGAACACATCAAATAATACAAATACCATAGCATTCTACCCAAAAAGTACCTAGAACTAACGCCTATCCATCAGCAGATCACACTTGCATAGTTAAGATGCCGATAAAATTTTTTTACAATTATTTGACAACAGTTAGGAGCCAGAACTCTTTTCGTATACATCAAACAATACAAATACCATAGCATTCTACCCAGAAAGTACCTAGAACTAACGCCTATCCATCGGCAGATCACACTTGTTCAGTTAAGATGCCGATAACATTTTTTTACAATTATTTGACAACAGTTAGGAGCCAGAACTCTTTTCGTATACATCAAACAATACAAATACCATAGCATTCGACCCAGAAAGTACCTAGAACTAACGCCTATCCATCAGCAGATCACACTTGCATAGTTAAGATGCCGATAACATTTTTTTACAATTATTTGACAACAGTTAGGAGCCAGAACTCTTTTCGTATACATCAAACAATACAAATACCATAGCATTCTACCCAGAAAGTACCTAGAACTAACGCCTATCCATCAGCAGATCACACTTGCATAGTTAAGATGCCGATAAATTTTTTTTACAATTATTTGACAACAGCTAGGAGCCAGAACTCTTTTCGTATACATCAAACAATACAAATACCATAGCATTCTACCCAGAAAGTACCTAGAACTAACGCCTATCCATCAGCAGATCCCACTTGTATAGTTAAGATGCCGATAAAAATTTTTTACAATTATTTGACAACAGCTAGGAGCCAGAACTCTTTTCGACAACATCAAATAATACAAATACCATAGCATTCTACCCAAACAGTACCTAGAACTAACGCCTATCCATCAGCAGATCACACTTGCATAGTTAAGATGCCGATAAAATTTTTTTACAATTATTTGACAACAGTTAGGAGCCAGAACCCTTTTCGTATACATCAAATAATACAAATACCATAGCATTCCACCCAGAAAGTACCTAGAACTAACGCCTATCCATCAGCAGATCACACTTGCATAGTTAAGATGCCGATACATTTTTTTTTACAATTATTTGACAACCGCTAGGAGCCAGAACTCTTTTCGAACACATCAAATAATACAAATACCATAGCATTCTACCCAAAAAGTACCTAGAACTAACGCCTATCCATCAGCAGATCACACTTGCATAGTTAAGATGCCGATAAAATTTTTTTACAATTATTTGACAACAGCTAGGAGCCAGAACTCTTTTCGAACACATCAAATAATACAAATACCATAGCATTCTACCCAAAAAGTACCTAGAACTAACGCTTATCCATCAGCAGATCACACTTGCATAGTTAAGATGCCGATAAAATTTTTTTACAATTATTTGACAACAGTTAGGAGCCAGAACTCTTTTCGTATACATCAAAAAATACAAATACCATAGCATTCTACCCAGAAAGTACCTAGAACTAACGCCTATCCATCAGCAGATCACACTTGCATAGTTAAGATGCCGATAAATTTTTTTTACAATTATTTGACAACAGCTAGGAGCCAGAACTCTTTTCGTATACATCAAACAATACAAATACCATAGCATTCTACCCAGAAAGTACCCAGAACTAACGTCTATCCATCAGCAGATCACACTTGTATAGTTAAGATGCCGATAAAATTTTTTTACAATTATTTGACAACAGCTAGGAGCCAGAACTCTTTTCGACAACATCAAATAATACAAATACCATAGCATTCTACCCAAAAAGTACCTAGAACTAACGCCTATCCATCAGCAGATCACACTTGCATAGTTAAGATGCCGATAAAATTTTTTTACAATTATTTGACAACAGTTAGGAGCCAGGACTCTTTTCGTATACATCAAACAATACAAATACCATAGCATTCTACCCAGAAAGTACCTAGAACTGACGCCTATCCATCAGCAGATCACACTTGTATAGTTAAGATGCCGAAAAAATTTTTTTACAATTATTTGACAACAGCTAGGAGCCAGAACTCTTTTCCAACACATCAAATAATACAAATACCATAGCATTCTACCCAGAAAGTACCTAGAACTAACGCCTATCCATCAGCAGATCACACTTGTATAGTTAAGATGCCGATAAAATTTTTTTACAATTATTTGACAACAGCTAGGAGCCAGAACTCTTTTCGAACACATCAAATAATACAAATGCCATAGCATTCTACCCAAAAAGTACCTAGACCTAACGCTTATCCATCAGCAGATCACACTTGCATAGTTAAGATGCCGATAAAAATTTTTTATAATTATTTGACAACAGTTAGGAGCCAGAACCCTTTTCGTATACATCAAATAATACAAATACCATAGCATTCTACCCAGAAAGTACCTAGAACTAACGCCTATCCATCAGCAGATCACACTTGCATAGTTAAGATGCCGATACATTTTTTTTTACAATTATTTGACAACCGCTAGGAGCCAGAACTCTTTTCGAACACATCAAATAATACAAATACCATAGCATTCTACCCAAAAAGTACCTAGAACTAACGCCTATCCATCAGCAGATCACACTTGCATAGTTAAGATGCCGATAAAATTTTTTTACAATTATTTGACAACAGTTAGGAGCCAGAACTCTTTTCGTATACATCAAACAATACAAATACCATAGCATTCTACCCAGAAAGTACCTAGAACTAACGCCTATCCATCAGCAGATCACACTTGCATAGTTAAAATGCCGATAAATTTTGTTTACAATTATTTGACAACAGTTAGGAGCCAGAACTCATTTCGTATACATCAAACAATACAAATACCATAGCATTCTACCCAGAAAGTACCTAGAACTAACGCCTATCCATCAGCAGATCACACTTGCATAGTTAAGATGCCGATACATTTTTTTTACAATTATTTGACAACAGTTAGGAGCCAGAACTCTTTTCGTATACATCAAAAAATACAAATACCATAGCATTCTACCCAGAAAGTACCTAGAACTAACGCCTATCCATCAGCAGATCACACTTGCATAGTTAAGATGGCGATAAATTTTTTTTACAATTATTTGACAACAGCTAGGACCCAGAACTCTTTTCGTATACATCAAACAATACAAATACCATAGCATTCTACCCAGAAAGTACCTAGAACTAACGCCTATCCATGAGCAGATCACACTTGTATAGTTAAGATGCCGATAAAATTTTTTTACAATTATTTGACAACAGCTAGGAGCCAGAACTCTTTTCGACAAGATCAAATAATACAAATACCATAGCATTCTACCCAAAAAGTACCTAAAACTAAAGCCCATCCATCAGCAGATCACCCTTGCATAGTTAAGATGACGATAAAATTTTTTTACAATTATTTGACAACAGTTAGGAGCCAGAACTCTTTTCGTATACATCAAACAATACAAATACCATAGCATTCTACCCAGAAAGTACCTAGAACTAACGCCTATCCATCAGCAGATCACACTTGCATAGTTAAGATGCCGATACATTTTTTTTACAATTATTTGACAACAGCTAGGAGCCCGAACTCTTTTCGTATACATCAAACAATACAAATACCATAGCATTCTATCCAGAAAGTACCTAGAACTAACGCCTATCCATCAGCAGATCACACTTGCATAGTTAAGATGCCGATAATTTTTTTTTACAATTATTTGACAACAGCTAGGAGCCAGAACTCTTTTCGTATACATCAAACAATACAAATACCATAGCATTCTACCCAGAAAGTACCTAGAACTAACGCCCATCCATCAGCAGATCACACTTGCATAGTTAAGATGCCGATACATTTTTTTTACAATTATTTGACAACAGCTAGGAGCCAGAACTCTTTTCGTATACATCAAACAATACAAATACCATAGCATTCTATCCAGAAAGTACCTAGAACTAACGCCTATCCATCAGCAGATCACACTTGCATAGTTAAGATGCCGATAAATTTTTTTTACAATTATTTGACAACAGCTAGGAGCCAGAACTCTTTTCGTATACATCGAACAATACAAATACCATAGCATTCTACCCAGAAAGTACCTAGAACTAACGCCTATCCATCAGCAGATCACACTTGTATAGTTAAGATGCCGATAAAATTTTTTTACAATTATTTGACAACAGCTAGGAGCCAGAACTCTTTTCGAACACATCAAATAATACAAATACCATAGCATTCTACCCAAAAAGTACCAAGAACTAACGCTTATCCATCAGCAGATCACACTTGCATAGTTAAGATGCCGATAAAATTTTTTTGCAATTATTTGACAACAGTTAGGAGCCAGAACTCTTTTCGTATACATCAAACAATACAAATACCATAGCATTCTACCCAGAAAGTACCTAGAACTAACGCCTATCCATCAGCAGATCACACTTGCATAGTTAAGATGCCGATCAATTTTTTTTACAATTATTTGACAACAGCTAGGAGCCAGAACTCTTTTCGTATACATCAAACAATACAAATACCATAGCATTCTACCCAGAAAGTACCTAGAACTAACGCCTATCCATCAGCAGATCACACTTGCATAGTTAAGATGCCGATAAATTTTTTTTACAATTATTTGACAACAGTTAGGAGCCAGAACTCTTTTCGTATACATCAAAAAATACAAATACCATAGCATTCTACCCAGAAAGTACCTAGAACTAACGCCTATCCATCAGCAGATCCCACTTGCATAGTTAAGATGCAGATACATTTTTTTTACAATTATTTGACAACAGCTAGGAGCCAGAACTCTTTTCGACAACATCAAATAATACAAATACCATAGCATTCTACCCAAAAAGTACCTAGAACTAACGCCTATCCATCAGCAGATCACACTTGCATAGTTAAGATGCCGATAAATTTTTTTTACAATTTTTTGACAACAGTTAGGAGCCAGAACTCTTTTCGTATACATCAAACAATACAAATACCATAGCATTCTACCCAGAAAGTACCTAGAACTAACGCCTATCCATCAGCAGATCACACTTGCATAGTTAAGATGCCGATAAAATTTTTTTACAATTATTTGACAACCGTTAGGAGCCAGAACTCTTTTCGTATACATCAAACAATACAAATACCATAGCATTCTACCCAGAAAGTACCTCGAACTAACGCCTATCCATGAGCAGATCACACTTGCATAGTTAAGATGCCGATAAATTTTTTTTACAATTATTTGACAACAGCTAGGAGCCAGAACTCTTTTCGTATACATCAAACAATACAAATACCATAGCATTCTACCCAGAAAGTACCTAGAACTAACGCCTATCCATCAGCAGATCACACTTGCATAGTTAAGATGCCGATAAATTTTGTTTACAATCATTTGACAACAGTTAGGAGCCAGAACTCATTTCGTATACATCAAACAATACAAATACCATACCATTCTACCCAGAAAGTACCTAGAACTAACGCCTATCCATCAGCAGATCACACTTGCATTGTTAAGATGCCGATAAAATTTTTTTACAATTATTTGACAACAGTTAGGAGCCAGAACTCTTTTCGTATACATCAAAAAATACAAATACCATAGCATTCTACCCAGAAAGTACCTAGAACTAACGCCTATCCATCAGCAGAGCACACTTGTATAGTTAAGATGCCGAAAAAATTATTTTACAATTATTTGACAACAGCTAGGAGCCAGAACTCTTTTCGAACACATCAAATAATACAAATACCATAGCATTCTACCCAAAAAGTACCTAGAACTAACGCCTATCCATCAGCAGATCACACTTGCATAGTTAAGATGCCGATAAAATTTTTTTACAATTATTTGACAACAGTTAGGAGCCAGAACTCTTTTCGTATACATCAAAAAATACAAATACCATAGCATTCTACCCAGAAAGTACCTAGAACTAACGCCTATCCATCAGCAGATCACACTTGCATAGTTAAGATGCCGATAATTTTTTTTTACAATTATTTGACAGCAGCTAGGACCCAGAACTCTTTTCGTATACATCAAACAATACAAATACCATAGCATTCTACCCAGAAAGTACCTAGAACTAACGCCTATCCATCAGCAGATCACACTTGTATAGTTAAGATGCCGATAAAATTTTTTTACAATTATTTGACAACAGCTAGGAGCCAGAACTCTTTTCGACAACATCAAATAATACAAATACCATAGCATTCTATCCAAAAAGTACCTAAAACTAAAGCCCATCCATCAGCAGATCACCGTTGCATAGTTAAGATGCCGATAAATTTTTTTTACAACTATTTGACAACAGTTAGGAGCCAGAACTCTTTTCGTATACATCAAACAATACAAATACCATAGCATTCTACCCAGAAAGTACCTAGAACTAACGCCTATCCATCAGCAGATCACACTTGCATAGTTAAGATGCCGATAAATTTTTTTTACAATTATTTGACAACAGCTAGGCGCCAGAACTCTTTTCGTATACATCAAACAATACAAATACCATAGCATTCTACCCAGAAAGTACCTAGAACTAACGCCTATCCATCAGCAGATCACACTTGCATAGTTAAGATGCCGATAAATTTTTTTTACAATTATTTGACAACAGCGAGGAGCCAGAACTCTTTTCGTATACATCAAACAATACAAATACCATAGCATTCTACCCAGAAAGTACCTAGAACTAACGCCTATCCATCAGCAGATCACACTTGTATAGTTAAGATGCCGATAAAATTTTTTTACAATTATTTGACAACAGCTAGGAGCCAGAACTCTTTTCGACAACATCAAATAATACAAATACCATAGCATTCTACCCAAAAAGTACCTAAAACTAAAGCCCATCCATCAGCAGATCACCCTTGCATAGTTAAGATGCCGATAAAAATTTTTTACAATTATTTGACAACAGTTAGGAGCCAGAACTCTTTTCGTATACATCAAACAATACAAATACCATAGCATTCTACCCAGAAAGTACCTAGAACTAACGCCTATCCATCAGCAGATCACACTTGCATAGTTAAGATGCCGATACATTTTTTTTACAATTATTTGACAACAGCTAGGAGCCCGAACTCTTTTCGTATACATCAAACAATACAAATACCATAGCATTCTATCCAGAAAGTACCTAGAACTAACGCCTATCCATCAGCAGATCACACTTGCATAGTTAAGATGCCGATAATTTTTTTTTACAATTATTTGACAACAGTTAGGAGCCAGAACTCTTTTCGTATACATCAAACAATACAAATACCATAGCATTCTACCCAGAAAGTACCTAGAACTAACGCCTATCCATCAGCAGATCACACTTGCATAGTTAAGATGCCGATACATTTTTTTTACAATTATTTGACAACAGCTAGGAGCCCGAACTCTTTTCGTATACATCAAACAATACAAATACCATAGCATTCTATCCAGAAAGTACCTAGAACTAACGCCTATCCATCAGCAGATCACACTTGCATAGTTAAGATGCCGATAATTTTTTTTTACAATTATTTGACAACAGCTAGGAGCCAGAACTCTTTTCGTATACATCAAACAATACAAATACCATAGCATTCTACCCAGAAAGTACCTAGAACTAACGCCTATCCATCAGCAGATCACACTTGCATAGTTAAGATGCCGATACATTTTTTTTACAATTATTTGACAACAGCTAGGAGCCAGAACTCTTTTCGTATACATCAAACAATACAAATACCATAGCATTCTATCCAGAAAGTACCTAGAACTAACGCTTATCCATCAGCAGATCACACTTGCATAGTTAAGATGCCGATAAATTTTTTTTACAATTATTTGACAACAGCTAGGAGCCAGAACTCTTTTCGTATACATCAAACAATACAAATACCATAGCATTCTACCCAGAAAGTACCTAGAACTAACGCCTATCCATCAGCAGATCACACTTGCATAGTTAAGATGCCGATAAATTTTTTTTACAATTATTTGACAACAGCTACGAGCCAGAACTCTTTTCGTATACATCAAACAATACAAATACCATAGCATTCTACCCAGAAAGTACCTAGAACTAACGCCTATCCATCAGCAGATCACACTTGCATAGTTAAGATGCCGATAAATTTTTTTTACAATTATTTGACAACAGTTAGGAGCCAGAACTCTTTTCGTATACATCAAAAAATACAAATACCATAGCATTCTACCCAGAAAGTACCTAGAACTAACGCCTATCCATCAGCAGATCACACTTGCATAGTTAAGATGCAGATACATTTTTTTTACAATTATTTGACAACAGCTAGGAGCCAGAACTCTTTTCGACAACATCAAATAATACAAATACCATAGCATTCTACCCAAAAAGTACCTAGAACTAACGCCTATCCATCAGCAGATCACACTTGCATAGTTAAGATGCCGATAAATTTTTTTTACAATTTTTTGACAACAGTTAGGAGCCAGAACTCTTTTCGTATACATCAAACAATACAAATACCATAGCATTCTACCCAGAAAGTACCTAGAACTAACGCCTATCCATCAGCAGATCACACTTGCATAGTTAAGATGCCGATAAATTTTTTTTACAACTATTTGACAACAGCTAGGAGCCAGAACTCTTTTCATATGCATCAAACAATACAAATACCATAGCATTCTACCCAGAAAGTACCTAGAACTAACGCCTATCCATCAGCAGATCACACTTGCATAGTTAAGATGCCGATAAAATTTTTTTACAATTATTTGACAATCGTTAGGAGACAGAACTCTTTTCGTATACATCAAACAATACAAATACCATAGCATTCTACCCAGAAAGTACCTCGAACTAACGCCTATCCATGAGCAGATCACACTTGCATAGTTAAGATGCCGATAAATTTTTTTTACAATTATTTGACAACAGCTAGGAGCCAGAACTCTTTTCGTATACATCAAACAATACAAATACCATAGCATTCTACCCAGAAAGTACCTAGAACTAACGCCTATCCATCAGCAGATCACACTTGCATAGTTAAGATGCCGATAAATTTTGTTTACAATCATTTGACAACAGTTAGGAGCCAGAACTAATTTCGTATACATCAAACAATACAAATACCATAGCATTCTACCCAGAAAGTACCTAGAACTAACGCCTATCCATGAGCAGATCACACTTGCATAGTTAAGATGCCGATAAATTTTTTTTACAATTATTTGACAGCAGCTAGGACCCAGAACTCTTTTCGTATACATCAAACAATACAAATACCATAGCATTCTACCCAGAAAGTACCTAGAACTAACGCCTATCCATCAGCAGATCACACTTGTATAGTTAAGATGCCGATAAAATTTTGTTACAATTATTTGACAACAGCTAGGAGCCAGAACTCTTTTCGACAACATCAAATAATACAAATACCATAGCATTCTATCCAAAAAGTACCTAAAACTAAAGCCCATCCATCAGCAGATCACCGTTGCATAGTTAAGATGCCGATAAATTTTTTTTACAACTATTTGACAACAGTTAGGAGCCAGAACTCTTTTCGTATACATCAAACAATACAAATACCATAGCATTCTACCCAGAAAGTACCTAGAACTAACGCCTATCCATCAGCAGATCACACTTGCATAGTTAAGATGCCGATACATTTTTTTTACAATTATTTGACAACAGCTAGGCGCCAGAACTCTTTTCGTATACATCAAACAATACAAATACCATAGCATTCTACCCAGAAAGTACCTAGAACTAACGCCTATCCATCAGCAGATCACACTTGCATAGTTAAGATGCCGATAAATTTTTTTTACAATTATTTGACAACAGCTAGGAGCCAGAACTCTTTTCGTATACATCAAACAATACAAATACCATAGCATTCTACCCAGAAAGTACCTAGAACTAACGCCTATCCATCAGCAGATCACACTTGTATAGTTAAGATGCCGATAAAATTTTTTTTAAATTATTTGACAACAGCTAGGAGCCAGAACTCTTTTCGAACACATCAAATAATACAAATACCATAGCATTCTACCCAAAAAGTACCAAGAACTAACGCTTATCCATCAGCAGATCACACTTGCATAGTTAAGATGCCGATAAAATTTTTTTACAATTATTTGACAACAGTTAGGAGCCAGAACTCTTTTCGTGTACATCAAACAATACAAATACCATAGCATTCTACCCAGAAAGTACCTAGAACTAACGCCTATCCATGAGCAGATCACACTTGCATAGTTAAGATGCCGATAAATTTTTTCTACAATTATTTGACAACAGCTAGTAGCCAGAACTCTTTTCGTATACATCAAACAATACAAATACCATAGCATTCTACCCAGAAAGTACCTAGAACTAACGCCTATCCATCAGCAGATCACACTTGCATAGTTAAGATGCCGATAAATTTTGTTTACAATCATTTGACAACAGTTAGGAGCCAGAACTCATTTCGTATACATCAAACAATACAAATACCATAGCATTCTACCCAGAAAGTACCTAGAACTAACGCCCATCCATCAGCAGATCACACTTGCATTGTTAAGATGCCGATAAAATTTTTTTACAATTATTTGACAACAGTTAGGAGCCAGAACTCTTTTCGTATACATCAAAAAATACAAATACCATAGCATTCTACCCAGAAAGTACCTAGAACTAACGCCTATCCATCAGCAGAGCACACTTGTATAGTTAAGATGCCGAAAAAATTTTGTTACAATTATTTGACAACAGCTAGGAGCCAGAACTCTTTTCGAACACATCAAATAATACAAATACCATAGCATTCTACCCAAAAAGTACCTAGAACTAACGCCTATCCATCAGCAGATCACACTTGCATAGTTAAGATGCCGATAAAATTTTTTTACAATTATTTGACAACAGTTAGGAGCCAGAACTCTTTTCGTATACATCAAACAATACAAATACCATAGCATTCTACCCAGAAAGTACCTAGAACTAACGCCTATCCATCGGCAGATCACACTTGTTTAGTTAAGATGCCGATAACATTTTTTTACAATTATTTGACAACAGTTAGGAGCCAGAACTCTTTTCGTATACATCAAACAATACAAATACCATAGCATTCTACCCAGAAAGTACCTAGAACTAACGCCTATCCATCAGCAGATCACACTTGCATAGTTAAGATGCCGATAAATTTTTTTTACAATTATTTGACAACAGCTAGGAGCCAGAACTCTTTTCGTATACATCAAACAATACAAATACCATAGCATTCGACCCAGAAAGTACCTAGAACTAACGCCTATCCATCAGCAGATCACACTTGCATAGTTAAGATGCCGATAAAATTTTTTTACAATTATTTGACAACAGTTAGGAGCCAGAACTCTTTTCGTATACATCAAACAATACAAATACCATAGCATTCTACCCAGAAAGTACCTAGAACTAACGCCTATCCATCGGCAGATCACACTTGTTTAGTTAAGATGCCGATAACATTTTTTTACAATTATTTGACAACAGTTAGGAGCCAGAACTCTTTTCGTATACATCAAACAATACAAATACCATAGCATTCTACCCAGAAAGTACCTAGAACTAACGCCTATCCATCAGCAGATCACACTTGCATAGTTAAGATGCCGATAAATTTTTTTTACAATTATTTGACAACAGCTAGGAGCCAGAACTCTTTTCGTATACATCAAACAATACAAATACCATAGCATTCTACCCAGAAAGTACCTAGAACTAACGCCTATCCATCAGCAGATCCCACTTGTATAGTTAAGATGCCGATAAAAATTTTTTACAATTATTTGACAACAGCTAGGAGCCAGAACTCTTTTCGACAACATCAAATAATACAAATACCATAGCATTCTACCCAAAAAGTACCTAGAACTAACGCCTATCCATCAGCAGATCACACTTGCATAGTTAAGATGCCGATAAAATTTTTTTACAATTATTTGACAACAGTTAGGAGCCAGAACCCTTTTCGTATACATCAAATAATACAAATACCATAGCATTCCACCCAGAAAGTACCTAGAACTAACGCCTATCCATCAGCAGATCACACTTGCATACTTAAGATGCCGATACATTTTTTTTTACAATTATTTGACAAGAGCTAGGAGCCAGAACTCTTTTCGTATACATCAAACAATACAAATACCATAGCATTCTACCTAGAAAGTACCTAGAACTAACGCCTATCCATCAGCAGATCACACTTGTATAGTTAAGATGCCGATAAAATTTTTTTACAATTATTTGACAACAGCTAGGAGCCAGAACTCTTTTCGAACACATCAAATAATACAAATACCATAGCATTCTACCCAAAAAGTACCTAGAACTAACGCTTATCCATCAGCAGATCACACTTGCATAGTTAAGATGCCGATAAAAATTTTTTACAATTATTTGACAACAGTTAGGAGCCAGAACCCTTTTCGTATACATCAAATAATACAAATACCATAGCATTCTACCCAGAAAGTACCTAGAACTAACGCCTATCCATCAGCAAATCACACTTGCATAGTTAAGATGCCGATACATTTTTTTTACAATTATTTGACAACACCTAGGAGCCAGAACTCTTTTCGTATACATCAAACAATACAAATACCATAGCATTCTACCCAGAAAGTACCTAGAACTAACGCCTATCCATCAGCAGATCACACTTGTATAGTTAAGATGCCGATAAAATTTTTTTACAATTATTTGACAACAGCTAGGAGCCAGAACTCTTTTCGACAACATCAAATAATACAAATACCATAGCATTCTACCCAAAAAGTACCTAGAACTAACGCCTATCCATCAGCAGATCACACTTGCATAGTTAAGATGCCGATAAATTTTTTTTACAATTATTTGACAACAGTTAGGAGCCAGAACTCTTTTCGTATACATCAAACAATACAAATACCATAGCATTCTACCCAGAAAGTACCTAGAACTAACGCCTATCCATCAGCAGATCACACTTGCATAGTTAAGATGCCGATACATTTTTTTTACACTTATTTGACAACAGCTAGGAGCCCGAACTCTTTTCGTATACATCAAACAATACAAATACCATAGCATTCTATCCAGAAAGTACCTAGAACTAACGCCTATCCATCAGCAGATCACACTTGCATAGTTAAGATGCCGATAATTTTTTTTTACAATTATTTGACAACAGCTAGGAGCCAGAACTCTTTTCGTATACATCAAACAATACAAATACCATAGCATTCTACCCAGAAAGTACGTAGAACTAACGCCTATCCATCAGCAGATCACACTTGCATAGTTAAGATGCCGATACATTTTTTTTACAATTATTTGACAACAGCTAGGAGCCAGAACTCTTTTCGTATACATCAAACAATACAAATACCATAGCATTCTATCCAGAAAGTACCTAGAACTAACGCCTATCCATCAGCAGATCACACTTGCATAGTTAAGATGCCGATAAATTTTTTTTACAATTATTTGACAACAGCTAGGAGCCAGAACTCTTTTCGTATACATCAAACAATACAAATACCATAGCATTCTACCCAGAAAGTACCTAGAACTAACGCCTATCCATCAGCAGATCACACTTGTATAGTTAAGATGCCGATAAAATTTTTTTACAATTATTTGACAACAGCTAGGAGCCAGAACTCTTTTCGAACACATCAAATAATACAAATACCATAGCATTCTACCCAAAAAGTACCAAGAACTAACGCTTATCCATCAGCAGATCACACTTGCATAGTTAAGATGCCGATCAAATTTTTTTACAATTATTTGACAACAGTTAGGAGCCAGAACTCTTTTCGTATACATCAAACAATACAAATACCATAGCATTCTACCCAGAAAGTACCTAGAACTAACGCCTATCCATCAGCAGATCACACTTGCATAGTTAAGATGCCGATAAATTTTTTTTACAATTATTTGACAACAGCTAGGAGCCAGAACTCTTTTCGTATACATCAAACAATACAAATACCATAGCATTCTACCCAGAAAGTACCTAGAACTAACGCCTATCCATCAGCAGATCACACTTGCATAGTTAAGATGCCGATAAATTTTTTTTACAATTATTTGACAACAGTTAGGAGCCAGAACTCTTTTCGTATACATCAAAAAATACAAATACCATAGCATTCTACCCAGAAAGTACCTAGAACTAACGCCTATCCATCAGCAGATCACACTTGCATAGTTAAGATGCAGATACATTTTTTTTACAATTATTTGACAACAGCTAGGAGCCAGAACTCTTTTCGACAACATCAAATAATACAAATACCATAGCATTCTACCCAAAAAGTACCTAGAACTAACGCCTATCCATCAGCAGATCACACTTGCATAGTTAAGATGCCGATAAATTTTTTTTACAATTTTTTGACAACAGTTAGGAGCCAGAACTCTTTTCGTATACATCAAACAATACAAATACCATAGCATTCTACCCAGAAAGTACCTAGAACTAACGCCTATCCATCAGCAGATCACACTTGCATAGTTAAGATGCCGATAAATTTTTTTTACAACTATTTGACAACAGCTAGGAGCCAGAACTCTTTTCATATGCATCAAACAATACAAATACCATAGCATTCTACCCAGAAAGTACCTAGAACTAACGCCTATCCATCAGCAGATCACACTTGCATAGTTAAGATGCCGATAAATTTTTTTTACAATTATTTGACAATCGTTAGGAGACAGAACTCTTTTCGCATACATCAAACAATACAAATACCATAGCATTCTACCCAGAAAGTACCTCGAACTAACGCCTATCCATGAGCAGATCACACTTGCATAGTTAAGATGCCGATAAATTTTTTTTACAATTATTTGACAACAGCTAGGAGCCAGAACTCTTTTCGTATACATCAAACAATACAAATACCATAGCATTCTACCCAGAAAGTACCTAGAACTAACGCCTATCCATCAGCAGATCACACTTGCATAGTTAAGATGCCGATAAATTTTGTTTACAATCATTTGACAACAGTTAGGAGCCAGAACTAATTTCGTATACATCAAACAATACAAATACCATAGCATTCTACCCAGAAAGTACCTAGAACTAACGCTTATCCATCAGCAGATCACACTTGCATTGTTAAGATGCCGATACAATTTTTTTACAATTATTTGACAACAGTTAGGAGCCAGAACTCTTTTCGTATACATCAAAAAATACAAATACCATAGCATTCTACCCAGAAAGTACCTAGAACTAACGCCTATCCATCAGCAGAGCACACTTGTATAGTTAAGATGCCGAAAAAATTATTTTACAATTATTCGACAACAGCTAGGAGCCAGAACTCTTTTCGAACACATCAAATAATACAAATACCATAGCATTCTACCCAAAAAGTACCTAGAACTAACGCCTATCCATCAGCAGATCACACTTGCATAGTTAAGATGCCGATAAAATTTTTTTACAATTATTTGACAACAGTTAGGAGCCAGAACTCTTTTCGTATACATCAAAAAATACAAATACCATAGCATTCTACCCAGAATGTACCTAGAACTAACGCCTATCCATCAGCAGATCACACTTGCATAGTTAAGATGCCGATAAATTTTTTTTACAATTATTTGACAGCAGCTAGGACCCAGAACTCTTTTCGTATACATCAAACAATACAAATACCATAGCATTCTACCCAGAAAGTACCTAGAACTAACGCCTATCCATCAGCAGATCACACTTGTATAGTTAAGATGCCGATAAAATTTTGTTACAATTATTTGACAACAGCTAGGAGCCAGAACTCTTTTCGACAACATCAAATAATACAAATACCATAGCATTCTATCCAAAAAGTACCTAAAACTAAAGCCCATCCATCAGCAGATCACCGTTGCATAGTTAAGATGCCGATAAATTTTTTTTACAACTATTTGACAACAGTTAGGAGCCATAACTCTTTTCGTATACATCAAACAATACAAATACCATAGCATTCTACCCAGAAAGTACCTAGAACTAACGCCTATCCATCAGCAGATCACACTTGCATAGTTAAGATGCCGATACATTTTTTTTACAATTATTTGACAACAGCTAGGCGCCAGAACTCTTTCCGTATACATCAAACAATACAAATACCATAGCATTCTACCCAGAAAGTACCTAGAACTAACGCCTATCCATCAGCAGATCACACTTGCATAGTTAAGATGCCGATAAATTTTTTTTACAATTATTTGACAACAGCTAGGAGCCAGAACTCTTTTCGTATACATCAAACAATACAAATACCATAGCATTCTACCCAGAAAGTACCTAGAACTAACGCCTATCCATCAGCAGATCACACTTGTATAGTTAAGATGCCGATAAAATTTTTTTTAAATTATTTGACAACAGCTAGGAGCCAGAACTCTTTTCGAACACATCAAATAATACAAATACCATAGCATTCTACCCAAAAAGTACCAAGAACTAACGCTTATCCATCAGCAGATCACACTTGCATAGTTAAGATGCCGATAAAATTTTTTTACAATTATTTGACAACAGTTAGGAGCCAGAACTCTTTTCGTGTACATCAAACAATACAAATACCATAGCATTCTACCCAGAAAGTACCTAGAACTAACGCCTATCCATGAGCAGATCACACTTGCATAGTTAAGATGCCGATAAATTTTTTTTACAATTATTTGACAACAGCTAGTAGCCAGAACTCTTTTCGTATACATCAAACAATACAAATACCATAGCATTCTACCCAGAAAGTACCTAGAACTAACGCCTATCCATCAGCAGATTACACTTGCATAGTTAAGATGCCGATAAATTTTGTTTACAATCATTTGACAACAGTTAGGAGCCAGAACTCATTTCGTATACATCAAACAATACAAATACCATAGCATTCTACCCAGAAAGTACCTAGAACTAACGCCCATCCATCAGCAGATCACACTTGCATTGTTAAGATGCCGATAAAATTTTTTTACAATTATTTGACAACAGTTAGGAGCCAGAACTCTTTTCGTATACATCAAAAAATACAAATACCATAGCATTCTACCCAGAAAGTACCTAGAACTAACGCCTATCCATCAGCAGAGCACACTTGTATAGTTAAGATGCCGAAAAAATTTTGTTACAATTATTTGACAACAGCTAGGAGCCAGAACTCTTTTCGAACACATCAAATAATACAAATACCATAGCATTCTACCCTAAAAGTACCTAGAACTAACGCCTATCCATCAGCAGATCACACTTGCATAGTTAAGATGCCGATAAAATTTTTTTACAATTATTTGACAACAGTTAGGAGCCAGAACTCTTTTCGTATACATCAAACAATACAAATACCATAGCATTCTACCCAGAAAGTACCTAGAACTAACGCCTATCCATCGGCAGATGACACTTGTTCAGTTAAGATGCCGATAACATTTTTTTACAATTATTTGACAACAGTTAGGAGCCAGAACTCTTTTCGTATACATCAAACAATACAAATACCATAGCATTCGACCCAGAAAGTACCTAGAACTAACGCCTATCCATCAGCAGATCACACTTGCATAGTTAAGATGCCGATAAAATTTTTTTACAATTATTTGACAACAGTTAGGAGCCAGAACTCTTTTCGTATACATCAAACAATACAAATACCATAGCATTCTACCCAGAAAGTACCTAGAACTAACGCCTATCCATCGGCAGATCACACTTGTTTAGTTAAGATGCCGATAACATTTTTTTACAATTATTTGACAACAGTTAGGAGCCAGAACTCTTTTCGTATACATCAAACAATACAAATACCATAGCATTCTACCCAGAAAGTACCTAGAACTAACGCCTATCCATCAGCAGATCACACTTGCATAGTTAAGATGCCGATAAATTTTTTTTACAATTATTTGACAACAGCTAGGAGCCAGAACTCTTTTCGTATACATCAAACAATACAAATACCATAGCATTCGACCCAGAAAGTACCTAGAACTAACGCCTATCCATCAGCAGATCACACTTGCATAGTTAAGATGCCGATAAAATTTTTTTACAATTATTTGACAACAGTTAGGAGCCAGAACTCTTTTCGTATACATCAAACAATACAAATACCATAGCATTCTACCCAGAAAGTACCTAGAACTAACGCCTATCCATCGGCAGATCACACTTGTTTAGTTAAGATGCCGATAACATTTTTTTACAATTATTTGACAACAGTTAGGAGCCAGAACTCTTTTCGTATACATCAAACAATACAAATACCATAGCATTCTACCCAGAAAGTACCTAGAACTAACGCCTATCCATCAGCAGATCACACTTGCATAGTTAAGATGCCGATAAATTTTTTTTACAATTATTTGACAACAGCTAGGAGCCAGAACTCTTTTCGTATACATCAAACAATACAAATACCATAGCATTCTACCCAGAAAGTACCTAGAACTAACGCCTATCCATCAGCAGATCCCACTTGTATAGTTAAGATGCCGATAAAAATTTTTTACAATTATTTGACAACAGCTAGGAGCCAGAACTCTTTTCGACAACATCAAATAATACAAATACCATAGCATTCTACCCAAAAAGTACCTAGAACTAACGCCTATCCATCAGCAGATCACACTTGCATAGTTAAGATGCCGATAAAATTTTTTTACAATTATTTGACAACAGTTAGGAGCCAGAACCCTTTTCGTATACATCAAATAATACAAATACCATAGCATTCCACCCAGAAAGTACCTAGAACTAACGCCTATCCATCAGCAGATCACACTTGCATACTTAAGATGTCGATACATTTTTTTTTACAATTATTTGACAAGAGCTAGGAGCCAGAACTCTTTTCGTATACATCAAACAATACAAATACCATAGCATTCTACCTAGAAAGTATCTAGAACTAACGCCTATCCATCAGCAGATCACACTTGTATAGTTAAGATGCCGATAAAATTTTTTTACAATTATTTGACAACAGCTAGGAGCCAGAACTCTTTTCGAACACATCAAATAATACAAATACCATAGCATTCTACCCAAAAAGTACCTAGAACTAACGCTTATCCATCAGCAGATCACACTTGCATAGTTAAGATGCCGATACAAATTTTTTACAATTATTTGACAACAGTTAGGAGCCAGAACCCTTTTCGTATACATCAAATAATACAAATACCATAGCATTCTACCCAGAAAGTACCTAGAACTAACGCCTATCCATCAGCAAATCACACTTGCATAGTTAAGATGCCGATACATTTTTTTTACAATTATTTGACAACACCTAGGAGCCAGAACTCTTTTCGTATACATCAAACAATACAAATACCATAGCATTCTACCCAGAAAGTACCTAGAACTAACGCCTATCCATCAGCAGATCACACTTGTATAGTTAAGATGCCGATAAAATTTTTTTACAATTATTTGACAACAGCTAGGAGCCAGAACTCTTTTCGACAACATCAAATAATACAAATACCATAGCATTCTACCCAAAAAGTACCTAGAACTAACGCCTATCCATCAGCAGATCACACTTGCATAGTTAAGATGCCGATAAATTTTTTTTACAATTATTTGACAACAGTTAGGAGCCAGAACTCTTTTCGTATACATCAAACAATACAAATACCATAGCATTCTACCCAGAAAGTACCTAGAACTAACGCCTATCCATCAGCAGATCACACTTGCATAGTTAAGATGCCGATAAATTTTTTTTACAACTATTTGACAACAGCTAGGAGCCAGAACTCTTTTCGTATACATCAAACAATACAAATACCATAGCATTCTACCCAGAAAGTACCTAGAACTAACGCCTATCCATCAGCAGATCACACTTGCATAGTTAAGATGCCGATAAAATTTTTTTACAATTATTTGACAACAGTTAGGAGCCAGAACTCTTTTCGTATACATCAAACAATACAAATACCATAGCATTCTACCCAGAAAGTACCTAGAACTAACGCCTATCCATGAGCAGATCACACTTGCATAGTTAAGATGCCGATAAATATTTTTTACAATTATTTGACAACAGCTAGGAGCCAGAACTCTTTTCGTATACATCAAACAATACAAATACCATAGCATTCTACCCAGAAAGTACCTAGAACTAACCTCTATCCATCAGCAGATCACACTTGTATAGTTAAGATGCCGATAAAATTTTTTTACAATTATTTGACAACAGCTAGGAGCCAGAACTCTTTTCGAACACATCAAATAATACAAATACCATAGCATTCTACCCAGAAAGTACCTAGAACTAACGCCTATCCATCAGCAGATCACACTTGTATAGTTAAGATGCCGAAAAATTTTTTTTACAATTATTTGACAACAGCTAGGAGCCAGAACTCTTTTCGAACACATCAAATAATACAAATACCATAGCATTCTACCCAAAAAGTACCTAGAACTAACGCCTATCCATCAGCAGATCACACTTGCATAGTTAAGATGCCGATAAAATTTTTTCACAATTATTTGACAACAGTTAGGAGCCAGAACTCTTTTCGTATACATCAAACAATACAAATACCATAGCATTCTACCCAGAAAGTACCTAGAACTAACGCCTATCCATCGGCAGATCACACTTGTATAGTTAAGATGCCGATAAAAATTTTTTACAATTATTTGACAACAGTTAGGAGCCAGAACTCTTTTCGTATACATCAAACAATACAAATACCATAGCATTCTACCCAGAAAGTACCTAGAACTAACGCCTATCCATCAGCAGATCACACTTGCATAGTTAAGATGCCGATAAATTTTTTTTACAATTATTTGACAACAGCTAGGAGCCAGAACTCTTTTCGTGAACATCAAACAATACAAATACCATAGCATTCTACCCAGAAAGTACCTAGAACTAACGCCTATCCATCAGCAGATCACACTTGTATAGTTAAGATGCCGATAAAATTTTTTTACAATTATTTGACAACAGCTAGGAGCCAGAACTCTTTTCGAACACATCAAATAATACAAATACCATAGCATTCTACCCAAAAAGTACCTAGAACTAACGCTTATCCATCAACAGATCACACTTGCATAGCCAAATTTCCTATGTTGAAAGCAAAACTAAGATTCTTATTTATAACTTGAAGATAAATTCACATCACGCAGATCCCCAGGCATTTTCAAATCACCCGAGATGTGATACGGTTCACTTTAATCTCCAAATGAAGGATCCGGCCGAAATCACAGATAGACGCCGTAGCTGAATATATTTGATTTGTTTTTTTTCTCTTGAATACGTATACTTATGAGTCGGGCAATGTAAGACAACATAGTGAAAACCTCTTGGACGCCAACCAAAATATCACAGCTCAGTAGGAACGATTGGCTGTTCAAAAATACTTAATGTCTAAACATGACGATCACTCGCAGTAATCTCTGACGATTACTGGGCCGACCACCTTACACATTATAAGTCTAGATTGCGAATGACCATAAGTTCAAAGAGATGGTGAGTAAATCCGAACGAGATAGTTTTGGGATCCAGGGTGTTTTGTTTTCTCACTGTTAGACAGCCGAGAAAGCTCCTTGAACGGAAGCACTTCTGAGAGTGCAATTTCTCTTAAGAGAGAGATAGATAGAGACCGGGTGAGAAGAAGCGGGGTAGATAGATGGAGATGGTCGCATAACGATCCCTGGTGGTTTTGGTAACGAATGGAGGTTGTAAACCGTATGCAAGCGCACCGGTCTGTTCCTCGCGTCCACCCGTCGGACTGAATAGTCCAAAACGTATTGGATTTTCGCGACAACTGCAGCAATACAATCGCTCGTTCAATGCAAAGAGAAGCTTTCGCATTTGCATTTGCTGGACAATAGGCGAAACGTCTTTATTGCTCCGCGCTATGACGTTAATCCAGGAGAAGTTTAATCAGACCAAAGCGTCAGCATTGATTCACTGCTGGTAGCGGTGGCGACGTGGCTTTTTCTTTTCAAAAGAATTCTCTGTAGTGAGCAACGCTGAACCGATTCTGTAGTCGCTACATCATCGTCGCGTCGCGGAAAAGAAGGATCTCGTTGAAAGTTTAACGCTATATATCTATGCAACGAAGTCCTAATGGTAAATCTCTTTGGTATATCCCGAGCTTCTTTCAATTGCTACTGTACGCCGGATGGTAGCATTTTCGAGATCTCTCGTGTAAACCCCAAAGGATATATATCTCCGAGCTTGCTCTTCATCCGCAAAGCACTCGCTGTACACTCCAGCCATCACGTGGTCGAAACGAACGTAGTACCAAAGGACACTCGACATCAGCCGGAGTTTTGCAGAGGTGTGAAAACTGCACTGCCTCATCCCATTACATTCTGCCTTCGTTGCCTCTGGAGCTTCGTGCAAACCGTCCAACCACCCAACCCCCTTTGGTTTACTCGACTCGTTTCTTCCTGGTACTTTCTCATCTTCTATCTGCAGCTCGCGCTCTTTCTCCTCCCTCAAATTTGTCTCATCATTCGAATTATGACTAGAGCATGTTTCTTGGTGAAAATAAGGGCAGCAGAGAGATACGTGCGATGACTACGAAGCCAAGATGAATTTGTGTGTACGCACACCAGCTCCATTGGCAACTTATCCACTGCAAATCTAAGTGTGTAGTTTTAACACAGCTACATGTGTTACATACCACTTTTTACACATTTCCAAGTCTGTAATTTTGGAATTCGCTTTATGCGTTTTATAAAATGTGTCTCAAAATGACCTGACATTTTAAATTGCGCACCATATTTTTGTGGCGAACATCCCACGTAGAAATTTCAATAGGGTCCGATTCGGGGCGCGTTCAGGTTGACTGACTGCCCTGGTAGGGCACTTATAAGGGAACCCGATAGAGTCCTGATAGAAAGTGTAACGTTCTGTTACATATGGGCCTTATCTGGCTGCCTGATCAGGCCGTTATCCGGTTGCCTGACCAGGCGTTTATAATGCTGCCTGATCATGTAATTATAACGTTGCCTGATCAGATCCTTATAATACTTATTTACGTAGTCAGTACACATACATGCTCGTACACATACACAGTCTACAATATATTTATACAAGGCCTAGAATGTATTTGTCAATATCATGTTTATTAAGGAAAATTACAAAAAAGGTTATAATCAGATTAATTAAGGATAGTATAGAGCTCATTATGAATAATGTTCCATTTATGTTTTATGTTGAAGTGTTTTTATTCCGAACCGCCCAGTTCCCTCCCAATCCTTGGCATTATCAATTACTTTTCTCACGGCCTGCTCAAAATCTTTTGATGGAAAATAGAGGAAAATATACGCCCGTTCAATTTAAACGTCTCGTAAATTATTAGTTCGTATTTTTCGGACATGAACTTGGTGAAAAACAATTTTTTTTAAGAATGTAAGCACTAATAAGTATTAAACGTCCATATATATTTTTAGGCCATATATATCTTCTTCACACGACGATGACAGATTTTGTAATGTGTTTTGAGATTTCGAATACAGCGGAATCTTCTAACACGCATTCGAGTTGCATAACGTTTTTTTTTGTCACAGTCCACAACACCTTTCAAAAACGCCATAACTTCAAAGATAATATGCTGCTAAATGAAAATTTCACGTAGGATATTGGAGGTTATGTGCGTTGATGGAATGCTGAGGCAGTTGTAAGGCAAGCCCCAATAGAGCCTTATTAGGTCAAGCCCTAGTAGGGCCATATCCACATTGCCTGATTTACGGGAGTAAAAAGGCACCCTGATCAGGCTGCAGTAAGGTAGTCTTCTTACTCCCGTACTACGGTTTCACCTATCCAGTCGACATCCGGCACCGCTCAGGCGTGCCTCATTACGGCATTAGAGACTGCAGCATGATAGCGGCCTGATGAGCGGTCAGGCTGCCTAATCAAAATTTCTAGTCGGGATAGAGTACTAATCTTTGACAACTGGCATCAGTAGGTATTGAGGTTTAGTTATAGAGAATTATACGATCGAGCAACGCATAGAAATTATGAAAATTCACTGCGAAAGAATCCAGACGCAGTTTCATGGTCGTGTTATTTCGCGCCACGGCGATGTGAATTGGCCACCAAAATCGTGCAATTTGACGCCATTGGACTTCATTGTTTAGGGTTTTCTGAAAGGAAAAGTGTATGCCAATGATCCACAGACCATTCTGGAGGTCGAGGAAGCAATTGGACGCAACATTAATGAATTTATTCCGCAATTTTTCCAAAGTGTTATTGAAAATTTCGTCAAAAGAGTAAACGTTTGCAAACAGGGACGAGGCGGCCATACATGGGATATTATATTCCACACATAACGTCCATGTTTGTACTTTATATTAAAATAAAAATATTCTTACTTTTCAAATAAATAATACGTTTTATTAATAAATAAAAATGGTCAGGTCATTTTGAGGCACCCTTTATTACACACTTAAGTGTATTATTTATATGCATATTTGGTGTGTTATTTTATTATTCTTTATAGACTGCACGCGTGTTAGTTCGAGGTATCACAGCCCGTCTATATACTAAATGCGTCAAATATTTCATAATTCCAAAATAAAATGAAATACTCAACTCAGAATTCTACATCAATGATTTTTCATTATAATTCGTAATTTCCAAATGTCCGGAAATAATTTTTTTTCGAAAAAGACATTTCGCCTTTCCATGGAATTGAACCGACAATCTACCTGTGCTATCGAGTGCTAGCAGCATTTTATTGCTTAATCGCAGATATGGCATGACGGAGAACTGTAATTCCTATAGTTATTTATTGTATCACACTAACTATATCAATTAGTTATTGTCATTGTGATAATAAGATAGTTTCATCAAATATCATGCTATAGATTTTTTCAAACGTAATCTCTCCCGTTCTCTTGGTTTATTCTCGATTTCCGGTGAAAGCGTTTCGATATGTATATAAATGATGGTAGCCAGATCTTTGAACGATTTTATACGTGTATTAGGGTTGAGAGGGAGGGGTAGAAAAATATGCTGATACGATAATGTATTTTTAATGGTCATAATTAAATTAACAAGCCCTGCTCGAATAATTTCATTTAACACTCCGCGGTCACCTGGGGTAAAAATGACCCCAAGTCCAACTTGAAGCAAACATTACTATGAGTTGTTGGCAGCTACTTTTTATAATGAATCGCTCATTTTTCATGACCATCGTTCCTTATTTCACTTCAAAATAGCTCTTTAGATATAAGAATACTTTTTTTTTTAATGCCCACTATGGAGGTATTTTTTCCTTAAATTATCATATCTCAAGACTATCCCCTAAAATTTATTTAGAGAAAAATACAAAAATGCACGAGTTATGATCTTTTTTAGAAAAAAAGGGCTTCTTCACGCATTGACCCGTTGTTGATTTTTTTTCGCCATTTTAAAATTCGATTAAAATATAATACCCAGAATACCACATTTTAGAATGTTCAAGCGAATATCGTGAATTTTCATGACTTATTAGGAACAATACGGTCAACGCGGCAATCTTTTAAACATGGCTGGGATTATTGCGTCCTCAGTGTGACTATAGTAACATTCCCTGTGTTATAGCCAGAACGTGTGACCGCGAAGGGTTGAATAGGTATTAAGTATCTTAAAATTGACATGGCATGTTAGTATTAAGTACATTTAAATTTACATGTAAATTTTAATATACTTAAAGGGGATCCACTGTTCATAAACGCGCACAGGATGTTCTTAATTTTATCCTAACACACATGGATGCATTACTTGAGGCGGGATCCTGAATTAGCCGGTTCGAAAAATCGATATTTTGAGGAATTTTTTTCGGGTAAAAAAAAAGCAAGTTTAGCGAAATTTTCAGATTATTTTATTACATGTCTGAACATAAGAAAACAATTTTTTTAAAGAAAAATATCAACAGGCAACCGATTTTTATGCACATTCGTGCCACTGCTGTTTTCATGCGGCGTGACAAATGGAGCTCGTAATTTTCATCTGAAACAAAAAAACCAAAAACCATTTTAATTGTGACATATTTTTCTTCTATATGAACTAAAAAAAACGAAAAAAAATTTGAATGTTTTTTCGGGTTTGAAGTAGAAAATGTGCTTTTTGTGAAAAAAAAAATTATTTCAACTTGCTAAAAAAATTGTTAAGAATTTTTTTTTCGACAATGTTTTTAGTTCAAATAGAAAAGAAAACGATACTGAAGCGAACAAGCTTTGGTTTGTTTCGATTGGGCTTCTAGTTTTTTTGTAATCAGATACGCCAAATTAGAAAAATCGTAAAAACGAAAACTCGAGAAAACGGGCGCCCTAACTGCCCGAGCGCCCGTATACCTGCTCGACACTCCACTACGTTCAGTGCTGTATCTTTGGAAATATTTCGAATTGGGCTATAAAACTTTGTCTAGACATTCTTAGATACATCAGGAATAGATTCAAACAATAAAAAAAAATCGATTTTTTGGACCTTCTAATTCAGGATCCGGCCTTAAGACACGTTTGATATCTAAACGTGCAAATATCTGCATCTACACGTCTTGCATGTTTTTAAGGGGTTACGTGGGTTTCGAAGCCAAAAAAGCATGTTTTCTCTATTTTTTTAAAATATAATATATAAATTATTTTATTCAAAACGTTGAGCACATAAAAGAGCAACATTTCAACAATATTTAAAAAAAAATTCATCGAAAAATTCGGGAATTTCAGCCGGTGGGACCTGGTTTCCGGAGACCCCTAAAAAAAAATGTCCTCATGGTGGTCAGGATAACTCATGATAGCTTTATGTGAAATTAAAAAATCAAATTTTTTCTGTTAGTAGATAAGTATAGCCCGTGATTGAACAAAGGATTTAAAAAAAAAATTGAAATTTGAATTTATGGCCGAGCTGTATGCAAAATAGTAAAAAATAGTAAAATAATTTTGAAAAATTGATTTTTTTGAAATTTTCAAACCCACGTAACCCCTTAATAAGACAGCAATAACGTGTTAAAATTTAATGCGGTTCAATTGTTTGAAAATACACATCAAACTTGTTTGAATTTTCCATACCACCCATAAGTGCGTTGTTTCGACTTGTGTACGGCATTTAAACCTGTCAATTCCCAAAATTACACATCGTACGTATGACAAATAATATACATGGATTTGCAGTGTTCCTCGTGCCTTTGTATTGCAGACGTGTTACTGCTTCTCGACTTGATTAACTTGCGCGTCTCAACGACATCTTCTGAAGATAGGGTAGGGAGGGGCATGTTGAGCAGTCAGGTAAGGTGGACAATCGAAATATCTGGAAAATTAAGCACCGCACGCGGGTGCATCAAATGGCGGAAAGAGAGTCATGGGGGAGGGAAAGACATAATGCCATCGCCCGTTGTCATGCGGCGCACGAGACGGGAACACGGGACGTTTCATTATTTTTGCACCCAAAATAAAAAAAAAAGTGATTGAAAGATTTTCTTCTACCATTGTATGAAAAAAATTCCAAGTTCATTGCAATTCATGTTAAATGTTTCAAAACCCTTCCAATTAACAAGCAACTATTGGTTTATTACTGTATTGTACCAAATCATGTCACATACGTTGGATTTTTGTATGCAATTCATACTTTGCCCAACTTATCTCATACTCATGCTCAACTTACCCCACTATCGGGGCAGGTTGAGCAAATATGGCCTTAGTCATTTGAGAGCGATTAGTTGTGAAACAATAACGATGACAGGAATTTTGTCTAACGACGTTTTGTTTCCCAGATAAATTTCCTATTGACCAAAGTAGGTTTCATTTTTATACGGCAAACTGTTAAGAAATTACAGGGCGATAATTCCAAACTTTCTCAATATGCCCGTTCCTGCCCTATTACTATTTCGTGCCGCGACGCTACTGCAAATACCTTCCCAAAAAGCTCAAAGGTCGTGTAGGCAGCGGAAACGAAAATTCTCTATCTCGCGAGGCAAAATGACGAAGGCAATTCATCTCAAGATGACATGAAGGAGAAAATAATGGCACTCTCTTTGAACGAGTGCTTCCGCAATACAGATAAGTGGAAAGTTCCCTGCAACATGTTTTATCAGTACAAACGCTCATTTTCTCGTTACACAGAAATGTAAGTTGTTACAGTGATATAAAAAAAAAGTTTTTTTTATTTACCTTGAATCCTCCAGTGATAACACTTGAATCTGGGATAATTCTACGGGATGCAAGGACCGTATCTGTTAGCGTAAGCCTTTAGGGTTTTCCGACCCTCGCGCAAGCAGACTCTGCTTGGGTAAACGCGTATTTCCCTCGGCTATCGTCGACCGCACTAATCCCAACAAATCGCACTATCGAGCTCAACCGCGTGGTCTGCGCCAGCATTTTTTTTATATGCCCTTCGTCGCTTCTGCTCTCTCTCTCTCTCTCTCTCTCTCTCTCTCTCTCTCTCTCTCTCTCTCCCTCTCTCTCTCTCCCCCCCCCCCCTCGATCCGATGTTCTTGCCCTCTTTCTTTTCATATAGGTCCATTGGGGGAGCGTAGCTCTTACTCTCCTCGCCAAAATCCACACTGTTATACCTTTTTCGTGAGAATTTCACGCGTAACACCTCTACCCCGCCACTTCACGAACTAGGAAAAATGAAAGCGAGAGAAAACGACCTCTTTACGCGGCAATTATCGTAACTCTCTTTATCTCGGTGCCTTTGCCGTCCTCGCACATCCTTCTATCTCGCTCGCATTCTCTCTCGTTCTCGGTATTTTTTACATTTGTCGCTCTCTGCAAATAAATCTCTGGACGAAACTCTTTTTCCTCGCTTGCTCTCCACGACATCCTGGCCGTGTTTCCGGGGCCCCTCGCTTCGAAAGGACCAAAAAGCAAAGCCCTAAAAAAAAACGAGCTTGGCACCTCGTTGCAGAAGATCTTGATAACGTTCGAGCTCGTACTGTCTATCTCTCTATACTATAAATTGGAATGCTGAATAAGTACTCGTCGTTTCTTCGTGGACATTAATGCTTTATTTTTCAAAATTAGTAAAAAAACATTTCGCTGAAAATATTGTCCATTGTTAGACACTACTTTTTCCCATCTTTCTGGCAGCATTTAATTCCACGTCAGAAAAACGACACTTATTTTGAGGCTATACAAGAGTCGACCCATTTTTTGGCATCTTCATAAGAATGGAAGTGCTGCTCAGCCAGGCCATGGGCCATCGATCGGAACAAGTGATAATCGGAAGGGACAATGTCTGGTGAATACGGCGGGTCGGGGCAGGACTTCCCATTTAAGGCGGGCAACCACTTTAGATGCATAAAAAAATCCTTTGTTTATTTTCAAAAATCGTTAGCAAAATATCTTAAGAATACACCCTGAAAATTTCAAAACGATATTCGGATTCCTTCTAACGGTATTTATATAAATGATAAAGACTCTCCGCTTGACTCCCAAGCGCGCTCAGGTATCCACGAGTGCTCTGTTAGGTACTTTATTTGGGTTTTCATAACCCAAATTTGGATCTTCATAACCCAAACAAACCCAAACTCAACCGTTTGGCGATTAGCTCCAAAACATCTTCATTCTGGGTAAAAATAATCAAGGTAGCGGCATTTCTTGCTGCTATTTTATCCAATGAAGGAAATTCAGTCCTACTCATGGTTATGAAAGAACTACAAATCGTAGTTGGTAGGCAGAGCTACGGATATACCGAGCAAATAGATCAGATGCGCGTAGTTTGGCAAAATAGAAAAAGTTTATTAGAGAAAAAAAAGCTCGAAAAGCTCGTAAAGAGGAAATGCAAGCTTCAAATGAGTTGCATGATGAAGAGGAAGGACTGCTATATGGTGCTGGAATCGCTGATTAATCGGTAAGACACTTTATCATTTAAACACATTTGACTTTGAGTTTTTCGTTTGTGAAACTTTAAACCTGTCTTTCTCAAAACGACATTTTTTCAATTTGCGGGAATCATAACTCAAGAACTAATTGATGGATCATCTTCAGATTTGGAACATTTACATAAGATAAGTTATTAAAACATGCTTAAAAAATGCTAAAAATCGATCATTTTTTTCAAAATTTAGGTTCATGTTCTTTAAAAACATCTCAAGAATGTATAAATATTTTTTGGACTATTTTAGATGCGAATTGCGTGCTGCACAATTCCCGCAAATCGACAACGACGATGAGGACATGCCAAGGGAGACAGCGGATCACACCTTAATTAATGCAAGAAATAATTTGAAAAAATTACTATAGATGTATGAAGATATGAATAAATTATTGTCAGACTTGCGGAAATTTCCGTTTTTTTCACACAAAAAAAAATTCAAAAAATCATCTAATTTTCAGTCTCCTAAAGTGGTTGTCCGCCTTAAGCGTTTCCAAGTAGGCTTTCACCGATTTTGCAACATGTGGCCGAGCGTTGTCATGCTGCAATATCACTTTGTCCTGTCTCTGCTCATATAGCGACTGTTTTTCCTTCAATACTCGGCTCAAACGCATCAATTGTAATCGATAGATATCTCCCGTAATGGTTTCGTTCGGTCTGAGCAGCTCATAATAAACTACACCCAGCTGATTACACCAAATGCAGAGCAGAAGCTTGGAACAATGGATATTCGGCTTTGCCGACGATGTTGATACATGGCCGGACTTACCCTGCGATTTTCTACGCTTAGGGTTATCGTAGCGTATCCATTTTTCATCGCCAGTCACAATACGATGCAAAAAACATTTCATTTTCTGCCGTTGAAGCAGCTGTTCACGCGTGAAAAGACGCCGCTCGACGTCTCTCGGCTTCAACTCGTGCTGCTTTTGAATCATTCGTAACGCTTTCAAACATTTCGAAACTGTTGTATGATCAATGCCTAATGATTCTGCAAGATTAGCTAGCGTCTGACATGAGTCTTCATGCCTCCAATTCTTCGTCTTCAAACTTTTTCGGTACGCCAGAGTGTTCTTTATCTCCAACAACAAAATCATTTTTTTTCGAAGCGTCTAAACGAATCTCTGCATGTTGTTTCCAACAGGCCATGGTTGCCATAAGTGTCAACAAGAATTCTGTGTGCCTCAGCCGCAGATAACAAAAAAATAAAGTAGTGCAGTAAGATTTCCTGCAAATAATCGTTTTTTCACACGAAATTTGACACGTTTAACACTATGAAAATAAAGTTGTTTACACTTCGGCGAAATGGCATACGCTGAATTTCAAGCTTGCTTCTAGTACTTCTTTATAGATGCGTTACCATCTTAAACTACACGCACGTATTTCTGGTAAAGCTATCTGTTGGAAAACACCGAGAACTTATTCAACGTCCCAATATTTCTCCAGGTCCGGAAATAAGAATGATTAATAATTGCAATTCGAAAAATGTCTACCGAAACGGCTTCTTTCAACGCTAGCTTCGTTGATACAAATGAGGACAACGCTGTTAGTTCGATGATCTTCTATGAAGCAAAAAAACGTGAAAGAATCCAGAATGGAGTCTCCATCCTCAAGTTATCGTACGTTTCGCGCTCGAGCAACATCTCTAATACTATTCGAATCGCTACAAAGTCATCTCGAGCGTAAAGCTTCCGTCCTAGAATAGCCTATTACGCGGCAAGGAATAAGGGACTGGTGACCCGGCCACTTTCGTTTCCGCTACGCTCCCTTATACTTCTCAATGCTTCTACAGCATTCTCACTATATTCCACCATCTCACTGAATAATATATATATCTATAGACACGTATACATCCGTATTCATCCATATATATACAATATTGAGGCTCGGGACCGGAAGAACGGTCCACGTGGGAGTGAAAACGATGGAATGATATCCCTCAATTATATTTAACGAAAGACGAGCACGAGACATCTGTCCTTTCGATATGATACCGCAGAAAATGACCCCGTCCAATGCAGGGGTTATTACGTGCCACGAATTTCGTAAATTTAAGATAAAAGTCGATCTCTCGACATTGGATGAAACATCTCACCCACCTTTATTTCTAAAGATTATATTATACGGCTATATGTATATAGTTCCGTGATGTATATAGACGTGTATAATGTAGGACGAGAAGTACATGGCTTTGCTCAACCGCGTTGACTGAGTAGTACTAGTCAGTAGATACGTATATCTACTTACTTGATCCTCGGATACTACTGCACAGTAGAAGAGAGGAGAACTCTGAGAAAAGGTTCTGAATTATGCATTGGCTCGCTGAATAGTCGAGCTCGCCAGATCAACGTATATATATATATGGATATATGCTCGTCTTGGGTGCACTATAAGTACGCAGGGTGCACTATAAGTGCCGTTTATCGTCTCAGCTGGAAGGAAGTACATTACTGGATTCGGACCTACATATACATGTCAACTTACTGAACGTTATGTAAACCTTGATGTCTTTAAAAGTACCTTCAAATAAATGCAGGAATATGTATACGAATGGCATCTGAAGGACCAACATAATGGACCGCCATGTCACCAGAACCGAAGGTTGGAAAAAAAAGATAAGATTCGGCCTCGAAACAGTCAGATGTGTTGATAACCAATATTGGGTGGCTGCAATGTGTTCGAGGTATCCTTTCCGCATGTTTTTATTGTAGCTATGTAGAGCTGGACGCAGTTGTTGTTCCGTCTTATCCTTTGAGATATTCTTCTTTGTACCATTATCTCTGAAGCATTGCCGAGTTTTTCCAATCGCAGTATCATCTTAAATGAAGCAATAGCCCGGATGTGCATCAACCTACCCGCGTCACACTCAGGACAGCCTCTTTCGCTTTGGCGTAGACGGGGGGGAAGGAGTGGGCCGCCCAGAAAGCCGCTGCCCCCCTTCCCCCAGAAAAACATCGATCTAAATAATTAACGTCAAAAAATCGATTAATTTTATTTACCCTCCACTCAAGCGAGCATAATGAAACAATTTAATAAAACTTGAACTTGAAAATTTACGTAATGAAAGTAACTATTTAATTACGTAAATTAAATAGATATTCATTTTTCACAATTAAGTTAACTGTGGGCAAAAGCAGTGCATAGGATGGCCGGCCGATACACAACCAGAAAAATACTGGAAGATCAACATTCACTACCAAGTAGTAGATTATATCATTGTAAATCTAAAACGCCGATTTGAAAATCTATCGATCGCTCACGCAATTGTTGCATTTTAAAAATTGGATATGAAGAATGCGATTTCATCAATAATTATAGAAAAATGCATATAAAAATGCAATTTAAAAATGATAAAATAAACGCAAAAAATTTAAGAAAGCATTTAAAAAAGGAGTACCGCCATAACTTACATAAACTTTTCCAAGCGACAATAATAAGGCCAGTAAGCTCCGCCAGCTGTGAGAAAAGTTTTTTTTTTGCCATAAGGCTGGTAAAAATGTAGCTTAGAAGCACAATGCTTCAGAAGTGATTCTCTCATATGTCACTGCTGAACATGGAGAATGACATTGGTAGAAAAAAATCGGCTGAAAACGTGTTCGGCCAATTTGCAGGAAAAAATAAAAAACTAAAACTTATTTAATTGAGTACCTACTAAAAGCGAAGTTTAAAGGCTGATAACTAAATTAAAGAATAATGAAAAATTAGTGGAAAAGAATGATAAAAAATGGGGGTAACAGTACTCTAGACTTTTGAAAAAATCGGTTTTTTAAATTGCTTAAACAATGCTTTAATATTATAAAATATGCTTAAGGTTAACAAAAAGGTCACTAGGGAACGCCACTGCCGTAATAAATTTGTAAGTGTGAGTCAGTGAGTCAAGCGCGCTTATCTCGAAACCACTTTTTTCAATCTTAGCGAACGGATTACTTCAACACATTTGCATCGATCATTTTGAAATTGTGACAGTAACTTCAGAATTGCCTTCTTTATAGAAGCATGTAGGTATTTTTCGATTCAATGTAAACTTTTTGTTTTATAAACAATTTACTGCTTATTTTTTCAAATTTTTTTGCCAAAAATGCACAATTTTTTAAAAATTCGATTAAATGAAAAATCCCCACGCACTTCTATAGCCAATAGTATATAGATTTTTAATTCTTTTGGTTTTTGTTCCAGATCTTATATTCCATGAGAAATTTGTCCTTTACTGAAGGTGTATTTTTTTTAAAGATCATTTCGAAGATTGGCTCTCTCGTCACCGTTTTGTACAAAATAATAATAAAAAGAAAATGTTATAGACTTAAATATATGCTGAATAATCCCGCTAAAAAGAATTCCAATTTCTTTTATTGTACTCCCAAAAAAGATCGTCTAAGTTCGGCATTCTTGTCGGCCGCCAGAGTCGACCCCTTTAGGTAATAGTTTGACATTAATGTTAACATGAACGTGTTCTTAGCAAGTTTGATATTTTACGTGCGTTACGCGATTACCGATGATTGTGTAAATTTTATTTAAAAAAAGATGATTGTAATCAAAACAAGTTTTTGTCAGGCCCGTCCTAGCCCTCCTGAAAACAATGCTGGCTACGCCAATGCTCTTTCCAACTTTAGGGGTTACGTGGGTTTCGAAGCCAAAATAAAAGCATATTTTTTCTATTTCTTTTAAATATAATATATAAATTATTTTATTCAAAATTCACACAAAATTCACACAAAAGAGCAACATTTCTAAAATATTTTTAAAAAAATTTCATCCAAAAATTTGGGAATTTCAGCCGGTGGGACCTGGTTTCCGGAGACCCTTAAAAAAAGTGTCCTTGTGGTGGTCAGGATAACTCATGATAGCTTTATCTGAAATTAAAAAACCAATTTTTTTCTGTTAGTAGATAAGGATAGCTCGTGACTGAACGAAGGATTTAAAAAAAAATTGAAACTTGAATTTTTGGCAGACATGTATGCAAAATAGTTCAATTTTTGGTACAATTTACACTACGTATAGCCTTGTAAAATTAGTTGTAATCGAAAAAAAAACCTTCGTTCAATCACTAGTCAATGCTATTTTGAAGAAGTGTCCAAAATTTCAATAAGATCGATGCATTAGTTTTTGAGAAATCGTGTCCACCGACCCCAAAAATAGTGTTTTGAGAAAAATGTTTATACCTGCGTCGCTCCCGGCCGGTTTTTCCCAACAGGGGGAATTCCCAAAGTCTCTCTCTCCTAAACTTTTACTCCAATTGACTTGAAACTTTGGTAGAATATTCTAGACATATTGTACCATTAAATAAAAAAATAAAAAAATGGATTTTTTGAAATTTTCAAACCCACGTAACCCCCTAATTTCGATCACACGTTGAAAAGTTGGACGTTCGTTGACTTCGAATTCCTACAAGCTTGAAGTGGTGGCGCATCGATGAATAATATTGAATCGTTGCGAGCTGCTTGCATCTGTTCAGTCGTAAAAGCTTTCATTCATCACAAGGAAGTTTCTTCGTGTTTTTACGATTGCGGAAATGAAGTCAATTTTTTAAACGATTCGCCCGATATAATTGGCCAACCTGGATTACTCTTATTTCCATTATTCTAATTTTAATCAAGAAGAACGTCAGAGTTATAACGCATACGTATATTAAAACGTGGAAGGGAAAGGAGCGCGAAATGTGTAATGAGAAACGAGCAAAAGAGAGAGAGAGAGAGAGAAAGAAGGAGAGCAAGCTCACCGGTGCACCGGAGCACACGCAACCATTTCCACTAGACAGGAAATACTACGTTAAACCGCGGAAGAAACTACCGTGAAATTGAAAAGCTCGTTCTGTAGGGTGTTCTCCGTGAAAGTTGTCGAGGCCTCTCGCCTTTTCTCCTTCTTCTATTTCTACCTCTATCGTTTATTCGTTTCGTTCGAAGGAGAGAGCGAGAGCAACTATAACAGGCCTGCAAGGAATGAGAAAAAAATCAAACAGCCCATGTTCATTTGGGAGAACTCAAATGGGAGGAAGGCTACGTTGGTTGAGGGCAACTCTCGCTACGCTGCTTGCTTTAGATGGAACGATTCACTGAGAGACGAGAACGACATCACCGAATACGATAGAAAGAAGAGAGAAAGATAGCGAGAGAGAGAGAGAAAAAGAGAAAGAGAGAGAGAGAGAGAGAGAGAGAGAGAGAGAGAGAGAGAGAGAGAGAGAGAGGGAGAGAGAGAGAGAGAGAAGGAAACAAAATTCGATTCCAGTTTACGCGCACGTTGCGTTTTTCCGCTGTCTCGCTACGTTGACTATGGAGGAACACTGTCAAACAGATATATATCGAAATGGGAATAGTGTGTCTCTTTGAGCACGGTCTACAGCCTCTCCGCTGAATTACATGGCATGTCCGTTTCCCCGATACCCGCCCTCGCGTTATTCTCTCATCACTGCTGCACTTCTTCCATTATTCGGAGCGAGCAACCATTTTTGCCTGCAGATGCGATTGAATGTACGGAATCCGCTGGCATCAATGGTGAGCGCAGCATGTTATACGCAATCAGAACTTTTGTAAAATTCGAATTTTCACTCTGATCCGTCCTAGAATAGTAAGCGGTCCGGCTGAATCCAAATGGCTAGTCAGCCGGTTATTTCATTTTATTTGCTAGACTTTTGCCACCGCTCCACTTACGTATATGTCGGGAACGAAGTTTGAAGTTATCCTGTGCAGAAATTGTCGTTGGGATACATTTGGATTCTCATACTTGTCCCTACTTCCTGATAAACTGATCCTAAAACGTCACGCTTGTACATCGGATGCTCATTGGGATTCAATTCCCATTGGAATCCAATGTACAAATGCAATTTGAATCCTAAAGGATTCCCACATTGTCGAACAAAATCCAACACGGTTCTTGATGGAATCCTCCGCAATCTGTACGATGAATTTTCCAAACAAAATATATAGATATACAAAATGAGAGGATCTTAAAAAAGTATGATTATTAACTTAAAAAAGTATAAATTGCTTAAAAAAGTATGTCTTAAAAATCGATTTAAATCACATTACTAAAGATCCACTGTAATTATCGTTTGTTATTTATTCAATGTAGGTCAGGGAGGAGCATGTTGAGCAGTCGGGAAGTTGGGCAATCGAAATATCTGGGTAAACTAAGCACCACACGCGGGTGCATCAAATAGTGGAAAGAGAGGTATGGGGGAGGGGAATACATCACACCATCGCCCGTCGCCATGCGGCGCACGAGATGGTAACACGGGACGCTTTATTATTTTTGCATCCAGAAGTAAAAAAAAAAACGTGATTGAAAGTTTTTTTTCTACCATTGTATGAGCAACGAGTACAGCAACCAGGTGAGCATTGGTATTTAGTAAATTTGAGTTTCTGCCGAAATTTAACCATTATTTCAACACAAATGTAACTGATTTCATTATAACTGAACATTTGTTAAAAAATCTGAGAGGGGGCTAGTTGAGCAGTTTTTGGTGGGGTCAGTTGAGCATATTTCTTGTATATTTGTATCCACTGTAACAGCGACAACGATGATTAATTATTTTCTAGTTTTATTACTACGTCGATATTAGGTAATAAATACAGTTACCGTTTAAGTTATGTTTTAGAAAAAAATAACATCTAAAGTTACATATAACATTAACACGATTTTTGTTTATTTGAGAGAAAAATTTTTCGAAGTTCATTCCAATTAATGTTAATGTTTCAAAATATAACTATTTAACAAGAGACTGTTGGCTTATTACTGCATTACACCAAAACATGTTGCATACGTCTGATTTTTTTATGCAATTCTTACCTTCCTCAATTACCTCATACCCATGCTCAACTTACCCCACTATCGGGGCAGGTTGAGCAAGTATGACCTTAGTCATTTGAGAGCGATTATCTGTGAAACAATAAGGATAACAGGAATGTGATCTACAGATTATTTTTTCCTAGATAAATTTGCTATTGACCAAAGTAGGTTTAATTTTTATACGACAGACTGTTAAGGCCTTAGGCCACTCTAAAGGCCAAGAAGGGGCATATTTTGTGATTTTTTGCAGCGAAACCATAAAATAAATCGGAATTAGAAAATAGGAGTTTTATTATACACGTAATTGACTATACAACATTATTTTTTTCACATTGATACATGTCAAAATGGCGACTGTGCAGCATTTTTCCGATGACGCCTTTATTTCTGGAAGGTCAACGGCCGGACCAGCAGCTCCTATAATTTTTAACTTATGATGAGACACTAAAGTTTTTTCGATTATATATAAGAATAGCTATAGAAATACGTAGGATTTTTTTCATATATTGTTTTTTGTCAAAATGGCGCATTTCTAAAACAAAAAGTATAAAATTCCATGAGAAAATCGTCAGAAAATTGTTTATAAAAAAGGAACTATGCAATATAATTCAAAAATCCGACGTAGTGCTTCAGAAAATGTAATTCTAAATATACGGTTAAAATTTCGAGTGAATCGGTTGAAATTTGTTTGAGTTATGAGTCCGGCCGGCTTGAAAAATGTAGTTTTAAGATAAACACGTTTAAAGTTAGTAGAAAGTCACAACATGAATGAAGAGGGGTTGCGCTAGAATTCAAAAATCGAGTGCTTAGAGATTTTTCACACCCATAATCTTTGGAATATAATTTTATAGGTGCTAAGGTACATTTTTAACAAAAAAAAATCGATTTTTTGTAAAATCCTAGAGTGGCCTAAGGCCTTAAGCAATTACAGGGCGATAATTCCAAACTTACTCAACATGCTCCTCCCTTTCCTACTTCGTCATAATATCACCACACACGTACACGTTCACGAAGCGTGCAAATTATGTTTCACGCCGATTTAGGGCGTGACTTTTCACATAGATTCGATTCAATCGTAGTAAGATTTCTCAAACGACGTTGACCAAGAAGTAGTGCAGAATCCAATTGGATCGCAATGAGGACGCCCTAAGTGCGGCGTCCCTATCAAATTTCTATTTGAATGTGGGAGGATCCGGGGATTTCCCAAAAAATTTCTGCATGGGATATCGTATTCGGCGTTATATATCGAGGTTATTATAAAAAAACACGTATCTATATAATTTAAAAAAAAATTTGATATAGTTCGATAATCCCTTCTCTATATTGTTTTATATGTACTCCCAATCACATGACCAAAAAAGCATAATGAATTGAGTCAGACAACGATTAAGGCGAATAAAACGGTTTCGCATTGAAAATTTGCTGCAGAGCTTTTTTATAAATAGTAATGGTATCGCGAGCCTCTGCCCTTTTAAAAGGAAAATCGTATTTCCTCGAGTCGTGCTTGATGGATCCAGATAAAAAAACGGGGTGGAGTAATTCTGGAAGCGTTAATTTTTATTATTACATGTCTCGACAAAAGAAAAAATGCATAATTACTGAAATACAACGATCTGAAAAACGTCTGAGGTCAGTTGACCCCATATGCAGTCAGAGATTCATGGCGGAAGTGTGCAATCGAAGGTTCAAAAACTACGAACCACCTGCTTTACGTTTTTTTTTTCATTCGATAATTTGGTTATTCGTTATGTTGAAATCAATACTTGTAATACCATTATTTATGATACGCATTTTTATTGTTGTAGATTATCATGAATGAAGAAAATGCTTATAACGATGAAGAGAATTACAACAGATGTATTAGTTTCATCCTAATCAATTATAAATATTTTTAATAGGATAAAAAGCAAAGCAACTTTACAGAATTCTTAAAGTCGGGCTCCACTTTTCAGCAAATGTTAATGCTCTGATCTAGTGTCCATTACGTGTAAGTCTACTTGCTCGCAATGTATTTTGGCAAGAACATTGTAATTTCCAAACATAGGGCCATTAAAAAAACGATTTTGTGACCTTTCCCCTCCGATCCATGAAAGAGCGCGGTCAAGTGAATCGGACGAGGCAAACCTGGTCAGGGCTCGACCCGATGTAGGAAACGGTCGGTAACATTTCTGCACAGGCCAGAAACATAGTTTTCAACGTTTCGTGGAAGCTGAGCAACCTTTTTAATTCTATCCTGAAAAAATCAAATGTGAAGGCAGGCTCCAATGAGTTTTAGAACTTGCCATTAGAACTTAGAAAGAAACGTACCAGGTCTATAATATGAAACCGGAATTTGCTCATAGATGGCCCTAGCTGTCAATGTAGTTACCGTCAAGTCGCGTCATTGGCGCCATTTGCTTTGTTGACATCTGACAAAGATTTTTGTCTCACAACAATACATGTTTCATACCCCAACATAGTTTGTTATAGCGTTGAACATGTCGAATTTTGTGCCTGGAAATAACGATTTGCGGACAGCATTAATTTTCTGTTACGATTTGAAGAAAACTGCTGTAGAATCGTATCGTATGCTTGTCGAAGCTTACGGCGAGCATGCTCTTGGTAAATCACAGTGCTTTGAGTGGTTTAAAAAATTCAAAAATGGCGATTTTGACGTGAGAAACGAAGAAGGTGAGCGGCCACCGAAAAAGTTTGAGGACAGCGAATTGCAAGCATTGTTGGATGCTAAAACCTGGCGAAACTGTTAATACTGAACGCCACCGACAACAAATTATCGATTTGAATCTAGCTTTGCGTGAAAAACGACCAGAATATCAAAAAAGACAACACAAAGTGATTTTGCTTCATGATAATGCACCATCACACACAGCAAAACTGGTCTAGGAAACGATTGAGGCATTTAGTTGGGAAATACTTTCACATGCGGCTTACTCACCAGACTTGGCTCCGTCCGATCATGACTTATTTGTATCGATGAGACACGGACTTGCTGAGCAGCACTTCACTTCTTACGAAAATGTACGAAAATGGCTCGATGACTGGTTTGCCTCAAAAGAGCAACAGTTTTTTTTGGCGTGGCATCCACAAATTTTCCTCATTTTCATGCAATAAACGTGTATTTTCTATTGAAAAAATCCGGTTTCATGTTTACATACCTGGTAAATTATACGAGTGCATAATTTACGTTTCTTTACTTCTGACAATATTCTACCCTAATAGCTTGTCCGAAAGAACTGGTTGATACAAAACCGTTTCCTGGCTAGGGGTGTTTTGTTCCCCACTCTCGGCAGCCCCTATTTAACCCAGGGGATTGATTTTTGTCTAATTTTTTTTACATTTTTCACTCTAATCGGATTTATAGTCGAATATTCGTGACCGCCGAACGACTTTACATCGGATAAGCCCCGTATGCGTCGCTTCTGCGTACGTTGGCAGATTTCTCTCTCTCTCTCTCTCTCTCTCTCTCTCTCTCTCTCTCTCTCTCTCTCTCTCTCACTCACTCTCTGCATGTCTTCCTCCCCTTCACTCTCATTCTCCATCTCTCACACCTATCACGGAAGCACGGTCAGCAATTCTCGTTAGTAAATCGTGTGTAGCTAGATGCACACGACCATTCGGTTAAAAAAAAGCGGGTCTCTCCGCGCATCGCAACGCACTCGACAAACTCAATTGCACTTGGTTTTAGTTTTCGTCCATGCGAAAGGGTCACGTGTAGAGCTTGCGCGTTTCCGAATTCGACGACCTGAAGTGCCACCTTTTTCGCATCCGGCAAATATTTCACGCACGCGGCAAAGTGAGCAAGATAACAAAAAAAAAAAGAAGAAACAACTGGTACAACGAATGGGAATGTGAGGCCGGGGTGTATGCAGGTATTTGGCAACTTGCATGGATTTCCGTGTGCTCGGGCGGATTGTGATTTTTTCACCTCGATTCTCTCGCTCTTTTCGTCGTGTTACATCTTTCTATCTCGCTTTATCTCTCGTTCCCTCGGTCCATTCTTGTCACTGCCTCGTTTTGCCTATGATACTGACGGTCGTTTCATTCACCATTTAACTGGGCACTGCTATGGAAAATGAGGAATAAGTGTCGAGGCGTAAAATTGCCTCTCGCGTTTAATTATACACAAAACAACGTTTATAGATCTTGGTGGGAATGTGTTGTGATGTAAAAATGAGAATTTACCGTGCGGTGAATAATCGTCGTTGTTGTGTTATTCGAAACTTTCACAGCGTGGAGTATTAGTTTCCGGTAAGCTAACGTTACACGGCCATAATAAATTAGGGGTACACATACGTTCTCGGCCTTTTTAATGAAACTGATGGATCATTTACTTAAGGCACTATTCTACTGTAAAGGCGCGAAAAAAGGTATTTTTTAATCATTTTTTTCTCAAAACTGTTGCTTGTATCGGTCCTTACTTTTTTTTCGTTCAAAGGTACACTCTTATATAATAGAAAACAATTTCTTTTTGTTGCATATACATGTATATTTATTTAACATTTTATAATCGTATAAAGGCATGAAAAAAAAACAAGTATGTCGCTGGCGTTGATGATTTGCGATCTTCAAGTAATCTGAAACAAAAAATTCAAAAAGATTCTTAATCTGTATGAGTGTCGTTATCGCCTGAACTAGGATTATTTCAAAAATATCAATTTTTACTTATGCTGTCGCCCGAATTATGATGAAAAAAACGTGTTTTTCGAACACTTTTGCAAAAAAAAACGACACCACTTCGTTGTTTTGTAATATAAAATGATAATTCTAGTTCGGGCGATAGGGACACTCATACAGATTTTTCCGTTCACGCCTCTATTTCTGGAAGGTCAACGGCCGGACCAACAGCTCCTATAATTTTTAAGTTATGATGAGACACTAAAGTTTTTTTCGATTATACATAAGAATAGCTATAGAAGTATGTAGGATTTTTTTGATATATTGTTTTTTTGTCAAAATGGCGCCTTTCTAAAACAAAACATATAAAATGCCATGAGAAAATCGTCAGAAAATTGTTTATAAAAATGGAACTATGCAATATAATGAAAAAATCCTACGTAGTGCCTCAGAAAATGTAATTCTAAATATACAGTTAAAATTTCAAGTGAATCGGTTGAAATTTGTTTGAGTTACGAGTCTCGCCGATTTGAAAAATGTAGTTTTGAGATAAACGCGTTTAAAGTTAGTTGAAAGTTACGACATGAATCAGGAGGGGTTGCGCTAGAATTCGAAAATCGAGTACTTAGAGATTTTTCACACCCATAATCTTTTGGAATATAATTGTATAGGTACTAAGGTACGTTTTTAACAATAAAAATCGATTTTTGGAAAATCCTAGAGTGGCCTAAGGCCTTAAGGGTTGCAACATTTTCATCATAATTTTATTCATTTTCCCGAAGTCCAAGAATTTTTCGAACTTGAACTCTCGATAATTGAATTAGTAATAGAGCTACCGTACGGTGCTTTGACGGGTCTGCATACGCTTGGGGCCCAAAAGACAGATCGATTTTTAATATTTTTTCCGACGAGAGTATTGGGATCGCGGGGTCGGGATTTTACATACAATTAATACATACTCGCCAAGTTTGAGTTTTTTTCAACGCAAAATATTGATACACAATGAAGTTTTTATTATTTATACTGTAACATTGCCAATATATCAAGGCTCTCCGAAAAGAGTGCAGTAAACGGGCTAGCGTAGTTGAGTATCCAGACCATTCGACCGGCAATCGAAAGGTCCCGGGTTCGAATCCCAGCCGAGAAGCGCCCCGCACTTTTTTCGGATAGTTCTCTGGAGATTTTTTCTGGGATTGAAAAACAAAGTATCGCCGTTGCTGCATGGCCAATCGGGATAGGTGCTTTTGGCAGTCAGAGTAAGTAATCCGTAAGTAAAAATTAAACATGTATATTTGTTATAATCAAAAACTTTTTATTGCCAGAACATTGACATTTCCTGAAACGTGGAGCCCGGCTTCAAGAACTGTGTAAAGCTGCTTTGCTGTTTACCCCGACAAAGCTATTTATAAATTATCAGGTGAAACTAATATATTTGTTATAATTCTATTCACTATTATAAGCATTTTTTCATCAATGATAATTTACAAGAAGAAAAATGCTTATGATAAATAATGGTATTATAACAAGTATTAATTTGAACATAAATAATAACCAAATTACTCAATAAGACAACAAAGTAAAGCGGGTGGTTCGTCGTTTTTTAAATCGGGGTCACCTTGTCAGCAAATATCATTGTTCCTGGCGGAAACACATTACCTGAATGTATTTCGCCAACAATCCATCAGGTGATTTTGAGCGAAGCGCTTCGCTTAAGGTAGTAGTCTCGCAAAGGCGTTTTTCTATAATTTTTTTTTATTTTAAGGACTCATTCAGGATACTGTTAAATTTCATAAGGATTCACCGTTCCGTTTTCGAGATATTAGTAATCAAAGATTTAATGGTTTTACACGTGTTCTTATGGGAACAGTGGAAAATTTCACATTTCACGGAATAACTTCGAAACTTTTCTACAGACATTTTTTTAATTCTCAATTACAAAGGGACATATGACCAAGTGAGTAAAAAAAAGAATAAATTTTGACAATCTAGTTTCGAAGATATAGCGATTTAAATTAAGCAATATCTAGCGACGCTAGCGCCACGAAGCCATTGGTGCAGGCAAGTACTAGATAACAGTAGTGTGTGCATATCCGTACATGCAGAGTATCTACGTATTAGCAGCCGGAATAGATAGTCTGATACAAAAGTGAGGGTTGGATAAACATTAAATTAGGCATTTTCACCATTATTTAATAAGTTTTTACATCTCGATAAGATGTACAACCTACATTATAAGGATATTTCGCAATATTTCGAAGCTTTAATCGATTGGACGGAGAATAAACTTTTCAACGTGACTGTGGCGAGACTACTACATACTTAGGTATGGTTTTACATACTTAGGTTTATTTCTCATGCAGGACGCTTTCCTCGTTAGTTCCCGGGCAGTTCCTGATAAGTTCCCGAAAAAGTGAACGGCGCATCGGGACCTAGCCTAGGACTTGTCACATGGTGAACCTAACCCACGTTGGCAAGCCTGACTATGACCTGATATTATCTAGGGAAAGATACATGGCACTAATTTTTCCCAATTCAAATTTCTGCACAGGTGCGAGGCTCCTAAACTATAGCCCCAATAAAAGCAGGTGAACTTAAAGCGGACAACCACTTTAGGAGACCGAAAATTAGATGATGTTTTGGATTTTTTTTATTGTGAAAAAAAACGGAAATTTCCACAACTCTGACAATAGTTTATTCATATTTTCATACATCTCTGGTAATTTTTTTAAGTTATCTCATGCATTAATTAAGGTGTAATCCGCTGGGTCCCTTAGCGTGTCCTCATCGTTGTTGTCGATTTGCGGGAATTGTGCAGCTCGCAATTCGCATCTGAAATAGTCCAACAAATTCTCGAACATTCTTCAGATGTTTTCTTAAGAACATGAACTTAAATTTAAAAAAATCGAGAATCGAATGTTGGAACGTGTTTGAAAAAAAAATGATCGATTTTTAGCATTTTTTTCTAGGCATTTTGCAATAATAAATATGTTTTAAACAATCTAATTTTTTCAACTTTAGGTTCATGTTTTAATAAATTATATTATGTAAACGTGTTCTAAATTTGAAGATGATCCATCAATTAGTTTTTGAGTTACGATTTCCGCAAGTTGAAAAAATCTCGTTTCGAGAAAAACACGTTTAAAGTTTCACAAACGAAAAACTCAAAGTCAAATGTGTTTAATCAAATGATAAAGTGTCTTACCGATTAATCAGCGATTCCAGCACCATACAGCAGTCTCTTCCTCATGCAACTCATTTGAAGCTTGCATTTCCTCTTGATGAGCTTTTCGAGCTTCTTTTGTCTCTAATAAACTTTTTCTATTTTGCCGAGCCACGCGCATCTGATCCATTTGCTCGGCATATCCGTAGCTCTGCCTGGCAACTACGATTTATATTTCATTCATACCCAGCGTAGAGCTGAATTTCCTCCATTACATAAAATAGCAGCGAGAAAAGCCGCTACCTCGATTATTTTGTACCCAGAATGGAGATGTTTTGGAGCTAATCGCCAAACGGTCGAGTTTGGGTTTGTTTGGGTTATGAAAACCCAAACAAAACCAAAAAAAACTACCTAACTGACCGCTCGTGGATACCTGAGCGCGCTTGGGAGTCGAGCGGAGAGTCTTTATCATTTATATACATACCATTAGAAAAAAATCCGAATATCGTTTTGACATTTTCAGAGTGTATTCTTAAGATATTTTGCTAACGATTTATGAAATAAAAAAAAATGATTTTTTGAAGCATCTAAAGTGGTTGCCCGCCTTAATGCATGCCCTAACTGAATTTCCGCACGTTCTTCAATTGAATTAAAAGAACTTATCCGCGTCGACAAATTGGCAATGGAACCTCCATTTTTTTTTCTTCCTCTCACGGTGAATTTTTCATTTCATTTCTCATTGACGTCTATCAATTTTCGAGCTCACAGCTATCCTTCTCCACCGAGGATAAAAAAATTATCGCGTATTAACGGCGAGCACCAAGCTTCGCAATCTCGTACACGTCAGCTTGACACGGATGGATATACGCGTTCGAATAATTCCGTGCGCGCGAGGAGATAAATATTTGTGTACACGCAGCAGACCCAAACATAAAGGAAAAAAAAAGGTCGTCGGAATATATGAATTGCGCTCTACGACCCGGCAATACGACCCCGTATCTCGCATGTGCTTGCAAATCGAGGAATACGATCCAGAGATCCGTGGAGCCATAAAATATTCGTGAAGATCGGTGAAAAAAACTCGTTTCTCGTATCTCTCACCCTCTTCCTCTGTTGCATACGGTGGATGTGAAGTAACGCAGTCCCAGGCGGGTTTATTGTCCCTCGGAGACCGCAGACCTAGTGGTAACAGGATCGTGTTCCTTCGTGCCGTGTATAGAAAATGTTGATACACGTACATATAAACGAGTGTAACGATAGAACAGCGATCTCACGGTCTCGAGTGCTAGCGTGGCTTGCGCGCATATACTCCAGCGGTAAATTCGATTATGACGCGCTTGCAACGCGAGATACGAAGGGCCGCGAAACTTGGGCCATCCCGAGCCGCACTTTTCTACAGCATGGATACCGAAAGGGAATCAAGCCAAAATGATAAACGCCCAGTTTTGTGAAGGCACATTTCATGTCCCGAACAGCCAGCCCTTGAACATAGAGCGTGCATTGTATGTGCGATGTATGCGTTCCCATATATATATATATATATATATATATATATATATGTTATAGAGACGTTTGAAGTTATACGCGAGAAAGCTTGACGCGAGAGAGCTACGCACGATAAATTGTACTCATTTTTTTTCACAGCACACGAAGATTTGCTCCAGCGAGCGAGCGCGAGAAAAAGTTGTTACACAGCTCGACGTTTCGAAAATTGTGCCGAGTATGTTCTCTTTCTTTCTCGCCACTCCCCCCCTCTCTTTTTCTCTCGCTTTCTCTCTCTCTTACTCTCTTTCACTTTCGCAGCTATCTCTTGCCCCCTCATTTCTTTCTGTCTGCTCTCACCCTTCGCCTTCGTATACCTAACTATACATACGTAATGCCTTTTCTTTCCCATCTTTTTCCTCGTTTGCTCCCTCGTGAAAAAAGAATGACATAATGGCCTCTCCTTATTTCCGGGTGTTCTCTTGCGGGATTGAGCTCGGCAGGGACTCTGTTGCGAGTGGGAGACTTTTCGTAAGTATACATCTCCTATATTAGGTAGTGCAGAAAACTGAATAGGTTGCCAGCGGAGGTAATTTAAGATCGATTTTACCTAAAACAGTATTATTCAAAGTCTAACGGTTTTCAAGATATCTACGATTTTCGTTTTTTTTTAATATAGTTTTTCTTTTGGGTTTTTGCACCAAATAGCGAAATTCGTATGAGTTTGTTACGGTAAAGGTACAAGATTTTGTATTATTCGTTATCTAGATATTATGTTTGTTCTATCGAATTCTCATTTGTTTCATTTCTGCTTTTTGTTAATTAAACTAGCAGAACAGAAAATTAAGAATAAACAGACCTTTTAACTTTGAAAGTAAATTCTTCCATTTTTTATGATTTATATCGAAGATTTTTTGTTTCAGGGAAATCAGACTAGTAGATAAATTTTTGAAATAAATCAGAGTATAGGGCGCGGCTATTTTTTATTTCCCATGCATGTTTGAAATTACAGTTTTGTGTTATAAAAATGGCATTTTTAATAGGAGTCTCGAGTAGAAATTTAGCTACGGGGAAAACTAGGGCCGGATCCGGTATGCCGTATCCCGTACTAAGGCACTGTACAGGCCGCCGGGCCTTGAAGCGAATGCCGGTTACGGACCTGATCAGTACACTCTTTCAGGCGCTGATCCGGCTGCCGTATCTATGCCTGAAATGAAAAACTAAACTATCAACGAATTATGAATAAAAAAATTATCGTAGTATTTTTTGTTTCCATATGCTTCATTTACGTTCCTGCATATATGAGAATTGGATTAAATGGTGTCCTACCTCGTTAAAGTTTTTGTCTAGTCGCGGGATTCGAACCTACCCGACTAGAAATTTTCATAGGGACAACCCTATACGGCATAAGGACCTTTTCAGGTGAACCCTAAATAGGGAATGCCTCTCAAGGTCCGGATAAAGATAGTATTGGGACAACTCTGCGATGGGAAGTACCGATAAGGTCCTTATAACGTTTTAACAGGGTTATCCCATCTGGGGTTTGGATAAGGTAATGATGTAAGGTCCCAACAATGTTTATTTAGGGGTAACCACATGAGTCATAGGTGAACATATAAACCTTATACTTCGCAATAATAAATAGATATACAAATACATTTTTGATAGATGCTGCAATAATAAGTGGATCTTATGAGATTTTTTTTTTCATTGTAGAACTTTTCTTATTTTTTTATTCGGAATTTTTTTCATTTTTATTCGGAACTTAATTTTTCATTGTATTTTGTTCTGCGGTATTTTGTTTTAAAAGTAAACAATACCTTAAAATTTTATCTTACCTATCTGTGGATTGGAGGAGATGGGGATGAAAACTTGAAACGGCATATATATAGAGGAAGAGAGAGAATCGGTGTACGCATAAAATGTTGAGAGCCAGGCAAAGCAAAGAATTAACTCGATTACGAGTAAGAAAACATCGTGCCCTTCGCGGTTTATCAGCAAAAAACAATCGTTTATCAATTGAAACGTCTAATTGGGAGACTGAAGAACAGTCGAATGATGAAAGACAGGAAGATTTTGGGGCTAGGCACAGGGACAATGACTTTGAGGTTAGGCACAGTGACAATGAACAAACCGAAGAACAGCCAAGAGAGGAATTTAATCGTGTAGTAGTGGAAAACAGTGATGAAGATAACTTTTTCGACGATGATAATGTTGGGCATCATGAAGATGATAACGATGAAGAAGCAGCGAGTGAAAATGGAGAATTCGGCACACTCGAAAATATCAAAAAATGGGCTCTGGGAACCCCAGCAATCCCCCACTCGCGCTTACAACTGTTGCTCAATATTTTAAGAAAACAGGCTTATCCGAATTTACCGAAGAGTGTTAAAACATTCCTAGGTACGAATAAAACGAACCGCGTCATCGAACAACTCGGCGTCGACGGAAGGGGTGAATTTGTATATTTTGGCATCAGAGAAAATCTTATAAAGTGCGTGAACACGACTTTACATGCAACAAATTTTTATAACGTTCTAAAAAATTCCCAACCCAAATCCATGCAACGCTACTGATTTCAGTGGGTTAATGGTAGGACCGGTTAGGGTAGCCCGATAAGAACCCAACAAAAAATTGGGCTTACCCGAGGCAAAACCTGACAGAACCCAAAGAAAACCCTAGAAGATCGTTACACACCCTATAAAAACCTGATAGGGAAGCCCGATAATGACCCAACAAGGAATTGGTTTGACCCAGCAATGAACTGTACAAAAACCCAACGTCAATTTCTAGTCGCGTACCCTTTCTAATTAAAAAAGTAAGCGCGCTACCTACTTAGCCATTGTAACACTTGCGTAAATCTGCTTTTTTCGTTACTGGTTTTTATCATTCTAAAGAATGTCATTAATTTTATTCTTTTATATACCACAACCATGTTCTCCTCGCTTTTTTTCATTACGTATCGTTTACACAAAACCGTACGTAAAAGAGGTTTTTTACGTCCTAGAATTTAAAAATTGTGAAACGTCCGTGTACAACAGCTGTCGGCCGTTAGGTGCTGCCCTCACAAGGGGACCTTACACGCTATCACTCACGGATTTTGATAAGTCTCAGATATGTTGTAGAGGGACCTACCCTGAGTACCTGAGTAAAGGGATTTTATACAACGCTCTTTAGTTTTCGAGAAAAAACGTTCGAAAGTTTAGCTCGTAGCTATCATACCGGTACGGTCGCACCTTTGTCGAACCAGCGGGCGTGGTCCAATGGGCAAGGTTCCCGGCTCTGACCCTCGAGGTCCAAGGTTCGAGTCCCGTGATGGCGTTTTTTTTTTCACAAAATATAAATAAATTCTATGGATGATGCAAAACCGTCTAATTATTTATTATTATTTTATTTATTTTTTTAACTTTTTTATTCATTTTTTTAATTTTTTACTTTCCATTTTTTTTAAATTATTTATTATTATTTTATTTTTCACGCAGAAAAAAAAGAGAGGAAGAAATTATAACATCTTTCACAAGAAACTGCAGTTTATTATTTTTCATTACAATATACAGGTTTTTCTTACTCGCTATCACTGTGGTCGCATCAGACAATATTGCGGGTGGTATTTTTCGTAAAAGCAAGCAAAACACAAGACCAAAGAGCAACGCGCACATTGTATAAAAGCTATGGCCTTGCAGGCGCACGGAGTTTTGAGCAGCGTTATTGGAAAGCATACTTGATTGACATTTAAAAACAGCGGTCTTTCCTCAATTAACATCGATGCAAACCACGCATATTTAATCATCGGCGCGAAAGCAGGTGCGCTTAATTGATGAAGAATCAAAGAATGAATTTGTATGGAATCTTCCCTTGACGCAATACCACCCGCAATATTGTTCTGATGTAACAAGCGACCACAGTGATAGCGAGTAAGAAAAACCTGTATATTGTAATGAAAAATAATAAACTGCAGTTTCTTGCGAAAGATGTTATAATTTCTTCCTCTCTTTTTTCTGCGTGAAAAATAAAATAATAATAAATCATTTTTAAAAAATGGAAAGTAAAAAATTTAAAAAATGAAAAAAAAATAAAAAAAAATAAATAAATAAAATAATAATAAATAATTAGACGGTTTAGCATCATCCATCGAATTTATTTATATTTTGTGAAAAACAAAAAAACGCCATCACGGGACTCGAGCCCTAAACCTCGAGCGTCAGAGCCGGGAACCTTGCCCACTGGGCCACGCCCGCTGGTTCGACAAAGATGCAACCGTACCGGTATGATAGCTACGAGCTAAACTTTCGAAAGTTTTTTCTCGAAAACAAAAGAGCGTTGTATAAAATCCCTTTACTCAGGTACTCAGGGTAGGTCCCTCTACTACATATCTGAGACTTATCAAAATCCGTGAGTGACAGCGTATAAGGTCCCCTTGTCAGTCGTTAGGTCGAGGAATTATTCGAGAACACAACCTCACTTTCACGTGACACCGCGAGAAAGCATCATCGATCTCGCCGCGACATAAATCATGAATAAAAAAATTCAATAAACAATGAGTGATATTGAAAAACATAGCAGCGATGAGTGGCTCCAATGCACGCCGCCAGATCTAAAGGAAGCCGCGACAAAGACGACACACGAAATATTGCCATAAAAATCAAAAAACCTCTATGAATCGACGTACGACGCATTTTTGTATATGCTGATATATTTCAAAGTTACGATTGGTGTCTACGGCGAGGCTCCGCCCCCACGCGATGCGTGCGATGCAGCTTCCATGTGCGATACACCTTACATATGCAACACAGCTACGGCACATGCTTGCAGCCATATGTATTTAACAATACAAAAGCTCGGAAAACATGGTTTTTGGTATATAAATAATTGTGTGCACCGCGGAGACAGGGGCTTTTACCCCTCGCGCGCTGTTTGCAGTACTCGTATTTGCCTCGTCCACGACTCGTACTGAAAACATCGCCCTCGTGGTAAAAGACCCACTTTGTCTCCTTGGAACACGATGTAAATACTATTTTTGATATAACCTTTTTCCTTGAAACTTAAAAAAAAATCTTGAAATGAAGTTAAAAAGGAGAATCTGGACTTATAATAACCCATAATAATAAATTTACTTGTAATGTATTTTTATTTTCATATTATTTAGATATTACAGTCATGAAATATTTGGTTGAACTTTGGTTCTTGGATTAATAATAATAATGTAAATTATACTTTATTAAATATGAAACTTTTGTCCTTAGACTATACCTTCGCTGTCTTTGCCGTTGGCAGCCTCAACACGGAGTTGACAGCTATCAGGCTGCGGTCTGTATATTGTGGTAAGGCACGCCTGATCACTGCTGTATGTCCACCGGATCAGATGAACCGTCGTACGACGGTAATCAGGTACCCTTATCAGGCTGAAGCAAAGTAGCCTTCTTACTCCCGTTCTGCGGTCCTAATGAACCGTTCGACATCCTTCACTGATCAAGCGTGCCTTACTACGCTATTCCGGACCGCAGCTTGGTAGCGGCCTGACCAGTCTTCAGGCTGCCGGAGAAAAATTTCTAGTCGGGTTGTTCGATGGTTTGACAAAGAATCGACTCCGGGATCGACTCTGAATCGCATCTTTGAGAATCGATGCTGCAGAAAATCGAAACGTAAAAGATCGATCTCGTATAAATCGATTTTTGTATATCATATGGTATAAAAAAAACCATGAAGCTCGAACGTACGCGAATAAGCTTAACTGCACCTTCTGAACAAACAAAAAAACGTACATCTTCAACCCTTTAAGGCCGAAATCTCTTTCTTGGTGAAACAAAATCGATTTGTGCCTCTTTCCTGGACCGGTGGAAAAAGCCTATTCCAACTTTCGATCCAAAATCTTACCGGCCTTGAAAAATAATGATTCGAAATCATCCAGAAAAAGATTCGATTCTGTCTTAGAAAAATCGATTTTCAAAAAAATCGAACACCAGTGATTCAATGCAAAAAATCGATTTTTCTCATTGAGAAAATCGATTGCCCCGAAAGATGATTCAGAATCGAACATCCCCAATTCTAAACTTTTGGGTGAGAATACTGACTGGTGGAAATAAAAAAATTCGATAAAGTTTGTATTTGATAGAAACACATAGAATCTCTAGATTCCGAAAAATACAAAATTTTGTACATTTAGCATAATGAACTCATACAAATTTTCGCTATTTGGTGCAAAAAAAAACAACAAAATTAACATCGAAGTTATCGCGAAAATCGTCAGACTTCGGATAATACTGTCTTAGATCAAATCGATCCTAAATTAATTCTTCTACCACCCTTTTCATTTTTATCCACTATCTCCCTAACACCCTGTATAAATGTTGCCAGTACACTAGTACGAGCGCGAAGTGTCGTCCGCTGTAGAAAAGCTCCGTTCGCGTCGCGAGCAGTTTATGCCCGCGAGAAACCTGAAGCACCCTACCTTTTCTTTCCCCGAAGTATATCATTTCTTTTTCTTCACGCCCTTGCCTCCTTTTGCTTTTTCCATCCAGCACGATGGTCTCCAAAGAATTTCTCTTTGGGCCCCCTCTTCATATATTATATATATATATATATGGACATACACATACATTCATACGTTCATTTTCTTCGTCTTCTTCGGGAGCGTTTACTCATTTCGCTGGGAGCTTGCATCGAGAAACGGAGCAAACCGAGCGAATGAATGTCGTACGCTTGGCTGTGCGAACTCGCACGCGCGGGAAACTATACGGGGAGTCTTTTGTGTTTCTCGAACCCGGATGATGGCAAAACGACGCACATTTTGCACGTAATTTATGGGACGGAATTGGCGAGCATGAAAACGTCTTGTCTCGTTTTTTTTCGCGTTCTCTTGTGCATTTTCCTGCGAGCATGGAAGAGAATAAAAGACCCCAGTGAGGAGGGGGTGGTCGTAGAAGACGAAATATAGGTCAACGAATGATCGGCGTGGGGAAGAAACAAATACTTGAACACTGGATATACGAACGCAAGCAAATTTCCCACTTTCGAGTACGTTTATAAGGCACATTAGGTATTGAGGCAGTATTTTAGTCTCGAGGCTTAAATTTTAAACGTTTTCTTGGGCTTGATAAAAAAAACAAAAAGTATTTTTAATATCAATTTTTGACAGTATTTTTATTGATGTTTCAGGAACTTACAAAAAAATTCTTGTGCATGAAAAACTAAAATTCAAAAAGTTCGGGGTTTCTCAGTATGCCCGTGAAAAAAAGGGTTGAAGCGATTGACATGATTCCAAACCTCCCATTCATCTGAAACAGAATTGAAACCAATTTTCTAGATCAATAAGAATGCCATTATGGCAGGTAGGAAAAGTCTGGGTAAAGCGAATACCCCAAGTAAAGTGAATACTCGCCACCACTTGCAAATTATGCGGTTTCCGATCGCCACATTACTATAGTAACGTTCACCCGTCGTCATCCAGTACGTGGCAAATATTTTTGTGAGTGGTGGTGTAACGCGCCGTCCAGGAGACGACGATTTGTGTTTTTACTTGAAAAATAATGATTCATCAAGGTAAGTATTTTGCTAGTGAACAAGTTATTTATTTATCGTCTTTTGTTTTTGGCCGGTTACAATTTGGCCGGTTGCAATGAGATTCAAAGCAATAATTTTTATTTGAAACGGGATAAAATCAGGTGACCACGTGGGGCAAAACGAATAGGGCAAAGTGAATACACTTTGCCTGATGATCGTAAAGAATTTCATTATATATAATAATCTGCATATTCCGTTTCAGGTGGTTAATAAATACAAAAAAAAAAATGACGCTAGGTTCTTGAAGTGCAGATGACATGCAAACAGCAATAAATTTATGTAAAGCTGGAGAATTCATCAAAGGAACAGCCAAAAAGTACGAGTTAGCATACGCTACCTTATACAGATCATTTTGTTAATAACTTATTACGATTCCAAAGATTTCTTTGTTGTTATCCACTAGGCTGGGCCGTTTTTGTACGGGGGGGGGGGGGGGGGGGGATTGTTCGATTTATTTCGGGCTCATCGTGGAAAGGATGCCTCATGATGTCTTTAGATCACACGTAAAGTATAGTTTAGTTCGGATTTCATCATTTGCTTCCGGATTGGCTTTGAAATTAACAAAATTTTGAAAAAAATCATACATTTTATAAGTCATTACAGTAAGGTGAAACAGGCCTAATAGTATATTTTTATGAAATTAAAAACAATCTTATAAGTTATATTTATGTATTCAAAGATTATAAGATACAAAAAATACTTGAAGAAATAATAATCATAGCTTTAAGTAGCGCGAAAATCTTGCTTACTGTCAAACTTTGGCATAGCTCTACGAAACTCAATTTGGGCTTTTATGAAGCCTTCTCGGCCATTTTTCGTTGCTCAGCTTGGCTGAAGCATCGGTAACAGTCTTCACTGCTCTTTCCACTGCTTGAGAGTGGCATAGCAGACGTAATAGAAGTAACTTTCCTTCTCCTTTTTGTGCGACAAACTTTTGGATGTCTTCATCAGAACCAGTTTTAATATTGGTGGTTTCGTCATTTTATCATAACAGTCGATAAGATCAACGTAGGATGCTGCATCCAGATTTAGAGAAGGAAGTTGAAACGGTCGGAATCTATTTCTTCGAATGTTGTGAGCTTTCAAAATTCGACGTGCGCCCAGTTCACGGATGTGCTTTTGAGAATCCGTCAGCATTGCCATCAATAAGTGTTCAGGATGGGCGAAGTAACTGTTTCTTTGAATTACCGGATCGACTATGGATCTCAGTTCTGTGGACAAGTACCTAATGGCAGATATGAGTTGATACAAATGTCGTGCTTCATCTTTACAGGATGGGTGATTTTTTCCTCCCGCTCGCGTTTCGACGCGTTAATTTTTTCCTCCCTCCCTTCGTCTCTCACACCTACAGGTGTGAAGAGTAGTACAAAGAATAATTTTATTTCTTATCATATTTCTAATCTCCATATGGCAACTTACCTCGAAAACAAAAATTTTCGAAACTTTGACTACAATCCGGAGGCAGAAGGACTTATCAGAATGGAATAATATTTTACACACGTTAGTTTGAAACCATTTTGCAATCTTTTCGCGCTAAGCCCCCTGGAAAAGTCGAAAAATGTGAAAACGGCCCAGCCTATTATCCACTTTGCCGTTATGCCGTATCCACTTTAACCGGATGCTCGGGCAAAGTGGATACTTTGACATTTTTTCTGATTTGATATTTAGCAACTAATTAACCTAGAATTGAGGAAATTTGTTAACGCCCTTCGAAAGTTGTTTAAATAAAAACTAACCGCAGATAACTGTTTTTATTTGCTCTGTTATATATTATCGGCAATAATCACGGAAAGCTTAAGGTGTTTACTTTGCCCGGGCCTCCCCTGCCAAAGAGAATGTTGTTTCAAATGGCAACTATCTGAAAATAAAGTTAATATTTCATCAGATTTCTGTAAACTAGGTTGAAAAAACTAGATTCGAGAAAAATGGGTTTAAAATTTGAGTACGATTTCAGACAACTGCAACTATCTGAGTGGTATAATGGTATGTTATCCTTGTTATATTAATCGGCCATTCCTGCCTCGTAAAGTGTGCCTCCCTCGACTTCGAAATTATGAATGAGATGAATTGGATGGGCCAGTTATTAACTCGTAACTCAGATAGGTCAGCACAATTTCTACTCGGGTTTAAAGTCTATACTTTTAAAAAATGCCAGAAAATCGTTTTTTTTTTCTTCAAATTTCCAGTTCAGAATATCGCCATAAAATCGCGAACTCAGCCCTTTCAAATCAAATCGCATGTTTTACTCGGTCCTCCAGTGATTCGTAACGTGTTTTATTCCTCCACTGTCACAATCCCCAATAGATATAAATATGTACGAGATCGAAACTCTCGGGTACAAAAATTCTACGCACTGTCGCGTATAAACGCGACGACGAGAATTTATAGCACTGCGAGTGGTAAAATTGTGGCCCGTATAGCCCTTTCTTTTTGTCGTTGAGCGTTTAGGTCTTGTATTTTCGTAAATTTCCAATTCGCTCGTACAGGATCGTCAATAATATTTTCTTTTTCTCAAACGTGGTAATTGGAATCGTGGCACTTCGGGGGAGCAACTTTTTTTTGCGAGTAGTCGAAATATTTCTTTTTTGTCGTCCCCTTCGATCTTCATCGGGAAGGAAATAGGTCTTTTCGTAAAAATGAAATGAGCTGTCGATAGAGTGGAAGCGAAGAAAAAAAAATACGCCGATTCGAACTGGGTCGATGAGTTATTGTGCCGCGTAAGGGCTGGCGGAGCAATGAGGAACGGAGTTAAAATTTTTCAAGATTGCCGCAAAACTCTGTATGCGCTGTAAAGCGAAAACGAGTCTGATTTGCAAGAAGAAACGATCGGGACGAGAGGACGCCTACTCGAAATCCCAGGGTTTTTCTATAAGTGCGATGGTAACCTGCAAAATCCAGAGAGTGAGGGAAAGAGAGAGAATATAGGAGCAAGATATATTTCGAACCCCGAAGAAAAAGTTTCCGCGACGCTACAACAGCGAGCCCAAAGAAGTACAAGAAAAGCAAAAAGTATAACAAAGATGGTAGGAGGAAAATATTGCAATTTTTTACCTTCGCAAATGCTTAATCAGGCACCCTCGCAGTGGTGCGCCTCTCCCGCCCACTCTCCCTCTCCGTTCTCGCAACGAAAGGCAAAAAAAGAATCGCCGAAGTGAACAAATCGCATCCCTCTTGTCCGAGTTTTACAAGCATTCATCTTTGAACCGTCTTTCTTCAAGCTCCCTATTTTCGATCGTATAAAAACCAAAGGGAATCTCGTAGAGTCTAAGAAATATATTCAGAAAATACCGCAGGAGAGCATACACTTTCGTCACCATGCATGAACTCGTAAGCTCTTTCAACTTCGACTATTATATAAAAATCTCAAAGTCTCTGCTTTCTACCTCCTTTTTGCCCCTTTATTCTCTGCCAATGGAGTCGACGAAAAAACTTTTCCCTTCGACGACAACGTTACTCGCAACTGTAAGCCTGTGAGATCCCTTACGAATTAATACCTTGGGATACAGATATATACACGTATGTGTGTATGTATAGAAGTTCTCTCTCTCTCTCGATTCGACCAAACATCATCGAACTGTTGGGTCCTTCGCGTGCGGATTGGTAGACTTTGGCCGTCGATACTTGGCGGCACGCAATCGATCACTCGCCCATTAGAAGGAAGCTTTCTATAGTGTCAGGGGACTATAACTTAAGCTCTTATTGCCGAGAAGAAAGGTGCTAGAATGACGAGTAGACTTGTATGCGATTGGAAATGAAAGTCCGACTATAGGTTTACCTGCACTACTGGCGAATGGAACATATGGAAGGAGAATCTTTCTAGGACGAAATTGACTTCACCACTGTAACAAATAATCCCGGTAACGGTCTTCGGACACTCGATAACGTAGCTCAATACTTGTTAACACCGTATATGTGCGTCTATATGTACATATCGATGGTATAGACACGAGAAGGACATGAACGCACGCTCGAATGATCCCTTACCGTCAGTTCGAGTAATCCATCACGCAGCTGAAGCTGCAGCAAACACCGGGATTCCACAGAACGGAAGTAGCGTGTATCTGATCAAGACTATTCCCATGTGGTTTATCACTTCGCAACTGCCGAACATTGTGCTGGATTAGGGTAGGAAGGGGCATGTTGAGCAGTCGTGTAAGTTGGGCAATCGAAATATCTGGAAAACTATGGACTGCACGCGGATGCATCAACGGTGCAATGAGAGGTATGGGGGAGGGGAACACATTACGCCATCTCCCGTTATCATGAGGCGAACGAGATGGTAACACGGGACGCTTTATTATTTTTGCACCCAGAAGTAAAAAAAAACGTGATTGAAAGTTTTTCTTCTACCATTGTATGAGCAACGAGTACAGCAATAAGGGGAGCATTGATACTTAGTAAATTGAAGTTTCTGTCGAGATTTAATCCGTATTTTAACACAAATGTTACTTATTACCTTATAACCGAACATTTGTTTAAAAAAATTTGAGAGGGGGCTAACTAGCCCCCTCTCAGATTTTTCCCCATCAGAAACTGCTCAACTGAGCAGTTTTTGATCGGGTTAGTGGAGCATATTTCTCGTATATTTACGTCCACTGTAACAGCGGCAACGATGATTAATTATTTTCCAGTATTATTACTACGTCGATAGTAGCTAATAAATACAGTTATAGTCTAAGTTATGTTTTAGAAGAAAATAAAATCCAAAGTTACATATAACATTAGCCTGATATTTGTTTATTTGAGAACAAATATTTCAAAGTTTATTGCAATTAACGTTAATGATTTAAAATATAACTAGTTAACAAGCAACTGTTGGTTTATTACTGCATTGTACCAAATCATGTTGCATACGTCTGATTTTTTAATGCAATACTTACCTTGCTCAACTTACCCCACTATCGGGACAGGTTGAGCAAGTATGGCCGTAGTCATTTGATATCGATTATCTGTGAAACAATAAGGATAACAGGAATTTCGTCTACAGATTTTTTTCCCAGATAAATTTCCTATTGACCAAAGTAGGTTTCATTTTTATCTGGCAGACTGTTAAGGGATAACACCACTCTAGCAGCAGAAAATAAGGCCTAACTTTGACAATTTATTTTGGGAGTATGAAAAAAGGAATAGGATTTCTTTTGAGAGGGTTTATTTAACACATATTAAAGTATTAAAAAAAAATTATTATAATTTTCATACAAAATGGCGGCGATAGAGCCCATCTTGAAAGACGTGTTTTTTTACAAATAGCTTCACGGGAGGACGGTTTTCTCGTAAAGTATAAGACCTGGAACAACAACCGAAAAAATTATAATCTATATATTATCAGCTATGGGACTACGTACGGATTTTTTAAATCAAATTTTGAAAAAATGGCGCACTTTGGAAGAAATATATCGTTTTTTGCTCAAAAAATAAGCAGTAAATTGTTTATAAAACAAAAGTTTACATTTAATCAAAAAACGGCAACGTACTCCCATAGAGAATTTAATTGTGAAGCTACTATCAAAATTTCAAATCGATCTATGCAAAGGTGTTCGAGTAATCCGTCCTCCCAGTTTGAAAAAAATGGTTTCGAGAATAGCGCGTTAAAAGTTGTCCGAGCAGTTAAATCCTTGAAATTTTTGTTTACCTCTAATCTGCGATGCCTGTACCATACATTTGTTCATCTACGTTGATGTTTTCCTCCTCCTCTTCCTTCCTGGACGATTTGAGGGATAATCGGGCCTGTTTTGCAGCATCGGTGAGCGATCTTTCGGAAAATTTTATGCGGCGCTCGTTCTCTTCCACGCAGAAATTAAAGCTGTTCGGCTTAATTTTCATGCCTAAATTCTGCATGAGCATCATGATGCTAGATAGGCCATCATTATAGATAACTACAGCAGTGTATACTGTGGTATCAAGGACGTGTTTGCCACTGGAGATCGATTTCGGTGCCATAGACCACACAGTCACATTGAAGCTTTCGTTGCTATTTTTCGTGAAGCCGCTGATGCAACGAGTAAGCAGCTCGTCTCAGCTCAATTCTTTGTAAATCGAGAGATCGCTTCGAAAACTTCCTGCGATAGAGGTGGCTTATGGGTATAACCTCCAGTCTCCAGTGGCCTTCTGCCACGAGCACCACGAATTTTCACCGTGCGGGCATTTTTCGTGTTTTGGTTGGTCGTCTGTCGATAATTTATGGTCTAGCGCTGCGTAGATTTCATTACGCATTTTTTATATACAATCGGGATTACGACGTATTGCTGGACCATAATAAATCGATAACTCGTCAATTAGTTTGCCAGTTAGCTTGCCTTTTCCTCCAAGGCCTTTTGTTTTTTTTTTTTCAAATTTCGAAAGCGAGTACCCATTCGTTTTTGCACGTGGTCAATGCACTCTTTCTTCTCAATTGTAAAATTTGCCTAGGGCTGTGAATCCACGATGCCTTTAAAATTTTTAGAATCTCCGTCCCCCACGTAATTTGCATATTTCAAATTGCGCCGCGTGAGTTATCCATCGAGCTCAGCACGCGCTCCGAGGCGCTGCAGCAAAATCGATTATTAAACCTTTAAAAAAAAATTCGCTACAGGACCAATTGCATATTGTTTTTATAGCCCCAAAGTATTTTTTAAGCAAAAAAAAGATTTTTCCAAAATCCTAGAGTGGTGTTATCCCTTAAGGAATTACAGAGCGGTAATTCCAAACTTGCTCAACATGCCTCTCCCTACCCTATTGGGTAATTCAGCGGGAGACGCATTGAAAGTGTGTCCATGGTTGTCCGTAGCGTCGTCCGACGAAAACGTTAGTCTATTTTCCATGCAAATATTTGTATGTTTAATGGATAGAGGCATCCCGCACCTTGGTACATAAGGATGCGCCACATAAGGCTATACGTAAGACAAGACTTATACTTGGAAATTCACTGAATCACCGGGCGGATCAATGTTGACTCGCGAGTCGAAGGTCGTAGCGATAAAAAAAATGAGGGAATAAAAACGGGAAAGGAATATATCAAGTACCTCATATACCCTGGGACGGAGTTAAGAATAGCACGAGGCTTGGGGAATTCAACCTCTTTGCCGTTCACGTTGGCCAAGGGATGAAAACTTTTCACGAGAACATTGATAGAAAGTGTGAGGAATCCAGCGGCTCTCGGGTTTCGTCCTGCGAGAGCAACTCGGTAGACGTAGTTATACGTTATGTAAGAAATGACATCAGAGCATCTTTTCGTACATACCTACCCGCTTAAGTCTCCTCTTCAATCCTCTTCGTTCCCATAGTTTTCTGAGTTACGACCTAACAGTTGCCCGGAGTGAGGCTATAAAAACTTCTTTTTTTTTACCGACGGTAGAATTTTTAATAATGACTCACGTCCCGTCCTGGTACTCGTGTAAAAAGTTTTCGTAATGAGATTTACACAAAAATATCATGATACTCCGGGCAGTGTTGTCTTCCTATTCGTAATCTTATTCGACCCTCTGTTGATTAACACCGCATGCCCATCACGGTTCGTTACAACTTTATCCAACAGTGGATCTTTTCTAACTTTGCTAGTTGACTAGCTTTCGCCCGCATGGAATTTGGCCCATAGAAACTTCATTACCAGTTGCACCCCTCATGACGGGTTTTTTTAAATCCTCTATTTAGGGTTTTAAAATGTCCATTAAAAATCCATTTAAAAGGTTTTTGAAAAATACTCAAATATGCATTTTATTATTTATTTTGAAGAATATTTATACCGAGTTTCAAGTTGATGCACGCAAAGAATACAATTTTCTATACAAACGTTTACATCCCGTTTCATCCCTTTAGGGTTGGTTATCGAAAAATCCTTTCGTAGTGCACCTCTGAGCCCTTTGAGGGTGTATTCTACTGTGGTGGCTCAAAAAATAAGCTGTTTTACAAGCTTTTATTTAACTTCACTTGTTGTGAGATGCAAAACGGATAATCGATATTTCATCCACTCCCCGACTACTTATAGCTCTGAAAATTTGCAAACATGCATCTAACAGGTGACAATACATGATTCAACTTTAAATAAATAAATAAATAAATAACAATAACGACTTTCTGTGAGATGCAAAACTGAAAATCGATATTTCACCCACACCACGACTACTTAGAGCTCTGAAATTTTGCAAACATGCATCTAAGAGGCGATAATGCATGATTCAACTTGAAAAGAAAATAAATAAATTTAAACAAAAATTTAAAAAAATAACGACTTTCTGTGACATGCAAAACGGAAAATAGAAATTTCACCAACTTCCCGACTACTTAGAGTTCTGAAGTTTTGCAAACATGCATCTAAGAGGTGACACTGCATGATTCGACTTTGAAACATTAAAGACTAAAAAGTAGAAAATAATTTATATGTAAAAAAATATTTTTTTCAAAAACAAGCTTTTAGTTAATGTACTGAAAAGTAGACAATAATTTTTCTTACCAAGTCACCTATATGTGACTATAATTAAAAGTAATAATTTACTGTAAAACAAGACTATAATTGAAAGTAATAATTTACTGTAAAACAACCTTAGATTTCTTAAATAAAAATCCTAAAACTGAATATAAACGGGTGATAATAATTTCTCAAATTACTATTGTGCCAAATTCAATTTCAAATTTCAAATTCAAATCAAATTTATTAAACATTTAAAAAGTTGAGCGTCCCAAGCTTTTATTTATAGTCACATATAGGTGACTTGGTAAGAAAAATTATTTTCTACTTTTCAGTACATTAAATAAAAGCTTCTTTTTTTAATTATCTTTTTACATATAAATGTATTATTATTATTATCATTATTATTTAACTGCCGCATCTATCGGTACAAACTTTTTGTTCGCTTAAAGGTATACTCTTACAGAATAGAAAACAATTGTTTTTGTTGCATATAAATGCATATTTATTTAACAATTGATAATCGTGTAAAGGCATGAAAAATCTGAAACAAAAAATTCAAAAAGATTCTTAATCTGTATGAGTATCGCTATCGCTTGAACTAGAATGATTATTTTATATTGCACAATAACAAAATGGCGTCGTTTTTTACAAAAGTGTTTAAAAAACACGTTTTCTTTGGTAATTATTCGGGCGAAAGTATAAGTAAAAATTAATATTTTTTAATAATTCTTGTTCGGGCGATAGCGACACTCATATAAATTAAGAATCTTTATGAATTTTTTGTTTATGATTACCTGGAGAGCGCAAATCATCATCGCCAGCGACATACTTTTTTCATGCCTTTACACGATTATAAATTGTTAAATAAATGTACATTTATATGCAACAAAAACATTTGTTTTCTATTCTCTAAGAGTGTACCTCTCAGCGAAAAAAAAGTTTGTACCGATACATGCAAGAGTTTTCAAAAAAAAAATCATTCGAAAATAGCTTATTTTTTGAGCCATCACAGTAGAATAGCCCCTTACGGAACATAACTTCCAGATTTCATTGAGATAAAAGCAGGGAATTCGATTTTCTCATAAAACTTCAACATCCTGTTGCACCGCTAATGAGGGGTTGTTTTGAAAAATCTTTAAATCTTTTTTAACAAATGTATACATCCTGTTTTACCACCTTAAGCGTTGATTTTCGAAAAAATCCTTTCTCAATGCGGCTCTACACCTTCTAAGAAACATATTTTCCAAACCTCATGTTTCTATCTTCGGCGATGTAGGCTGTGCGTTATTTATATGTCAGTGAGTCAGGCATTCTGTCAGTCAGTCAGTCCCGGAACTGTTTTATATGTATAGCTGAACAAAGTGCTACAATTTACATTAAATTCGAAAGCTCGAACAATTGTCGTGCAAAGAAGTGCCCAAAATAGTTCGATGCACGATGACGTTCGATGCCTGTGACGCACTTCAGATCCTGTGGGCAGGAAACTGATTTAAATCTTGATGTTCCCAACAATTCGAATTCACGGTATGTGCGCGGATCCCGTCGAGATGATCTCTCCGGAATACGATTTGACGCTAGGAATTACAGTTGGAAATTCGTAGAGCCTTAATCCCCGAATCATTCTCGTTTTACGACTGCATTTCAACCAGTCCCACAAGCGAGATCCAAAAGTTTGACAATTATCACAATCGTTCTCGATACGATCTCGAAGGAAGATCGCTCTTTCCGAAGTCCGGGGAAGCATTGAAAATGCCTGTGAGATAGAAACTCGGACGGAAGACTTATCGAAGGAGATTTGAGCTTGGTGCTTAAACCCTTACTGTTATCCAACGGGATGGTCTCTCTTCATTCTCCATGGATGGTACTGTTATAGAGGAAGCGTCCTCAAATCCCACGCGTTTTCTTCCAGCTCGCTTCCTTTTACGTACGAGCGCTTTAAACGGAGGTATCCGTGCAATGAAATTCATTGAGCGTTAGGAATGTCCTACAGACCTGTCGCGTTGCTCCATACCAATTTCAACTTTAACTCGAAGCTCTGATCATGTACCTGACCTACCTCAAAAATTGGGAATTCGGTCATTCGAGGGAACTTCGTTTAGCAGACGAATGTATTGAAAAATAATTTTCTTCTAATACCGTAAAGATTTGATGGTACAAAAGTATAGCTGTTTTCAAATAAGCAATCAAAAAAAGACAGGAATGACAAAGCAGAATCTGATATTCTTTTGTACACAATCATAAGATTATCGTTCTGCGTGGGAAATCAAAAGCTAATTGGCCGACTCTCTCACTACGAGATTCTTAAGAAGGTATTCCGGTCTAGAAAAAAAAAAACAATTTGTATGCATTTTCTTAAAGTGTAGATTCTTAAAAATATGACCTCAAAAGGGTGTTTCGAAATTCCAAATATTTACAAAACTATAGCTATTTGAATACGGCCAGATTGAGAGGCCGCACTATTGTGAATCAGACAATGAGAAGATTCTAAGGAAGCTAGAAGTGCTCGCAAGGAAGGAGCTTCAGAAAATCATCATTTCGAAGTCGAGGGAGAGGCATCCTTTACGAGGCACGAATGGCCGATTAATATAACGTGAGTATCACATCTCATTATACCACTTAGATAGTTGCGGTTATATTTGAAGTTGTACTCAAAACTTTAAACGCGTTTTTATCGGCACTACTTTTTTCAACCTGGTTAACATAAAATCTCGAGTTCTATTCAACCGATCAACTTCAAATTTGGCATGGACCTTCAGTATATATCCCTCTATCGTCTTTATCTCGGGCATGGTGGAATTGTCATTACTACTATTTTAAAAAAATTGAAATTTTAAAAACTAAGGCGAAAAAGTTAACTTTAAAAAAAAACGGGCAATTTTTTCCATTTTTCGTTTTTTTTCTCTTTGGTACCTGCCATGATGACATTCTTATTAATCAATAAAGTTGGTTTTATTTCTATTTCAGATGAATGGGAGCTTTGGAAACATGTCGACCACCTCAACCCGTTTTTTCATGGCCATATTTAGAGGCCCATAACTTTTTCAATTTTTTTTTGTGGGTTCTTGATACATCAATAAAAAGACTGTAAAGAATGAATAATAAATATATATTGGGTGAAGTAAAAAGTTCTGAGCGTTTACCGCTAGATGTCTTTAGTGAGTCATATCTCACGATGTATACATCTCATCGGGTCATAATATACGGCGATTTAAAGGTGACATTACGTTTTAGAAAAAGTTCTTGGACAGTTTTGTGTTTGGTGAAGCCAGTTGTGTGTTACAGTGTTGCAAAATGAAGGTAAAAAAAGAGAAAATTCGATACATTCTTCAGTACCACTACGACCAAGGTGAAAAGGCGGACCACGCGGCCAAAAAATTTATGCTGTTTATAGATCCAATACAGTATCGAATGCAACAGCAAAGCGATGGTTCCAACGATTCCATTCTGGTAATATGGACGTCGAAGATGAGGCACGCTCTGGTAGGCCAATCGTCGAAAATGTCGATAAAATCATGGAAATCGTCGAGTCGGACCGGCATGTGAGCACTTATTCCATTGCCCAGGAACTGAAGATTAGCCAGAAAACCGTTTGGAACCATTTGCATAAGGCTGGTCTCAAGAAGAACCACGATGTATGGGTGCCACACGAATTGTCGCAAAATGACCTTTTGGACCGAATTGATGCCTGCGATTCTTTGCTGAAACGTAACGAAATCGACCCATTTTTTAAGCGGATGGTAACTGGCGATGAAAAATGGGTCACATACGAGAACGACAGCCAAAAAAGATCGTGGTTCAATCACGGTGAGCCGGCCCAAAAAAAAGAAGGTTTTGCTGTGTGTTTGGTGGGATTGGAAAGGAATCATCCACTGTGAGGCGCTCCCATCGGGCTACACACTCAATTCAGACCTCTACTCTCACCATCTGACCAGATTGAAGCAGGCGATCGACCAGAAGTGGCCAATAGGAAGGGTGTTGTGTTCCATCAAGACATGGAAGGCCGCACACATCTTTAATGACGCGCCAGAAGCTCCGAGAGCTTGGATGGGAGGTTCTATCGCACCTGCCGTATAGTCCAGACCTGGCACCAAGCGATTATCACCTTTTCAAGCAATTGCAAAATAGTCTTGATGGTACAAAACTGGCCTCAAGAGAGGCTTGTGAAAATGAGCTGGTCAAGTTTTTTTACCAATAGGGACGAGGACTTCTTCAATCGCGGAATTATGAAATTGCCTTCAAAATGGACTAAAGTTATCGAACAAAACGGCGCATATTTGATCTAAATCGGATAATCCTAACTATGTTAATTTCATCGTCAAAATAAAGCGAAAAAACGCTCAGAACTTTTACTTCATCTAATACATTGTGACGGGAGAAATTTTGGAACTTCCGACGTCGATGACGGGTAAGACAAAATTTGTATTCACGCGTAGAACATCGATGCGTTTGACGAATTATGTGAGCGATTATCGCCTGGTGAACGAGAAGGCAGCAGCCGACGGCTCACGTAGCGAGCTGGAGTAGCGTAATTCGTCAATTCAAAAGAAAATAGCATATGATTTGTCTTAGCTTTGACAAAGGCGGGAGGTAGACGGGGAAGGTTACGAGAAAAGAGGGGGTATGCGAAATTTTGAGGAGGAGCGTAGAAGCCTCCATAAGGAACGTGTCAACTCTGTAACCCGAACGATCTCAAGTCACCAAGTTGGCTCTATTTGTCAAGGAAATTGTGAACAGAACATTTGTGTAATAAAAGAAGTTTTATCGAGATTCGCGGGTATGGAAGAAAATATTGTAAGTACACTTTTTCGTCTTGGAATATTCCGATACAATTTCCTCCTGCTCTTCTAATGTAAGATTTCGGGTCTCCAACGTCCCACCTTGAGAGAGGAGTCTATTCAATATTCATTGGACAATTGTAAAAAATGGATTGATAGTTCTCCGATGAACAGGTGAAGGAAAAGAATCCTGTCTCAATATATATTTTTTTATGAAGCCCGAAAGAACCCCCAGAATGTAGGCCTCTAGACAAGAATGCCCCTTACGGAATCATCACAGTGTAATGGGTCGAAAAATAGCTGATTTTCTGCGATTTTTTTTCAATAGTTAAAATACGCTAATCAGTCTGATTTTTTTATGTCATATTAAAGCACTCATGAAGAACAGAAAATACAATTTTAAACGTTTATTTATTTTACATTTTTCTTAACGGTTGAAAATGGCTTCGAAAAAAGGGAGTCCTCATGGTGTACACGGTTGCGGCCGTAAATATTATCTGAAACAAAATTTGTAAAAAGATTATTAATCAGTATGAAAGCCGCTATCTTGGTATGGAGGTTTTTTTTAAATAAAAATTGACAAAATGCGGGGGTTTGAAATAAAGTATCGAATTTAGTCTATTTTTTCGACAGTTTTTCGTTAAAAAAATATGAAGACTAAAAAAAATCCATAGCAAGATAAAGAATGGCGTGAAGAATGTTGTGTCAAAATTTGAGACGGATAGCTTGAAAACTCTTCCTTTGAGAGTGTACACCGTTTTGAAAAACGACGTTTCGAGAAAAACGCGATTAAAGTTTCGAATGCGGAAGCCGCTGCTCAAATCACTTTCTCTAAGAAAGGCTGTAGCGACCGAAATTATTCGAAATTCGCCCCAAAAATTGAACGGCATGTTTATAACCGTCTATACTATCGGATAATGCAAAAAAATCAATTTTTTTTTTTTGATAATTTTACATTGTGATAGTCCCTTAAATTTTTACGGTATTTCTGCCCGAACTAAACAGATGACTCCGCTCTCAATATTCATATCCATATACTTTTTTACAAGCTTTTATTTAACTTGACTTGGTGCGAGATGCAAAACGGAAAATCGTTATTTCACCCACTTCCTGACTACTTAGAGCTCTGAAATTTTACAAACATGCATCTAAGAGGTGACAATGCATGATTCAATTTAAAAAAAAAAAAAAACAAAAATAACGACTTTCTGTGAGATGCAAAAAGGAAAATCGATATTTCACCCACGTCCCGACTTCTTAGAACTCTGAAATTTTGCAAACATGCATCTAAGAAGTAACAATGCATGATTGAACTTAAAAAAAAGTTTGCAAAAAAAATAACTTGACTTTCTGTGAGATGCAAAACGGAAAATCAATATTTCACCCACTTCCCGAATACTTAGAACTCTGAAATTTTGCAAACATGCATCTAAAAAGTGACAATGCATGATTGAACTTAAAAAACAGCTTGTAAAAGAAATAACTTGACTTTCTGTGAGATGCAAAACGGAAAATCAATATTTCACCCACTTCCCGACTACATAGAACTCTGAAAATTTACAAACATGCATCTAAGAGGTGTCAATGCATGATTCAACTTAAAAATAAAATTAATTAAAAACTAAAAAGTAAAAAATAATTTATATGTAAAAAAAATATTTTTTAAAACAAGCTTTTCGCGTGCGGACATTGAGGTCGGGCTTTGTTCGGGCCCATCTTAATTTTCTCTAACTTTATTAAGGCTCTAGTCTGGAAGCCTCACATGGGCCATCAATGGCCGGTCACACTTTGCTACCGAGGGCCATTGAAGGCAAAATAACCAGTGCCTTTAAAATTGCCTCAACAGTGCCACATAAAAGTTATTGCATCCATATGCGTACGTGCGTGTGTGTGTGCACTATGAAAAAGAAATGTGTTATTTCAATACATTTGAGGCTTAGAATAATGTCGCATATTTTGACACGTTTGATCCCGCGTTTTACAATGGACGCACTGCATGCGTGTTGGTTCAAGGCATCACAGCTCGTCTACTAAACGCATAGTTGAATTATTATATTTAATCGATCTCGATAATTATTATACCACAAATTCTTTGGTCAAGCCATTTATACAGATTTGTCCCTATAATAGCAAAGTTTAGTAGTATTGAAGAAATCGCTACTAGGGAATCTACAACTACACCCTTCAAAGTCATTTACTTGGTCTCCGTACTTAGACCATACTTTTAGTCACCCTACCTACCTTACCATTCCCTAATAGGGGCCCGGTCCGGCTCTTTTACGGAAAACCGTACTATGCAATCCACATATAATCCATTGAAGGACCCGAATTGTATTAGGTATACCCTGCCAATTTTCCGCACGGGTTATTTGATGTCCTAAAAAGTAGAATTCTTTTTTTACCGAGTCACCTATATGTGACTATAAATAAAAGCTTGGGGGGCTCAAAAATTAGGCATATAATCTTTAATTTACATAAATTCGTTAACATATCAACTGTATTTAATTTACTGTAAAACACCTTTAGGTTTCTTACATGAAAATCCTGAAACTGAGTATAAACGCGTGATAATAATTTCTCTAATTACTATTGTGCCAAATTAAATACGCTTAATGAAACTGAATTGATCAAATTTATTAACCATTTCAAAAGTTGAGAGCCACAAGCTTTTATTTATAGTCACATATAGATGACTTGGTAAACAAATTTTTGTCTACTTTTTAGTACATTAAATCAAATTTGGATTCTAGACAACGTAGACATATTGTGGCTCTTAAGCGTTTCTTTTTTACTCGTTACGTGGGAGGTCTATGAGGAACGGGGATACTTTATTGAATGTAAATCAACCGTGAGGATCCGCCTTCCTGTCTCTCCTTCGTGGCTACCACTATCAATAGTGAGATGTGGTTATACGGCAGTTGACGTGTACAAGGAAACCTGCTCGAACCTCGTTCCCTTCGCTTCCTGTTCCGCTTCCGTGGAAGACTCCGAACCCGCATCACAGGACACTAGCCAGCGGCGTCGCCGGTCGCTCGTTGAGAAACCTCAAAGGAGAGATCAATTTGGTCGACTCGTGAGAACGACCCTGCAGGCTTTGAGTCTTGACTTTATATCGCAGCTTAAAGGAACCATACGTACAGCATCGATACAGCGATTACGGTGGGAGGGTCGTGATGGAGAGCGAGGGAGACAGGAGAATGCGGGATATGCTTTGATGTTGCATCTCGGACTTATATTCAGACTTCGGTAGGGAATTCGTTCGAGTGATCGCGTATAAACCCCGTTTATCAACAGTAGCACCCAACTTTCTTTGCGTTTCCTCCATTAATCAACGATTCTTTTGAGATTTTACCATTAGGCGAGTCTAAAGACCCAGCTTTTTGTTTGGGGGGGGGGGGGGCAAGTCTAAAGACCCAAATTAAGGGGGCACACCTGAGTAGACGGTGGAAAAAATAAGTTAATTTTGGGAATTATTTTCTCAAAAACTATTTGTCGGATTTCATCCAAGTTTGTTTTATTCGAAAGTATAAATATTGAGGTATATTGACAAAAATTGTTATAAACATATATAGAGAGCGCTGTTATTGTGGCCAGCGTAAAACATGTTCCTCGCTGGCAGTCCCCATTATTGCATGCAGTCGGTTGATATGAAATAAAAACTTCGAAAAGATTCTTAAAACGTAATGTATGAAGCCCTTCGCATCGTAAGATTTTTTTTACTCAATTATTTGTTTTTTATCAAGCCAGAAAGTTCGAAAATATAAGTTAAAAAATGAATGTAAATTTCATCCGGCGACATTTTGAGATATATGTTTCGTTTAGGGCATCAATCTTCATCTATTGCACATATTTTCAAGAATTTTTTTTTCATAATAAAATTTATCTCAATATTTTTATCTTTTTATACATGAAAATAGAAGTTCCAAAGGACAAGAAAACATTTCTCAAAAACTTTTTTTTTAATTTATCTTCGTGATCTGGCGGCCTGAAGTTACTCCTGCTTTTACCTTGTCGACACGAAATCTTAACCTAGGAACATCTGAAAACAATAAGCCGAGTATTTTATTATAAAGTGAAGTTGTAACTATGACCCCTACTAAAAACTTTCAGCCTCGGTAAAAAGAAAACAAAATGGCGCACTTTTGAACTTTTCGACTGTTTTTTTACAACTTAAATTGTTTAAAAATAGGATTAAATATTAATGAATATTTATACGGTTAGTAGAGGTCATAAAGATACATGTATAGAATTATCCCTGTAAATTTGGGCCTAATCGGTGCAATAGTTTTTCCGAAATTATTTTCAAAAATAGTTTTCCAAAATTATGTACAAAAAACTGTACTTAAAACTTAAAAAAAAGCCTCTTACCCTCAATCAGCGATGCGTGGTCCATACATTATTCCTTGAGCTTCTTCAAAAGCTTCAACTTTCTTGCGATTTTTGGTTTGGGATCTCTATACTGCGAGCTTTGGACGCTCGACACGGCGGTTGCGCGCTCAGCGCGCAGAGACGCTTCTATTGTATCACTCATTTTAGCACCATATCGGTCACTCCAACCTAAATAACCCTCTCTACTGTATTTCTACAGGCATGTAGTATACGAAACTGATGTTTTTAGAAAATCGAAAATTTCCGAAAATAGACTGATATTGAACCCTTAAAAAACTCAACAGACCGAATGCGATGGGATTCATTGAGGATCGTATCGGATTCCGTTTGATAATGTGAGAATTCCCTAGGATTCAAATTGTATTTCGATGAGGAATCCCGATTAGAACTCGATATACGAGCGTGATGTTTCACTATAGAGATCCAATGTGATGATCCATTTGTTCTCTGTCAGAAAGTAGAGACAAGCATGGGAATCCAATTGGATAGCTACGAAAATTTCTGCACGGGGAGCGACCAGACGATGTTATCTCGCTTGGGACATCGAATTAGTTATTATCAATATTAAATTAATACTCCGGGACAATGCGCGTTGTCGAGATACACGGAAATCGTTTGCCCCATGAGAGAGCATCGTCGGCATACAAAGTTGTGTTAGCGACCCTTCCCAACGGCTACATGGAGACACATAGGAACGCCTAATTCGAGGCATGACTATTTCGTCGTCCAACTTCGTTCATCCCCCTCTTTGTTATAATCAAGTGCATGAATATATACACACGGTCTTTGAGTACGCACGTGAATTGTGTCTTGCGTACTTAGCTAGCACATCGAACTATCGTGCATAATATTTCCCTCGGGCACCATCGCGTCATTAGGTACCCACGAAATATTGGAAATATGCGTTGCGAGCATAGTTTCGCCACTGTCTGACATCAAAAGCGCTATCATTGAGTCGCAATATTCATTTCATCCTAGGATTGCTAAGGAATTCCATGCTATGCCCCGAATTGGGCGGTGATTGGAGCTTTGTCAGTTGAACTCGTAATCGCGAAGCTCGTCCGGAACTTCCATACAAACGGCTAAGATATGCTGTTCATCTCCAACGTAAATCATTAGGGTATCCAAATGATAAACGATGATCGAAGATCGATGATTCAAAATCCTACGTAAACGTATCCTACCGAGAAGGGTGCGAAAGGGGCATGCGTATCTGGTATCACGGTAGAACTCGTTAATACATCGAATTGTCACACGATAAATGATGCGCCCCGTTATCGCTTTGCTTTCGCGCATTTTCCGGGACGGGGATGTAATAAGTATAAATTCGCAGGAGTAGAAGCAAGCGTTACGTTAAGATCCCATTAAGGATTCGTAGGGAGGCGAGAGAGGAAGAGAGATCTTATCCAGTGCACGTACAGGTGAGCAACGATCACGCAGGAAATTCAACGGCCAATCTGCAACAGTGAATCAAGCTTTCTGTCTCATTCGCCTCTGTATTTCATTCCCCCCTATCAAGCCTTACCTTCTTCACCAATTTACCCTGTCGTACTTACCTTTTTCGCTCATTGCTGCATGCAGCTATTAAGTGTACAAATAAGTCTTCGGCCTGAGAATAAAAACAGCTGTATTGAATATTTAAACGAAAACATTTTTCCTCCAGGCATGGTGTCATATAATACCAACCTAGTAGACTATTTTTCCAGACCAAAAGCTTAACCTAACATCAAAATATACACCGTGAGCACAGTGAGCGAAGTGAGTTGCAATGACGGGCATATTTGGTATCGTATGCTTTTCACTTTCGAGTTGAAACAAATACTTCCGACGTTAAGGAAATAATTTGTCAATCATTGGGGGAAGATTTCGTATCCAGTATTACCGTGAAGAAGTAGCGTCAAAGGTTCCGGAGTGGAAATTCCGAGGTCGAGGATGACGAGAGAGCAGGAGAACCAACAAATTTGAAGACGCGGATTTAGAGCAGTTGCTGGACAAAGATCCTTGCCAAACGCAATCGCAACGGGCATTAGGGGTTACGCAACAAGTCATTTCCACCCGAGTCTAAATGTAAAGCCTCATCTAAACACTCACAGGACCGATTTCTTTTGTAATGCACAAGCCGCCAGCCTCTGTTGAACCCACCAAACCCTATTTGTCGAGTTCAGTTCCATGAAGAGGCCTCCATTTGGTCCAGTGTAGTATCTTTTAGTCCTCCCAAGCCTTCTTTCGACCCCCACTTTCAGTGAAACGTGCAGAACACAGATTTCCTTAACCTGCTTTCGATTTCAAGTCCGTTGCCTCGACATCACCTAAACTGCTTTGAGCCCAAATTCGATATCTCCTCCATCAACACTCCATTGTGCCGTTATCAGTAACCCGTTCGATCACGAAATAAATACGTTTTCGCTGAATGGAGAGTCCGGAGGGTCTACAGTGCGGCTGCAGTAGGTTGAATGGAGGGTCCAGTGGATCTACAGTGCGCCTACAATAAACCGAAAGGGGGGGCCAGTAGTTTCTGCGGGAGCGCTCGAGTTTCTGCGGGAGCGCACACCTAGAGTTTTACAGGTTCAGTTGTGTTCTGCATTGGCCTCCTTTTATCGATCATGTCCAGTTTCTGCCATTCGGGAGTTTCATCAGAGGCCCTAACGTATTAGTATTCCAAACATTGTACCCTCATTTAGGTACTCGATAATCGACTATCACCGATCTCTGTCTGGGGAAAGAGGCCTTTATTTTGCGGATTGAATGCAGCTCGAAAATTGTTACTCGTTTTACAAAGCTCGGCAAGATTAAAAGGGAGGGTCGCTGCGTTCCGGACTTGCTTTCAGAAAGGAAAAAAAAGTGGCTGTTGTATGACAATCCACAAAAACGTAAATCGTGAATTAACACGGGTGAACCACCCAGATCAACTGCTAAACCTAATATTGACGGTAAGAAACTCCTTCTGTGCATACGGTGGGATTTCAAGGGTGTTCTGTACTTTGAGCTACTCAAACCTGGTGAGATCATCACGGCGGAGCGCTTATAAAGACCAACTGCAGCCTTTCAGTGACGAAATTGAGTGCAAGCGGCCTTACACAGGCAAAGGACCTAGGCCGGCCATATTGCTGCATGGCAATGCTAGACCACACACAGCAAAAAGGACCAAAGAGGTTTAGATTCCTTGGGTTGAAAAGTTTTGCCACATCCGGCGTATTCACCAGACTTGGCTCCATCAGATTTCCACTTGTTCCGATCGTTCCAATATCATCTGGCTGATAGTCACTTCAAAGCCTTCGATAAAGTAAAAAAATTCCATTAACGACTTCATCGAGCCAAAACGACCATCTTTTTGCCGCTGAGGAATTCGCAATCTAACTTAGAGTTGGGGGAAATGTGTGGATGCAAATGGAGATTACTTTTCTGATTAAAATGTACCTTGATTTTAAGTAAATAAATCATTATTTTCATGAAAAAAGGCCGAGAACTTATTCGTACAACTAATACATCGGTATTTTTTTCTGTCTCTTCAGAAATCACGGTATCAAATGGATTTCGGACTGACGACGATTACGAAATCGCGCAGCTCGATGACAGTTGCGTAACAATTAGCATTCGTTAATTGTTAGTCTCAGGCGTGACGAGATCAAGCGGTTTTTCACTAAACGTAGACGCCGCTGATCCGTATATTCTCCCCAAGGACGTTAAGAGACTCAAAGACCGCTCTCATAACTCATTAGCCGATTAGACTTACGCGTGCTAAATCCTCGGACGTTTAACGAGAGACTCGTCACTCTGATATCTCTTGTGCAATGGTAACGTTCTCCTTCTCGCTCGGAGGCGATTAAATTGCAAGAGATAACCGGCACCGCAACATTTCCTACGCACACACACACACACACACGCGTGTATAGATTTATAATAGGGGAATTCATGCAGGTATGTATATGGCGAATATGGCTAGAAATGCGTCACGGTTATGCCTCTCCCACGGTAATTTATGCTTTTGCACGTAACGTGATCGCGCGGGAGGAGACAGCCGGAATTGTCATTACCGCATTGCGGATCGTGTCTATTTCGCGTGACTTTTCACGTCGCTGGAGATGCATGTAAAGCTGATTGAACGCTGAGTAAGCAATAAGTATGAAATTAAAATTCAGTGCCGAACCTTCAGTTATATTTGTTTATCTATCTATCACCAACTCACGCCGTTTATTCGATCCTGATAAAATTTTATACAACTTCGATAGACTGTTTTTTATTTATTGCTATGACTGACATTGGTGGATGGGCTGTCGGCGTTCGGCACTGCCGGTTTTTCGAGTTAAGCAGCATTGCGCACGGCCAATACTCGGAGGGTGACCGCTTAGCCTTGTACCGTCCAGCGCAAGAACCAATAATGAGCGGAAGAGCACTACTTCTGAAATCTTGGTGTAGATACTTGAGTAAAAATCTGTCCAGCAAAGAATCAGAACCCGTGCAGAAATTCTTTAGAGATATCTAAGTTCTGATCAGATGCCGATAGGGATATGATATGGATACCCCAGAAGGGGTATACTCATGGGAATCCAGATGGCGCCCACTACGTAACACAAGGCGAAGTCGTGGTGACAAGAATTTGAAATACGTACCGTAAATCGGGGTAACTTTGGGACTGGTGAAACAACTTTGGGACATCGCGTAATATTCGACTTTGGAATTTTCTACCAACGCATTATGAATTGGTGCGCAATCGCCGTTTCTGCATACGCTGGTATTGGTACTACCTTGCGGAAAATATTTGAAGCTGTAGTTTTACTGACGTCCGACGGCAGTGTATCTTGCTTTTCACCGTTCGTTGTAGCGTTTTTAGTTCGTGTTAAAACTTTCATTCGCCGTCGACAAACTGGAAATATTTCACTACCGGCAGGTATGTGTATTTCGAACTACATTATTTGACATCTATTTGAAGTGTTATTTATACCTTTAATTTTGTTTATAACTTTGTAACTTGAAAGTTGTAAATTTTTGGCACTGAATGGGGTAACATTGGGATAGTCCCAAAGTGATTTGGAAGAACAGCATACTCCATCAACGCCACCCCCGTAATCTTCAAGTTTATACCAGAACCTTATGGTGGACGACTATATGTTCTGGTGAGATACGAAGGTTAGTTTTACCCAAGACAGATCATTGAGATAAAAAATGACGAAGAAGTACGTATCTCTGCGATGAAAAAGTTTGTCCTAAACTGGAAATGGCCAGCTAGGCCTAATGAATTTTTTTATTCGAAGAATGAAATCGTCCAAAAAATCAACCAGCCTACTCGATTTGGCCAACGGGAAATTTTCAAAGTTCAAGTACTAATCCTGTTTACGAACAAGTTTTGAATTCACTTAAGTAATTAATTTATGTTAAAAAGTTTCTTACCTTCCTATAAAAATTTGTCTATCCTTCCTAACCAATTATGTTATTGAAAATCCTAATATTTTAAAACTATTACTGTAATTTGTAAAATTTTAATACAACTTTGAAATAAAACCTTTTGTAAATGTTTTATAAACTGTCTTAAGTCTCTATTAAAATACTTCTATGCAACATTCAGACAGTTTGATTTTTCCCTAGTGTTTCTAAGCAAAAACAGAACTGTCCCAAAGTTACCCCAATTCATGGGGTAAGATTGGGACAAAAAAGAAGAATTTTGGGTGTCATTGGTTGTAGAGTAACATCATACCCATGTTTTGAAAGAAGAAAGTTAACTTCATATAACACCATAGTCTCAGTTATTTAGCTTAATATATATTGGTAGGAGTCATAAAAAACCTGAAAAAGTGTCCCAGTGTTACCCCGGTTTACGGTATTTCAAATACGTATCAAATACATTTTTCTCATAAAATTCAATACATATTTTCTTAATTCGAACGATCTCCATTTAATTTAAATATAATTACTTAGAATAAATAACCTATATCACTTTTCTCCAGGAAATATAAGTCTCTTAAGGTCTTTATATTGTTTTTTTTTCGAAAATCTTTAATAAATGTAAAGAATTTTGTTTGTAATTCTGTTATTAAAATATATAAGTTTTGACAGTTATACTGTAACACCAAAATGTGGCCTGACGAAAACTTAACCCTAGCTGCTATTATATTACATGAAGAAGCTAGATTAAAAAGAAAAACGACGATTTTGGGTGCACAATATGTTATAGAAAAGAAATATTGAGGGACAATATAGAAAACTATTTAGAGAACTGACAGATGATAAAACCGAATTTGTTCAGTGTTTCCGCCGTATTTCCCCTCACCAGTTCAATAAACTCCTCGTCATTCATACTTGAATATCAACTAAAACAAAATGTTCAATTCAATGCAGTTGTACGTATAAAATGTACGTACGCTTTCGCCACGTCTCCGCCTGTCCATCAAAAAATACGTCTGCATCCATATTGAACGGAAATAATTGGAAACGGTACATAAACGAAACGGACGGTGTGCATACGTCCATTCATTTGTGGCCAATATAATATTTTACGTAATCGGAACGGGACCGGTATGGAACGGAGACAAACGTATTTTTTCTTCATCTAATATAATAGTAGGATTAAGTAGGGGAGTATGGGGCACAATGTCTCACGGGGCACTGTGAGCCACATGGGGTTTCTCGGAGGTTTGTAGCTCGTAAATTCCGAAATTTTAAGTGTAGGACCGCGATTTATATTTGGTTTCGTCAGGCCTAAAAGAAAGTCAATAGCAGCTCACAAACAATGATTAAAAATCCCAAATTAATTTGAGCCTCGAAAAAAAAAATTCGCTTGCCGGAAATACGTCAAATATTGTGGGGCAATTGTGTGGGGCACAATGTGTCATCGAGATATTGAGCACCATGAGTCGACTCCCAATGTTATTGGCGAATAATACCCGTTGTGAAATTACGGGTATGTATGAAAATCTGTTATTTATGTTAGGAAAATACCTATAAGAGTTTCAGCCTGCTCGTTGCACCCTACGTTTCGCAGCACTTGACACACTGTACTCACCTATCTGACACATGGTACCCCACCCGTGGGACACAATGAGCCAATCCGCAAATTTTTGACGATTGCATTATTTTAGGATTTTTAAATCTTTTTGCAAAAAATATGGTAGCTTTATTGTACGCCCGAAGGTCTATAAAATCGGTTATGACCTTTTTTTCTAGTCAGACTACGTTGGTATGAGTAAAAATTCGTTAAAAAAAAGTGACACACTGTGCTCCACCTTCCTCTATTCTCCATTTTGTGAACGTTCCCCACATTTTGTCAACGCGTACCCTACTTTGATATAAACGAAACTGATCAAGAACGGAAAATGTGAATAGACAAGAATTTAACTTAACGGATAGGTATGTAAATATGAAACCGGAATTTTTGTATAGAAAATACACGTTTATTGTATGAAATGATGAAATATATTTTATTCGAAGTATTGTCCATTGCTAGCTATATATTTTTCCCATCTGTCTGGCAATTTGTGGATGCCACGCCAAAAAAACTGTTGCTCTTTTGAGGCAAACCAGTCATCGAGCCATTTTCGTACAATTTTGTAAGAAGTGAAGTGCTGCTCAGCAAGTCCGTGTCTCATCGATACAAATAAGTCATGATCGGACGGAGCCAAGCCTGGTGAGTAAGCCGCATGCGAAAGTATTTCCCAACTAAATGCCTCAATCGTTTCCTAGACCAGTTTTGCTGTGTGTGATGGTGCATTATCATGAAGCAAAATCACTTTGTGTTATCTTTTTTTATATTCTGGTCGTTTTTCACGCAAAGCTAGATTCAAATCGATAATTTGTTGTCGGTGGCGTTCAGTATTAACAGTTTCGCCAAGTTTTAGCATCCAACAATGCTTGCAATTCGCTGTCCTCAAACTTTTTCGGTGGCCGCTCACCTTCTTCGTTTCTCACGTCAAAATCGCTACTTTTGAATTTTTCAAACCACTCAAAAAATGATTCACTGTGATTTACCAAGAGCATGCTCACCGTAAGCTTCGACAAGCATTCGATGCGATTCTGCAGCGGTTGTCTTCAAATGGTAACCGAAAATTAATGCTGTCCGCAAATCGTAATTTCCAGGCACAACATTCGACATGTTCAACGCTATAACAAATTATGTTGGGGTATGAAACTTGTATTGTTGTGAGTTAAAAATCTTTGTCAGATGTCAAGAAAGCAAATAGCGCCAATGACGCGACTTGACGGTAACTACATTGACGGCTAAGGCCATCTATGGGCAAATTCCGGTTTCATGTAATGGTTATGGAACGGAGACAGAACGCATAGTGAGAATCACCCTTTATTTCACGTAAACAGAATGGGACCGATATGGAACGGAGACGGACGATATAGTAAAAATCAACCTTAAGACGCATGTAGATGCAACGGAAATTAGGTTAGATTAGTGAAGGGCGGATAGAGCATGAGAGGAAAGGGTTCAATTAGGAAGGGCATACGTGGGAATTCAGGAAATATAAGAAATAAAAATGATTATTTTCAATGCAATTATATCTTAAATTGTTTCTAACAGAAAAATGTATGCTTAACTGCAATAATTATTTATTCAAGTCTGGTCATCTTATTCTTTCCGAGAACGGAAATTTTCGCTTTCGCCGTTTGGAAATCTTGATCCTAGTCACGATAAAATGATTGTTATAGAAGGATAACTGACAATGCAAATAAGAGACTTCATTTTTTTCAAACGTCCAAAAGGAAGGTATTGTGGTTATCGTCTATATATATAAAACAGTTCCATGACTGACTTATTTTCTGAATGACTGACTGACATATAGACAACGCACAGTCTGAATCGCTGAAGATAAAAACATGAAATTTGTAACCTATATTCCTTAGAAGGTGTAGAGGTGCTTTAGAATGGAATTTTTCAAAAATCAACCCTTAAGGGGGTGAATGTGGTGTACAAATTTGTATGGAAAATTGTATTTCTTGCTTGTATTCAGTTGCAATTTGGTATAAATATTCTTTAAAACAAATAATAAAACACAAATTTCAGGAGTTTTAAGAATAGAATAGGGGGTTGAAGTTTGTATGGGAAGAATGAATTCTCGCTTTATCTCAATGAAATTCAGAACATATGTTCCTTAAAGGGCGTAGAGGTGCACTGAGAAATGATTTTTCGAAAATCAACCCCTAAAAGGGTAGAATGCCTAGAAATTTGTATGGAAGATTGTATTCCTAGCGTGTAACAACTTGAAACTCGGTATAAATATTCTTCAAAACAAATGATAAAATGCATATTTCAGGATTTTTTTAAACAAGCCCTAATAAGGGGTGCAGCTAGTAATGAAGTTTCGATGGCCCTGATGCTACGTGGGTTGAGCCGCGGGCGGAAGCTGGTAGTATAATAAAGGCATACATCTAGATGTTCATGCATCCAAGAAAACCGATATCACGATTGCAAGAGATACAACGATATTTCAATAATTCAATTGATCATAGCTCGTGAAACGGCACATTGTATTCCACCATGGGATGAAGAGGATCAAATATATAGGCAGTTATGCCACCTTGAGACTATGCTTTATTCCCATCTTATAGATAGAGATTTTTGCAGTACTTGTTATTCGGTACACGATTTAATCGATTTTTTGCATATATATCAATATCAGACTATAAATTTTAATGTTGCAAATCATTTTACAGATGTAACTGTTATAAATTATTGTCGCTCTTTGCCAGATCATTTTTTTTTCTAGCGTTTAGTTTATTTGGCGACTAATTGTCGCATTGTGTGGCAGTTTTCTCCGCACTGGCAGTACCGTCTTTTACGTTCCATGTTCCGAACGGCTAAACGTGAAAATAAACATTCACTGTACTTGAAGATCTACGTCATAAAAGACTATGAGTCAAAAGATAGCTCATTTTGAAGGATGAATTTCTTAATAAACGGAATAAAACATGGTTACGACACGAGGCAGGGATGATTATCGATTATGATCAAAATCGCGAGCTGTAAAGGTCATCATATTTTTCCGGTGGTAAAAGATTTTTCCCGCAGGGCCCAAATAAGCATAATTTTTTGTATTTTTGATATTTGTTAAAATTCATTTAGGTCTGACAGAATTCAGTTTAGCATGTGCCTTCTGTAGCCTCGCAACAGTGTTGGGCGTTAGTCAATTAAATTTTCAATCGGTTCATTAATTGACTAAAAAGGTAATTGCAATTAACTATTATAATTGCATATTGCAATTCATTTATTTGGATTAATCTATGTTGATTGCAACTCGCAATTAAAAGAATTGCAATTAACTTTTTTAATTGTTCTGAGAAACAATTGAAACTAACAATTAACCTATTTAACTTTACAGATATCAGATACGACGTGTTTGTTTGGGTTTTGTAGGTTTACGCAGCACCATATACAATAATCAGCTTTAATAGTTCGTTTTTGAAAAAATACACAAAAAAGATTGAATATTCATTACTTTCTAATTGCGGAAAGTCACGATTAACAATTGATTCATTGTTTATTGCGACTACAGCAATTAACAATTACTTAATTGTTTATCGTGAGTTTTCACAGTTACAGTTAATTAATTGTTAATTGTTATAGTCGTGATTAACAATTAATTAATTGTTAATCTTTACTTACCCTAGCAATTAAGTTTTGCCCAACACTGCCTCGCACATAGTGGCAAATTGTTATCTACTTTACCCTGCATGATAGGATATTGTTGCTCATAATATGTCGTACAAATCAGTCTTATTCAAACTAGTAAACATTTTATTCAATCTAACTAATTTAGTAAACAAATAAATATAGAGCGATAAAAAAAAATCATATGGATCAATAAAATTGTTCATTAACAGGTGTCCAGTAAAATATTCAACAGGCAGTCTAAAATATTTTATTATTCTGAGTATTTGTTAATTCGATAGGACAAATCATTCTTAAAATCACCAAATATTCATTTCTTCGAAGTCAGCACTCAATAAAATATGTATTTAAAGTTACCGCACTAAAGTAAATTATAAGATTAACAGAAGTAATTAAAACATTAGTTGGATGAAACAAAAATACGTGAAATGAACCATATTTAGTTGATAAAAACAAATAATTACTTTCGCTGTATCACTCGTGTTGAAAACACGTGTTATCCCACAGCCTTGAATATACAAAGCACCTGAACGATTTTTATACCATAATATAAATATATTTTGTATAGCAGTAGGCTAGCGCGTTATAGCTCTTTTGGGATACACATTTACACGTATACAAATCCCGACGAATGGGCAGTGAAGGGTCGCCGCAAAAGCGGCTGTTGGCTGTATGGCTGGCACGTTTCGAAATAATGCGATTGTACGGTGTAGACGTAAGTACGATTGGTATATGTGTATCTCGTCTGCGATTCATCTAAAGGCCGAAGTTCAGACGATTTAATAAGCCAAGTTACGTAGAACACGCCCTTTTCTCTCTCGGAGAATACGTATCTCGGGAGAGAGATTCGAGATGCTGGATAAAAGGGGTTCGTGAGTATTAGTGGGACGAGGGAAGTGAAGGGAGACAATAGAGAGAGAGAGAGAGAGAGAGAGAGAGAGAGAGAGAAGAAAATGAATGCTGACATTGGCGTAGCCAGGGGGGGCTTGCCCACTCCAGCTCCCCAAGAAGTCCGGCGACCCCCCTCCCCTGCCTGAAAAAATCCATCTACAATATTATAATTGAAGTCGAATTATTGATTAATTTTATTTAAATTTCACCCAAGCAAGTATAAAGAAGTAATTTAATAAAACTTGAAGTATTGCGTTCGTCGTAATTTCGTAATTTGTATGAAAAGTAGCTGTTCCAATACGTAAATTAAATAGATATTAAAGTTCAGCAATGGAGGGGCTATTTTACTGTGATGGCTCATAAAATAAGCTATTTTTAATTGTTTTTTTTTAACTGCTGCATGTATTGGTACCATCTCTTTTTCGCTTAAAGGTACACTCTTACAGAATAAAAAACAATTTTTTTTGCATATAAACGTATTTAACAATTGATAATCATGTGAAGGTATGAAAAAAGTATGTCGCTGGCGTTGATGATTTGTGCTCTCCAGGTAATCTGAAACAAAAAATTAAAAAAGATTCTTAATCTGTATGAATTTCGCTATCGCCCGAACTACAATGATTATTTTATATTGAAAAATAACAAAATGGCGTCGTTTTTTGCGAAAGTATCCGAAAAACACGTTTTTTTTTCGTCATAATTCGGGCCAAAGTATAAAAAATAATATTTTTAAAATAATTCTAGTTCGGGCGATAGCGACACTCATACAGATGAAGAATCGTTTTGAATTTTTTGGTCCAGTTTACCAGGAGAGCGTAAATCATCAACGCCAGCGACATACTTTTTTCATGTCTTTACACAATAATAAATTGGTAAATAAATATACATTTATATGGAACAAAAAAAATGTTTTCTATTCTATAAGAGTTTACCTTTAAGCGAAAAAAAGTTTGTACCGATGCATGCAACAGTTTTCAAAAAAAAAAAATGATTAAAAAATAGCTTATTTTTTGAGCCATCACAGTAGAATAGCCCCTTAAGCCAAATGTGGGCGAAAGCAATACATTAAGGCCTTATATACGCGATTTCGCCGATTTTCGAAGGTACTTTTCTAGACGCGGTTAAAAAAAATGACGCATATATTGACAACATTTTTTTTTCTAGATCATTTATGCACATGTTTAAATATATGTAAACAAAAATCAGAAATATTAAAAAATGGCGGAAATATAACATACTAAAGCAATGTATTTTTTTTGCGCGCGCGTTGATGGTGAAAGTTTTCGGCATCGATGTGGGTGTCTGAAAAAAATGAACATATTTATAATTGCATAATGAATGTATCTTCAGTGTGAACCAACAATATTATAATAAAAATTATTATTATAAAAATTCGAAACTTAAAATTTTTTTACTCAACTTTCTGTCGGTACTTTATTTTTTATATTTTTTTGTGTCATTGAAATTTTTGTTTCTGTGGTTCACACGATATGTTATGATACTAAGAATATGTTGTAAAAATTTCAAAGCGATCTGAACCTTCGTTCAAGAGTTAGAACTTTCACAAGGTTCAAAAAAGTGAATCGTGGAAAAACGGCTTTGAAGTTGGCGGTCGGGCGCGCTGCGCGGTATTTATTATAAATGCAATCTTACCTTATTTAATAGCAATTTTTGGAATTTTTCAATTCTGTAAAGCTTAAAATATTCCTAATCGTTCAGGCTAATGGAATCAAAAATTTAAAAAAATGAAAAATTTTGAAATTTTTCGCGTATACAAGAAGAATACTACAACAACAGCATCTTCTACCAAGTAGTAAATAATATCATTATAAATCTGAAACGCTGATTTGAGAATCTACCGTTGGTTCATGTAGTTGATGCACTTCTAAAATTGGATATGAAGAACGGAGAGGATTTCATCAATAATTATAAAAATATCTTAATAATTGATACGTCAGCCTTAGAAGCTGAAGCAAAGATCATGAAAAACATACTCCAATTTAAGAGTGATGAAATAAATGCTAAAAATTAGAGAAAGAATATATAGAGGAGTACTGCTCTAACTTATTTCCAAGCAGCAATGATACTCCCAGTGAGCTCCATCGGCTGTGAGAGAAGTTTATTTGCCATCAGGCAGATCAAAATGTGGCTTAAAGGACAATGCTTTAGGAACGATTCTCTCATATGTCACTGTTGAACATGGAGAACGACATGGTTAAAAAAAATTCCAGCTGAAAAAGTATTGGGCCAATTTTCAGAAACAATAGAAAGTAAGACTTATTTAACTAAGTATCTATTGAAAGTAAAGTTTAAGGGATCATCCTAGTGTAAAATTTTCAAAAAATCGATTTTTTTGTTCGCATTATCCAATAGTATAGACGGTTATAACCATGGACTTGGCATCGCCAATTGATCGTAAGTAGACAATTCATATGAAAATTCCACACTCGAAACTTTGAATACGTTTTTCTCGAAACGTCGTTTTTCCAAACGGTATACACTCTCAAAGGAAGAGTTTTCACGTTATCCGTCTCAAATTTTTACACAAAATTCCTCACGCCAATCTTTATCTTTCTATGGAAGCTTTTTTTGTTTGAAAGCGTCATATTTTTTTTAACAAAAAACTGTCTTTTTTTTCAAACCGCCGCCATTTTGTCAATTTTGATTTAAAAAAAACCTCCATAGCAAGATAGCGACTTTCATACTGATTAATAATCTTTTTAGACATTTTGTTTCAGATAATATTTACGGCCACAACCGTGTACACCGTGAGGACTCCTTTTTTTCGAAGACATTTTCAACCATTAAAAAAAGTAAGAAAAATAAAAATAAAAGTTAAAAAAAAATTTCTGTTCTTCATGAGTCCTTTGATCTCTATATATAAAACTGTTCCGTGACTGACTGACTGACTGACTGACAGGCAACGCACAGCCTAAACTACTCAAGGTAGAAACATGAAATTGGATACATATGTTCCTTGGAGGGTGTAGACGTGCACTAAGAAAGGATTTTTTTTTATTCGATCCTTAAGGGGGTGAAATGGGATGTAAAAGTTTGTATGGGAAAAAAATATTTTTTTGGTCGGATTTACTTGAAACTTTGCATAAACACTCTACAATAAAATTAATGCAACACGTATTTCAGCATTTCCCAAAAGTTCAACCCTTAAGGGGCTATACCAGTGTAACACTTTCAAAAAATAGATTTTTTTTTTGCCTTTTTCGACAGTTTATACTTCCAAGAATATCCTGTAAAAATCATTTCATCTTGCAAATATCATTTTATCTTGCAATAATCGATACTTAAATCTTTAAACGCGTTTTTCTCGAAATGAGATTTTTCAAATTTGCTGGGATTGTAACTCAAAGAGCAATTATCCGATTGACTTGAAATTTGAACTGAATACTCTTGAATATATTTACTCTACAATGACGTAGGATATTATTGATTGGATGAAAATTGACGATTTAGCATTGAAAAAAACGACCATTTTATAGGCAAGAAAACAGACTTTTTTTCATAACTACGCCATTTTGTTAGATGTTGATATTTTTCGAAAATCCTACGTCATTGCACAGGAAATACCTTCCAGTTTAACGACATTTTTTCCTTTTTCGGTTTCAGCTACTCAATCGGCCGAAATCATGTCAGCAGTGGAGGAACTTTTTTTTTTGGCGCCTCCGAAGGCAGCGCATAAGTCGCTTGGATCTCAATTTTTTTCTATGAAAAAATTATCTAATATAGATCAAATATAGCCAAATATATTCTTAATTTTCCGAAACATTTAATTGAGTACTTTTCTTCCAAAAAATTCCCGAAAATCACCCAAATTTTCAGCGTTCACACTGGTATAGCCCCTTAAGGGGTTGCAAGGGAGTAGAAAAGTTTATGTTGAAATTTTTTTGGTTGGATCGACTTGAAAAATGGCATAAATACTCTACAATACAATTAATGGAACATGTATTCCAATATTTTCCAAAATTTAACCCTTTCGGGGTTGCAAGGGGGTGAAAAAGTTTGTGCAGTAAACAATATTTTTTGGTCGGTTTTACCTGAAACTTGGCGTAAACACTCTATAACGAAAATAATTAAACATGCAATTCAGTATTTCCGAACATTCAACCCTTAAGGTGTTGGCTTAAAATACGCTGGCGAATATTTGAAGGAAGATAGTTCCTCCCACGGTCAATTTTACATAGCTTGCTCACACGTAAATTCGCCCACGGGCCTGGTGATATTGGTGCCGTCCAATAAAAAAAAAAACAAAAAATATTGTTCATAAGAAAATCCTCTGAAAAGTAATCAAATATTTACACTCCCACGGCGTGATAAATTCCGCGCGGAGGAAATCACGCGATAGAACTATAACTTCGAATACATATTTTCGAAAAATAAATTCATTAAAAGGCGAAATCAGAAACGTCATTGATAAACAGACCAACTTAACCTTCTCCGTTTAAAATGAAACAAAGTTTATATCCGAAATGTACGTGGACGAAGCCGCGGGTAAAAGCTAGTTTTACATTTTAAAAATCAGACTGATTAGCGTATTTTAACCATCGACAAAAAAAATCGCGGAAATCAGCTAATTTTTCACCTGTTACACTGTGTTGATCCCTTAAAGACTGGTAACTGGATAAAGAAATGATGAGAGACAAGTTAATTATTTTTTAAGGTATTGCAAGAGTTCGATATTAATCTTACCATGAACGTGTAATTAAAACAAGTTTCATATTTCATGTGTGTTACGTGATCTTTACGTTACGTTATCGTAAAAGAAAAGATGATTGCGAACAAAACCAGTTCTTGTCAGCCCGCTCCCCCTACCAGAGAATAATGCTTGCTACACCAATGGATGGTGAGAGAACATAGAAATAAGGGTAGGAAAATGAGAGAACGTATGAGACAGAAAGAGAGGAAGAGCGAGAGGACTTTTATATGCAAAGCATCCTGGAGCCTGAATTCAACGGGGTTGGTGAGTTTATGTAAATTTCTTCAGATTTATGTTTTTGGTATATTGCGCATTGAATCGCTGATTCGCGCAAGCCTTCGCAAGTACTCGGACAAAACGCTAGCGATAGCAGGGTCTCGCGATCTGGAAAAGTACACGGTGTGCATTCGTACACAGCGAGATTCAATCTATAATTCAATTTACTTTTAATTTCGCGCTGGCGTATAAAATATTGGAGGCAGGTTAACCACTGGCGCCATCTGCAACGTCACCGCGTCATCGAGAGCAGGCAATTGAGAAAAAAATTCCAAAGTGGACAGCTGATTGGCGTCACCTGCCAATTAAATCACCGATCACACCACGAATTTTTATATATATATATATATATACGTCGCAACGTAGATGAGAAGATTTCCGCACGCAGCGATTTTAAGTGAAAAACAATTTTAAAAAAACATGCAATTCGCAATTTTATGCGAACGCGAATCGACACTGGCCGAAGTGATTCAGGATTCTGTTCGCACATCCACTCCAGCCCTCCCGTTTCTTCTCTTTCTCTCTCTCTCTATCACCCTTGCTGACTGTCTTCCCGTCTTTTGCTCGCTATCCCTGTAATTAACACTCGCCTTGATTAAACGCGGATATCAGTGAACGCAGCGGTGGAATTAATCGTGGAAAATCGATCAGATCCGACAAGTGTTCGTTTGGATAGAGAGAAAGATAGAGAGAGAAAGAACAGAGCAGAGAGGAATAGAGAGAAAGCTATGGACGCGTACATACAGGGGGTAGTATTTCAAATCGTTTTTCATTAAGGCAGATTGAGGCAAATGACGTTACGCCGAATTAATTACACCGATTCTCACAGTCTATATTCGTTAATCTCACTCTCGGGAAAACTCCCCTTCCTCTTGCTCACCAATCCATTTCTCTCTCTCTCTCTCTCTCTCTCTCTCTCTCTCTCTCTCTCTCTCTCTCTCCCCCTCTCTCTCTCTCGCTCCCTCTCTTTCCCTTCCACGCTTGGCAAAAGGACAATAGACAAGGCAATGACTACATGCTGCGCTCAACAGACGCTAACGACTATTGCAACTGCCATGACTAATACTTACCACACTACCAGATCACTGCTATCACTGGCTTGTGGAATTCACATGAGCCACACGAGAGCTGCCGGGTTTTACACGCGGCTTCCTGCACGTTACCTCTCTTTGAATAAACGCTTTACCTTCTCCTTCCATTGCAATGAATCTTCCGATCGTCGAAAAGGGCGCGTGTCGACGGTTTACTGTGCATACACATACAAAGATCAGGATGAGTCTTACTATCATCACCGTCATCATTAGGAGAACGAGGGGAAGGATCCTTGGGAAAAATCCCTTCGTCAGTATACACCGAGTCTTATATATATTTCAACGCATCTGAAATTAGCAATACATCAACAGCGACTTCGTAGGGATTTTGCTTTCATCATTGATCACTTGTGTATGGAGAGAAGTGGTTTGCATCCAGACCGCAAAGTCATTGTGAGCATTTACTTTCCTGTCGGTGTTCGATAGATCACTTAAGATAAATTAGATAGATAATTAGATAGAACACTTGACCGTTCGACTGCGGACTAGGTAATTTTTACCCCTTTTTTTTCAACTGCCTGTACCGCAAAACAGAGTAGTCTATTCGGCCGCAGTGCGGCGCTCGAATGTTCCCCGACTCCTACTCTATAGGTGGACACTCGGCCCCCATCTGACATCCTGCCCGTGTACTGAGGACAGCTCTCGAAAAAGGACCTGGGGTCGAAACCACCCCGGTTATGCAGTAGTTCGGTAAAAGTGAAATAAACATTTTTTTGTGAACTTTGGCGTTTGTTTGGGTTCGTTTAGGTTTGTTCGGGTTATGTAAGTGAGTTATGATAGAAAATACTCATAAATAAATAGTTTTTATTTTTCGCTGTTATAATAAATTATATATTTATAATTATAAAACGATGGCCGATGCGATTCTTTTATGGCATTTTGACCAGGCAGTAGTTAATACCCGAATTTTGTACAGATGTGCAAAATTGAACGCTGATGAAGATAATGAAAAAGCTTTCTGCGGTCGCGAATGCCAAACAAAAATTGCCTACCATCGATTACGCCCTTTTATGCAAAGACGGTTGCAATAGACACCTTATTTGAGAACGGGGATAATTACGAGACTAAAATTTATTTTGAGGAAAGATGAAGTACTGTAGCAGAGTAGCAAAATTCCAATGTAAGGCCAGAGTTTGAAAAACGCGTTGGGTGCGGTCTTTGTGACCGAAGCGTTCATCATAAAACTAAAAGTAAGTCCGTTGTGCACGAGAGCTATATGCAACGAGCCCCAAATGTACATATACGTCGATTGCAGTAAATATGATTTTTTTTTTACTTCTATTGCTTATTGTTATAAGCAATTGAAATTAAAAAGGCCGAAAATATTTGTTTTCAACAATTAATCTGCCGAAAGAGTCGATTTTTTCCATTTTTCACTATCCCGAAAATACTTGAATTCAAACCTCCGCATAAATATACTTTTTGGAAAGACCGCCGACACTGTATTATTTTTTTCGTATCTACAAATCTTTCTCTTTAAAAACCTTAAAGGATTTTTTTTTTATATTTTGAAAAGAAAAGTTATGATATTCTTCGTGCAAGTGCGTATTTTTCAACGCATCTCTGACTTTGAATGAATGTTTGGGGTCTTGATTTTTGTTTTTCTTAAAATAAAATTTAGGGCCACAAAATAAAAATCAGTGTCTACAAAAAAACGTCTCTACAAAGAAAAAAAAATGCATATTTACTGAAATCCAAAGATCTGAAAAACGTCTGGGGTTAGATTGACCCCATATGCAGTCGGAGGTTCGTGGCGGAAGTGTGCAGTCGAAGGGTTAAGATAGTTAATGTTAGATAGATCAATTAACGGGTTAACGGGTTAACGGATCAATTAACGCAGGTATACGCATTTTTCAAAACAGTATTTTTGAAGTCGGTGGACACGATTTCTCAAAAACGAATGCACCGATCTTATTGAAATTTTGCACACTTCTTCAAAATAGCATTGACTAGTGATTGAACGGAGATTTTTTTTTCGATTACAACTAATTTTATAAGGCTATACGTAGTGTAAATTGTACCAAAAATTTATATATTTTGCATACAACTCTGCAAAAATTCGAATTTCATTTTTTTTTAATCCTTCGTTCGATGACGAGCTATATTTATCTACTAACAGAAAAAATTTGGTTATTTAAGGGGACAGTCCACTTTGGAGCCACGAAAAAAAGGCTATTTTCGCGATTTTTTTTTGAGAATTTTATAAAAGGTATTAATATGAAAGTTGTTTGGCTTGATAAATAAAGTCTTGAAATAGATTTTAAAAAAATTTAATTCATTTTTATTCATTTTTAAGTACAAAAACTATAGTTTAACGTAACGCCTCAAAAATAGGTGGGCTAGGTAGCTCCATCACAACTCGGCAACGGCTTGTCTGAAACAAAAAAATCGAAGTCCATTAGATTCAGTATGCCACCAGCTACAAAATGACCCTTGGATATAAAGATTCATCAAAAAATAAAAAAATGGCAGATGAAAAACGAAAAAAGTAAAAAAAAACGCGTTTTTTTTCGCAGTTTTTCGCACAAAAAAAAGAGTAAAAATCAACATTTTAAGACCATCGAGGGTCATCTTTTTGCGAATCATGTTTACAATATGTGGTTCAAATTTCAAGAGAATCGGTTTATTAGTTTTAGAGATACGATGGAGCTAGATGTTGAAAACGTTGTTTCGAGAAAAACGCGTTTGACGTTTATACTATGAAAAACTCTTACCTAAACTCAATCGGCAAATCCTGCACCATACAAAATCCCTTCTGATTGCTCATCATCGTCGATTTCTTCAAGTCTTGCTTACTTTCGTTTGGTTCTGGTCTCTTTTGAGCACTCAGAACTGCGGCGGTTTGCAGAGCGAACACGCTCGTCATCGCGATTGTCGGCGAATCCGATGGCGATCGGGCCGAGTTTGACGCCCATTATTTCCATTATTTTAAGCACTGGACGAAATCCTTCATTAAAGACACACGCGGAAACTTTGCAGACAATGCCTACGATTTTTTTGCCGTTGAACATGTGTTTAGGTGTTAAATACGCAGTTGTTAAAACTTTCATTATTGTTTTGCGTATGGCCACCTAAACACCTTTCGAGCAGTTCTGTTTTGGTGAGATCCTCGTAAATAGGTTTTAAAACTTCCTGTACTTCCTCAGAAAGAGCAGGAGGATGTTTGTGGCCGATGGGTCGGCCGAGCGCGCTATACGCTCAGGTAGACGAAATGAGGTCCTGACGTTCAGGTAAAAAAAAAAAACTTAGAGAGCTCGGATTTTCATAAAATGTTGACACAATATTTCTGAATGTATGTACTTTCGAAAACAGTAAAAAAAAATCGATTTTTTGAAATTTTCAAAGTGGACTGGCCCCTCAATTTCAGATAAAGCTATTATGAGTTATCATGACCACCACGAGGACACTTTTTTTTAGGGGTCTCCGAAAACCAGGTCCCACCGGCTGAATTTCCCAAATTTTTGGATTAATTTTTTTTTAAATATTGCTGAAATGTTGCTCTTTTATGTGCTCTTTGTGCTCTTTTATTCTCTTTGTGCTCTTTTATGTGCTTTTATGTGCTCTTTTATTATGTATTTTGAATAAAATAATTTATATATTATATTTTTTTTTAAATAGAGAAAATATGCTTTTTTTGGCTTCGAAACCCACGTAACCCCTTAAGGTACATACAAATCAATGTCCAAACGATTTTTCAACCATCTTATTCTCTGACATTTTTTTTTTTAAGAACCCTGATTTTAATAACCCCCTCAGAGAACAATCTTTGCAAAGACTTGTTGCACAGGGTAAAAAATGGCTCACCAATGTCGTCAGTCATGTATGCCAGTCGAGGACTCCAGGTTCTACGCAAGGGTTGAACATAAAGCTAGTTTAACCTTTAATCCTGTGTAATCCGGAAGGATTATTTCTGGGAAAGACTGGTAGCGCAGGCAAAAAGTAGAACTCCTGTTATTTTTGTCCTTTGCGTGAAAGCACTCAAGCAAATACTCCTTCTTCACGTAGAAGTATTTTATACGAAGACCTGTCATGCAGGGGAAGTTAGATAGCAAAAAAAAAGAGAATATCTTTACTTTATAACGGGACATAACGTGCAGACGTGGCGCGGCACTACTCATTTTAGTGGTTGAGCCGTGCCTCTGCAAAGATTTACCTGTACAATCGGAAGGGTATCATCTGGTTCGGCCCAGTAATCGTTAGGATCCTAGCGATTGTCATATTTACACATTAGATAAGTATTTCTTAAGAATCACTCGTGCAGATCTGTGATATTTTGGTCCGCGTCCAGGAGGTATTTACTATGTTGTATCCCGTTGTCACACTCGTCAGTATAAGTAGGGTAGGGAGGGGCATGTTGAGCAACTTTAGAATTATCGCCCTGTAATTCCTTAACAGTCCGCCGTATAAAAATGAAACCTACTTTGGTCAATAGGAAATTTATCTGGGGAAAAAAAGTCTGTAGACAAAATTCCTGTTCTCCTTATTGTTTCACAGATAATCGCTCTCAAATGACTAAGGCCGTATTTGCTCAACCTGCCCCGATAGTGGGGTAAGTTGAGCATGAGTATGAGATAAGTTGGGCAATGTAAGAATTGAATAAAGAAAATCAAACGTATGCCACATGATTTGATAAAATGCAGTAATAAACTAACAGTTGCTTGTTAATTAGTTAGGTTTTGAAACATCAACATTAATTGTAATAAACTTGGAATTTTTTTTCCTCATACAATGGTAGAAGAAAATCTTTCAAACGCGTTTTTTTTTACTTTTGGGTGTAAAAATAATGAAACGTCCCGTGTTACCGTCTCGTGCGCCGCATGGCAACGGGCGATGGCATGATGTGTTCCTCTCCCTCATACCTGTCTTTCCGCCATTTGATGCACCCGCGTGCGGTGCTTAGTTTTCCAGATATTTCGATTGCCCAACTTACCCGACTGCTCCACAAGCCCCTCCCTACCTTATTAAGGGGGGAAAACCCCTTCACAATGTTCAAAAAATCGATTTTTTTCACATATTTCGAAAGTATAATATATTGAGAGTACACTGGAAAATCGATTCGAATTCCAGTATACTCGAAATCGAATCGATCGCATGCTGTGAACTAGGGAAACTTTAAGGGGTTACGAGGGTTTGAAAATTTCAAAAAATCCATTTTTTAATTTTATTATCTAATAGTACAATATGTCTAGAATATTCTCCCAAAGTTTTAAGCCAATCGGAGTAAAACTCTAAGAGAGAGAGCCTTTGGGAATTTCTCCCGTTGGGAAAGACCGGCCGGGAGCGACGCAGGTATATGCATTTTTCTCAAAACACTATTTTTAAAGTCGGTGGACACGATTTCTCAAAAACGAATGCACCGATCTTATTAAAATGTTGCACACTTCTTCAAAATAGCATTGATTAATGATTGAACGAAGGTTTTTCTTTGGATTACAACTAATTTTACAAGGCTATAGTGCAAGGCGTAGTGTAAATTATACCAAAAATTGAACTATTTTGCATACAAATCTGCAAAAAATTCAAATTTTTAAAAAATCCTTTGTTCAATCACGAGCTATACTTATCTACTAACAGAAAAAAATTGGTTTTTTAATTTCAGATAAAGATATCATGAGTTGTCCTGACCACCACGACGACATTTTTTTTTGAGAGGTCTCCGGAAACCAGGTCCGGCCGGCTGAATTTCCCAAATTTTTGGATGAATTTTTTTTTTAATATTGTTGAAATTTTGCTCTTTTATGTGCTTAACATTGTGAATAAAATAATTTATATATTATATTTAAAAAAAATAGAGAAGATATGCTTTTTTGGCTTGGAAACCCACGTAACCCCTCAAACACGATTATCTCGAAACTGCATTTTCAAAAACTGCTCATGTTATAGCTCAAAAAGTTATTAATCGATCCGGCTGAAATTTTGGGAGGTTTCTCACTATAACATTATCGGAAGGATATATTTACCTAAAGTTTTAAGGTTATCGCGTCAATAAATTACCTTTCTGGGGTAAAAATTGTCGAGAAAACGGTCAAAAATATGAAAATTTAATTAAAAAGCCTACACAATTTTTAATTTTATACTTTTTTAATATTTTTATAGGTATATCCTTCCCCTACACATGTCAATAATCGAAAAATATTTTCGTTTTCTGTTTCAGATCGATAGAAATAAATCAGACAAATAGAGCACTTTTCGATATCACGCAAAATACGCCTAGAGGTATAACTTATAACGCCGCCATTTTGTTCTGTTTAAAAAAAAATTAATACTTGAAAGTTGTAATAAGATAATATAAAAAAATTTTAATGATGCGATTATTTTGTCACCTCTAAAAAAATTCCTGAAAAATGACTCATTTTGGAGAGTCTAAAGGGTTTTTCCCCCTTAAAGAATATTAAAACAAAATATATTCAGCTACGGCGTTTATCTGCGATTTCGGCTGAATCCTTTATTTGTAGGTTAAAGTGAACCGTGTCACATCTCTGGCCAACTACCTCGATACCCGCATAAATCGAAGAATTACTGTAGGTCATTTCTATCCAACCAAAAGTAGTTGAGGCAATTCCCTTTTTTTCGTCCGCGTGCTAACGATGTTTATGAAGAAAAAAAAAATACTTACCGTCCACCCGCTGCCAATGAAGACTGTGTCCCTTTCGGAATAGAAGCCGTCCTCTGCTTCGTTCGATTACGAAAGAAAGACTGCCGCCGGTGGTTAAAAATGATTATTGGAAAAGTTTCTATCACGGCGAAACTTGATTGTCGTTTTGGAAAGAGCGTAACTTCGTGGCGTGAATTCATTTTAACGCAAGACTTTGAGAACGGATCGTGGAAAGTTTTGAAGACAAAGATGTTGTCGGTTACTGAAAGGGTGCGAATAAGCATGGACGAGAAATGTCCCGGTGCAAAGAAATTCCCCAGAAAGCGTCTCTCTCTCTCTCTCTCTCTCTCTCTCTCTCTCTCTCTCTCTCTCTCTCTCTCTCTCTCTCTCTCTCTCTCTCTCTCTCTCTCTCTCTCTCTCTCGCCCCCTCCATCTTTCTTTGAGTGCCTTGGGAGCGATTGCGAAGTTTCTGCGGACCAAAGCTCCTCGCGGATGCTGTTCGACATACACACTCCCCCGGAATTTCGCTTTCCTTCATTTTCCCTGGGCCACCCTCAGCTCACACAGGTTGAGCTTTCCCGTCAACTGTGCCGTGAACAGAGCCCTCAGTTAAAACTTTGTCGTTTGTTCCCTTCAACGGAACACGAAAGGGCGAGGGGGAGGGGGGAAAGGGAGTAAGAGAGGCAGAACGTGAGCACAAACGAGGTACACCCTAATTACGCGGGCGTTTCGTTGAACCGAATGACGATCACGACGAGGATGACGACTACACGACGGTCTGAAATACAAACGCCACGTAGCAGCGTGTAAGAGGAAGTGGAACACTTTTTGACGACTAACGATATAAGCTACGGGGAATTATGGAACTGCATAGAAACATACACGTCTGTTTATTTATTTTTATTTTTCTAATGATTTTTTTACTCGTTTATTGATTGTTTAATAAAATTAACGGGCTGGATGGAATAACGTCATTGGTCCGGTTATATGCGTAAATGCAACATTTATTTGGCATTAAATTATGACAATAGATACATATAGATTAGGTATAAATACAAAATCAATTGACTTTAGACAGGACTGTAGTGAAAATACATCGAAGCATTTTGGCTCTCTGGCTCTCATATGTAAAACGCATTTTCATCGGTGGGCGCTCGTGAAATTTCGCACGCACGACGCAACTCTCAATCTTCTCGGCTGACCAATTTTTTTACAATATGCCCTTTTTGCTCCCTTCGATGCTCCTTTTTGACGTTTCATTTTGTTTCTGTGTCTTTTTGTTATTCGTTAATAAACGGCGTGCGTACTATAATAGGCGCTTTTGCGGTGCAAGTTTGGCAAATTTTAGTCACTCAAAGTTACTCAAAGGATATACACAAATCATTGCAAGATTCTTCATGCGTTACGGATTTTTCAGTTTTTCCCTTTGGCTTTTATTTTATTTTTTATTATTTTTGCGCGCATATTATCCCGCAACATAACGATTTTGTTTTATTAAATCGGACGAACGACGAAATTAACGATCGACGATCGCATTATATTGCAATTTTTTTCGTATTATTATTATTATTATTTTTTTAAGGAGTCGAACATTTCGTCGTTCGTTGCGCGATTAATGAGGCTCGGTGGACTCCATCGTAAAGGATGTTTCTCCGGAATTTCTTTCAGACAATCGCAAAATCGACAATCGCTTATCAACTATTTACAGATTTGATTTCGTGGAGACGGTTACGATCGTTCAAAATTACCCTTTCATTCTTATACCGGAAACGATTATTTTCATCGTCTGTCCTCATTACTATTAGTTTTTAAATCATTCACTTTTTTTTCGTTCGTTACCACAGAGGTCTCGGACATGATCTATATACATTATCGTTACAACTATTTGTCATAAACAAACGTAAAATTTTTTTTAACATTTTGCCAATCAATTTCGAGATGTAAATTGAGAGAGTCTCGATAACAAAAAAAAAAATGGAGTTGTGATTCTCTGGTACAACAATTTGCTACTCTTGTTGACAAGAGCGATTTGCATTTTCGTTTTCTTCTTCTCGTACACAGAAACATTAGTCAAGAAAATCACACATAAATTTCGAAGGAATTCAAAAATGCATCGTTTAACGCTTAGATTTTCAAAATATTTGTTACTTTTTCGACCTCTCCTTTAATAATGTACATTGGACAACGTAATGTTATGCCCATAATCGTCGAATGCATTATAATATACATATACATGAACCACTTTACATTTTCCAATCTCTCGCTTTCCCTCTCTCTCTCTCTCTCTCTCTCTCTCTCTCTCTCTCTCTCTCTCTCTCTCTCTCTCTCTGTCTCCCTCGCTCGCTCGCTCGCGGTTTTTTAATTTTTATCATTATAGTACTATCACAGCCATAGCTTTGAATACGAATATTGAAACACGAATTATGCGTAATTCGTATTTTGTTTTTCTTCTTCTCAATATCATTACAATTATCATAACGTTATAGCAATAGTGATAAGAATAAATTCAATTTTCTATTTTAATCGCTATAATGTCTACACATCGATGACTAAATTCGACACTGTGGATTGCGATAGTAAATTTTTGTTTTTCTTCTGATGTTTTGATTTCTGCAAGGATTATTTTCACGGCACTCGATATACCGATTTCGCGATTACATTTCGTACTTTGATTTTGCTTACTTTTTTTTCCTCGAGTGCGTTTTTCGTTTGTTTGTTTCTTCTGGCAGTATAATATCAATTGCACTCTTTGCCCGATTAGACTATCGAATCCAATGTTCGTCCGGGTCCCAAATTTCTCGCCTCTGATCGGCAGTTATCGATCGACTTTCTTATGGAAAGAAAACGATTGAACAATTTACGAAGTTCGAGAGTCGATCGAGTGTGTCGGAAAGTTCAAGGGGGCAGGGGCCTCGAACGATCAATGTCGATGCTATACAAACGAATGTTTATTATTAATCGTTTAACAATCTAAGATTCTACTCTAAACACTCCGAAGATAGAATCATTTCTATTCTTACTTCCGCCAAACTCGTTGAATTTTATCGTCGATCTAATAATTATACTTCTCTGTACAAACAGTATCGAAGAACAAAAAAAAAATACAAATAAACATAACGAAAAGTTCAACCATCATCTAAAATACAAATCTCTCTGAAACGCCTAATATAAATCAACATTTCTTTTTGTTTTTCTCTCAATTTGGCATCGATCGAATTGAGCTTCGTTCTTTGTCCGTTTGGACGGAAGTATAGGAACGCTTGCACGTTCACTTTTTGAGACTTCAAGAGTTCAAAAGAAGAAGCTACAACGAACTAATGAACACAAAATACAAAAACGACTAGAAGACCCGAGTGCATCAGCTGACGAAGATTAGCGATTGTTTTTTTTTTTCTTTTCTTTTTTTCAAATCGTCTCGAGGAAAGCGTGCATTTTCTTGGGTCTGATCTACTGCTAAGTAGTTCAGGAGGGACCGTGATATCGGACGTGTACTTATCGTCGAAAAACATCCTAGGAAAAAGATTTTCGTTTAGTATCTAAGGTTAAGAGAGCTACTAGACGCGAAAGAAAGGTGAAGAAGCGCGGTTATTGTGACGACGCGCATTCTTCTTCTACTAATTACTCGTCTAATTAAAATCTCGTGGACTCTCACATCGATCGTTCTTTAACTTCACGTGTCGACGTGATTTCATTTTTGGTTGCAGGATAAATGACCCTGATACCACGCGACTGTGCCAATTATTGGGCATTTTGGCATTAAACCACTACGCACCTTTATTACGCTATCATGAGTTATTCACATTAGGCTATGCAGAAATAGCTTCACTGTATGGAAAAGACCGGTGACTAGACAAGCGAGAAATTAAAGCACATTATTTCTGTAGTCTCGCCTTTCGAAAAATTCGCAGCTTCTCTCCAACGATTTCTATTCTTTTTATACAAATATATATATATATATATATATATATATATATATACAGGGTGGTTAAAAAATCGTGGATCAAACCAAGTGGGAAGGTAGCCCAGATCATTTCCTACCAAAAAGATCATATACACGTTGGTCCGTTTCTCAACGATTCCAAAGGTATGATTTTTTTTGAATATTTTTGAAAAATCCGTTCCCAGTCGTACAAAAAATTAATAAAAAGAACTATTTACCGTATGAAGGTTATTTTTTGTAAAAGATGTAGCCTGATGATGTGGCTTTCGTATGAAAATGTGCTCTTCATGATTGTTATTATGAGTTCTTAGAATAAAATGAATTGGTAATCCACTTTTTAGGCTCATAATTTTTTCCCCTAGGATTTCATCATTGATTTAGAAAGGACAAATGTTCTACCGAAACTAGCCCTTGTAGTAGGAAAATTGGTCCACATTGTGAGGATTCTAAAAAGGCACAACTCATATCCCTGACCCACGAAAGTTTTTTAATGTCAATTTTTATTCACTGCAAGGTAGTGCATTGCTAGAAAGTCGAATTTGGCGCCAAGTAAATTTGAGTTGTTAATTTGCATCGGAAACGTATTATTCGAATGCAGAGCATATATGGCAGGTACGTAGAAGGGGGTTGTACTAGAGAAACTGATCCTCAGGTAGATAATATGTGACTCTTCAATTGGATCACCGCTCGTCCAGTGTTTCGCTTTGGACTGTTTGAATCTCCAAATCACCGAACACACAACAAATTTCAGAATGAAAACCGTAGTAATGAGCAGACAGCAAGTGAAACACTGAACAAACGTAGATCCAATTGAAGAGTTATATATTATCTAGCTGAGAATCGGTTTTGCTAGTACCGCCTCCCGTCAACGTACTTGCCATAAATGCTCTGCATTTAAATAATCTGTCCCCAATGTAAATTAACAGCTCAAATCTGTCTGGCGCAGAATTTATTTTTCTAGCAAAAACACTATCTTGCAGTGAATAAAAATCGTTAGTAAAATTCGTTGGTGGATCACTGCTATGAGTTGTACCTTTTTAAAATCCTCATAAGGTGAACCAATTTTCCTGCAGGGGGAAGTTTCTGCAGAACATTTTTCTTTTTAAATCAATAATGAAAAACTACGAAAAAAATGACCCAAAAAGTTATTACACATTCAGTTTATTCTAAGAACTCATGATGACAATTATGAAGACTAAATTTTCATGTGAAAGCCACATCATCAGGCTACACCTCTAAAACAATTTAAGCCGAATACAGTGAGTAGTTTTTGTTTATTTATTTTGTTGTATACCTGGGAATGTTTGAAAAAAAAATAAAAAAAATAATAACTTTGGGTTCATAGAAAAACGGACTAACTTGTATATAATCTTTTTTGTTGGAACTGATCTCAGCTACCTCTCCATTTCGTTTGAACCACGTCTTTTGGACCACCCTGTATATACATACAAATATATGTACGTGACGGCGGGCTCTCGTTAATTGATTCGTTAGGTTTGCGAGGGGATTGTTAT